>CP125975.1:98496813-99173777 GCA_030063025.1 Avena longiglumis
GATCCTATCATTACATGCATATTTGGCTAAGTAGGGTTTAGGCTCTTTTGCAGAAAGCAATATAGTTTTATCCTATCTTTTCAAAATAGTTTTGATCTTTTGTCAAATCTTTCTGAACTCCTTGGAAAACTCCAAGTTCTTCTAATCCCTTGTTGTCACCATCAAGTTTTACTTTGAGAAATTGGAATGTCGAGATCTTCCATAGCTTCAGGCCTTAGTTGCTCAGTATTGTCCATAACCGGGGACACGGCTAAGTACTTAGAATTTTGATCTTCTGCAGAAGTTGTACACTTTACCCACATGACACAATGCCATCTTGATGCCACCAGTGGCCGCTGGATAAGTACTCACCAAGATGGAGTACTAGGAGATTGAGAATGTGACAAAGTATTTCCATAGGAGTCCTCCCAATACACAATGCTAGCTTGTCAACCAGGCACCAATGTAGGGTTAAATTTCCCCTACACAATTCTAGTTAACCTGAAGATGCCAATGCATGGGTCTTCCACTATGTAGTTGACTAAGCCAGAGCCCATTTAGCATGTGGCTGTACATGGAAGCCACTGTACGAGAAACATGTTCAATCTCTAAGTCTCTGGGTGGTTTTTGTCACATCCCAAGATTTTCCAAATCTTGTAATGTGAAAAATAAATGAATAAAATAAAACTTTGTTGATTTTCAGGGTGAGAAGAAACTTTTTGAATCCAATTGGGAACTTTCAAAACCTATTTGGATCAAATAAAATCCTAAAGGGATTTAAAAAGTTAAATAAACAATAATCTTAAAAAATATTTGAAATTACTATTTTTGGATCTTTTAATAAAAGATTTGGTTTTCAAATAAAAAGGTAGATTTATAAATAAAGATTATTTTATAGAGCCAAATTAAACCTTGGCCAATCTTTTGAATTAAAATGTTTTTCTTTGATTAAAGAGTAAAGGTTTATTTAAATAAAATAATAAGGATTTAATATCCAAGGTTTATGAAAAATAAAAAGGTTTTACTATTTTAATTAAACATCAAAACTTATTATTTTATTTAAACAAGCTTTCCAAATATTTTATATTCTCAATTAAAACCTACTGAAGTGTTTTGATTTTAGATTTCAAAATAAAGTTTTTAATAAAAAATCCTATTTGATTTAAATGACTAAGGTCCATTTTATTTAATTATTAATGGACCCTAAAATAAAATTGTTATTTTATTTTAAACAACTTTTCCAAGTATCTTCTATTTTCAAATAAAACCTACTGATTTGATTTTGGTAATATTTAGTTTTCAAATGGAGATTTTGTTAAATAAATCAAAACCTATTTGAATTAATAATTAAGATATATTTTATTTAATTATTAAATAGATCCTAAAAAGAATAAAAATATTATTTTGTTTTGGACTTTGATTTGTGTTGATAAACAGAACCAAACTTAATATAAAGTTTGGTGGAAGTTGTTTTGAAATGGTTGTTTGATTTGTTTGTTTGAATTTCAAAACAGAAATTGAAATTGGAAAAAAGAAAAAGATTCAGACAGAAAAAAATATGAGAACGGACTGACCCAACCCAACTAGGCCCAGCAGCTCATTCCAGCCCAACTCCTTTTCCCCACGCGCGAATCGTTTTACACCCATTCTCGCACCCGCGCAGACACCGACCGGTGGACCCAACTCTCCTCTCCTCTCTCACGCTGACAAAGGACCCCACCCCTCCTGTTCGTCGTTTCCACCCGCCGCTGACCACGCCGCGGCCGTTTCTGCCATTGAAAACTCGCGATCAATTCGCCATAATGTCGCGCTTAAACCTCGCCGTGACCACGCAGTGATAAACGCCAGCGTCTCCTCTCTCATTACCCTCTGTCGCCCCACCTCAACACGCCCCCAGGCCGCCCAATTCCTCGCCACACCACCCACTGTCTGACGATGCTCCGACGACGATTCCGGCAGCACCACATCGCCCCTCGCCTCCTCGAGCACCCAACCGTGATCCCCATCACCTGGCGCACCTTTCCGCATCGCCAGCTCGCTCGCTCGCGCCCCTGAGCCTCGACCGTCTGGTTGCAACTCCGGCGAGTCCTCCAGGTAGTGTCTGACCGCCCCTCTCCTCCTCCTTCACGCTCGCCTCACCGCAATGACTTTGCGCGTCTAACGCACCCTCTAACTTGCTTCGGCATGCTCTGCAGCCTTGCCCTCGACCACGACCACGCGCAACCGACGCCAGCAGGAACTCCGGTGAGCAATAGTCGTGAACTCCGTGCGCCCCTTGACTCCTCGAGAACACCTTGAGCTTCCCCAGGCTTCTGCGAACGCGGTAAGCATCTCCCCAGCCACTCTAGCTTCCTCAGACGCCGCACCACACCGTCTAGCCGCTCACGCCCGGTAGCCACCAGAGCTACCGCCCATTTCTGGGACGTCGTGCTGTGCACCGTAGGATGTAAATCCAAGCGCCACGATATAACATGATCGAAGGGGTACGAATAGTTCTGTGCCGCACGATCTAATTAGAATCCAACGACCCACAGAGAGCGATCCGCGTGAACCGTTTTTAGCCAGTAAGAAGGCGCCACGTGGTGAGTGCTTTGTTTTAAAAACAGAAATGTGTCTATTAGATATTCAAACTTGTAAAATCCATAACTTTTGATCCACACGTCCAAAAATTACAAACTTTATATCAATAGAATCAGTGGAACAAGCCCTAGCCAACCATGCCATTTGTTTAGTAAAAAGATTCTGGAAAAATGTTTGTTTTTGCAGAAACATTTGTATGCTTGTTTAGGTTATAAAAATTGTTCAAAAATGATTTTGGGGATAAAATCTTTGGCAAATGGTGTGATTTGAACCTACTGACCATAGGAAACACTTTGTGGTTTCAAAAATGTATTTGGTGATGCAAAAGAATGATTCTTTGATTTAAAACCATTTCTAGTCAAATAAAAATATAGTTTATTTATTAAAAAATGGTTTTGGAAGAAAACCTTTGGGAAATGTTTTGTTTTAAACTCTCTGACCCTGTCGTGGGAATAGTCACGGCAGATGCTGCAATCGGCAGAGAGTAGTAGAACGAGGGGCAAGGGCGTCCAGCCATCTGCGGTGCGAGATGACGGCAAAGACACAGGGTTTTACCCAGGTTCGCCCCCCCGGAGGGTAAAGACCTACTCCTGCTAGATTGTATTATCAAGGTGTTACAATGGGCGAGCTCGGCGGCTAGGCAGCGAGTCGCTTGGGTGTATCCGGGATCGTCCTTCTACTCGCCCTATAGGGAGGTTTATATAGGCTCACCTCCCCTAGGGTTTACATATCTCAACCGATTCAGTTAAAGCTTCGGTAGTCGTTTAACCTAATCCGACTGGGCCTATCTACTCGCCTGGGCCTTCAGCCTTCAGTTGCTCGGTGCCTTGCTGGGCTTCAATCCACTCGCCGTTATGCAGGCCCACTCGCCAGCTCACGGGCCAGTCGGAAACGTCCTGCTGGGTATACCCCAACAGGCATATCCCCATCAGTAGTCCCCAAGGCCGTCGTCGATTAGGCGTAGGTGGTTGCTGGCAGTCGAAGTACACGGATTCAAAGTAGGCATCCAGTCGAATCGTCGGCGGGCTCCTATACAAAGGAGAAAACCAGTGATCCAAGTCGCGGCTTTGGCGAGTCGAGTCGACGAAACACTGTCATAGTGACTGGGTCGGCGAGCCGAGTGGCCGGAGTTGGACCGTCAGGCGTGGTCAAACTAGCCGTTGGGGTAATCCAACGGTAACTTTTGGCGTAATCATCGCGCGGCAACGACTTCCTGATTTGGCGGGTAACATCCATTATATAAGGGGAATGGCAGGCGATCAGAGAGCCAACTTCTCACCACTTCTTCCGAATGCGCGCATTTTCCTTCCCTCGCATCACGATCAAGCCGACCCAAAATCCCCCGACCCCCAACAACCTCTCGGCCATGGCCCTTTCCACCGAACCGTGGGGTAGGTCTAAGTGCACAAGGACGCAACTGGCCTCCTTCGAGGAGGCCGGGATCCTACGAGCCGGCTGTTGGCGCATTCCCACAGCCGGAGAGACGACCCCGAACCCGCGAGAGAGGGAATTCATTTGTTTCACCAGTCATCTCGAGCGGGGGCTAGGGTTTCCTACATCCTTGTTCTTCCGGCGCTTCTGCGCCTATTACGGGATCCAGCCTTCAGATCTGGGTCCCCACAACATCGAGAAGCTCGCCATCTTCGTGGCGTTCTGCGAGTGCTACTTGGGCTGCCGGCCCTACTTCCCCTTGTGGCAAGATCTGTTCCACGGACGGATCAGCCGCGAGGAAGCAATGACCCAATGCTAGCCAAGCGGCCTGACATTCCAACTCAAGTCCAAAGCCTCATTCTTTGATCTGATGCTGCCCGCCAAGGCAGCGAGCGACTGGAAGAAGTCGTGGTTCTACGTGGCCGAGGCGACCCCGGAGGACGAGGCGGCGATCCCGCGGTACTCCGCCAATCGGTCCGAGCCGCGCCATCTCCAAGTCGGCAAGCTCCCCAACGACCAGCGGATGGTCGTCGACGAGATGCTCCAGACCATCCGCGGTCTGAAAAAGAAGGGCCTCCAGACGATAAATCTGTACAACTGCTGGCTCGGGCGGCGGCTCGTCCCGCTCGCCCAGCGTGACCACTACATGTACCAGTACACGGGCCGGGGAGACTCGACGAAGGCCTGCCTCGACGAGTGGAAACTGGAGGACTACCTCCCAGCACTGAAGAAGATTACCCAGGCAGTGTACCTGGACGCGCAGGCTGGGGTCGCCCCCTATACCGGGAAGCGTCCAGCTCCAACGGTAATCACCTTACTTTGCTCGCAGTCGCAGTCTATGCAGTCGCGGTAATTCTGATTCATTCTGTATTCGTTGCAGCTGTTCCAAGTGGTGGAAGGGTGGCTCCCTCCTTCGGACAACGCCCAGGACGTGGGCGAGTCACCGCCCGCCAAGGGCGACGAGGACGACGATTACGAGTCCGAGGAGGAGGTCGCCCCGCTGGTCCGACCGCGGACAACGACAGCGCGAGATCGAGGCAAGCAGAAGCCTCGAGCGTCATGATGACGACGACGAGCTCCCAGAGACCACCTCGCGCCGTCATGCCACTTCGTCGAAGAAGAAGAAGAAGGAAAAGGAGGCAAGGCCCCCCCGAAGAAGAAGACGAAGCCATCAAAGCCAGCCTCGCCGCCGCACTCGGCGAGCAGCTCTGATGCTCCCAGCCCAGCCGGTGATGACGCGCCACCAGTGACAGCCACGCTGGATGCGGCGACCGTGGAAGTGCCGCTGGCTTTAATGCCTCCGCCATTCGCCCTAGTCTCTGGGCTGGGGGAGGCTCCAGCTGTAGCGGCTTCGCCTCGCAAGGAGGCTCCAGCTACAGCGACTTCGCCTCGCAAGGAGGCTCTTGCCGAGGATGTCCCAGAGGCTCCAGCTGCGGCCTCAACGACGAAGAAGCCGTCCGTGTCTTGGGAACACGACGTCCTGGAGATGGGGCTCAGTCGCCGACTGGGCCCTGAACTGGAAAAACCGGCCGGCCTCCGTACGGGGCTACGTTTCATCCCAGTCGCCAAGTGAGTGCACTCACCCTTCCTTGCTTTTCAAAACTCTTTTGCTTGTTTTTGCTTATTCGATTGATGCATAGGACCGGAGTGAAGAGGATGGGCCATCCGACCGTGGCTAAGGTGCCACCCGTTGTTAGCGAGGAGGACCCTTCCCGCAAGAGGAAGGCGGACGAGGTCATCGACTCGGCGGATGGCAGCAAGAAGGCCAAGGGTGGCGACACCGTCACTATCTCTGACGACACGGCGGTTACACCAGCCGGGCCCGTGATGGAGGCAGCGCTCACGGGAGGGCGCTTCCTTGCCTGGAACAGCGGAGGCGACCTCCCTTGGAGCGGGTGCCTCTATTGCTACCTTCCCACGCTTCGTGACCAAGGCGGCCACGGCGAGTGGAGCTGCACCCTCGAGCCATGCTCCTGGGACCGCCGATGCTGAAGTCGACCAACGTCGTGGGCACACTCCGGTGTTACTCGCGTCCGTGGACGCGATACAACTCCATGGCATGCTTGGCGCAGCCATCGAGGTACATCCAGTCCCGGAGGATCAGGTCGGTGCTTTGCAGCGGCTTGATTCTTATAATTTCTCATCTTTTTATTTTCGCATCCAGTCCCCGAGTGCGCACGCGCTAAATTTTAGCGGGTGAGCACTTAGGAATTTCTTGATCGCCAGTCCCCGAGTGCGCACTCGCTGAATTTCAGCGGGTGGGCACTTAGGAATTTTGCTGTGACTAACTTTTTCGGTGATGTGCAGGGTCTGCATGAAGGGTTCGCAGCATAGAAAACAAAAAATTTCCTACGATGGGAACAACTATGTACCAAGATCTATCTACTAGATACAAACAACGGGCGGATGTATATCCGTAGAGAACATACCCTTGAAGACCGACAAAGCTTAACGAGTCCAAACTCGTGGTTGATGTAGACGATCTCTTGCCGATCTCAAGATCGAGAGGAAGTCCTAGCGCCGCAAAACAGCAGCGCATCCGTGCTCGCACACACGTTCGAGGCACCGAGCAACCTCCGCCTCCGCCTCCAAATGATGCAGCGGAAGCACAACTCTTTCTTGCCGAAAGCCACCGGAACATGTATCTCACTAGTCCGAGACCATGGGGATAAATTCTAGAGGGTGAGAGAGATCCTTCACGAGGAGGTGTGGTGTGAGAGGAGGAGGGGGCCTTTATAGGGAGAGGGGGCACCCAAGGGGCCATGCGCCAGCCATGGGCTGCCCCCACCTCTTCCACATTCATGTGGGTGGAGCTCCCACTCAAAATGAAAAGCCTCCACTCCCATTAAAAAGCCTCCACTCATAAATCCACTCACATGCATTAAATTTCCACCAAATTTAATGCAAGCTCTCATTTAAATAAAACTCTTTTATTTATTTATTCAGAATTTTGTTAATTACTTTAATTAACAAACATTCATATAAAACCCTTGCTAGTATTCCATTTCACATGCGTAACTGGGCCAAGAATTTCAACCGAAACAGCTTTGTTCTAGTGAAATAAATTCGCGCTTTCCTTTTCTTTTCGGCATGAAACTTTTGCTCCAATTTGATGTCGGTGTCTCTTAAGTGTGTCACCCTACGGTTCGTGAATAATGCGGACATGATCGAGACCCTCTCGATCAATAATCGAGCGGGATCTGGAGACCCATACTGACTCCCACACATTCAACGATGACTTTCTTATGATCGTCGGAACCTTTTACGCTAGTATCTTAATCCTTTGTTTCGCGATATATTACATGTCCGAGATTCGATCATCGGTATCTCCATACCTAGTTTTATCTCTATCGACATGCACTCTTTTCTCGCTCCGTGATATAACATTCTAGTGATCAAATCACTTGCTTGCAAGCTAATCAATGTGATATCACCGAGAGGGCCCAGAGTATATCTATCCGTCATCGGGATGAACAAATTCCACTCGATCCATGGGCCTCAACATAACACTTTAGTAGTTCTGAATCCATCTTTATAATCACCTGTTACGGTGTGACGTTTGATGTTATCAAGAAACTCTTCCTGTTAGTGATTGACATGATCTCATGGTCTAAGGATTAGGATCACTTCGTAAGATGTTATAGCAATATAAACTCAATGACTTTGATCGTAATGCTATACTTCGGATGAATGTTCATCACACCATTACACTAATGTTGTGACCCGTTATTAACAACATCCAATGTCCATGATCGTGAAACCTTGATCATCTTGTTAATCAACGAGCTAGTTTATAAGAGAGGCATAACTAGGAACTTTATATTTGTTTATTAAACACACATGTATTAACGTTTCAGATTAATACAATTATAGCATGCAAAATAAACATTTATCATAAATAAGGAATACGATAATAACCACTTTATTATTGCCTCTCGGCATATTCCCTTGCCTCCCACTTGCACTAGAGACAATAATCTAGTTTGAAAACTTTGTGTATTGAACACCTATGGCTTTCTCGTGTTCCAAATACGCAATTGCAAGTGGTTGACATAATCTACGGATCCGACGCTTTCAGTCCGTGTGTATTTGCATGTCTTTGCGTCTTCACGCATCACTCATTCTCCAATGAGATGGCATTGTATAAATTTGGTCTTTCGTGAGACCTTTAGTTCCTTGGGGTTAAAACACGTCGATACTATTGTCATACAATATATCTTTAGTGTTAGCCCGCTATAACCACCTTAGTTTGATAACAAACTACTTGACACAAATTCCTCCTTGTCGCTACTATAGCAGTCATATACTTAGCCTTTTGTTGTAGTATTCGTCACAATGTCTTAATTTTGGAACTCTTCCAAATCCATCATGGAATCTCCTTTCCATTACATTGTGCCACCCATAGTTTAAATTGAGATAAACTTAATTTGTATCTTGTGACAAAACTAGTATCAATGTAACGCTTTACAATGAACTATTTGTAATTGTTTGTCACCTCTACACAAATATATTCTTAGTTCTTCCAAGAAATCATAAGAATATCCTCACTATCGTCCAATGATCATTTTATGATTCATTCTGGTATATGCTCATAACACTTAGAGCATAGGACATATCTGGATGTGTACATATCATGGTATGATTGATCAAAACATTCTCGTGATTGCATTCATCAAGTGTCAAAGCACTTGAATCTTGTTTCACTTATCAAGTGTCGATACACTTGAATCTTGATTCAATTCCTTTCCATGCAACAAGAACTGTTTCTTGTCGTTTCTATATTGAACTCCTTCAATATCTCATATATGTACGTTTGGCATAAACATATTGGCGTCACAGTCTATCCACTATAGACATTCACGCTAAATATTCGGTTTTGCCTAAGTCTTTCATCAAAATGAAATTCTTAACCTTTGTCAATAAAGATACATCATTTCTAATCAACAAGATGTCCTTCACATAATGTATTAGAAATATGTCTTAGCGCCCACTTAATTTCTTGCAAATGCAAGCATCTTCATCGTCTCGATGAAAACTCCTTTTCATCACGGTGAAGATTCCAACTCATGATGCTTACTTCAACCATTGAAGTTTGCATGCCCTTTTTAGCATCCTTTGAATTAACAAAACCCTTTGGATCGTGTCATGTACACGTCCTAGGTAACCATTCTATTAGAAGAACTTTGTTTTGTTTATTCATCTATCATATAACAGATTATATGTAGTGGTTGCTACTTTAATCCGTCCAGACTAAATATCGCTATGAAAGATCAAATCTTGTCATAGTCAACTCTTTGAACATTGTCATAAAATACTTTACGACATGTCGACTATTTCATAGATGTGAAACATCCATGTCTGTTTATTTATAGATCCAAATACGACCGATATGTTTTTACACCTTTCCGGAGGGTCTTCCAAGTTCAAAACTTGATTTCTCGTGTATGGAACTATCACGGATTTTATGGCTTCAAGCCATTTGACGGAGTCAGGGCCCATCATCGCTTCTTTTTATGTATTCGGTTCATCATTGTCAAACAATAATGATTTACTCTCAAATCTTAGCATTTGATTGTTTAACCGACCTACTTGGTTCAATAGGAACTTAGATCTCCGTGACCACAACCTTTGAGGCACATAAGCTATGAGCATTATGGCAGCCTCGTAACCATTTCCTGCAACAACTCAGACATTTAGCTAAGGTTCGTTAACCTTATCAAAGTTCTATTGTCCTCCCACTTAACATTTATGAAAAATTCCTTCTTCAAGAAACTTTACATTTCAAGCGACAAACCCTTTTGTCCTCGGTGTTGGAGGAATAACCAATTGTTATTCGAAATAACCTACAAAGACATGCTCATCCGACTTTGGTTGTAAACATCTTACTTATGTTTAGTATACCAAAATTTAAGAAATGACAACTTGGGTTTTACCCCAAACCATAACTCCCATGGTGTCATTTCAACGGATCAAGATGGAGCTCTTTTCAAAGGTAAAAGCGGTAGTCTCTAAAGCTTTAATCTTTTAAAACATAATGGCATTTTATAAATAACACCTTTGATCCAACCATGTCAAACAAGGTTTCATTACAAATCTCAAACACTCCATACTCCTATGGTGTTTGGAGATGTAAATCTAGGTGTTTTGCTAAACTTGCAACTCAAATAAATCTCTTTATGATAAAATCATAATTCATTTATTTTCTTGTTACACTTGTAACTCAAATAAATCCTTTATGATCAAATCATAATTCATTTATTTTTCTTGTTACAATGATTTTTCACTTCATCTTGAAAGTCTTTGAAACATTTTCAAATATTTCATACTTGTTTCTCATTAAGTGAACATTCACTCAAATTTCCGGAGAAAGCATATGAAGTTGAAACCCATCGCTTACGACTGCACATAATGGACTACATACATCGATATGTATAAATTCCAATAATTTAGTCGTTCGTTCTTCTTTGGCCTTTGAACGAAGTTTTAATTATCCCGAGGAAAGTCTCACAAGCGTCACTTGATCAAATCAAAGACTCCAAAAATCCATGAATATGGAGATTCTTCATGTTTTCTTTCCAATATAATTTAAACAGCGATGTCACTTCGTAAGTGATCTTTCAATCATTTGTCTTGCAACATTTTAGAATTAGGATTTATGGATGTGATTTCTTCAACTAGATTTGTAAATCATCCATCTTATATGGAATACGGTAATTATTTGAACAACCTTTGTTCTTATAATACCTGATTCAAATAACAATTATTAAAACAAATCTTGAAGTCTTTCTTCAACTAGATTTGTAAATCATCCATCTTATATGGAATACGGTAATTATTTGAACAACCTTTGTTCTTATAATACCTGATTCAAATAACAATTATTAAAACAAATCTTGAAGTCAAGCTTTGATGTCAACGAGAAATACAAACAACGGTTTGTTTGTTTTCGATGAACATCATCACATTTTCTCTTGCTAGTTACTTAGGCCATTGTGGTTCATGAATTGCGTCATTCCGTATGAAATTTCATACCAACAAATTCGGTATCCAATACCCAAGAACCACATTGTTTAACAAGCAAAGAATACAACCATAACATGTATATCATATATATACCTAAATTGGATATTTCCAATCTTTTCTTTTCTGCCAAATATATTTTATAGATTCTCTTTCAGCATTTCCTTTTCCTTTTTAAAAGAAATTATTAACATCAAAAGTGGCGCCATATACATGACACATAGTCCAAAGCGTGTATATTCAAATAATAATACCTTTGGATTTGCACTTTGAAGTAGATCACCATCATCAAATGATCGGTATTCTTTCAAAATCCATTCTTTAGTAATCTTTTAGTGTAGTAAACATTTTACATACATATTCTATTCACCCTTATCATGACGACATTCATGATCAAGCTACTTTAGCTTATAAAGGCGAATCGTGAGTATAACATTACTTTCCAAAACCCTTTTGGATGATTAGGATGTCTAGCATCTCCAACCTTCGTAAATTCTCATCCAATATGAGAACATATATTATACTCTATCATATTGCAACAAACATTGTTTCAGATATCGTTATATCTGCCACACATGATGGTTTCTGAAACAATTCTTTCAGCTCCTAGATAAACTTGATGTTTAAATCAAGAATCATGGAGGCAAACATGATACTTAAGATACTAACACTGGAATTGTTACTCTCGATTTAATACCAATTATTAAATTTCACGGAGTAAATAGAATTTTGCTGAAAGTTTGCAATAGGACTTTAAACTTTAGATTGACACTCAACACAATACGATACCAGTTTGTAAAGTATATATCCAGAATTCTATAGTTCTATTATCTCAATTACAACTATGCATATGGTGGTGAACGAATGCCAATGACTACAACAAATTATGCAAATTCACTTTGATTTAATTTATGATAAATTGAGTTCTACTAATCCAAATTAGAAATGAACTCCCACTCAAAACGACATCCCTCGTGCCTTTTGGTGATTACATGAACCAAATCCACTACACCAAGTCCGATCATCACGTGAGTCGGTGTAGCTTCAAATGCGAGCATCAAATGGGCATCATATCTACTATATGACTCATGCTTAACCTTTCGGTCCGTGTTAGAGGCCATGTCTGTACATGCTAGGCTCGCCAAGTAAGAACCTTAGTATTCGGTGTAATCTGTCTTACACCCGAGATATGCTCGTGGATTCAAGTACACCCGATCATCACGTGATGTCTTGAAGCGGCGAAACATTGTCGATGCATACTTAAGGAAGAACACATTTTATCTTGATATCTAAATGAGGGATCATCTTATTATGCTAATAAAACGCCAAACAAGCAATATAAGATGCTATCAAACATCACATGTTTATTAGTGGAATGATATGGTTCTCGCATATGATCTCTATCATGTGCATCGTGGTATGATCACTATCATACCTTTATGTGTAAGTCCAAGGTCTATGGAGATTACACGTTATGTGTGTTGTAAGAGTATCATCTTATACTTCTACTTACAACATCACCATATCATAACACTAGCCCAGCAACAATCTAAACTAGACGCCTCTAATTTATCCATTGCAAATTTTACGTGGCTTAGGGCTTTCGAGATAGAACCGTTCTTACCTACGAACATGAACCACAACGAGGATAACCAAATTGTTGACAACTCGTTGCAAATTAGATATTGACTATAGTAGGAGAGATGACACCCGCTAGCCACTTATGCAAAACTAGTTGCATGTCAAGCGTGGAACAGGTCTCATGCGAGGACATGTAAAGTTTGTCCGGCCGCTTCATCCCACTATGCCACCAATATCCAAAGTACAACTAAGAAGCAATAAAATGATCATCATCGCCCACATACTCATATGTGTACTACCCGTGCAAAGTATCTATGCATAGATCCGGCTCTGATACCACTTAAGGGTTCGCAGCATAGAAAACAAAAATTTCCTACGATGGGAACAACTATGTACCAAGATCTATCTACTAGATACAAACAACGGGCGGATGTATATCTGTAGAGAACATACCCTTGAAGACCGACAGCTTAACGAGTCCAAACTCGTGGTTGATGTAGACGATCTCTTGCCGATCTCAAGATCGAGAGGAAGTCCTAGCGCGCAGCAAGCAAGATCCGTTGCGCACACACGTTCGAGGCAGAGCAACCTCCGCCTCGCTCAGCGATGCAGCGGAAGCACAACTCTTTCTTGCCGAAAGCCACCGGGAACATGTATCTCGCTAGTCCGAGACCATGGGGATAAATTCTAGAGGGAGAGAGATCCTTCACGAGGAGGTGTGGTGTGAGAGGAGGGGGCCTTTTATAGGGAGAGGGGGCACCCAAGGGGCCATGCGCCCAGCCATGGGGCTGCCCCACCTCTTCCACATTCATGTGGGTGGAGCTCCCACTCAAAATGAAAAGCCTCCACTCCCATTAAAAGCCTCCACTCATAAATCCACTCACATGCATTAAATTTCCACCAAATTTAATGCAAGCTCTCATTAAATAAAACTCTTTTATTTATTTATTCAGAATTTTGTTAATTACTTTAATTAACAAACATTCACATAAAACCCTTGCTAGTATTCCATTTCACATGCAGAACCAGTTTCAATTTCAACCAAATAGTTTCGGTGTCTAGTGAAATAAATTCCTCGCTTTCTTTTCTTTTCGGCATGAAACTTTTGCTCCAATTTGATGTCGGTGTCTCTTAAGTGTGTCACCCTACGGTTCGTGAATAATGCGGACATGATCGAGACCCTCTCGGATCAATAATCGAAGCGGGATCTGAGACCCATCTTGACTCCCACACATTCAACGATGACTTTCTTGTGATCGTCGGAACCTTTTACGCTAGTATCTTAATCCTTTTGTTTCGCGATATATTACATGTCCGAGATTCGATCATCGGTATCTCCATACCTAGTTTGATCTCGTTACCGACATGCACTCTTTTCTCGTTCCCGTGATATAACATTCTAGTGATCAAATCACTTGCTTGCAAGCTAATCAATGTGATATCACCGAGAGGGCCCAGAGTATATCTATCCGTCATCGGGATGAACAAATTCCACTCTCGATCCATGGGCCTCAACATAACACTTTAGTAGTTCTGAATCCATCTTTATACTCACCCTGTTACGGTGTGATGTTTGATGTTATCAAGAAACTCTTCTGGTGTTAGTGATTGACATGATCTCATGGTCTAAGGATTAGGATCACTTCGTAAGATGTTATAGCAATATAAACTCAATGACTTTGATCGTAATGCTATACTTCGGATGAATGTTCATCACACCATTACACTAATGTTGTGACCCCGTTATTAACAACATCCAATGTCCATGATCAGGAAACCTTGATCATCTTGTTAATCAACGAGCTAGTTTATAAGAGAGGCATAACTAGGAACTTTCTATTTGTTTATTAAACACACATGTATTAACGTTTCCGTATTAATACAATTATAGCATGCAAAATAAACATTTATCATAAATAAGGAATACGATAATAACCACTTTATTATTGCCTCTCGGGCATATTCCCTTCACTGCAGCTTGAGTCGGCGGACCGATTGGCCGCAAAGCAGCGCGCGGAGAAGGAGCTGGCCATCGTCCAGGAAGGGAACAAAGGGCTTCATGCTTTTGCTGTGAAGGCAGAGGAAGCTCGCCAGGGGCTTGTCCCCGCTGGTGAATTGGCGGCGGCGCAATCGGCCTTGAGTGCCGCTGAACAGCGGATCGCCAACCTCGAGCGCGAGTTGCGGGAGGCGAAGGAAGAAGCGGCCTCGGCTGACGGGCAAGCTAAGGCCGCCATTGCAGCCGCTGAGGAGGATCGCAAGGTGTCGGAAGTCCTTACTGCTGGACTTCAGGACGACCATACATCGCTTCAATGCTTCGTCACGGAACTCGCCCGCCCGCTGCTTGGTGAGTACATCTTCCTTTTCCAGTGGTTGTGTCTTTTGTGGTGTCCGTCGTACTCATTATTGTCTTCTACTCGCAGGTCGCATCATCGATAGCGAAGGAGAGGCGAGCTCGCTCGACGCGAGGCAGTGCGTAAGTATGCTCGTTGATTCGGCGACATTGTCGGCAACGTGCATCCGTGCCTATCTCCAAGAGATATCGCCCACGGAGGTGATTCCCAGCGACCTCGTTGAGGTGTGGAAATATTTGGAGAAGGCGCCCGCGGTCGTTGAATACATGACGCGGTCGGCGTTTCGGCGCGGAGCGTCGACGGCCCTGAGCCTTGGACTCGCCCACTTCCCCGAGGATTTCGACATCGACGATGTGACGAGTGGATATCCATCGTCGACTGGCACGGTGGAGCTATCCGAGGTCCTCAAGTTGCAGGACCGTGCCGCCATGTACTCAGAACGTGTCTGGGCAATGGGCGACCTCCTTCCGTACCAGGAGACGGTCGTCGCGTCGAACGACCCCGAGCCGCCGCATCGTGACTTCAAGGTCGAGCAACCTTTTCGCGCGGCGATGGCGGGTGAACTGACGACGTATCCGTCAAACCCGTACACGGCGTTCATCCGCAATCGTCGGGATGTTGGCGAGTCGTCATCGAAGCCTGCAGAGTAGGATGGTTTGCCTTGTGGCGTTAGTAGCAGGTCTGCCACGCGGGCATATTTTGTAACATGAAACAGTGCAATACCCAATTGAATGAGACGTTGTGTCTATTTTGGTATTTTGTTGTGTGTTTGTGATTGATTTTTTAACGAGTCCCCGAGCGCGTCCGCCCTTTTTGTGGGGTTCACCTCGTATATGATGTATGTGTTGTTGTCATGTGTTTTGATGTTTTGGTCGACTCGCCCGAGCTCGAAGAGCCAGTCGCTAGGCGACTCCCTTGAGTGCTCTGTACTTTACCGTTTTCCCGTGCGCGAACGAGGTCGGGTGGCCGAGTCCCCGAGCGTGGTACTTGGTAGTTCTAGGCGTGACTTGAGGGTGGTTGAGGACTTAGCGCGTTGGTGTGAGCGCGTCACTCCTCCCTGGCCCGTGGGGTCAGTCGCGTGGCGAGTCCTGGGCATGCTCTCTTACTTGGCGTTTTCCCTGACCGCTCGCAACGAACTGGTCTTTAGTCCCCGAGCGTGGTACTTAGCCGTTCGAGTCGCTATGCCGAGGATGCGGAGGACCAAGGTCGCTGTGAGAAGCGAGGGCAGTTGTCTTGGCTCGTAGAACCAGTCGAGCTAGGCGACTCCAATGGGGCTCCGGGTGGGCGTTTTTCGTGGACGATGCAAGACCTGAGGTGACTCAGTGCTCTTACACCGCACTACTTAGCCGTGCCGATCGCTGTACCAAAGGTTGACTTCTGCAATTAGCGTAACGCTGTTATTACGAGTGCGAGTGGCACAAGTCATGGAGAGTAGGCGCAATTTGCGGTAACCGTTTCTTTTTATTTCATAGCGACTGGAGAGTACATGTGTGGGGTTCTAGGAGTAGAACTTCCGGAGGAGGTTTACATTCCATGGTCGCTTGACGTCGAGTTCGCCGTCCCCGCGGACGTCGATGAGGTAGTAGGCGTCGTTGCCGAGTACACGCCCGATAGCGAATGGGCCTTCCCACGGAGGGGAGAGCTTGTGCATGCCCTTCTTGTCCTGGATGAGGCGTAACACCAGGTCGCCTTCCTGGAAGGTGCGAGCTTTCACCCGCCGGCTGTGGTAGCGGCGGAGTCCCTGCTGGTAGATAGCGGTTCGTGACAGAGCGAGGTCACGTGCTTCGTCGAGTTGGTCGATCCTGTATTGGCGGGCAAGCTCGTTTGCAGCCTCCGTATAGTGGACGACCCGCGGCGAGTCGTGTTCGAGGTCGGTGGGCATGACTGCTTCGGCACCGTAGACCATGAAGAAGGGAGTGAATCCCGTTGATCTGTTGACTGAGGTGCGGATCCCCGGATGATGAAGGCAACTCTCTACCCGGCACCGGCGGTGCCGAGTGGTACTTGGAGTCGCGCTTGACGGTGGAGGATGCTTTGGTTGGCCCGTTCCGCCTGGCCGTTGGATTCCGGGTGGGCGAATGACGCGAGGTCGAGCCGGATGTGGTGCTCTTCGCAGAATTCGGCCATGGCTCCCTTGGCAAAGTTGGTGCCGTTGTCCGTGATGATGCTGTTTGGGAACCCGTAGCGATATATGAGCTCGCGTAGGAATTTAGTGGCGGTCTTCCCGTCGCATTTCTGGACTGGCTTGGCCTCCACCCACTTCGTGAATTTGTCAACGGCGACTAGCAGGTGGGTGTAGCCGGAGGGGGCCTTCTTGAAGGGGCCTACCATATCCATGCCCCACACAGCGAATGGCCAGGTGATGGGGATTGTTTCGAGCGCCGAGCTTGGCACGTGCGTCTGGTTGGCGTATTTCTGGCACCCGGCGTACCGCTGGACAATATCGACAGCCTCGGCGTGTGCGGTGAGCCAGTAGAAGCCATGTCGCATAGCCTTGGCGACCAGGGAGCGAGCGGCGGCGTGGTGGCTGCAGTCACCGGAGTGAATGTCGTGGAGGATTTTGCGTCCTTCTGCTGGTTGGATGCAGCGTTGGAACACGCCGGTGACGCTACGCTTGTGGAGCTCGCCGTCGATGATGGTGTAGGAGTTGCATCGGCGAGTGATCATTCGAGCGTCTGTCTCGTCTGCCGGTAGGATGCCGGCTTCCAGGTAGGCGATGTAGGGCTTGGTCCAGTCGTCTGGCTCGTTGACGAGTGCGACCAAGGCTGCCTCTGGTTGGAGTGGGACTCCGATGTCGATCTCCCTCGGGGGAGAGACTGATGGCTTGGTGATCGTGTCGAGGAAGACGCCGGCTGGTGGTGCGAGTCGAGCCGATCCGATGAGAGAGAGAGTGCGTCGGCCTCCTCGTTCTTCCGCCTATCGATCCACTCGACGGAGTAGCCTGTGAAGTGTCCGCCCAACCTGTCCACTGCTTGGCGGTACGCCACCATGGTGGGGGAGACGGCATCGCAGGTGCCAGCGACTTGTCCCGCGACGAGGTCAGAATCTCCGTAGCAGCGTAGGCGGTGGACATTCATCTCCTTGGCAGCTCGCATGCCGTGGAGTAAGGCCTCGTACTCGGCCATGTTGTTGGTGCAGGGTGTGAAGTCAAGGCAGAGGATGTAGCGAAGCTTGTCGCCCTTTGGTGAGGTAAGCACGATCCCTGCGCCTGCGCCGTCCGCGTTCTTGGAGCCGTCGAAGTGTAGGCTCCAGTAATGGAGGTATGGCAGCTTCTCTGGCTGATGGGCCTCTTCCCAATCGGCGATGAAGTCCGCTAGGGCCTGCGACTTGATCGCTTTTCGTGGCTCGTATTTGATGTTGTGGACGCCGATCTCGACGGTCCACTTGGCGACCCGCCCGGTCGCCTCACGGTTGCGGATGATGTCTTGCAACGGTGCTGAGGAAACGACCGTGATCGGGTGCTCCTGGAAGTAGTGCGGCAGGCGCCGCTGAGCTCTGAAGATCGCGTATACCAGCTTTTGATACTGGGGGTACCGCTGGCGCGACTCAATGAGGACCTCGCTGATGTAGTACACCGGTCGCTGTACTGGGCGCTCCTTTCCTTCCTCTGGTCGTTCGACGACCATGACGGCACTGACGACGCGTTCGGAAGCCGCGACGTAGACCAGCATGGGTTCTTTGTCGGCGGGGGCGGTGAGTAGCAGTGCGGCAAGTATCACTTTCTTGAGGTCGCGAAGCGCGTCATCCGCCTCCTTGTCCCACTGGAAGGTGGGGTTCTTGCGCATCAGTCGGTATAGGGGCATCGCCTTTTCGCCCAGGCTGGGGATGAAGCGACTGAGAGCCGCTACTCGCCCGACCAGTTCGGGCGTCGCGGTGCACTCGGTTTGCCGAGCGGCGATCGTGTCGATCTTCGTGGGGTTCACCTCGATCCCTCGTTTGGAGACGTACGCCCAGAGTTGTCCTGCTGGTACACCGAAGGTGCATTTGCCTGGGTTGAGCTTTATCTTGTATTTTCGCAAGTTGGCGAATGTTTCCGCCAGGTCGGCGAGTAGGTCGCCCTGGCGAGCGGACTTTACGACCACGTCGTCGATGTAGACGTGGATGTTGCAGCCAATTTGGCTCGCGAGGCATTCTTGCATGCACCGCTGGTAGGTCGCCCCGGCGTTCTTGAGGCCGAAGGTCATAGCGGTGTAGCAGAAGGCTCCGAATGGCGTGATGAACGCCGTCATCTCCTCGTCCTCGACGGCCATTTTGATCTGGTTGTACCCAGAGTAGGCGTCGAGGAAACATAGCGACTCCGAGCCCGCGGTTGAATCGATTATCTGGTCAATCCGCGGGAGGACGAACTGCTGCTTTGGGCGCGGTATTCAGGTTTGTAGTCGATACACATTCTCCAGTCCCGTTCTTCTTCTCGACCATGACTGGGTTTGCCACCACTTGAGTACTTGATTGGCGGATGAAGCGGCGCGGTAGACGCTGCACTTCCTCGGCGATTGCTCGACGGCGTTCTTCATTGAAGGGCCAGCGGCGCTGACAGGTCGCACTTTGGGGTCGGCGTTTAGCTTGTGCTCAGCGAGCTCCCTAGGGACACCGGGCATGTCAGAGGGTTTCCATGCGAATATGTCCCTGTTCTCACGGAGGAACTCGATGAGCGCGCCTTCCTATGCTGGGCTCATGCCTGTCCCGATCGTCACCGTCTGGTTGGAGTCGCCTGGGACCAGATCGACGGTGCGGGTGTGCGTTGTGGCCTCAAAAGTTGAGGTGTTTGCGCCCTCTGAGTTGGGCTTCTTGAGTATGGTGGGGTCGTCGTTGTTGACACCGCTCGCGTACTTGGCGAGCTCGTCGGCGTGGTTGGTCTCCGCCGCGATGACGGCGTCAGCGAGCTCGGCTCCTTTGGCCTCGCACTCGGCGGCCATGTCGGGGTCGTCGTTGATGGTGATGACGCCGCACGGCCCGGGGAGCTTCATCGCGTTGTACGCGTAGTGGGGCGCTGCCATGAATTTAGCGAACGCCTGGCGCCCCAGGACGCAGTGGTAGGGGCTGTCGAAGGGCACCAGCTCGAAGACGATCCGCTCGGTGCGGAAGTTTGCCGGTGTGCCGAAGGTGACTGGCAGCGTGACCTTGCCGATCGGGTACGCCTTCCGACCGGGGACGATGCCGTGGAATGTGGTGTGGGTTGTCTCGATCATCGACTGCGGGAGCCGCAGCCGCCTGAAGGTGTCGAGGTACAGGATGTTGATGGAGCTGCCGCCGTCCATCAACGTCTTGGGAAGCCAATAGTCGCCGACCTTGGGCTTGACCACCAGGGCGACTCGACCTGGGTACTCGATGCGTGGCGAGTGGTCTTGGCGACTCCAGGTGATGGGCTGCTCCGACCAGTTGATGAACTGCGGAACGTCCGCCAGGGCCACCGCGTTGACGGCGAAGGCGCGGGCAATGACCTTCTTTTCGCGCTTCGTGTTGAAGCCTGTGAAGGTGTGGAGCGAGCCGGCTACTTTGCCGAATTTTCCGCCGTTTGGCGGGTCATTGTCGGGGTCCTCCCGCGCTCGCCATGCCTTCTCGATTTCCCTGAGGGTGTGGCAGTCGGCGGTGGTGTGCGTTGCGGGCTTCCCTTCCCTGCTATGAAACACACATGGTTGGTTAAGGAGGGCCGCGGGGTCGAACCTTGGCTTGTTCTTGTAGTTGCCGCCGTCGCGGCGTTGTCCTCCGTCGCGGCGGAAGCTCTTGGGCTCGTGTTGCGCGTGCCCGGTGTTGGCGACGAAGTCGACTCGCCGTCAAGGCGCGCTTCTTTGGTGAGGCGAAGCCGCCAGAAGCGTAGGTCGGATCGGCGTCCACATTCGTTTCCGCTCGTGCGGCGTTGACCTCCTGACTCGTCGTCAGTTTCCTGGTTTGGATCTTCCTCGGCGTACCGTTTGGCGATCTCGAGGAGGTCGGGGATGTTGTCGAGTGTGCGGGAGTGTCGCTTGAGCTTGGCGACCAGGGCTCGAACGGCACGAGGTCTTGAAGCAATGGATCGCGGTGTCCGGGTGGATGCAGCGCGTTGTACCAAAGTTCTTGCCACCGTTGGACCCAATTGCGGGTCGACTCGCGGTCCTCGGACGCATCGCTCCAGTCCTCGATGGTGGTGGAGCGGGTGTAGCACCGAAGTGCTGGCGAAGGCATCGCGCATCTCCTTCCGTGAGTCGACATCACGGGGAGGGTGTTGATCCACTGCCTGCACGTCCCCTCCATCATCAGGGGGAGGTAACGAGCGGCTAGCAGGTCAGTGTGACCTGCGATCCCCATCGCCATGAGGTATGTGTCGAGCCAGACGGCGGGGTCGTACGAGGAATCGTACTTTTCTATCTCCTTAGGCGCCTTGAAGTTTGGCGGGTACTTCTCGCCTCGGATCATTGGTTCGAAGCACTTGGGTCCGAGTCGACTGAGCGACCCCATGGGCTCGCCATCGCGGCGATTAGTTAGGGTATGTCGCAAGTCATCGGGCTGGCGTGCGCGCCAACTTTGGTTGTTGATGATGTGGGTGCGGGCGTCGATGGGTTGCCCGTTGGCAGCGATGAGGTTAGTTGCCGGCCTGGGGTCGTTGGTGGAGAGTGCCGCGTTCGCGGGTCGGTGTTGGAGCTGTAGTGGCTCTGGTGGCGGGCAGTTGAGGGTGTTTGCCGCTGGGCGGCACGGAAGCCGCTTCCCGAGGAACGCGAGTATACTCGACCTGCCGAGTCGGCGCCCGCTCTTTGCTGCTCGACGGCCTTCGCGAGTAGGGCCCTGACGTATTGAATCTGTAGGGCGCCGTCGCCGGTGGTTGTGATGCTGTCGACTGCTGCTCGACCTGCCACGAGGTTGTCCATTGGGGTGGAGAACAGTGGGAGGCCGTTTGCGTCTCGCTCCCGTGAGGAGACTACTATCCGTGGCTGGTCCCTGGGAGGGGTGCGGTTGGGTGGAGGTGGGCGCCTCGCTGATCTGGCGGCCGGGCGCTTCCTCCTGGTGGCGTGTTCTCGCAGATCGCGTGCTCGGCCACGCGGGCCGGGTCGTTTTCGTCGTCGAAGTACAGGGCGCGCCCCTGAACAGTGGAGTTCAGGCGTGACCTGATCCGCTGCTGGTGGTAGCGTGATAGCTCCTGCGCCGTCACCTGCTCGAGGCGAAATTTTTCGCGCTCGGCTTGCTCTTTGCATACCGCCTCCGCCAGTTTCAGGCGGAGTTCCTAGACCTCCGTTGCCGTGGCGTTAGGAGGGATTGGGGTGGAGAACGGGTCCTCCGGCGGATCGGTGCCGCTCGCCATGTAGGTCGCGGTGTGGCGACCGGTTCCGTCGCGGGGGTCGCCGGAGTTCTTCGATCCGGAGTCGAACTTGAAGATCCCGAGGATGGAGGGATCCTCGAAGTCTCCCGCGTTGGAGACCTAGGCGATGGAGCCCGCGGACGAAGCCGCGGTGATGGATCCGGCGAGTGACGCCGGGGTCGCCGAGTCGGCGTCGTCGGTGAGGGTCGCATCCTCTGCGTCTGAATTCGCCACGCGTTGGGCCGAGTTGTACTTGGAGGCGAGGCGATGGATCGTGCGGATCTGGCTCTCGGAGAGCCGATCGCGCGGCGGAGACTCGCGGATGCGAGCCGAATCCTCCGAGACGATGACGTCGGTGAGACCGACGAAGAGGCTGATCGTGCCTATCGGCAGGATCACGCTGTGCGTGACGGGTCGCGCCGCCGGGACGTAGTGGCAAGATTTGGAGCATCTCGCCGATCGCTATCATGCGGCCGGTGGCGACCATCTCGTTGATGGGCAGATTGGATCTCGCCGCAGAACACCGGCCAGACCGGCCAGACCCCACGGTGGGCGCCACTGTCGTGGGAATAGTCACGGCAGATGCTGCAATCGGCAGCGAGTAGTAGAACGAGGGGCAAGGGCGGCCAGCCATCTGCGGTGCGAGATGAGGGCAAAGACAAAGGGTTTTACCCAGGTTCACCCCCCCGGAGGGTAAAGACCTACTCCTGCTAGATTGTATTATCAAGGTGTTACAATGGGCGAGCTCGGCGGCTAGGCAGCGAGTCGCTTGGGTGTATCCGGGATCGTCCTTCTACTCCCCCTATAGGGAGGTTTATATAGGCTCACCTCCCCTAGGGTTTACATATCTCAACCGATTTAGTTAAAGCTTCGGAAGTCGTTTAACCTAATCCGACTGGGCCTATCTACTCGCCTGGGCCTTCAGCCTCCAGTCGCTCGGTGCCTTGCTGGGCTTCAATCCACTCGCCGTTATGCAGGCCCACTCGCCAGCTCACGGGCCAGTCGGAAACGTCCTGCTGGGTATACCCCAGTAGGCATATCCCCATCAACCCTAAACACCAATATTTATGATTTGAAAATGAATTTTGTGAACCCTATAGATTAATGCCTTAGTAAAAACATTTCTACACCTCATAAAATGATACTTTGTTTTGAAAATGGTTTAGGAAGTGAAATCCCTTGCAAATGACTTTTGCCACTTTATAAAATGACCATTAGGTGCTTTCAAATGTTTATTACCCATTAGGAACCACTTTTTCAAATAAAACAAAGCTTGTCATGCTTGCATGCATTACTTTGACTTTATGATTTTATGTGATTATTTTGCTTGATTGGTAGATTGAGATTGTGCCTTGATTGATTGAATTGTAGTGACTTGAAGAGTGTGATTGTTGCAAGGACAAGGAGTGAACTTATACCCCCTACCAAAAATGCAAGTGATTCTTCATACTTTTGTCCCATTACTTTCACTATGCATTAGTGATTTCTCTAAGTAAAACTTGCATGGAATTTTTCTAAGTATAAACCTTGCTATAGGAAAACCTAGTAGATGAAACCTTAGTATAAATTTTCCTAAGTTAAGATTCCTACTACTATCAGGATTAGCTTAGCTAATAGAAAACAAGGGTGGAATATACATTCATACTATGGAAAAATTTGTAAGTCTGAGGACTTGTGTTTTTGTTTAATAAAACAACTAAGTTAATGAATCACCTGGGTGGAATGGTAATTGCTTGGTGGTTTTTGGTTGAGTGGTTCACAAGGACCATGATTATGGTTGACCTTGTGTATCTCATTTGTGGATGGCCACCCAGGAACAAAGAGATTTGAGATGTCAAATGTTGAGAAGCTTCAAGTGCAACCACTTGGCATTATGGGCTCTGCCTGGATCATATAGGTTGCAAGAACTTAGCCATATGGACAGTTGGTGATAGAGTTTGATAGGTTGGAACGCGTCCATTTTGGTCTAAGGGAAGGCTTCTGAAAGATCTTGTCTTGGTGAAACCAAGTCTTGTGGGGAAAGTGCACCACCTCTGCAGAGTGTAAAATCTAAGTACTTAGCCATGTCCCTGGTAAAGGACAATTTGAGCATCAAGACATGGAAGCAATCAAGAATCTCATCATTCAAATTTCTAAGTTAAAAACTTGTGGTTTGAACAAGGGTTAAAGGATCTTCAATCTTTGATTGGGAGAAATGATTTTGTCAAGCAAAAACTTAGTGTTTTTCAAAGGTTAAGGAAACATCTATTTTGAGCAATGCAAGCCTCATCTCCACTTAGCCAAATGCATATAGATGATAGACTCCACTATACTACCATAGTATCACTTGCCAATACAATTCAAATGTATTGACCCTTGTGGCTGTAACTTGTTATGTTGCAGGTTTGATTGATATTAGTGAAGTTGATTGATTAGGATTACAAAGTCTACAACCAACATGTCTGCTTGTGACACTTTGAAGATGAAGGACCCCATGCTTATAGATATTCTGTTGCAATGTAATGTAATAGCCAAATGAGCTATGTAAGATGTAACAGAATTATGTTATTCCTGGTTATAAAGTTGTATTATGACCTTTGTTTCTTGATATTACATCTTAACTGTGGATGCTAGCTATTGATCCAGGGACTAGCATTGTAAACACAGGGGACTGTACCTTATTAAAGGTTGGGACCCTTACAGTTTTGTTCTAGTGCACATACAAAAAGAGATAGACACATAAACATGGTTCCTTTTGTTGCCACCTTGTCCAACAATGGAGTATCCTTGTCCACCCAGGTGGTCCATTGAGTACTTGTTTTATTATATAAAACATATATCTTTTCAACTCTTCATATAATCATATCATGTATCCCATCCCAAATATATAGCAGGGCTAAGCTTACTACAACTACAATGTTTCCACTAAGGGAGATATAAGGTATCCTATTAGGATTTAGCATAGCATAAAATATAGTAGTCCTTATCATGCATGTTACAAAAATCCACTAAGTCTAATGAAAGTAGTAGGACTTGGATGATAGTGTCACTTGCCTTTTTAGTAGAGAATGTTGGTTCACTTCTTGATCTTGCAAATACCACACTCTTCTAACTTCACTACAATTCAATCAAGCAAACACAAATTCAACTAACATTCAAACAATTTATCACACATAAAATAACAAAAACAAGGTCATGCATGCAAGCATGCAAAAGATAGTTTTATTTGCAGAAGTGGTTTCTCCTAGGCTCTAAACATTGTAAAGTTCAAAAAGTGGTCATTTACTAAAGTGGTAAAACCATTTGCAAAAGGTTTTATCTCATAAACCATTTTTAAATCAAATCATTATTTTATGTGGTTGAAAATGCTTTTAGCAAAACAATATTCTTTTAAGGTTTCACCAAATATATTTTAATTCTCAAAACTTGGTGTTTAGGATTAGAAGGTTTGAATCAAATCATTTCCCAAAGGTTTTACTAAAAAATCATTTCTAAAACAAAAACAATATTATTTATTTGACTAGAAATGTGCTAACTCAAATATTTACTCCCTAACTGTGGCATCCCGCAAAAACCACTACTAGAAAATCGCGTTGAATTTGTGCATTGCATTGTCATCATCATGCATAGTTTGCATAAAACTATTTTGCAAACCCCGATTTGTTTTCCAAACGCCCCATCTTTATTCAAACGCAAAACCCTGGGTCTCCGGATTATTTTGTTTTGTTGCTATCGGGTTGCAAACGGCCCAATTAAAGCAAATAAAATTTTAAGTTATTTTAGCGGGGCGATCGAGCAGGCGATTGACCCGATCGCCTTGAAAATAAATCGGTCCAACTACAACTGCCCCTCTAAATCCTAAACTCAACAACCTATCTACCCAGCCACCCCCTCCACATCACTCCCCCCAATGGCCTCTCGCCACCTCATCTTCTCTCCCCCTCTACCCAATCCTAAACCGCCACATCACCACCCCACTCCCCCTCTTCCCTCTCTCTCCTCTCACCCAGCCTCAACACACACAACACCTACCAACAAAACAACCCCCACCCACGCCAACCTCCTCACACTGGGCCGACCCCACCTCTTCTGGGACCCACCCCACCAACCAGCCACTTCCACAGCCCCCTCGGACCCCACCCCTCGGCCCCACCTGCCGCCTGCTCCTCTCTCTTCTCCCTCTCTCTCCCCCGCGCGTGCTCCCTTCTCTTCCGCTCTGGCTCCCCGCCGGCCAGGCTCCCTCGCCGCTCCTCCCGCTCGCCCCTCCCCCTCAAGCTCGCTCCGCCATGCTCGTCGCGGCCCTCCTCCATCCTCTCACTGCGCCCTCCTCCCCTCGCACCTCACCGCCTCACGCCGCCTCTCCCACCGCTGCCCGCCTCCCTCGCTTCCTCCCTGCTGCTCCTGCCGCCTCGCCTCGCTCCGCCCCGCCTCGGCTTGGCTGCAGCCATCCGCCTCCCTCAGCGCTGGGCTCAAGCGCGCCTTTACCTCGCTGGCTGCCGCTACAGCCGCCCGTCGCCGCCACTGTAACCCTTGTGCCTCGCTGGCTGCCTGCTCGTCGTCTGGCATGCCAGGAGTCGCCACCGCTGTCCTCGCCCCGCCGAGCCGTTGCTTCTCGCCTCGCCGCGCAGCCCGGCCGAGCTCGCCTGAGTCGTCCCGCCGCGTCGCGGCCTCGAGCCGCCTCAAGCGCTGCCTGGGCCCTCCGTAGCAGCCCCATCCGCCGTCGCCGCTCACCCCGAGCCACGTCGACACCGATGTCAACCGCCTTCAACCGTGCAAGTCCCTGTGTAGTACCAAGTGGTGCCAAGAGTTGGGCGTGGAGACGACAAGATCGACACCGGTCATCGGACCCCGCAAACCCCAAGTTTCCCGACGCCAAGATCGCCCCGGAGGTCGAACCCCGTGGACCGACATGCTCTTCTTCACGGATATGACAAGCACTCCGCCCGGACACCAAGTTCTGCATCCCGAATGCCAAGACCGACTCGATGGCGCGGACCCAACAAGACCCGCGCAACGGCAAGAACGCCCCCGTGGGACCCGGCAAGATCTGGCCGACGACAAGAACGACACCGACCCGGAAGATCCGATGCGCCCCGACACCGACCCAAGTTCTGCTCCCCGGACATCGAGGCCCCGGAAGCACCAAGATCTACCCCTTTACGAGAACGTTCCCGTCGAGACCGATCCGTCGAACCCTAGACCCTGAGACCGACCCCGGACCCCGGAACCCCAAGTTCGTCGAGAGACCATAAATGTGTGAACCCCTTCCCGAGAACCCTAATTTATAATGTCACCTATATAACTGTTGCATATAAATTGTCATTTCCGCATGCATGTCATATGGGTTGGGGGCCTTATGCCGATTCACCTAATAATTAAATATGGGGCCCATATGCGGGCAAATCGAGCCTTATATTGGCCTCATTTAAATTTGTGTAGCGAACCGGTGAAGCTTTCTGCCTTGTTAGATAACATTTAAATTGCGGGGTTTCTAAATAACTTGAACAATATAATCAATTGTCGGGACCCCAGTTCCCCTTAATATGACCTAATTGCATCGCACCTTTGCCATGCCATGCATCATACATGCATCATGCCGATCTTCTGCCGTTGTATTAAATACTGCATCCGATGTTTCTTCTAGCGATTTGCTTCTTCGCGGATAAGGCCGTTGATTTGATGTGAGCTTCGCCCCGATCTTCGGTTGAACCTTCGACAATGTTTTCAGGCGAGCATCTCCCTCTTTCTACCTATCTTACTTTATAGTCTTTATTCCCCTCCTGTTGATCTATTGCTATCTGTGTTGCGATGCTTTAGTTCCGTACCTATGATATACCGTGCAGCCCTATATTGCCTTGGACACACCCTATTACCTGTTGTTTGGTAGATAGTTGGACTTGCGCGTCGTAGTCGCTGGCTCAAGTGCTGATGTGTGTCGTCATATGCCACAGGTGCTGATGTATTGCCGCATGTTGATGATGGAGATGATCATAGTTTTACTTATCGTCACTTTAATTTCTGTTTAACAACTAAAATTGAAATAAGCAGAGGCATCGGTGGGTGATAGAAAATATTTGGTTTCCGAACGCCCACTTGTGTCCCGTAAGACCCCGAGTACTTGATACCTGTTCCTTGATTTATCGCGCTATCCACATCCGGGAGGTATATGGGACCCCCAGGCGAGCTTGATTCATTCTTATTTCTTGGGGCCACAAACTAGTTTGAGGTTTTATTTACCATCCTGTACTTATGCCATGCTACTTTCTGTATTTAAATTGTGCGAGGAGCACACTATACTGTTTAGGTAAGCGGAATGTTTTCGCGGTATCGACAGTCCCCGATTGGGGATCTGTCGCCGTTCTGACCATTGACGCAAACCTTGAGTCCGTCTCGAGCTTGCTTACTTCTGGGTGTACTCAAGGTGGCCTGAAATATTTCTCAATCTGTGATTGTTCAATGAAAGCCTCGTTGGGTTTTGATTTGGTTTTTCCGAGGTTGATCGAGCGTGTGTTGCTATTGGTGCACCCCGGCCGGGTAAAACTTTCTGAAAGCCGTGTCCGCGGATATGGACGACTTGGAGCACAGTATCTCGATCATAGACAAGCATAACTAAAGTTTACTGCTATAAATTTGACTTATAATGACTAGTAATCAGCTTCACTATAATGGAATGGTTAATTAATACTGCCCACAATTGCTTGTTTGGTTGTCGCTTGCGACCATTGTACCTGACTAGTAAGTATGGCAACTACAACGGAATTGGCTGAATAAAAGTACCAACTATTGCTGGGTTTTGGGTTTAACACATGCTATCTGTATCTGATTAGTAATTGATGCAACTATAATGGAATGGTTAACTAGAAGTGCCCACTGCTTACTTTATCAGGACGATTATTTAAACCTGACTAGTAATTGCTGCAACAATAACTGAATAAGTAAAACTGCCAACTGTGTGAGTTCCTCGGTTGACTTCCTCGTTTGGTCTCGAGGGGGAAACCCCAGGATGGGTTTGTTTGGTGTTAGCTTCAGGTTGGATCCGAATAGGTTTTTCTTACCCCTCTCTGATAACCGCCAGTTGATTCGAGTCTCTATAGGTTGTTTAGTGCATGCTGCCGCTACCGCTCAGTCCACCATACCTATGTAGGCGAGGACCGCCGAATTCTAGCCTCGCTGTCTTGGCCTCAGATCGACGCTCCTTCTTTTTCCTTTGCCCTTTGTCGGCACCCCTTTTGTTCAAGCAGGTTTTGAGATCGACGCCGTTAGCAGGGTTACCCTTCCGGCTTGGCCTGGGCAGGGTTATGGACGCCATTGGTTATTCTTCAGGGCTCTTAGCCCCATTTGCATCTTGTCCGTAGCTGGACGCTCTATCATTTTCACGGTGATTTGGATCTTTGTATAATATATCTGTATTCTTGACTCATGGAGTCGCTGTTATATATATCTGTTCTGTGGGTCCCATCGAGGACTGTTGTGTAATGTTATTACTTCGTTTTCCACCCGCACGAAAGTGCCTGGTGGGCACCTTTGAATCGTTTCTATGCGGGTTTGGCGAATTTTGCTCAAACTTGCATAGGTCCGATTCTGAGGGTGTTACACTAACTTCACAAATTACATTTTTAAATCCATAAGTTGGTTCCTAAGGTCAGTAGGTTCACAACAATCTATTTTGCAAAGATTTCATCTCAAAAGCATATCTAGAACAATTTTTATATTCAAAATAAGCCTACACATGTTTCTGCAATTTCAACCAATTTTCCAGAAGCAAATCATTAAACAAAGTGCATGGTTGCAAATTACTTGTTCTACTGATTCCGTTGATATAAAATTTGGACGTGTAGAACTAAAGTTATGAATTTTACAAGTTTGCAATTCTAATAGAACATTTTCTGGTTTTATTCAAACAGTCTGGCCACGTGGCTCGTTCTAATTCGCCGGTACCGCTTCGTGCGGATCAACCTCTGTGGGATGTTAGATCTAAAGTGTATCGCACGGCTCAGATTCACCCATACCCTTTCAAGTTAATTCTAATCTCGTGCGTTGGATCAAGATCTGACGGTTGCTGTGTGGTTGACCAGGAATGGGTGGCGCTGGCGGCGGCGACTGGCGGCGCGCGGTCAGACGGTGGCGTCGCGACGATTATAGGAAGCAAGGTAAGGAGGGAAACAGCTCACCGCTGCTGGGCTTGTTGGGCCTGTTGGGTTGGGTTGAGTTTGTTTCATTTTTTTATACAGAATGCTTTTTCTATTTCTATTTGAATTTCTGTTTTAATTTTCAAACAAATAATTAAAACTCCAATTCAAACCAAACCACCACCAAAATTTGTATTTATTTTAATTCTGTTTAACAACACAAATCAAAGCCCAAAACAAAATAATTTTTATTCTTTTTAGGATCCATTAATAATTAAATAATTAGACCTTAGTCATTAATTCAAATAGGATTTTATTTATTTTAAAACTCTATTTGAAATCTAAAATAATACCAAAATCATTTCAGTAGGTTTTATTATTTGAATAAATAAAACACTTGGAAAACTTATTTAAAATAAATTAACAAGTTTTAGTGTTTATTTAAAATGGAAAAGCCTTTACTTTAATAAAATTGGGTATTAATAAATCCTCATTATTTTATTTAAATAAACTTTTACTCTTTTTATCAAATAGAAATATTTATTTCTAAAGTTGGGCCAAGATTTAATTTGGCTCTATAAAATAATCCTTATTTATAATTCTACCTTTTCTTTTGAAAACCAAATCTTTTTATTAAAATATCCAAAAATAATAATTCCAACTATCATAATTTTATTTATTAATTTTTTATCTTTTTAAATCCCTTTAGGATTTTATTTGATCAAAATAGGTTTTGGTGTTTCCAATTGGAATCAAAAGTTTCTTCTCACCCTAAAAATCAACAATTGTTTATTTTGTTTATTTATTTTTCACATTTCAAAATTTGGAAAATTTTGGGATGTGAAGTATCGTAGTACTTTCAATAAATAGGAGTGTCGATCCCAACAAGGAGCAGAAGGTGTTGACTAGTGGTAAGGAGAATGATATCTCTATAAATACTTATCAAACAGATTTTTAGGGGTTTTCTAATAAAGCAACAAAACAAAGTGCAAGTAATAAAGACAACGAACAAACATAGCAAGTGGCCCAATCCTTTCTTAGCAAAGGAAAAGCCGGTGGAAATACTTATAAGGACCAAACGTTCTCGAGGACACATGGGAATTCTGTTAAGTGCTTTCACTTCACATAGCTAAGTACTCTTCTCTGGTGTTGTAAGTGTTTTGTGGGTGAACCTGTGCTAATGTACCGACCTTACTTGGACTAATACATACTTGTGATTAACCCCCCTGCAAACATCCGCAACTATAGGAAAGTAATTAAGATATAAACCTAACCACAGCCTTAAACTCTGAGATCCTACACTCCCTTGTGCAAAGGTGTCCTAATGGGGGTTCAGGTTTCTATCACTCCGGCAACCCCACAATTAGTAGCCAAATACACAATGCATTCCCCTAGGCCCATAAATGGTGAAGTATCATGTAGTCGACGTTCACATGACACGACTAGAAGAATAGCACCACAACTTAAATACTAAACCATTGAATAATAACTCAACACAAATCCACTACTAACAACATGACTTCGCCCATGTCCTCACGAACTAAACGAACTACTCACAAGACATCATATGGGTCAAGATCAAAGATGATATGGTAATGGATAACAATCTAAACATAAACACTAATACAATGGTTCCACTCACAAGCATCAACTACAATAGTAATAACACCGGGAAAGTTTCCCTAAGAACTAAAGCAGTATCCAACACGATTGTTACAGCGGGATGATGATCCCGATGAATCCTAGCTTGATGACGGTGTTGATAGCGACGATCTCCCTTCTCCGGGAAGGAATTTCCCTGACAGAAATCTATCTACCGGAGAGATCTTTCTCTCTCGGTGTTTTCCGTCCCGCAGAGGCGGCGGAAATCTTTCTGTGGTTGCTCCCCTGGTATTAGGGTTCCGTGAGGAAGATATAGGCGAGAGGGTAGAGTTGGGAGCCGGCCAGGTGGGCCACACCTGCCCTAGGCGCGGGGCAAGGTGGGCCCGCGCCTAGGGGAGTGTGGGCCCCCTATGGCCCGACTGAGCCTCCCCTTCTGGCTTCCTCCGTCTTCAGGGAAAATATAATTTTCCAAAAATTTTCTAGTATTTTTCCGATCTTCGCGAAATTGCATCAAAATGATACGTCCAAAACGTATCTACTTTCTCGAACACTTTTGCTATTGTTTCTCCTCTAAACTTGTGTGATTTAGATAAAACTAACACAGAATGACGGCTGTTTTCAGCAAAATTACCTTGGTGTCTAGTTTTTGTGCATAAAATCAACTATCAGGAAAATCCCAGAAAATATGCCAAAAATTATATTTCGCCAGAAGATCCACGGAGCCAGAAGACAAAACGAAGTGGAGGCCTGGGGGGCCCGCACCCCTGCCAGGCGCGGGTGGGCCCTACTGTAGGGGTTCATAGCATGGAAAACAAAAAATTTCTACCGCATCCACACAAACAAGCCAAGATCTATCTACTAGATTGTAGCAACGAGTCGATAGAAGCACTCACCCTCAAAGATTCCAAAGCGGTTAACGAGAGCAGATTCTCGTGGGTGATGTAGTCGTACACTTGCCGATCTTAAGATCGTGTAGACGATCCTTCGGCCAAGGCGTTCGCAGCGCTTCATGGGTCACATCGTTCGATTTTCGATGAAGACCTTCCTCTCCCTTGTTCTAGCGAGCGGAGGTTGTAGTGTCGAGTAGAGGAAGATCCTGGTGGCTCGCCTAAGCCGGATGCGAGTTATGGTGGATTAGGGTTTCCCAGAAATCTAGGGTTTAGACGACCGGGAGGAGGAGGAGATGTCGGCGGCGGCGGCGCTGGCGGCAGCGAGGCGGCGGGTCGGCGGCGGCGGCTCGGGTGGAGAGGGGCTAGGGATTGTGTGCTTTGGGGCATCCCTCCCCCTCTATTTATGAGAGGGGGGCAGCCTTGGGAGGGGTGGGTTTGAATCCAAACCCAAACCCAAGTTGGATTGAGAGAAGGACTTGTTTCTTTTCCCACTAGGAACCATTGTTCCAGTTCGACTTTTCAAACTCCCATTTGACTTTCAATTTAGAGATTTAATTCTCTCTTGCAAATGCACACACCAAGTGACCTAGGATACGATCCAATCATTCCACTTACCCATGACACATTCATGGACCATTGTCCTTCTGGACCGGTGAACCTTCTAGACCCTTCTAGAACCTCTCCGATGAAAACATCAGAAACTTTCCCGAACTCTGAAATAGGACTTTCCTTATATGAATATTATTCTCCGGACCATTCCGGATCTCCTCGTGATATCCCGGATCCCATTCGAGACTCCTAACAACATTCGGTATCCCTACTAACATTCCATATCTACTAAACAACATCGAATCCTTAAGTGTGTCTCCCCACGGTTCGTTAATTATGCGGACATGACCGAGACACTTCTCCGATCAATAACCAATAGACTAATCTTGAAATTCATATGGCTCCCACATATTTCTACGATTACTTTGCGATCGAATGAACCACTTACATACGATACCAATTTCCCTTTGTCTCACGATAGTTTACTTATCTAAGGTTCTGATCGTCGGTATCTCTGCATACCTAGTTCAACCTCTTTACCGATAAGTACTATTTTCTCATTTCCGTGATATGTGATCCCTTGTGAGCCAGTTACATGCTTGCAAGCTAATTGGATGACATTCCACCGAGAGGGCCCAGAGTATATCTATCCATCATATGGATGGAAAAATCCCACTCTTGATCCATGTGCCTCAACCCATACTTTCCGAACACTCAATGCCACCTTTATAGCCACCCAGATACGGTGTGGCGTTTGATGTCATCAAAGTATCCTTCCGGTGATGGTGATTAGCATGATCTCATGGTCGAAGGAATTAGGTTAATATGTATCAGAAAGCTTATAGCAAACAAACTATTGAAATGACTTGATCTTAATGCTACGCTTATCTATAGGAGTATGTCCATCATACCATTCTCCTAATGATATGATCTTGTTGTTAACAACATCTCAATGCTCATGATCGGGAAACCACGATCATCTATTAACCAACAATCTAGTATTACAAAGAGGCTTTACTAGGGACTCTAATTTAATTTACAAATCACACAAGTATTAATGTTTCCTGTTTAATACTGTTATAGCATGAATGTAAACATTTATCATAAACACAAAGATATAATAATAACCACTTTTATTATTGCCTCTAGGGCATATCTCCAACAGTCTCCCACTTGCACTAGAGTCAACTAATCTAGATTACATGGTAATATACCGAAAACCCATGGAGGTTTGGTGCTGGTCATGTTTTGCCCTCGGGAGAGGTTTAGTCAAGGGATACACTGTAAGGTCCCACCCTTATAAAGGTAAGGATCCCTGTGATTGCAATGCTAGTCCCTGTATCAATTGCTAGCATCCACAATTTAAGATGAAGTACAAGAAACAAAGGTCATTATTACAACGTCATTCCAGAGATAACATAGTCTTTACAACTCCATAGCCATAGGCTAGTACAAGAGCTTAACTTAACAATATGAAATAGAAGTCTTCATCTTCATGTGCCGCAGGCAAGCATGTTGAGTGTAGACTCATAACCCCTAATCATCATCAGAGTAACCTACAACATCACAAGTTACCTTAGTGGTTCAATACATTGGAATAGTATTGGCAAGTGATACCTTAGTAGAATATTAACATCTAGTTACTACATGAATTTGGCTAAGTGTAGCTTAGGCTTGCTTTGCTCAAAATAGGTTTTACCTATTAGTTGAAAACACTAAGTTTTTCTTTGACAAAAGTTTCCCAAGGAACCACCAATAGAAATTGGTGAATCAACACCCTTGTTCAACCACAAGTTTTAACTTAGAAAATTGGTATGAGGAGATTCTTGATAGCTTCCATGTCTTGATGCTCAAATTGTCCAATACCAGGGACATGGCTAAGTACTTAGATTCTTCCATCTACAAAGGTTGTGCACTTTCCCCACAAGACTTGATTTTCACCAAGACAGGACCTTTCAGAAGCCTTCCCTTAGACCAAAATGGACGCGCTCCAAACCTATCACTCCCCTACCACCAACTGTCCATTTGGCTAAGTTATTGCAACCTATATGATCCAGGCAGAGCCCATAATGCCATGTGGCTGCACTAGAAGCTTCTTAACATTTGGCATCTCAAATCCCTTTGTTCCTAGGTGGCAATCCACAAGTTAGATACACAAGGTAAACCATAGAAATGGGACTTGTGTAACCACTCAACCAAAAACCACCAAGCAATTACCATTCCACCCAGGTGTTTCATTCACTTAGTTGTTTTATTAAACAAAAACCATAAGTCAAAGACTTAGCAATATTTTCCATAGCATGATTATATTCCACCCTTGGTTGCTATTAGCTAGGCAAAGAATGGCAATAACAAGTATCTTAACTTAAAGGAAATTCTAACATTTCTACAACTACTAAGATTTCCCAAGCATAGCATATAGATACTTAGCATAAATAATCATGCAAGTCCTATACAAAATATTTCTAATGCATAGGTTAAAATATTGGGAGAAAAACATGAAGCACCACTTGCCTTGGTAGTTTGGGGAGAAGCAACAATCTTCACAACCACAATCACTATTAGCACCAAAATCTACACATAAAATATTGGCACCAAAATGACATATCAAAATATACAAGCAAACATATATGAATGCATGCAAATGCTATGTGATGATTTTTCTGAATCAAACAAGAAAAGTGAAACAGTACTGAATCATAAACAAGACAAATACACACTAAACAAACTTTATTTACTCTCTAAATCATTTTTCAAATAATCTCTATACTCAAAATAAGCCTATAAATGTCTCTGTAAAATAATCAATTTTACAGAAGAAAAACATTAAAAACATTGCATAAATGGATAGAATTCTTTCTCCTGATTCCAATGATATAAAATTTGCAAAATTTGAACGTGTGGATCAAAGGTTATGAATTTTGCAAGTTTGAATATCTAATAGATCTAAATTCTGTTTTTAAATCTAACACAGGCCACGCGGCAGCGTCTGATTGGACGATACCGGTTCGCGCTAGATCACACTCGCAGGCCATTGGATCTAACTAACTGCTCACGGTCCAGATCAAAACATACCGCTTCGCTACAGATCTAATCCTAAGCGCTGGATTGAGATCTGACGGCTGTCGAGCACGCGACCATGGATGGGCGGCGCTAGCGACGACGGCGCGGTGGCACGGCTCTGCCAGTGGTGTTCCGATGGCTACGGAGGGGGCTGGGGTTGGTCGAGATGCTTACCAGACTCGCGAGGTCGCGCTGATGCTCAACGACTCGCGCGGTGTGGACGGGGGCATGCTGTGGAGGTCACTTGGGCTCGTCGGAGTTGCGGGCGACATCGGGTTCTTGCAGACGACGGTGTTGCCGATGATATGGACTGCCCTAACACAAACCAAAGGCGTCAGGGTGTGCACAACAATCTGGCGATCAAGATAGGGTCAGAGAGAATGCATGGGGTGGTCGGGTTTTACCTAAATAGTTCACCAGAGTTAGGCGGCGGATCTGTCGCTTGCTAAGGTGGTCTTGGACGGCGACCTGTGTCATGCGCGGGCAAACCAAAGGCATTAGGAGAAGCACAGAGACATGGCGAACTCGACAGGGTCAAGCAGAAGGCGAGGGGCGCTCGGAAATCACCGAAATCAGTCGTCGGAGCTCTTCGGGACAACGGCGGTGCAAGTGAGAATTCGCGGAGCCTGGCGGCGCTTCTGGATGGCTATGTTGGGGGAAATGGCCGCGAGGGGGAGGGGATTAAGTAGCCGGAGCGGGGGCGAGGATTAGGCACGCAATCAATGAGATTTAACCGATTTAAAACGCGGCAGTGAAGGGGAGGGAGGAAATGGCTAGGCCAGGTCGTGGGCGGGGTTTGGGGACGACGATGATGGGGCATGTGGTCGTCAATGAGTGGGTGCGTTCATGTGAGAAACAGAGGGGAAAGGGAAACCCCGGGTGGGCTGTTTTGGCTACTGGGCCGAAAGGGTGGCGCCGACCCATTTCTTATTCTTTTATCTTTTTCATTTTCTGTTTTATTTTCCAGGAAACATTTTCAAATGATTTCAAATGTTTTTGAATTCAAAAAAAATTCTGGATTTTTATAAAGTGAATCCTGCACATAAATAGGTATAGAATCATGCTGTTTCACCAAACTTGCTTTGGTCCTTTGGAGTTTTAAAAGAAAACAGTGCCTTTACCAATGTTTTAATAAAGGTATAAAAGGGTTTTAAAGTCATATTTTGTTTTGAAATTTTTGTCCAAACTTTGGAATACATCAATCAACCATAGGATCAAATATATTTGGTTTAAAAGAAACAATCTCATATTAGAGAGTAGAATTGGGTCAATGTCTTGCTTACATAAAATAATAGACATTTTAATGCTTTTGACTTGAAATGATATTGAAAATGATCCTAAAATGATTATGAATTCATGGGATGTTATGCAAACTTTGAAATCATGATTTTTGGGATGTTACATCCGCCACATTCATATCTGTGTGTACTTTGCAAATCTTTATGTCACCATCTTGTACATGCTCTCGAATAGCGTGAAAACGTAGCTTAATGTGCTTTAGCTTCTTGTGTGACCTTGGTTCTTGCGCATTGGATATGGCGCCCATGTTATCACAATAGATAGACATTGGGTCCAACACACTTGGAACCACACCGAGCTCTATAATGAACTCCTTCATCCATATCGCCTCTTGTGAAGCCTCTGAAGCAGCTACGTATTCCGATTCAGTTGAAGATCTTGCGACAACGCTTTGCTTTGCACTCCTCCAGCTAACTGCTGCACCATTCAAAGTAAATACGTATCTAGATTGAGATTTAGAATCATCCGGATCGGTGTTCCAACTAGCATCAGTGTAACCATTAACAACGAGTTGTTCATCACCTCCATAAGAAAGAACCATATCCTTAGTTCTTCTCAAGTACTTAAGGATGTTTTTGACCACTGTCCAATGATCCACTCCTGGATCACTTTGATATCTGCTAGTCAAACTAACAACATATGCAATGTCGGGTCTAGTACATAGCATGGCATACATAAGAGATCCTATGGCTGAGGCATAGGGAGTCTTACTCATCCTTTCTCTATCTTCTGCCATTGCTGGACTTTGAGTTTTACTCAAGGTCATATTGGGCAACATGGCCAAGAACCCTTTCTTGCTATCTTCCATTCCAAACCTCTTTAGAACTTTGTCCAAATATGTACTCTGTGACAATGATATTAGGCGCCTCGATCTATCTCTATAGATCTTTATGCCTAATATATAAGCTGCTTCGCCAAGATCTTTCATTGAAAAACTATTATTCAAATAATCCTTGACACTATTAAGAAGGTCTACATCATTCCCAATCAACAATATGTCATCTACATATAGTATTAAGAATGCTACAGAGCTTCCACTCACTTTGTTGTAAATACAAGCTTCTCCATAAGTTTGTATAAAACCAAAGCTTTTGATTACCTTATGAAAATGTTGTTTCCAACTTCGGGATGCTTGCTTCAATCCATATATGGACCGTTGAAGTTTGCATACCTTGTTAGCATCTTTAGGATCGACAAAACCTTTGGGTTTCATCATATACAACTCTTCATCAATGTTTCCATTGAGGAACGCTGTTTTGACATCCATCTGTCATATCTCATAATCATAATATGCAGCGATTGCTAACATAATCCTCACAGACTTTAGCTTCACTACTGGTAAGAAAGTCTCATCGTAGTCAACTCCTTGAATTTGTCAAAACCCTTTTGCGACAAGTCGAGCTTTATAGGCAGTAACATTATCATCAACATCTGTTTTCTTCTTGAAATCCATTTGTTCTCGACAGCCTTCCGGCCATCCGGTAAGTCCACCAAAGTCCATACTTGGTTTTCATACATGGATCCAATCTCGGATTTCATGGGTTCTTGCCATTTATTGGAATCTGGGCTTATCATCGCTTCCTCATATGTCGCAGGGTCATCGGTGTTGTCCACCAACATGACACTCATAACGGGATCATACCAATCAGGTGTGGTACGAGTTCTCGTCGACCTACGAGGTTCCGTAGCAACTTCAATCGAAGTTTCATGATCAACATCATTAGCTTCCTCTCTTATTGGTGTAGGCGCCACATGAACTACTTCCGGTGCTGCGCTACTCGCAAGTTCGAGAGAAGGTTCAACAACCTCGTCGAGTTCTACTTTCCTTCCAGTCACTTCTTTCGAGAGAAACTCCTTCTCTAGAAAGGATCCATTCTTGGCAACGGAGATTTTGCCCTCGGATCTATGATAGAAGGTATACCCAATAGTTTCCTTCGGGTATCCTATGAAGACGCATTTTTCCGTTTTGGGTTCAAGCTTGTCCGGCTGTAACTTCTTTACATAAGCTTCGCAACCCCAAACTTTAAGGAACGACAATTTAGGTTTCTTCCCAAACCATAATTCATATGGTGTCGTTTCAACGGATTTAGATGGTGCCCTATTTAAAGTGAATGCGGCTGTTTCTAATGCATAACCCCAAAATGATAGCGGTAAATCTGTAAGTGGCATCATAGAACGAACCATATCTAAGAGAGTTCGATTACGATGTTCGGACATACCATTACACTGTGGTGTTCCCGACGGTGTCAATTGTGAAAGTATTCCGCATTTCTTAAAATGCTCGCCAAACTCGTAACTTAGATATTCACCTCCACGATCAGATCGTAGAAACTTAATCTTCTTGTTACATTGATTCTCTACCTCACTTTGAAATTCCTTAAACTTCTCGAAAGTTTCGGACATATGTTTCATGAAATAGATATACCCATATATACTCAGGTCATCCGTGAAGGTAAGAACATAACGATAACCACCGCGCGATGCTACACTCATTGGACCACGTACATCGGTATGTATGATTTCCAATAAGTCCGTAGCTCGCTCCATCATACCAGAAAATGCAGTCTTAGTCATTTTTCCCATCAGACATGCTTCACATCTTTCAAGTGATTCGAAATCAAGTGATTCAAGAAGTCCATCGGAATGGAGTTTCTTCATACACTTCACTCCAATATGACCAAGACGACAGTGCCACATATAGGTCGAGTTATCGCTCAATTTCAAACGTTTAGCTTCAATATTATTAATGTGTGTATTTCCACAATCAAGATTCAATAAGAATAGACCATTTAACAAAGGTGCATGTGCATAAAACATATTACTCATATAAATCAAACAACCATTATTCTCGGACTTAAACAAGTAACCGTCTCGCAATAAACATGATCCAGATATAATGTTCATGCTCAACGCAGGCACCAAATAACAATTATTTAAGTATAAAACTAATCCCGATGGTAGATGAAGAGGTAGCGTGCCGACCGCGATCACATCAACCTTTGATCCATTTCCTACGCGCATCGTCACCTCGTTCTTCGCTAGCTTCCATTTATTCTGTAGTACCTGTTTCGAGTTACAAATATGAGCAACCGAACCAGTATCAAATACCCAGGCACTACTACGAGTACTAGTGAGATACACATCAATAACATGTATATCGGATATACCTTTCTTCTTGATGTTGCCGTTCTTCAAATCCGCCAAGTACTTTGGGAAATTCCGCTTCCAGTGACCTTCTCCCTTGCAGTAAAAGCACTCAGTATCAGGCTTAGGCCCAACCTTGGTCTTCTTCGCCGGCACGGTAACTTTCTTACCGCCCTTCTTGAAGTTTCCCTTTTTCTTAGACTTGCCTTGCTTCTTGAATTTGGTGGTCTTATTGACCAACAACACTTGGTGCTCTTTCTTGATCTCCACTTCTGCAGATTTCAACATGGAGAAGAGTTCTGGCAACGACTTGTCCATGTTTTGCATATTGTAGTTCATCACAAAGTTCTTGTAACTTGGTGGTAGTGATTGGAGGACACGGTGAATCCCCAAAGCATTAGGAATCACTATTCCCAAGCTTTGAAGCTTGCTTGCGTTCCCAGACATCTTAAGCACGTGCTCACTGACGGAGCTGCCCTCTTCCATCTTGCAGTTAAAGAACTTTTCAGAAGTCTCATAACTCTCAACTACCGCATGAGCCTCAAATATCATTTTGAGTTCACGGACAATATCATGTGGATCATGGTTCTCAAACCTTTTCTGAAGCTCCGATTCCAAACCATACAAGATAGCACACTGAACTGTGGAGTATTGATTCTTCTGAGCGAGGAAAACATTCTTTACCTCATTGGTAGCATTAGCTGCAGGTGGGTCACCCAGCGGTGCATCCAGCACATAGGTCAAATTACCAGCATTGAGGACAATCCTCAAATTGCGGAGCCAATCCGCGAAGTTGCTTCCATTGTTTTTCAACTTTTTTCTCTAGGAACGCATTAAAATTGATGGTAGGGGCCGCCATTGATCTACAACATATTTGCAATAATTTAGACTAAGTTTATGACAAATTGAGTTCTAATTAATAGTTAAATTAATCTAGGTGAACTCCCACTCAAAACAATTTCCCTCAAATTGTTTTAGTGATCACACGAACCAAATCCACCACATCAAAACCGATCATCACGAGAGTTGATGTAGCTTCAATGGCGAACAATCAACATGTTCATCATATCTACTATATGACTCATGCTTTACCTTTCAATGATCCGTGTTCCGAGAACATGTCTGTACATGCTAGGCTCGTCAATATCAAACCTTAGCTTCCGCATGAGCAAATCTGGCTTGCTCACATTGTATACACTCGTAGAATCTAACACACCTGATCATCACGTGGTGCTTCGAAACAACGAGCTTTAGCAACGGTGCTCACTAAGGATGAACACTTTAAAACTTGAAATTGTGTGCTTGAGGGATCATCTTATAATGCTACCGTCGAGAACTAAGCAATACAAGATGCATAAAAGGATTAACATCACATGAAATTCATAATATGTGATATGATATGGCCTTTCTTCTTGTGCTTCCGATCTCCATCTTCAAGCACAAACATGATCTCCATCATCACCGGTATGGCGTCAAGGTCAATGGCGTCGCTTCATGGTTGTCGTCCACTAGCATCAACTATTACAACTACTTTGGATAGACACGCAGGTCTTAACGGAATTAAAAAGACAAACATATGGCTCCTGTCGGTTGCCAACTTACAATAAGGAACATTGCATACATCATATATAATCACAATCATGGCCATATCACATCACAGCACACCCCTACAAAACAAAGTTAGACGCCTCTAATTTTCTTTGCATATTTTGCGTGGTTTAGGGCTTTCAATAAGTGTCGTTCTAACTTACGAACAAGAACCACAACGTTGATGCTTTAACTATCAAGTGCTCGTTGTAAATTGAATCTATACTATGATGGGAGAGACAGACACCTGCAAAGCCACTTATGCAATACAAGTTCCATGTTAAGCGTGGAGCAAGTCTCATGAACGATGTCATGTAAGGTTAGCCCGGGCCGCTTCATCCCATCATACCGCAAGATGCAAAGTACACAAAAGCAATTGATAATAAAAGCACCACCGCCCATAATGACCATTGTGTTCTACTCGTGCAACAGATCTACATATAGACACGACTCTTATAACACTGTAGGGGTTTGTAGCATGGAAAACAAAAAAATTCTACCGCATGCACACAAACAAGCCAAGATCAATCTACTAGATTGTAGCAACGAGTCGATAGAAGCACTCACCCTCGAAGATTCCTAAGCGGTTAACGAGAGCAGATTCTCGTGGGTGATGTAGTCATACACTTGCCGATCTCAAGATCGCGTAGACGATCCTTCCGGCGCTGCATTCCGGCAGCTCTTCCGTAGTCGGTCACACGTTTGGTACTCGATGAAGAACTTCCTCTCCCTTGTTCAAGCAGGTAGCGGAGGTTGTAGTTCTCCCCTCGCGATTCCGGCAGCATGACAGCGTGGTGTCAGAAGTAGAGGGAAGATCACGCAGGGCTTCGCCTAAGCCGGATGCGAGTTATGGTGGATTAGGGTTTCCCGGAAATCTAGGGTTTAGATTACCGGGAGGAGGTGGAAGTGTCGGTCGTGGCTAGGGCGGCGGCGACGGACCGGCGGCGGCTCGGGTGGAGAGGGGCTAGGGCTTGTGTGCTTTGGGGCAGCCCTCCCCCTCTATTTATGAGAGGGGGCAGCCAAACCCAAGTTGGATTGAGAGAAGGACTTGTTTCTTCTCCCACTAGGAAACCATTGTTCCAGTTGGACTTTTCAAACTCCCGTTTGACTTTCAATTTAGAGCTTTAATTCTCTCTTGCAAATGCATACACCAATTGACCTAGGATATGATCCAATCATTCCACTTACCCATGACACATTCATGGACCATTCTCCTTCCGGACCGGTGAACCTTCTAGACCCTTCTAGAACCTCTGCGATGAAAACATCGGAAACTTTCCCGAACTCTGAAATAGGACTTTCCTTATATGAATCTTATTCTCCGAACCATTCCGGATCTCCTCATGATATCCTAGATCCCATCCGAGACTCCAAACAACATTCGGTATCCCTACTAACATTCCATATATACTAAAAAACATCGAATCCTTAAGTGTGTCTCCCTGCGGTTCGTGAATTATGCGGACATGACCGAGACACTTCTCCGATCAATAACCAATAGAGGAATCTGGAAATTCATATGGCTCCCACATATTTCTACGATTACTTTGCGATCGAATGAACCACTTACATACGATACCAATTTCCCTTTGTCTCACGATAGTTTACTTATCCGAGGTTTTGATCGTCGGTATCTCTGCATACCTAGTTCAACCTCGTTACCGATAAGTAATCTTTTCTCGTTCCCGTGATATGTGATCCCTTGTGAGCCAGTCACATGCTTGCAAGCTAATTGGATGACATTCCACCGAGAGGTCCCAGGGTATATCTATCCGTCATATGGATGGACAAATCCCACTCTTGATCCATGTGCCTCAACCCATACTTTCCAAACACTCAATGCCACCTTTATAGCCACCCAGTTACGGCGTGGCGTTTGATGTCATCAAAGTATCCTTCCGGTGATGGTGATTAGCATGATCTCATGGTCGAAGGAATTAGGTTACTATGTATCAGAAAGCTTATATCAAACGAACTATTGAAATGACTTGATCTTAATGCTATGCTTATCTATAGGAGTATGTCCATCATACCATTCTCCTAATGATATGATCTTGTTGTTAACAACATCTCAATGCTCATGATCGGGAAACCACGATCATCTATTAACCAACAAGCTAGTATTACAAAGAGGATTTACTAGGGACTCTAATTTAGTTTACAAATCACACAAGTATTAATGTTTCCTGTTTAATACTATTATAGCATGAATGTAAACATTTAACATAAACACAAAAATATAATAATAACCACTTTTATTATTGCCTCTAGGGCATATCTTCAACACCTGCCCGTGCCTAGGGGGTGTGGCCACCCCAAGCACCCCCTCGGGCTCCCTCTTCGCCTATAAGTTACCCCTTGACCTAAAAACCGAGGGGGGTTCGACGTTCTTCCAAAAAGAGTTCGGTTCCGCCGCCACCATCAGAGACCAAGATTCGGATCCAGAAACTCCGTTCTGGCACCCTGCTGGGACGGGGAATTTGGAGAGGATCATCGCCATCGTCATCACCAACGCCTCTCCATCAACCATCCTTGTTTCCCTTATCCATGAGTGGGTAATCCCCCGCTGTAGGCTATTGATATGGTAGGGATTGGATGAGTTCTATCATGTAATCGAATAAGATTGTTAGGGCATAGTGCCTAGTATGCCCATTAGTGCTATTTGACTCTGTTGCAACTTGTTGTGCTTAATGCTTGTCACTAGGCCCGAGTGCCATGATCTCAGATCTGAATTTATTATTAAATCATTATGATAGTATTGTTTGTGATCTTATCTGCAAGTTGTGTACACATATCATTGTCCGGATTCAAAGGCCCCGAAGTGATAGAAATTAGGACAACCGGAGGGGATGGCTGTGGTGTGAGGATCACATGTGTTCACGGAGTGTTAATGCTTTGCTCTGGTGCTCTATTAAAAGGAGCACCTTAATTGCCAGTAGTTCCCTAGAGGCCCCGTTTCCACGGGCTGGCTGGACAGAAGATGTTGTGCAAGTTCTCATTGCGAGCACATATGACTATATATGGAGCACATGCCTATGATTGTTTAGTACTTGGATGCTTATTCTTATTTATCTGCAATGCCCTACATATTGAAGTTACATGTTTAGACTCGCCCATGCAACGCCCATTCATCCATCCCTATGCCTATCGCACTCGAATCCTACTATTTACTGTTACTGTTACTATTGCTCCTGTTTCACTGCTGCTGTTGCTTTGATGTTGCTACTACAAACTGTTGCTACTGATAAACTTCTGTGAGCAAGAACTATTTCCAGGTGCAGCTTAATTGTCAACTTAGTTGTTAAGGCTTGCAAGTATTCTTTGGCTCCCCTTGCGTCGAATCAATAAATTGGGTAATACTACCCGCGAAGACTATTGCGATCCCCTATACTTGTGGGTCATCAAGACTATTTTCTGGCGCCGTTGCCGGGGAGCATAGATTTATTTGTAAGTTCACTTGGATATACTATTGTTCACTGCTACTCCTTTCATCATGGGGAAGTCTCGTGATGGAAAGTTTCCTATTTTACCATCCACTACAAGAAGAGGTACAGTCCTAAACACCTCTTTTGCTCTTGATTCACTGTCTGTTATAGGTAAGCTTGTTACACCACCACCACATACACATGTTACACGCACTGCTACTACTGCTGAATCTGAAACTGCTTTTGATGCTCATGATGTTACTTCTACTATGCTTGATGCGAGTGGTTCATTAGATACTTTCCTAGATGCTACTATGGCTAGTCTAGGAAATACTGAAACTCCTAGTGAAGACACTGTTACACCTGTTAGATCACCTGAGTCTAGAGAGAGTTATGATATTAATGATGGTTACATTGAGTTCACTGATGAATTTGTTGAAGAGTGCCGAAACACACATGGTACTAGTGCTATTAAGAGTCTCCTTGCTAGGCGTACCATTATTCCTAAACTATCCTCTGATCCTAAGTTTGCCACCTCTCCCATAGATATCAAAGATAAATATTATGATTTCTCTCTTGATTTATCCTATTTAGACATTGTTGAAAAAGAACCTTTCTATGGGATTGAAAATGAGAGTGATGTGGCTCATATGAATGAGCTTTCCACTATGAGTGCTTTATTCTCTGATGATTTTAAGATGCGTAAGTACTTTGTTCCTAAGATCTTCCCCTTTTCACTAAAAGGAGAAGCTAGGGCTGGGTTTAATAGATTACCTCCTGGTTCCATTGATAGCCCTAATTGTTTGATTGCTTCTTTCTTCCAGAAATATTTTCCTCCCAGTTCTAGACATGCTTCTTTGCAGAGACTTTTTTATTTTAAACAAGGAGAAGAAGAGAAATTGCCTGAGTCATGGACAAGGTTCTGTGCCTTGATTCATGCACATCCTGGATGTCCATTACCTAAGAATGAGCTTCTTGATATTTATTATAATGGACTAACTGATGATTCTAGGACATACCTAGATAGCTTTGCTGGTTGTGTTTTCAGGAAAAGAACTCCTATAGATGTTGAAGAATTAATGGCTAAAATAAGCAAGAATTATGATGATTGGACTTCAACTGAGCTAAATACACCTGAGCCTATTACTCCTGAACCAGTTGTGCCTGAACCAGTTTCAACACCAACACCAAAGAAGAGAGGAGTTATTGTATTAAATGATGAAGTGATGAAGGAAGCTAAGAAATGTCTAAAGGAGAAAGGTATTAGAGCTAAAGATGTGAAGAATCTACCTCCTATAGAAGAATTATGTAAGCCAATTCCCCACTCATCTACTATCGAGGTACACTCTCTCCACTTTAATAAAGGTGATATTCCCTATGGTAAGCCTCGTGATCAATGCTTAGAGGAACTTGACACATTTATTTTTAAACAATGTAATTTTAATAAACAAGTTCAGAATCATTTATTGTAAAACTCTAGATCTATCAATGAGTTGAAAGATATTGTGGAAAGGACTTCTAATGATATTAAAATTCTTTGTAAAGACTTTCAAATGGTTCAAACCCAACTTGATCAACTTCCTAAGGTATAAAAGGATATGCTAGTTAATGCCTCAAGAGATAAACATGCTTATGGAATTAGAACTAGGAGTGGTATAGATACTCAAGATCCTTTATATCCTGAAGGACACCCTAAAAGAATTGAGCAGGATTCTCAACAAGCTGAAAGTAGTGGTAGTCCTCGTAAGAGAAAGAAAAATAAACATAAGGTAGTTGAGGAACCACTTGAACCTGCTGTAGATCCTAATAGTATATCTGTCTCTGATGCTGAAACTAAGAGTGGTAATAATGATGCTCCTGATAAGGAGGAAGGTGAGGAAGAACCTGAGAAGCACACTAAGAATACTAGGTACACTAAGGAAGATTTTATTGCTAAAAAACATGGTAGTGAGAGAGAACCTTGGGTGCAGAAACCTATGCCTTTTTTCAGGAAAGAAACACAAGTCAAAGGAGGAAGAACACTACAAAAAGTTTTATGAGTGGATGAAACCTATATTTTTGCAAATTCCTTTCACTGATGCTATTAAGTTGCCTCCTTATTCAAAGTATATGAAGGATATTGTCTCTAATAAAAGGAAGATTCCTAATGAGGAGATTTCTACCTTGCTTGCTAATTATTTCTTCAATGGTAAGGTTCCAAAGAAACTCGGTGATCTAGGTATACCAACTATTCCTTGCTCTATTAAGAATAATTATGTTAGAACTGTTGTATGTGATTTGGGAGCTGGAGTTAGTGTTATGCCTTTTTCTCTCTACAAGACACCAAAGCTAGAAAAGTTGATACCAACTGATATATCTTTGCAAATGGCTGATAAGTCAACCACTATTATTTTTGGTATATGTGAGGATGTTCCTATTCAAGTAGCTCATAATTGCTTGGTTTTAACGGATTTTTTTGTGCTTGAAATGCCTGAAGATGATAATATGTCTATTATTCTTGGGAGACATTTTCTTAATACTGTAGGTGCTGTCATCAATTGCAATGAAGGAAAAGTAACATTCAATATTAATGACAAAGAGCATACTGTTTATTTCCCCAAGAAGGTTGCTAAAATCTATTGCCTGAATTCCATTGAAAATATTGAGAGCATCAAGGTTGGAGAAATATATTGTCCCATTCCACAATAAAATTTTGAAACTATTATGATTGGGACTATTGCTATCAAGTTTGAGGTAACATAATCACATTGTGAAATACAAATTTTTGTTTCACATAAGATTGTTTTAGTAACAAGACTTGATCAACCTTGTTAACAAAAGGATTTTAATGAACAAAATAATGTTTTCATTGTGGTTATACTTGCTTTCTTTTACTCTTCTCCTTCCTAGTGTTTGCCTTTCTTTTGCCAGATTTGGTTTTGTTAGTTTTTTGCTTGTTAGAGTGTCTTAGAGCTTCTGTAGTTTGACTTTTGCTTCTTCTAAAAAATCTGCTTTTGCGAGAAAATCAATTTTCATACCCTGAAAATTGGCCAAAAATAAAGTTTTCCATAAAATCCCAGAAAATTCAAAATAAAATTTTCCTCGAAAAAGGGGCAGAGGGACACCTGGAGTGACCCAAGGGGACACCCTAGGCACCCACACCCATGGTGGGCGCCCCCCCACAGGTGGTGCCTGGGTGGGGTGTGGCCCACCTAGGCCCCTCCAAAGTGTTTCCTCCTAGCCATCTTCTTTCTCTCTCTCGAAAAACACCGGAAAACTTGCTCAAGCTCGAGTTCCTGCTGTTCTTGCTCGCGATTTTTGATCTCCTTGCTCGGCCCCTCTTTGTTGTTGATTTTTGGAGGGATTGCTCCTTGGTATGTGCCTCCTCCACTTGTCCAATTAGATTTGTGATTGATAGATTGTATTTTGCTGCTATAGGTGACATGTTGTGTGAGCTTGCATGCTTGTTCTATGCTTAGAGATTTCATTTTGATGCATGTGTAGCCCTCTAGCAAGTTCCTATAGTAGTTTCTCATCATTTATCAAATTGGAAATCACTTAGTAAAAATTTCAGAAAAGAGTGGTCATGGACAACCACACATTTGGAGAGATATTTGAGGGTGATGCACCTAGGAGGGCAAGCCCTTCAAGATCATCCTCCCGAGCTAGGCCCACATACAATGAGGATCTCATCACTCCGTGATTCAGCGACGAGGGAGATGAGGGGGATGCTCACCCTTCCACCTTTCCTTGCCCAACCTTTTTACGGGATGTTGGGATTCTTGATGATTTTACAACCTTGGTTCGGAGGGCTGGACTAACAATCCTTATGCAGGATGAGAGCATGCAATATGCTACGCTCACTAAAACATTTGTGGAGAGCTTCTCCTTTACTAACAACATGTTCAAGCCAGATGTTTCTTTCAAAATTTATGGCAGGTCTTATAATATGACATTGAAGAAATTCTGTGAGGCCCCGGGTGTCGTGGTGGTAGCACGACAGATGCCATAGGTAGGATTAAGTTGGGGGCCGAATGGGTGCTTGTGGTCACCGTGGAGGGAGTGCACGGTCGATCCATGCATGAAGAACAAGAAGAACTCTCTAGACTTGTCAATTTGATTGATACCCCAAAGATTACAAGTGCTCCTTGAGCTGTTTAGGCTTGAGTAAACAGCACTAGTTCCCTACTTGGTCCAACCTCCTTCTACTACTGCTATGCCCTCCCTTATATAGGCAGTGCTAGCTAGCTAATACCCCTTTGGGTTCTAGGGTTTACTGTTTGGATCTTGGTCCCTACAATATGGGCCGGGTTATGGGCTTGCCCTAGCCCAGTGGCCCGGTCCATAAATCTTGATAGCTAACGGTCTTCTGGTACGCTGCTTCTTGTTCTTTTTGGCGTCACACTGTTACTAGCGCATGCTTTGGGCGTCATCCGGCTCCTTTCGTGTCACCCAGCGTCGCCCTTATCTTTTCACCATGTTGTACCATGGTCCCTCCTGAACCTTACTCGGAAAGGTGCCACGTGTCCTCCTTGACCCGGCCTTTCCTCGATTGACTCGGCTCGTTGGTTCCTGCAAGGGTTACAACTTTGTCCTATGCGGGCCGACATAGTTTGTATGTCGGCTTTCATGCTTATCTTACCCGGCCATTCTTACCCGGTCGGGTTCTTTTTTTACTCGGAGCTAACCCAGCTGCGCTATGTTTCCCCTTTCGTGACACTACCGGGGGTTATCCCGGCAACATTAGTCCCTGAAGCTAGTGAGGTCTAGCAGTTCAAGCTGTTAGGCGTCTCCAGGTTCCTTTTGTGTGAATGGAACTTAGTTTTTGTCTTTTATCTCTCTTAATTTTGCACCTCGCCGGGTTAGTTTGACAATCTAGGGTCAATTCTTTGACTTCTTGGCTCATTCTTGCCTTGAGCCGAGTTACTTTGGCCAATTCCGGGTCATTTTCGGCGCGCTTCAGTCACTGACAGCTAGTAATCATGATTACTTGCCTCAACTTTTGTTCCAAGCTCTGGCGGCACAATGACTGTTGCGCAGTTATTCCCCGTCACTGTGGCAGTCCCATTGACCTGTGCCTCTTGTCCTTCTAGCCGTGACGTGGCACTGGATTTTTTGTGTATCCTTGGCTACGTGGCGCTTGCTGATTGGCTCTCTCGGCCTGACACGGCTGCCACCGCCGCAGACGCAAGAATAGATCCCACGACGGGTTTTTTACTGCCCTTAAGTAGGGGTTGGGGGTTTCCACTTCCCCCACGCCGTTCAGTTTTCCTTAGCCTTTCTTCTTCCTTGCGCCCGCAAAATCGAACTGCCCCCTTTGCGGTTCCTTCTTCCTCTTGCTCTTGTGCTGCGATTGTCCCTATCCTCTTTCCATTCCAGCACGGGTCCTCGCTTTTCCAAGCCTCTCCTTTCCGAGGAGGAGACAGACTCCGACGACCTCATGGACGTTCGCGACGGTGCTGATGGCGCCAAGGAGCAGGAGATCCCCACTGGCGACCGCGGTGGCTGGGAAGATTCGGAGGTCTCCACCGAAGAGGTGGAGTGGCTCCGGTCCACCAGACGCATCCCACTTCAAGTGGATTATCGTCTCCCCGCCGGTGAGATTTCCCCCAAAACTCAAGCTGGCGAGCGGGTGGTTTTTCTTTCCCACTTTGAACACGGCTTTTCTCTTCCCGTGAGCACCTTCTTTTCCTCATTTCTTTCTACCTTCCGTCTGCAGACCCACCATCTTCCTGCCAACGCGATTGGCTCTCTTTATTGTTTCATCTCTGCCTGCGAGGCCTATCTTGGGATTTGGCCTACAGTTCTTCTGTGGGCCAAGTATTTTCGCTTCAAAGTTCAGGTTGTTCCTCAGCCTGAAGATCCCCGTGCCGAGAATTAACCAACTCGGTGTGGCGCTGCCAGCATCACGCCCAGGAGGGATTCCATCTTTCCTCGGGTTGCTGGTATCGATTCTTGCAAGAAGTGGCATAGAACCTTTTTCTATGTCAAAAACAGCGGGTCCACTGACAACATCCAGCTTCCCCTTTCTCGGATGAGGTCCCCCACAGGAAGCACTGGCAGCTTGACCCGCGCGACCAAGACGCTGCGGTGAACGAAGCCAACACTATCCTGGAAAGGCTGCTGTCGCCGGATGAGAACTTTCATCTCGCTGACTTTGACCTCATGTGCACCTTCATCTCACGCTGGGTAATCCCCATCCAAGCCAGGAGCCACAAGATGTGCTTCATGAGCGGGTCCCATGATCCCACTCGGCATTCCACTAAGGAGCTCACCCATGACTCCATTGCCCGCCGAGTAAGCTCAATATTTAAACTGAACTTGGCGGATAATTGGGCTTGGAGTTGCCCTCCGTTTAGCCGGGTTAGGCCTATCCCCTGGGTAAGTTTCTGGATTACTTTCTCGCCGAGTAGGCTTTAGCTCTTTTGCCACTCTTAGCTTAGTTTTTAGTCTCTCATTCTGTTTGTCTTTTGCAGAATCTCCTTCACTGTGTTGATGATGATCGCCCTCCGCTGGTTATCATGGGGACCGCTCTGACTCGGATGAGGTCGAGTATGACCTGGAATGCTTGAAGGGAATATGCCCTGAGAGGCAATAATAAATTGTTTATTATGTGTATTCCAAGTATATGATAGATGTTTATTTTGCATGCTATAATTGTATTAATACGGAAACGTTAATACATGTGTGTTTAATAAACAAACAGAAAGTTCCTAGTTAAGCCTCTCTCATAAACTAGCTCGTTGATTAACAAGATGATCAAGGTTTCCTGATCATGGACATTGGATGTTGTTAATAACGGGATCACAACATTAGTGTAATGATGTGATGAACATTCATCCAAGTATAGCATTACGATCAAAGTCATTGAGTTTATATTGCTATAACAACTTACGAAGTGATCCTAATCCTTAGACCATGAGATCATGTCAATCACTAACACCTAAGAGTTTCTTGATAACATCAAACGTCACACGAATAGGTGATTATAAAGATGGGTTCGTAACTAATAAAGTGTTATGTTGAGGCTCATGGATCGAGAGTGGAATTTGTTCATCCCGATGACGGATAGATATACTCTGGGCCCTCTCGGTGATATCACATTGATTAGCTTGCAAGCAAGTGATTTGATCACTAGAATGTTATATCACGAACGAGAAAAGAGTGCATGTCGGAATCGAGATCAAACTAGGTATGGAGATACCGATGATCGAATCTCGGACATGTAATATATCTTGAGACAAAGGGATTAAGATACTAGCGTAAAAGGTTCCACGATCACAAGAAAGTCATCGTTGAATGTGTGGGAGTCGATGGGTCTCCGGATCCCGCTCGATTATTGATCCGAGAGGGTCTCGATCATGTCCGCATTATTCACGAACCGTAGGGTGACACACTTAAGAGACACCGACATCCAATTGGAGCAAAAGTTTCATGCCGAAAGAATAAACAAGCGCGAGAATTTATTTCACTAGATACCAAAACAGGTTTTCGGTGAAATTGCATAAAGTGGTTATGCATGTGAAATAGAATTCTAGCAAGGTTATTTGTGAATGTTTGTCATTAAAGTAATTGACAAAATTCTGAATAAAATAAAAGAGTTTTATTTAATGAGAGATTGCATTAAATTTGGTGGAAATTTAATGGGATTTTGAGTGGACTTTTGAGTGGAGGGAATTTGGAGGAGTTTTGTGAGTGGAGTGTCCACCCACATGAAGAGGGAGGGCAAGGGGCAGCCCCATGCGCCAGCCACCCCTTGGGGTTCCCTCCTCCTATAAAAGGAGCCCTCCTCTCACTTCTCACTCACACCTCCTCGTGAAGGATCTCTCTCCCCTCTAGAATTTATCCCCATGGTCTCGGACTAGCGAGATACATGTTCTCGATGGCTATTCGTCAAGAAAGAGTTGTGCTGCATCGCTGGAGCGAGGAGGCGGAGGTTGCTCGGTGCCTCGAACGTGTGTGAGCAACGGATGCGCTGCTGATTTGCGGCGCTAGGACTTCCTCTCGATCTTGAGATCGGCAAGAGATCGTCTACATCAACCACGAGTTTGGACTCGTTAAGCTTTGTCGGTCTTCAAGGGTATGTTCTCTACGGATATACATCCGCCCGTTGTTTGTATCTAGTATAAATAGATCTTGGTATATAGTTCACATCGTAGAAAAATTTTTGTTTTCTATGCTGCGAACCCTACAGTGGTATCAGAGCCGGATCTATGCGTAGATACTTTACACGGGTAGTACACATATGAGTACGTGGGCGATGATGATCATGTTGTTGCTCCTTTCTTGTGATTTTGGATATTGGTGGCATAGTGGGTTGAAGCGGCCCGGACAAACTTTACATGTCCTCGCACATGAGACCTATTCCACGCTTGACATGCAACTAGTTTGCATAAGTGGCTAGCGGGTGTCTGTCTCTCCTACTATAGTCAATATCTATTTTGCAAGCGAGTTGTCAACAATTTGATTATCCTCGTTGTGGTTCATGTTCGTAGGTAAGAACGGTTCTATCTCGAAAGCCCTAAGCCACGTAAAACTTGCAATGGATAAATTAGAGGCGTCTAGTTTAGATTGTTGCTGGGCTAGTGTTATGATATGGTAGTGTTGTAAGTAGAAGTATGAGATGATACTCTTACAACACACATAGCGTAAAATCCATAGACGTGGATTTACATATAGGTATGATAGTGATCATACCACGATGCACATGATAGAGATCATCTGCGGGAACCATATAATTTCACTAATAAACATATGATGTTTGATTGCATCTTATATTGCTTGTTTAGCGCTTTGTTAAGCATAATAAGATGATCCCTCATTTAAATATCAAGATAAGAATGTGTTCTTCCTTTAGTATGCACCGATTATGTTTTCGTCGCTCCAAGACATCACGTGATGATCGGGTGTTCTTGGATCCACGACCATACTTCGGGTGTAAAACAGTTACACGCAAATACTAAGGTTCTAACTTGACGAGCCTAGCATGTAGAGACATGGCCTCGAACACGGTGAAAGGTTAAGCATGAGTCATATAGTTGATATGATGCCCATTTGATGCTCGCTTTGAAGCTATACCGACTCACGTGATGATCGGACTTGGTGTAGTGGATTTGGTTCATGTAATCACCAAAAGGACACGAGGATGTCGCTTTTGAGTGGGAGTTCATTCGTAATATAGATTAGTTGAACTCAATCTATCATACACTTAGTCTAAACTTTACAAATTCTGTTGTAGATGGCACCACCGCTTTTAATTTCAATGCTCATGGAGAAAGAGAAACTAGCAACGAACGGTAGCAACTTTCTTGAATGGGCCATGAATTTGAGGATTCTCCTCTCACGCACAAAAGCAATATGTGCTAGAAGCGCCGTTAGGCCCCCACCTTTGACGATGCCCCGACGAGGAGAAGAATGTCTATCGACTCGTCGGAGGACCACAACTTAGTTCATTGCGGCATATTGTATGGGCTAGAGCCGAACTTCAAAGCGTTGAAACGGCAATGCATTTGATACAATGGGTGAGTTGAAAATGATTTTCGACACACATGTTGTAGAGAGCTACAATGCTTGAAAAGTTCTTTAGTCGCATGATGGAAGAGCACAAATGTTAGTGAGCATGTACTCAAGATGTCGGGTTACGCCGATAAGCTTGTGTCCTTGGGAATAACGATTCCCATTGACTTAGGCATCCATCGTGTTCTAGTCTCGCCACCTAGCTATAAGAGCTTCGTGATGAACTATAATATGCAAGGCATGAAGAAGTCTCCCCGAGCTTCACAATGCTTAAAACTGCGAAGTGGAGATCAAAAGGAACATCAAGTGTTGATGATCAATAGGAACACCGGATTCAAGAAAGACAAGAAGGAAAACGGAAGGAAGTAAGGCGGCAAGCCTGTTGCGCTGAAAAGAAACCCCGAGTTGGACCTAAGTCCGATACCGAGTGCTACTATTGTAAGGGATCGCCATCGAAGCGCAATCGCCCAAGTATCCGCGCACAAGAAGGCAAGGCAAACAAAGGTATATATGATATACATGTTATTGATGTGTACTTGACTAGTGCTCGCAGAGCACACGGTTATTTGATACCGTTGCTAATATTTGTAACTTTCGAATCGTGGTCGCGAACAGCGACCGCTAGCAAGGGTGAGGTCAAGATGCGTCGGCAATGGATCAAACGTTGATGTGATCGCCGAACGCTACCTCTCCACTTACCGGGATTAGTCATAAACTTAAATAATGTTATCTGGTGCCCGTGACCGAGCATGAACATTGTATCTGGATCATGTTTGATGCAAAGTGGTTATTCATTCAAATCTGAGAACAATGGTTGTTCCATTTATATGAATGAAATCTTTATGGTCATGCACCAATGATGAATGGTTTATTTCGTTGGATCTCGATGATAATGTTACACATATTCATAATGTTGATGCTAAAAGGATTAAACTTAATGATGATATATCCGATATATGTGGCAATCGCCGTCTAGGTCATATTGGCATTAAACGCATGAAGAAACTCCATTCGGATGGACTTTTGGAATCACTTGATTATGAATCATTTGATACATGTGAGCCATGCCTTATGGGCAAGATGACTAGAACGCCGTTTTCCGGTTCAATGGAACGGGCGGCAGATTTATTGGAAATCATACATTCTGATGTATGTGGTCCAATGAGTGTGTTTGCGAGGTGGATATCGTTATTTTGTTACTTTCACGGATGATTTGAGTAGATATGGTTATATCTACTTGATGAAACACAAGTCTGAAACCTTTGAAAAGTTCAAGGAATTTCAGAATGAAGTGGAAAATCATCGTAATAGAAAGATCAAATTTCTACGGTCTGACCGTGGAGGTGAGTATCTAAGTTACGAGTTTAGCACTCACATGAAAGAGTGTGGAATTGTTTCACAACTCACACCTGCCGGAACACCACAGCGAAATGGTGTGTCAGAACGTCGTAATCGTACTTTATTAGATATGGTTCGATCTATGATGTCTCTGACGGACTTGCCGTTGTCTTTTTGGGGTTATGCACTAGAAACTGCTGCATTCACTTTAAATCGGGCACCATCTAAATCCGTTGAAAAGACACCGTATGAATTGTGGTTTGGAAACAAACCTAAGCTGTCATTTCTCAAAGTTTGGGGTTGCGATGTTTATGTGAAGAAACTTCAACCGGATAAACTCGAACCCAAAGCGGAAAAATGCGTCTTCATAGGATACCCTAAAGAAACTATTGGGTATTCCTTCTATCACGCATCCGAGGGCAAGGTTTTGTTGCCAAGAATGGATCCTTTCTAGAGAAAGAGTTTCTCGCGAAAGGTGTGAGTAGTCGGAAGGTAGAACTCAAGAGGTTGAGGAACCTTCTCTTCAAAGTATGGCGAGTAGCGCAGACCGGAAGTTGTTCCGTAGTTGGCTCCATTGCTGAAGAGGGAACTAATGATAATGATCATGAAACTCGAAGAGAGTACTACCGAACCTCGCAGTCAAACAGACGTGCAGCCCCGAGTCAGACGGAAATCTGTCATAAATTTCATGGTTGATGAAAATAATGACCTGCGACGTATGAAGAAGCGATGATGAGCCCGGATTCCAACAAATGGTTAGAAGCCATGAACCGAAATGGAATCCATGTATGAAAATCAAGTTTGGAACTTGGTGGAATTACCTCACGACCAAAAGGCCGTGGAGAACAAATGGATTTTCAAAAGGAAAAGCGATGTGATGGTAATGTGACCATCTATAAAGCTCGACTTATGTCGCAAAGGGTTTCGACAAATTCAAGGAGTTGACTATGAGACTTTCTCTCCGTAGCGATGCTAAAGTCGATTAGGATTATGTTAGCAATTGCTGCATATTTCGATTATGAAATATGGCGATGGATGTCAAAACCGCTTTCTCAATGGTAATATTGAAGAAGAGTTGTATATGATACAACCAAAGGGTTTTGTCGATCCTAAGGATGCTAACAAGGTGTGCAAGCTTCAGCGATCCATCTATGGATTGAAGCAAGCATCACGGTTGGAATCTCCGCTTTGATGAGGTGATCAAAGATTTTGGATTTGTCCAAACTTATGGAGAAGCTTGTATTTACAAGAAAGTGAGTGGGAGCAATGTGGCATTTACGATATTATATGTGGATGACATATTATTGATCGAATGATATAGAACTTTAAATGATGTTAAAAGTTATCTAAACAAAGAAATTTTCAATGAAGGACCTAGGTGAGCGTCATACATATTAGGCATAAAGATCTATAGAGATAGATCTAGGCGCCTAATAGGGCTATCGCAAAGTACATACCTTGATAAGATTTTAAAGAAGTTTAAAATGGACGGAAGTAAGAAGGGTTCTTACCTATGTTGCAAGGCAAGACATTGGGTAAGACTCAAAGTCCGCTTCAAGGAAGAAAGAGAGATAATGGACAAAGTCCCCTATGCTTCAGCCATAGGCTCTATAATGTACGCCATGCTATGTACAAGACCGGATGTGGCACACGCTATTAGTTTGACTAGTAGGTACCAATCGGATCCAGGTTCGGAACACTGGATAGCGGTCAAGAATATCCTTAAGTACTTACGAAGAACTAAGGATATGTTTCTTGTATACGGAGGTGAAGAAGAGCTCGTCGCTAAGTGTTATGTCGACGCTAGCTTTGACACCGATCCGGATGACTCTAAGTCTCAATCCGGATACGTATTTCTCATGAATGGCGGAGCAGTTAGTTGGAGGAGCTCCAAACAACCTGTGGTAGCGGGATCAACAACGGAGGCCGAATATGTTGCTGCTTCGGAAGCGGCTCAGGAAGCAGTTTGGATGAAGGAGTTCATATCCGAACTAGGAGTTGTGGCAAACGCGTTGGACCCAATGGTGATCTATTGTGACAACAATGGTGCCATTGCCAATGCCAAAGAGCCAAGGTCTCACAAGCATTCCAAGCATATTAAGCGCCGGTTTCACTCCATCCGCGAGCATGTCAAGGATGGAGATATAAAGATTTAGAAGTACATACGGATCTCAATGTAGCAGATCCGTTGACTAAAACTCTCCTAGAGCAAAACATGATCAACACCAACTCAATGGGTGTTAGATATATCACTATGTAACTAGATTATTGTCTCTAGTGCAAGTGGGAGACTGAAGGGAATATGCCCTGAGAGGCAATAATAAATTGTTTATTATGTGTATTCCAAGTATATGATAGATGTTTATTTTGCATGCTATAATTGTATTAATACGGAAATGTTAATACATGTGTGTTTAATAAACAAATGAAAGTTCCTAGTTAAGCCTCTCTCATAAACTAGCTCGTTGATTAACAAGATGATCAAGGTTTCGATCATGGACATTGGATGTTGTTAATAACGGGATCACAACATTAGTGTAATGATGTGATGAACATTCATCCGAAGTATAGCATTACGATCAAAGTCATTGAGTTTATATTGCTATAACAACTTACGAAGTGATCCTAATCCTTAGACCATGAGATCATGTCAATCACTAACACCGGAAGAGTTTCTTGATAACATCAAACGTCACACCGTAACAGGGTGATTATAAAGATGGATTCAGAACTAATAAAGTGTTATGTTGAGGCTCATGGATGGAGAGTGGAATTTGTTCATCCCGATGACGGATAGATATACTCTGGGCCCTCTCGGTGATATCACATTGATTAGCTTGCAAGCAAGTGATTTGATCACTAGAATGTTATATCACAGGAACGAGAAAAGAGTGCATGTCGGTAACGAGATCAAACTAGGTATGGAGATACCGATGATCGAATCTCGGACATGTAATATATCGTGAGACAAAGGGATTAAGATACTAGCGTAAAAGGTTCCGACGATCACAAGAAAGTCATCGTTGAATGTGGGAGTTATGGGTCTCAGATCCGCTCGATTATTGATCCGAGAGGGTCTCGATCATGTCCGCATTATTCACGAACCGTAGGGTGACACACTTAAGAGACACCGACATCCAATTGGAGCAAAAGTTTCATGCCGAAAGAATAAACAAGCGCAGGAATTTATTTCACTAGATACCGAAACAGGTTTTCGGGTGAAATTGCATAAAGTGGTTATGCATGTGAAATAGAATTCTAGCAAGGGGTTATTTGTGAATGTTTGTCATTAAAGTAATTGACAAAATTCTGAATAAAATAAAAGAGTTTTATTTAATGAGAGATTGCATTAAATTTGGTGGAAATTTAATGGGATTTTTGAGTGGACTTTTGAGTGGAGGGAATTTGGAGGAGTTTTGTGAGTGGAGTGTCCACCCACATGAAGAGGGGAGGGCAAGGGGGCAGCCCCCATGCGCCGGCCCCCTTGGGGTCCCCCCCTCCTCCTATAAAAGGAGCCCCTCCTCTCACTTCTCACTCACACCTCCTCGTGAAGGATCTCTCTCCCCCTCTAGAATTTATCCCCCATGGTCTCGGACTAGCGAGATACATGTTCCCGGTGGCTATTCGGCAAGAAAGAGTTGTGCTTCCACTGCATCGCTGGAGCGAGGAGGCGGAGGTTGCTCGGTGCCTCGAACGTGTGTGCGAGCATGGATGCGCTGCTGATTTGCGGCGCTAGGACTTCCTCTCGATCTTGAGATCGGCAAGAGATCGTCTACATCAACCACGAGTTTGGACTCGTTAAGCTTTGTCGGTCTTCAAGGGTATGTTCTCTACGGATATACATCCGCCCGTTGTTTGTATCTAGTATAAATAGATCTTGGTATATAGTTCACATCGTAGGAAAATTTTTGTTTTCTATGCTGCGAACCCTACAATGCTTCATGCCGATCCCACACACTGCAGCCGCTTCGGCTTCGGGTAAGAGTCGATCTCGCAATCCCTTACAAGATTGGTCTGACGATGATGAGGATGATGATTGTACGCTTTTGAAGGTATATGCCTTGTGAGATTAATATCTTTGCTTATCCGAGTAATCCCGTCATTTACTTATGCAGCTGGCCTGGTACATGACATTCCTCCTCTCGCCGTGGGTGGAGTCGGCAAGATCCCCGTCGCTAAGCCGAAGCGACGCGGAACCTCCTCCAGCACTCAGTCGGCTAAGAAGAATAAGCCCAGTCCGGCAGCTCCTGCTGCCTCTGCTGCTGTCAGCCTGGGTGAGACTCGCCAAGCTGCTGGGCGCCGAGTAACACGCCGAGTCGTCCGTGACCCGGTTGTCACCGGGTAAGATTTTGTACTTTGACTTCTATGTTCTTTCCTTTTTAATTATAGCTGATCTCTTATATATGTCTTGTTGTTTTTAGTGTCGCACCTTTGACGGCGAATCAGGATGCTTCTAGCATTTCCTCGCTGCTTAGGCCCGCAGCTCCTCCAGCTGACTCGGCGGCTCCGAGTCCCGCCCGGGTTGAGACTCGCACTATTGAGGCTCACGCTTCTCAGTGTCAGTCAGACCCGGTGGGTCACTCGGCTAGCGCCTCTGGCGCTGGCCAGGAAAAACGTCCTCATCTTGGTGCCCACAAGTCTAGCGCCGAGAAACCCTCTGCCACCAGTTCCTCTGGCATCAGCCCTCAAGCTGATGTGAATGAACAACTTCCTGATCTTGGAGCCAGCAAAAGTGCTGAGCCCAGTCAGGGGGCTCCACGATCTTCTCCAAATCCTTCTGCTCGCTCTCCAAATATGTCAAAGGGCCAGACCCAGCCTAAGGCTTCTGGCTCTACTCGCCCCTCATCTGGCAAATCCACCTCTTCCAAGCAGACAACTCTAGTCTGCGCTCCGGGTTCTGCTCCTCAGATCCGGCCTCCGGCGTCGGCGACAAAGTTCGCTTCAACGGGTAAGGGGGACGAATCTGCGGCTGCCGGGTCAGGTGATGACTCTAGGGCTATTACCCTCCATACTTCTGCCGCTGCGACCCGTGCCACTATGGGAACTGCCCTGAAAACGGATCGAGTTCTCACTCGGACGCTTAGTGGCAAGAGCCTTGGTTCGGCTGAGCCTTACGCCATGGCATGGAATGCAGCAGGCGAGCAGGAGGTCAGCACTCGTGCCGGCAAGAAACTGAAGCTGGGTCCCAAGGCTGTCTCCAACATGACCTAGCAGGCCATTGCTCTGATGGCCCGCGCCGATGAAGTGAACGAGGTAAATTAACTTCTTACCCTTTTGTGTTATTGAGTATTTTCCTTTATACATATCCCCTAGTCCCAGAGGTTGCAGTTGAGTAAGAGACTTACTCGGCTGTAAGCTCTTCAATAGTCACTTAGCCTTTAAATCTTTTACTTCAAGGCTATATGTTAGAACTTCGATCCCTAGCCCTCGAGGTTACTGCCGAGTAAGGAACTTACTCGACTGTAAGCTCTTAATCTCTTTGATTTTTTTATGCCGAACTTATGTTAGATCTTCAATCCCTAGCCCTCAAGGTTACTGCCGAGTAAAGAACTTACTCGGCTATAAACTCTTAAACTTTTTGATTCGGCATGTTGCCTGACCTGACTCCTCCTTATTGTTTGTATTATTTGATCAGCTCACACATAACGAGCGCACCAAGGTGCATCAAGCTCTCGTCCTGGCACATCGCAAGCTCGAACTTGCGTACGAGAAGCTACAGACTGACACCTTTGGCCAAGGTAATATCTTTGCTCTTCCTCTTTTCTATTTGGTGTAATTTTCCTTGGTTCATCTTCTCATTTTCCCTCTCACTCTTTGCGCCACAGCCACTGCTCAGTCTACCATCAACGATCTTCAATCGCAAATCAGCGAGGCCGAGAGTAAATTTCTTGCCTCCTAATCCAATAGATGAAAGTTTTCTATTGGTACTGACAAAAATTTGTTCTAAATAAGCAGAGAAGCACCAAGCCGAACTCTAGAAGGAGCACGATGAGGTGACTCGGCTGAAGAAACTGATGGCCGAGACAGAGCAGAAGCACTTGGTCGAGGTGAAGGGGCTGAAGGAATAGCTTTCCGAGAAGAGCGAGCAACAGGCTGCCAGCGCCGAGAAGACCAAGTGGTTGCTCGACGAGGCCGAGTCATCAGTCGAGTCGGCAAACTAGAACTTCGACGCCCTTCAAGCCAAGACCAAGACTTGGCATAGCAAACTCGCCACCATCAACTTCTTTCTTGGTAGTGAGTTCTTACTCTTTACGCATTGTCCAAGTCCTTCCGGACTTCTTCCATCTGCCCTTGTTATTTGCTAACTTTCTCTTTTCGCTTGCAGAAAATTTACCTGAGGCCAACATGTTTGCCATCCGAGCCATGAAGAAGGTGAGAGGCAAAGTTGGCGCTCCCGCTGACGGCGAGGTGTCTATGGAAGAGCTCCTCGCAGCGGTGTCTGAATGGGTCAAGACCCTCAGATCTTGCGGTGTGGACTTGCTCAAATTGGCTATCCATGCGTTTCGCATGCTCTGGACGGATGAAGACCCACCCTAACTCATCGAGCCACTCGCCGACAGATTACTCCTTACTGAAGATCGGCTGGATCAATGGCGTGAGTCGGCCGGCCGAGCTGCAGCGGATAAGGCTCTCTCCTTCGTGCTTTCATGGTACGAGGACATCAACCTCGACGTTCTTGCTTGCATAAGGGGAGACGGCAAGTGGCTGAATGACCCGGAGCTGATCAAGAAGCGCCAGGAGCGAGCTTATGCCATGATCGAGTACACCATGGTGCACGCTTGGTGTAAAGGGCCCAGCTTCCTCGACCTTGGCGACCCACTCGTCGAAGTTGCTATTGAAGAGGGTGGAGACAACGAGGCGACCGAGTCAGATGATCCAGATGACCCGGCTCCAGATGCCCCTCACCCGGCCGATGCTCCAAGCACTACTCATGCCTCCGAGAATGCTCCTCCGGATTCTCCTGCTCCTTAGGCCAACAAATACTCGAACTTTCATTAGACCCCCGGTATGCCGGGTACATATGTAGCGTACATTGCACTTTAATCTTGATTTCATTCCTGTCAATGGGCTTTATATATTTGCGTTATGCTCTGAATGCGAATCACTCAAGGACAAGTCACTGAGTTTCATTTTGCCGTGTCACCTTTCCTTGCCTTTGTCCCTTGTCTACCTTTTTCGGTGTTCGACGTTAGGATCACAAAGTACGAAGGATATAGTTAGCGGGTATGAAACTTGGATAACTTGTCCGAGATTATTCGACACGTAGTATAACACAACCTGTAGAGAGTTAGGCAAAAACTAAAGCCGACTCGCGTTTCTCCCTTGTACTTATCCGGCGTTCGTGTTTACCCGGCTTACATCTTTTTCTCTTGCTTGCCATGAAGCCGTGTTTTCGGACAATAGCATGGTCGAAGAGTTGATTTCTTCCGAATAAACACTACTTGTTCCGAGATAAATTTCGGGTATCACGCCAACCGACGTAAAATAATTGAAATGGAAAACATAAGGGGTAGTCCCCGAGTTAGTTTTTCGAATCATACCATTTTATTATTAGCACATAGCCGGCAAACATGTCCGTCCTATGAGAGTTCGAGTGATACATGCACTGCTTATCCTAAGTGTAGAAGGGACGAAGCAGTGCCACATTCCATGGCCTTTTGGTTTCATCTCCTGACCTGTCCGCCTTGTTATTTTGCGCTTCTCGAGCGTTTATGAGATAGTAGGAGTCATTGTGCAATGCTTTGCTTACAATGAATGGACCTTCCCATAGAGGTGATAATTTATGCATTCCTGCTGTGCGCTGCACCAGCCTTAGCACCATATCTCCTTCTCGAAAAACACGAGGTTGCACTTTCCGGCTATGGTAGCGTCGGAGATTTTGTTGATATATCGCAGATTTGGAGAATGCCAGTTCCCTTTCTTCTTGGAGTAAATCTACTCCATCTTCTCGGGCCTCTTTTACCTCGGCTTCCGAGTATTTCCTTATCCTTGGAGAGTTATGTTCTATGTCGGTAGGCAAAACTGCTTCATCCCCATATACAAGGAAAAATGGTGTATACCCAGTTGATCGATTCAGAGTTGTTCTTAGGATCCACAGTACTGAGGGTAGTTCCTCTATCCAACAACGAGGTGATCTCTGGAGTGGTTCCATTAAGCGGGGTTTTATCCTGGACAGAACTAAGCCATTAGCCCGTTCAACTTGTCCATTTGATTCTGGATGGGCGACTGATGCTACATCGAGTCTTATTCGGTGTTTCCCACAGAAGCGAGCAAAGGCTCCTTCGGCAAAGTTAGTGACATTGTTAGTGATCACAATGTGTGGGTAACCGTATCTGAGGATTATATCTCTTAAGAATGTAACAGCTGTTTTACCGTCCAATTTCTTGATTGGTTTCACTTCTATCCACTTAGTGAACATATCAATCATGACCAAGATTTGAGTCATGCCTCCCCTTATTGGTTTGAATGGTCCTACCATATCTACTCACCATACTGCAAACGGCCAAGTGATTGGTATAGTCTTTAATTCAGACGCTGGTAAATGTGACTTGGACGCGTAATGTTGACAACCACTGGATCTTCCGACTAACTCTTGCGCTTATGCCAATGCGCTTGGCCAGTAGAATCCATGTCGGAATTCCTTGTCTACCAATGCTCTTGATGATGCATGGTGCCCGCACTCTCCTTGATGGATATCCAATAAGATCTCCTGGCCTTTCTCTGAGCTGATACAACGCTGCAGTACACTTGTCACACTTCGCTTGTAGAGTTCCTTGTTGATTATGGTGTATGCTTTTGCCCTTCGTGCTGTTTGCCTTGCCAATGTTTCATCACTCGGCAAGGTTCCATCTTTCAAATAACTGAATATTGGTTGTGCCCATGTTGGTATTAGTGGTTCCGGATTTGCTTCAACATCAATGTCCATTGGTTCCGCCGAGATATGCTCTGCCGACATAACCTGAGGAGTCCCCGAGTGTGATTCGACGACCTTTGAATTGAATGGGTCAGTCCCCGAGTGACTCGAACCTACCCCTGAGTCGATATCCATTGGCACTGCCTCTGATTCCTGACTCGGTGGGAGGACCCTGATTGATTCGGACTCCGGTGACGGCTTGATCGATGGCTTCCTGAGATGCTCCAATGCTACCCCTGGTGGTATTGCTTGCCTAGATGATCCTAGTTTGGATAATACATCTGCTGCCTCATTTTCTTCTCTATGAATGTGATGAAACTCACAACCGTCAAAATATCCCGAAATTTGTTGTACGTGGAAACAATACAATGCCATGTTTGCGTCCAGCGCATCCCAATGTCCAGACACTTGTTGAATCACCAAATACGAATCGCCAAAACACATGATCCTTTTGATACCAATTTCCTTGGCTACTTTAATGCCATGGACAAGTGCTTCATACTCGCCAACGTTGTTAGAAGCAGCAAAATGAATTTGCAACACATACCTCAGTTGATCTCTCTTCGGATATGTGAGTACAATCCCGGCGGCCAGACCCATTCTCGTCTTGGACCTGTCAAAATGCATTTTCCAGTAATTCGGATCTGGCAGTGGTGGTTCATACTGCATTTCCATCCATTCTACAAAGAAATCTTTGCTGCCCAATATATCCGAGATAGGTGCCTCGCATATTACCCGGATTGGGTGTTCTTGAAAATAATGTTTCAGCTTCTTTGCTGCCATATATACCCCATATGTCATCTTCTGATAATGCGGGTAATTCTGTTTCGAGATAGAGAGCACTTCGCTCAAGTAATACACTGGTCTTTGGACTGATTTGCCTCCTTCTTCACGTTCAACCACTATTACTGCACTTACAACTCTGTTGGTTGCGGCGACATAGAGCAGCATTGGCTCCTTGGATACTGGTGACGCTAATATTGGTGTTGTTGCCAACATTTTCTTTAATTCATGGAAAGCGCTATCAGCTTGCTGTGTCCATGTGAATTTGTTTGATTTCTTCATCAGCTGATATAGTGGTAGGGCATTTTCGCCTAGCCGACTAACAAACCTGCTCAACGAGGCCAGGCATCCAGTAAACTTCTGGACATCATTGAGGGTTTTTGGCAATTCCATTCTTTCGATGGCCCTGATCTTTGTCGGGTTAGCTTCGATTCCTCGGCTGGATACAAGGAATCCAAGTAACTTGCCCGCCGGGACACCAAATGTGCATTTTTCCGGGTTAAGTTTCATCCGGAATCTTCTCAAGTTTGCGAATGTTTGACGCAAGCCCTCAATTAGAGTATGTAAGATCCCTCCCTTTATAAAGGTAAGGATCCCTGTGATTGCAATGCTAGTCCCTGGATTAATGCTAGCATCCACAGTTTAAGATGAAGTACATAGAAACAAAGGTCATTATTACATATCATTCCAGAGACAAACATAGTCTTTTACAAACTCCATGGCCATAGGCCTAATACAAGAGTTCAAATATAAAATAAGATAAACAAGTCTTCATCTTCATGTGCCACATGCAATCATGTTGAGTGTAGACTCATAACCCCTAATCATCATCAGAATAACCTGCAACATCACAAGTTACAGCCACAGTGGGTCAATACATTGGAATAGTATTGGCAAGTGATACCTTAGTAAAATTTAGCATCTAGTTACTACATGAATTTGGCTAAGTGTAGCTTAGGCTTGCTTTGCTCAAAATAGGTTTTACCTATTAGTTGAAAACACTAAGTTTTTCTTTGACAAAACATTTCCCAAGGAAACACCAATAGAAATTGGTGTACCTTCACCCTTGTTCAACCACAAGTTTTAACTTAGAAATTGGGATGAGGAGATTCTTTATAGCTTCCATGTCTTGATGCTCAAGTTGTCCAATACCATGGACTTGGCTAAGTACTTAGTTTCTTCCATCTGCAGAGGTTGTGCACTTTCCCCACAAGACTTGATTTTCACCAAGACAGGACCTTTCAGAAGCCTTCCCTTAGACCAAATGGACGCGCTCCAACCTACGATCCCACTACCACCAACTGTCCAAATGGCTAAGTTATTGCAACATATATGATCCAGGCAGAGCCCATAATGCCATGTGGCTGCACTAGAAGCTTCTTAACATTTGGCATCTCAAATCCCTTTGTTCCTAGGTGGCTTTCCACAAGTGAGATACACAAGGTAAACCATAGAAATGGGCCTTGTGTAACCACTCAACATAAACCATTCTTTCCATTCCACCCAGGTGTTTCATTCACTTAGTTGTTTTATTAAGAAAAACATAAGTCCAAAGACTTAGAAATAGTTCACATAGCATGAATATATAACCACCCTTGGTTGCTACTAGCTAGGCTAAGCATGGAAATGGTAAGCATCTTAACTTAGAAATTTCTAGCAATTCTACAACTACTAGGATTTCCCAAGCATAGCATACAGATCAAAATATTCATGCAAGTCCTATACAAAATAATTCTAATGCATAGTTGAAAAACATAGGAATAAAATCATGAAGTACCACTTGCCTTGGTAGTTTGGGGAGTTGCAACAATCTTCACAACCACAATCACTATTAGCACCAAAATCTACACATAAAATAATGGCACCAAAATCACATAACAATTTATACAAACAAAAATATATGAATGCATGCAAAATGCCATGTGATGATTTTCTACACCAAACAAGACAAGTAAACAGTACTGAATCATGAAAAAGTCCAAAACAAGTCAAATAAACTTTATTTGATCTTTAAATCATTTTTCGTATAATTTCTATACTCCAATTATGCTTATAAATGTTTATGCATAAACAATCATTTTTACGGAGGCAAAATATTAAACACATTGCATAAAAAGATAGGATTTTCTCTCCTGATTCCAATGATATAAAATTTGCAAAATTTGAACGTGGGAATTAAAAGATATGAATTTTACAAGTTTGAATCACTAATAGATATAAATTCTGTTTTTAAAACAAAGAACTAGCCACGCGGTGCTCTCTGATTCATCGGAACCGTTTCGTGCGGATCGACTAGCGTGGACCGCACGATCTAAATGAAATCGCACGGCCAGATCTGACCCGTACCCCTTCTTTAAGTGATTCTATCAAATTCGTTGGATCTAGATCTAACGGTCCTGGACCATGCGACAAAAGTTCGGCGGCGCTGGCGATGGTGGCGCGGTGGCGGCGCACTACTAGGAAAACAGCATTTAGTGGCGCACCTGAAAACATCATCTGTGGCGCACTAGCAGTGCACCACGTTCCTTGCACTACGACTATCTCTCAGTCGTGGCGCACTGCCTAGTGCGCCACGGTTGTGTCGAGATAGGCGTAGCGCACCTGCTAGTGCGCCACGGCTATGTGGGCAGGTGCGCTACGCGTAGGATCTTCTGTGGAGCACTACCCAGTGCGCCACTAAGCTTCTATAGTGCGCTTTAGGTGTAGTGCGCCACAGAAGGTAGATCATGTGCGCCACATGTGTGTTTTTGTTTTTTTTAATTTCTGAGCTAGATTATATACAATACAGATTATATACAATATTACAGCAGATATACACGCACAGATACAAGATATACAATTACATATATAAATACACAATATGAAAAACAAGATTGAAACAAATACATATAGATAAGTCTCATACAGGAATACATAGTATAAGTTACATTGTTTCGATCAAGTTACAAAGTAGTAGTTGGTGACATGCGAATACATGTGTCGATCGAACAAGTTAGAGATCGGAAGCCCGCCTAGACATCTAAACTAGCTATACACAAACGCGGGATAAACAACCAAAGAAGATAAGCATGATCACCGCCGCGACGAAGGTGTAGGTCTTCATCCGGTTCCTTGTCGTCCTAACTCCCGCTAGATAGCGCGTGTATCTAGCTTCCGCCTCCGCCATAGTATTGTACCCTTTGTAGATATTGCCGCTGAAACGGTGCACCTGTCTCCGGCAGTCTTCCCAATCATCGTAGACTCTGGGAACCCGTCCCTTGTACATGACGTACCACGTCATCTACAAGTTGACAATAATAATTAACCGGTGATTGAAAAAACATGTATAATTAAAGTCGCATATAAAGATACACTTATAGAAAGTACTCCTAAATCAAAAAGAGCAAACTCAAAAAGCATGCCTTATATATAACTAGGTTGTTGGACACAGGAATATGCTGCGATGAAACTGTACGCCAAGTAGGATGCATAACTCCTGGACTTGTGCATAGCACAAGGCGTACAATCCCATCGTAGCACATTCACATATATAGTGTGCCATGATATTTCAATCATCGGCATTATTCTCGAAAAAGACCAAAATAGCTCGAAAATAATGCCTCATATATAACTAGCTAGGTCGTTGGACACAGGAATATGCTACGACGGAACAGTTAGCCAAGTAGGATGCACAAGACTTAGACTTGTGCATATCACAAGGCTAACTATCCCGTTGTAGCACATTCACATATATATTGTGCCATGTACGATATTTCAATCATCGGCATTATTCTCGAAAAAGACCAAAGTAAATCAAAAAATGCCTCATATATAACTAGCTATGTCGATGGACACAGGAATATGCTATGACAGAACGGTTAGCCAAGTAGGATGCACAATTCCTGGACTTGTGCATATCACAAGGCTAACCATCCCGTCATATCACATTCACATATATATTGTGCCACGACATTTCAATCATCGGCATTATTCTTGAAAAAGACAAAAATAACTCGAAAAGAATGCCTCATATATATACATAGGTCTCATTGGACACAGGAATATGCTACGATGGAACAGTGAGCCAAGTAGGATGCACAAGACCTGAACTTGTGCATATCACAAGGCTCACAATCCCATCGTAGCACATTCACATATAGTGTGCCACGACATTTCAATCACCGGCATTATTCTCGAAAAAATAGTAGGGAAAAAAAGAAGGACCAAAATGAGCAAAGAACCAAAGAGTAAGCAAAAAAACCAAGCATTGATTTATATATAATAATAATAAGCAAAAGAAATAAGCGATGATTCATAAACCTAATAAGATAAGTATAGTAGTATGTACACTTGTCCACATACACACAAAGGTCATCTATAGTTTGTCTTCTGGCCACACACACACACACAACTAGGCCAACATCAAGCCTTCTGGCTCGGCTTAGGGAACGGGAGGACGCCTAGTCTCGTCATGAACTTCCTATAGTCACCCTGCATCTCTAGGCGATCTTCTATGTCACGGTTATTCGGGATATTTCCTCCGTAGAAGATCCCCCCCGAAGTCATGACATCACGAAAGATGATTGCCCCAAACTGCTGCTGGATGCGATACATCTCTTGTCTAATATCTGAATCATTGATCTTGGCCTTTGCTTCGGCCCACTGTTTGAGATGATCTGGCAGCGTAGAATTCTGCTGGTCAAGTAGGAACGCCCTCATGTGATGGAGTGCGTAGTAGGCTTCCTTCTTACTGTTTTCCGGCTGCTTCACGCAGGGGAACTCCGTTACGTGGTTGAAGACGTGCCTGCCAAAATTGACCTTCGTACGCACGAAGGTGGTGCCTTTCGTCGAGGCAAAGCCAGTGAGAGCATCATCCAGAACTTCCTTTATCTTGTCGTAGTTTTTCTTCTTTTCTAGACTCCCCGAGTCGAAATACGTGGTGTGGGAATGCTTCGGCGATAAGGAGATGAGCGTGCAGTGTTCATCTCTACGCAAAAAATTCAAATGGAATGTGTTGGAAAAATAATGATGATGATCTAATAAAGCCAATCGACGGTGGCGAGTGAATAACGACTTACTCGGGAAAGTAAGGCACGAGAATGTATTCCTTTGTCTTGTTCGCCACGAGGATTCATTTTAGGTACGAGGCCACGCGATCGTTCATGGGGAACCCAAGCAACCGTCACGCATGTAGTAGGGGTCCACTATAGCGATGCCCGATGTGTTCTCTCTAATGATCTGCATGGCCAGGCTGAGAGAAAAGAGACGGACCATGGTATAGTGCAGCGGGTATAGGTGGAACATATTGAAGATGTCGTCGAACCGCAGGAAGAACAGATCTGAAGGGGCATTGTCGACGAAGCCCAAGCCTGGTGGCACCTTAACCACGAATACCGGGTGCGAGGGATCTTTCTCCGATAGAAGGCGTCTCTCTATCGTCAGCACGCCGTCATGCACACTCTGCAGTTCCGAACTGGCGAGCTTCCGCAAGTTCTCGAAGAGGGCGGTGCTCATCTTTGTGAGGGCGGATTTGTTTACTTCGTTCCCATGATAATTTGTGTGCTGATACTTAGCGGGGAACTTGTATCTTGCGTCCAGCTTCTCGAAGAGGATTGTGCGCAAGTGGCCATTATCTTTATGCCGGAGATTCTTGGTGTTGATCGAGATGGTTGTCCGGGTAATCGCCGCCACTTGCCCACCGTACCCTTTTGACGACAAGGGCGGGCTCCAAAGGAACCCCTGATGGGCTCACTTCGGTAATTTCCTCCCTGACCGTGCCGACCGTGTTCGGGCGCCATTCCTTCGGCTTCTTCTTCTTCTTAGGAGGATTGCTACCACTCCCTGTGCCCTCGCCGCCATCAGTGGTTTCATCGTCCGCCGTTCCTTCGGCTTCTTCCTCCGCATCTTCCATCACATCATCCTCGCTCTCCGAAGGATGGTATTTTTCATCGTCTTCTAGCCGCTGGGCCGCCTCCCAGAATGTCAATTGTTTATTCGGAGGTCTGAGTTCTCCTTCAGCGCTGATGCGCTTAGAACATCCAGCCTCGTCGTTGTCACACATCTTTGCACTAATAAAAAACAAATAATTGGTTAAATGCACGGAAAAATCCGGCATGAACTTTGCTAATTTTCTTAAACTAGGAGTGCCCGATTTCTGTCGAAACGGAAGTTAATCAACATTCCGGCAAAAATCAGGACTCATTTCATACAAGAACATGCATACAGATCATACACCTACATCATGGACTTGCCATTTCAAAACTGATATGTTGCATAGGAGATAACAGCAACACTGCACAGCAATAAAGAACATCAAGACAATAATAATAAAGAAGATGTATAGCTACAACAATAATGACAACATGTGCAAAAATTTCCTCCTCTACAGCAATAACAACATCTTATCTCCACAAATCACTCACATGGACAGGGTTTTTTCTTTGTTTGACAGGTCAAAGCTATTGGTGATAAATGAATTACACAAATGCATTGTTTTCATATAGTACAGAGAACCATCAATTTTTTAGCTGCAGGTCATTATTTGAACTATTAAAATAGTTTTATTTGTATCTTTACCATGTTATGTTGTTTCTCTGAGATTTTGAAACACCATGCTCTCAACGTGTCTCATACAAGTTGGCTTGCAACCCAAAATGCTAAAGAGGGATAGCTAGAACAAATTTGGTCAACATGCTAACATGATACCAGTTGGTGTATGCCACACATGCATAATGTCCATCTTAGAAGCATCCACACAGGCAAGCATACAATCATGCAGAAATAAAAATTTAGAATAATGTTCATCTCAGAATAATTTATCTAGGGGCCAAGACAACTAGGAAAGGAAGTTGCTTGCAGTGTTAAGCCATGCAACCATGAACCATGAATACAAACCACTGTTATGATTTCAAACTACCTAATAACATTTCCTAACTCTGAATCCTAACTCTGAACCACTACTCTGAACAACCATAAACCATGCAACCATTTCCTAACTGAATTTCCTAATCTGGATTTCCTACTCTAAATTTCCTAATCTGAATTTCCTAACTGATTAACATTTCCTAATCTGAACATTTCCTAACTGAATTTCCTCAGAACATTTCCTACTCTGAGCATTTCCTAACTGAACCCTACTCTGAATCCTAAGAAAATTGAACATTTCCTACTCTGAATCCTAAGAACCCTAACTGAAACCTAACTTTGAACCCTTACTCTAAATCCTACTCTGAATCCCCTAAGTGAATGGATGCAACGAGAGGGGAGAGAGGGGGAGAGGGGAGAGGGTGATGCTCACCTCCGAGACAAGGACGACGACGAGCACGCGGACGATGAGGGCCTTCTCCTTCACGGACTGCGCGGCGACTGCGACCTCCTCCTCCACAGAACGAGCACGACCCCCTCCTCCTGGCGTGGCGACTGCGACGTCCTCCTCCTGGGATGCGGTGGCGGCGGATTGGCAGCGGCACGGGCCTGCTCCTCCACGGTCTCCTCCTCGAGTGGCGGCGGCTGGCAGGGCTGGCGAGGCGGCGGATCGACAGTGTCGGCGGCGGCTGGCAGGAGATGGGTGGGCGCGATTGAATGGGGATGAGGGACGTGTGCCTGCATGCACGTGGATAATACAAAGATAGGCGTAGCGCACTCTGGCATAGTGCGCTACGGATATCCGTAGCGCACTATGCCAGAGTGCGCTACGCCTATCTCCTCTAGCAACTATATAAGAAAAGAGTCGTCCCGCTATCTAACAGATTCACTACCCTATCCCACTGGTTCTGCCCACTGCTCTATTCTAAACTTCTAAGCACCCAGGTTCGAATCCTGGTGCCCCCCCTTTTTTATTTTTATTTTAAAAATACTTTTAAATGTTCCAAAAATGCCCAAAAGTGGTAATATATGCCATATTTGTTTTGTTTTTATTTTATAAATACTTTTAAATGTTCCAAAAATGCCCAAAAGTGATAATATATGTCATAAAAGTGGTACAAATAATATGATTCAAAGCATAACTAAATTTCATAATAATCTGTCCATAATAATATGAATCGGGCACGGCCCTACTCGACCACCCGCACTTAACAAAAAATTTCGACCACGCGTTTTACAATATTTTTTGAGCTAGCGTTTTACAATATTTTTTCCCTTATTTGTCGCGGTTGAATAATTTAGCCCCGGCACTTTAATGTTTCTTCTTTTGAACGGGCTACCTTTTTTGGGTAGGGTTGTCTTTTTTCTTCTTGTGATGTATGTTGCTGCATCGTAGTCGTCGTCATCTTCAATCTTTGGATCGCCGTACTGGTCGAAGTCTTGCTCGTTGGCGACTCCATCCATTCCGATGATGTTTCTTTTTACGCTCCTCACGACAACACGGCTAGGCTTTGTCGGGTCGGTAATGAAAAAACATCGGTCCACTTTGGTAGCCAGTACCCACGGTTCATTTTTTGGGGCCACGTTTGCACCGGTGGCCTTGGATTTGGCTGCTTCGGGTATAACCATGGTTGTGAAATACCAGTCTTCTCTTTCGACGCTCTTTGACCATCTGACACGGAACATCGGCACCTTTTCTCCACAATAGTTGAGCTCCCAGATCTCCTCGATTCTGCCGTAGAATCTTTCCTTCACGTTGTCATCGGTGTAGAATTCCGACGTTACCCCTGAGTTCTGATAATCACACTTGTTGTCCTTTTCCTCCGTGTAGAATGTGTAGCCGTTGATATCATACGCCTGATAGGTCACCAGGTTTTGCATCGGTCCCTGTGACAAGGTGAATATGATCTTTTCCGTGTCAGAAGAATGCGATCGTGGGGGATTATCAAGGAGCGTCTGCCTAAACCAATGCATGAAATCTGAGTTGTGCTCTTTGATTATTTCTCCCTGCATCCTCTGTATGCCCCGGTCACTGTACTTCTTCTCGATTAACCTTTTGTGCTTCTGTACCCAAGGATCGACCAGTTCTAAATGCTGTAGCGCGACGAGGTTTGCTCGATCAAAGTCTGCGCGTCGAAAATCGAAGTCTGCATGCAGTATGCGACGACCCTCTCGGTGACCAGATCCGTCGAGCTTGCCAAGGTGCCTGTTGACGGGAAGACCGACAGGGTTCTCGATGTCTAGATAATTCGTGCAGAAAGAGATGCACTCTTCGGCCAGAAAGCCCTTGGCAATGCTTCCATCTGGATGGGACCTGTTGCGAACGTATCCTTTGATGTGTCCGTTCATCCTTTCGAACGCCATCATGCTGCGGAGGAACATCGGCCCGAGTTGTACGATATCCTCCACGACATGGACCAGTAGATGCACCATAATGTCAAAGAATGAGGGTGGGAAGTAGACCTCAAGCTCACATAGTATCACCATGATCTCCTCCTGTAGCCTCCCGAGCTGATTCACGCCAATCGACTTCCTAGAGATGACGTCGAAAAACTTGCATAGGCCAAATAACGTTTCACGGACGTGCTCGTCCATTATCCATCTTAGTGCGACCGAAAGTACCTGTGACATTAGCACGGCACAGTCGTGAGACTTCATGCCACTGAACCTCTGCTTCGCCTCGTCTAGGTATCTGCTTATCTTTCCCGCGTAGCCGTAAGGAAATTTGACTCCTAGAAGGCACTTGAAAAACTGTTTGATCTCATCCTGGCTTAGAGTGAAGCAAGAAGGAGGGAAGTAATATTCGTTCTTCTTGAACTTTTTACCCTTCCGACGACCTTGTGTCGTCTCCGACTCATGATCATCCTCATCTTCCTGATCATCAGGAGTAGTGCGTCCTCCGTGAAGCTCCTTCCGGATACCCAAGCATATTAGGTCGTGCCTTGCTTTCGGACCATCTTTCGTCCTATCTGGCATGTTGATTATGGTGGCGACCAGACTCTCGCACACGTTTTTCGTGATATGCATGATGTCGAGGCTATGAAGCGTGTGGAGAAACTTCCAGTATGGCAACTCCCAAAAAACAGACCTTGTTTTCCATACCTTCATAAGCGGCTTGTCTTGTTGCTGCCTCTTTCGCTTCTTTCCAGGCTTAGGACAATCTTTCCAGTTTTTCAGCAACTCTTCCACTTCTTCGCTGCTCCTACGCTCTGGGATTCCGCGGTTCTCGGATTTGCCATCGAACAGTTCTCCACGTTTTCTCCATGGATCATTCTTGCCGAGCCACCTCCGGTGCGCCATGAACACGGTTTTCAATGACCCTGGATCTTTCTCTAGTTGGAGATAGCTTGTGTTATCCATGCACCTAACGCATGCGCAGAATCCTTGGATAACCCTCCCCGAGATATACCCGCAACCTGGATAGTCTTGCACCGTAGTGACCAACGCGGCTCTCATAGTGAAATAATCTTGTGCGACGGCGTCGTAAGTATTGGCTCCAGATTACCATAACGTGGCTAGCTCCTCTTTCAACAGCCCGATATACAGATTGATGTCGGTACCAGGTTGTTTCGTCCCTTGAATTAGCATACTCATTTGTATGTACTTCTTCTTCATGCACAACCATGGAGGGAGGTTGTACATCCATACAAACACGGGCCAAGTGTTGTGCGTGCTGCTCTGGCTACCGAACGGATTGAGTCCATCGGTGCTCGCACCAAGCCTGATGTTCCTCGAATCTCCACGATTCAGGAATTTGAGGTCCAATGCTTTCAGCAGCTAGCATCTCGAAGGGTGCGTCGACAACTCATCCTTTTCGGGTCATCATCATCTCTGGCTTCTTCCTTTCCGCATGCCATCGCATGAGCTTCGCCTTAGGGTCCGCGAAATAGCGCAGACGAGGAGTGATAGGAAAGTACCATACCACTTTTTGAGGTGCTTTCTTCCCTTTCTTGTATCGACTCACGCCGCACACCGGACATGTGGTTTTCTCCGCGTCCTCGCCCCAATAAATGATGCAATCGTTGATGCATACGTGATATCTAACATGCGGTAGATCGAGAGGACAGACGATTTTCTTGGCGTCCTCGATACTAGTTGGACATGTGTTCCCCTCCGAAAGACGATCGTGCCAGAATGCCATCATATCGTCGAAGTTTGCGTCGCTCAATTTGTGTTTTGCCTTCATCTCCATAGCCTTGAGAGTTACATTTAACCGGGTATCATCGGGCCTGCATCCTTCATACAATGGAGTAACCACGTCTTTCTCAAGTTGCGCAAGCTTGGCTTTCTCTCTAGCGGCAGCCCTGGTGTTACTCGTCTGCTTGAGAAGCAGCTCTTGCTCATAAGGGTCCCGCACCCAGCCTGACGTTATGCCATCGCCGCCCGCTTCCTCCCAGATCTAGATCATCATCATCCCGGTCTGCTTCCGCACCTTCACCATCTCCAGGAGACTCTTCATCATCTCGCCCGTTCTCGCCGTGATGATGATCATCGTCATGTTGGCCACCTTCACCGTCTCCATCGTCTTCGTCATTTCTTATCCAACGAGTGTATCCATCCATGAAACCATGGTGGAGCAGGTGCGCCTACAGATTCCCGAAATCTGGGTCGATCACCCAGTTGAGTTTGCATCTTCTGCACGGACATCTTATATCCATCTTGTTATTTCGTATCATGTCGGCCGTCGCACATTTCAAAAATCTAGCCACAATGCCTTCGCTCATTATGTGGACCATTTTTGCCTGCAAGGTGTACACGGTACAATTAGAAGTCTATTAGAACCACATAATGAATGCATGCATGCAATGGTCGATAGAAAATTTCGGCATGACCTATCCTAAAATTAGGACCTTTGCGAAATGCCAAAGTCTTGCCAAAATGGAAATGAATCAACATTTTGGCAAAACAAATGGCAACTTGTTCACATACAAACACAAGAGAGAGAGAGACCGATCCATACACACATGAACATATCATTATCCTCTCCATTCACACATGCATGAGCATCATCGATACTCTCCATATACACACACATATGACCATCGATCCTCTCCATACACACATCTTGAGCATCGATCATCTACATACATATGAGCATATCATCCATATACACATGAACACATCCTTACATGGACAACTTACCGAGATGAGAGACCGATCGCGAGAAAGATGGAAAGGAGAGGTGCGCGCGCAAGACTGGAGGAGATGAGAGACTGGAGTCCTTCCTCTATTACTTATGTAACATCCAAGGCAAGTTCTACATGCTAAAAATGGTGAATGGGTGGAGAAATTGAGGTGGGAAGGAGAAGATCCCGACTTGATCTAAGGAGGAAGAAGGGGAAAGTGAAGTGTGGGGTGGTGGATGTGGTCACACATGTGCACATAAAGTGCTGTAAAAAAAGACACAACCGTGGCGCACTCTGCCCTAGTGCGCCATAGGGAGGAGTAACATCCGTGGCGCACATGCCATAGTGCGCCACAGATGTGTCTGGCCGTTTCATAGCAGAGGGGGGAATGCGCTTAGGCATAGCGCACCCCCTCCACGTGCGCCACGGTTGACACAAACAACCGTAGCACACCTACCCTATGTGCGCTACAGATGTTTGGCGTGCGACAGGCCTCAGCCCACATATCTGTGGCGCACTATGGTCATGTGCGCCACGGTTGTTCTAGTTACTAGTAGGGCACTGCCCAGAGGTGAGCCATGCATGTTTTAGATGTGGGGCACTTCAACCATGTGAGCCATGGATGTGCTAATTACCTATAGCCATTTTCCTAGTAGTGGCGCTCTGTCAGCGATGCTCCGGTGAATACAGGGGGGGCTGGGGTGTGTGGCGTGGCTTACCAGACTCGCACGGTCACGAGGAAGCTCAACGTGGTCTTTGCTTGGACAGGGGCGCACTGGCACGGCCGGAAACCCTTGTCGGAGTTTGCTTCCCCGTCGGGTGTTCACTGCCGGAGACGGAGGCGATGTTCTACGGTGCAATAAAATGCACGAAAAGCATTAGGAGATGTACAGAGGCGAGGCGAACACGGTCGTATGAACCAGGGATCAAGGGGCGGTCTGTTTTTACCGTGATTGCTCGTCGGAGTTGGATGGCGCTGCGGTTGTTTGCGGGCTTCGACGGAGATGACGACCTGGGGCGATATAGAGCAAACAAAAAGTGTGAGAAGATGCGGGCGGGCAAGGCAGGCAAGCTTGTATGAACGAGAGGTGAAGTGGAGCACGGGGTTCACCGGAATAGGTCGCCATGAGTGCGTCGGGCACCGGAGTTGCAGCTTGAATTGTCGGCAGCCTGGTGGCGGAGTGGAGGTGATGTGTGAGGGGAAAGACTCGCGGTGCAGAGGGGTTTAAGTAGGCAGGGGCTCGATAGGAAACGCCTGCAGATTCAATGGCAATTACGCCGCGTGATCAACGCCAGCAACGGCCAGCGGCGACGTGTTCTTCGCAAGATTTGGGGAAGACGACGGTCGTGGACGGGGCCCAGTAGTCAGCGAGGGAGGAGGGGGTGGGTTCTGCGCGGGTGGGAAAAGACAGAGAGGAGTGGCCCGGGTGGGTCGTTTTGTCTGATGGGCCGAAAGGCTGGCGCTAGGCCCAGTTGGGTTTTCTAATTCCTTTTCTTTTTCCAGAATGATTTTCAGGATTCATTTTCAAACAAATTCAAAAGCATTTGAAAACCAAACCTTTTTTGGATTTTTGTAAAGTGTAAACTTCATATTTTTGAGCATAAAACCTTGCTGTCTTATTAGACTTGTTTGGTCCTTTTGAAAATTCAAAATAAACAGTGTCTCTGCACAAAGTTTGATAAATATTTGAAAATGGTTTTAATACCCAATTTTGTTTTGGAAATATTTGTCCAAGCTTGGAACTCAACCAACCAATCCTATGAAACCATTCAATGGTTTTAAAACAATTATTCTCTCACTTCAGAGTGGCATTAGATTAATGCTTGCCCACATAAAATAATAGCACTTAGTGCTTCAGTTTTCTTGAAATGAGTTTGAAATTGATCCCTAAATGATATGCATGCATGAATGATGTGCAAATTTTAAAAGCATGATTTTAGGGATGTTACAAATCTAACCCCCTTAAGATGAATCTCGCCCTCGAGATTCGGATTGGCTAGAAAATAGGTGAGGGTGGTCTTTCTGAAGATCATCTTCTCTTTCCCATGTTGCTTCTTCTTTGGAATGATGGTTCCATTGAACTTTGCAGAATTTGATAGTCTTAGTCCGAGTAACTCTTTCTGCAGTCTCAAGAATCTTGATAGGTTTTTCCTCATAAGTGAGATCACTTTCCAATTGGACCTCCTCCAATGGTATAGCATCCTTCAAAGAAGTCTCTTCCATCTCTGGATGGCATTTCTTAAGCTGACTCACATGAAACACATTGTGAACGGCAGACAATGATTCTGGCAATTCAATATCATAAGCTACTTCTCCTTTACGACTCAGAACCTTGAATGGTCCAACATATCTTGGGGCCAATTTTCCGTTGACTCCAAACCTCTTCACTCCACGAAGTGGTGACACTCTAAGATAAGCTCTATCACCTACTTCATAGGTGACTTCTCTACGCTTAGGATCCGCGTAGCTCTTCTGTCGGGACTGTGCTATCTTCAATCTGTCCTTAACTAGCTTGACTTTCTCGTCAGCCTACTTGATTAGTTCTGGTCCAAACAAACTTCTTTCTCCCACACCATTCCATAGCAATGGGGTGGTACACTTTCTCCCATAGAGAAACTCAAAGGGTGCCATATCAATACTGGCTTGATAGATGTTATTGTAAGAGAATTCTGTGTAAGGCAGAATTTCATCCCAACTGGCTCCATAGTCTAGGGCACATGCTCTCAGCATATCTTACAGAATCTGGTTGGTCCTTTCCGTTTGTCCATCAGTCTGAGGATGAAAAGCAGTGCTGAATTCCAACCTTGTTCCCAATGACTCATGTAATTGCCTCCAAAATGAGAAGTGAATTGAGTTCCCCTATCAGACACAATACTCTTGGGTACTCCATGTAGACATACAATTCTACTCATATAGATCTTGGCTAACTTAGCACTTGTATAGGTTGTCTTCACGGGTATGAAATGAGCCACTTTAGTTAGGCGATCCACTACTACCCAAATAGAATCATATCTTGACCTGGTCCTTGGCAATCCGGTGATGAAATCCATGCCAATCTTGTCCCACTTCCAATCAGGAATATGTAGTGGTTGTAGAATCCCGCTGGCTTCTGATGTTCCGCTTTCACTCTACTACATACATCACACAAAGCAATATGTTCGGCGATGTCTTTCTTGAGATTATTCCACCAAAATCTTCCTTTCATATCCATGTACATTTTAGTGTTACCCGGATGAATGGAATATGGTGAGTTATGTGCTTCTTGTAAAATCAGTTTCCGAAGCTCTAGATCTTGCGGAACACAGATACGTTTTCCATACCATAAAGTACCATGTTCGTCTTCATGAAATCCTTTGGCTTTCCCTTTGCCAATCTTTTCCTTAATCTCCTCAATTTCCTTATCTGCCTTTTGGGCTTTTTTGATTTTGTCCAACAAAGTGGGTTGAACATCCAATGACATGAGATGTCCTTCAGGCACAATCTCCAATCTGAGATCTCTAAATTGGGCACACAGATCATCTGGCAACTCTCCCTTAGTAAGGCCATTCACGAATACCTTACGGCTTAGAGCATCCGCTACAACATTTGCTTTACCGGGGTGGTATTGCAAACTCAAATCATAGTCTTTGATGAGTTCTAGCCATCTTATTTGTCTCATATTGATTTCTTTCTGGGTGAAGATATACTTCAAACTTTTGTGATCCGTGAACACTTCACATCGCTTTCCCAAAAGATAATGTCTCCATGTTTTGAGTGCATGGACAACAGAGGCTAACTCTAAATCATGAGTTGGGTAGTTTACCTCATGAGTTTTGAGTTGTCTCGAGGCATAAGCCACAATTTTCCCTTCTTGCATTAGTACTGCACCTAATCCATGATAAGATGCGTCACAATACACTTGGAAATCCTTCTCCAAATATGGCAGACATAAGACTGGTGCTGTCACTAGTCTCTTCAATTCTTGGAAACTGAGTTCACATCCTTCAGACCAAGCGAATTTCTTGTCTTTCTTTAGCAACTCTGTCATTGGCTTAGCTACCTTGGAGAAATTTTCAATAAATCTTCTGTAGTATCCTGCCAAGCCAAGGAAACTACGAACCTCTTTCACTGACTTAGGAGATTCCCATTCGATTCTGATAGACACTTTAGCAGGATCAACTGCAACACCATCACCTGACACAATGTGTCCAAGAAATCCAACTTCATTTAACCAAAATTCACACTTGCTGAATTTGGCATACAACTTATGCTCTCTAAGCTTCTCAAGTATCAAACGCAAATGTCCTTCATGCTCTTCTTTGCTCTTGGAGTAGATCAAAATGTCATCGATGAAAACGACAACAAACTTGTCAAGGAACTCCATGAACACCTTGTTCATCATATTCATAAAGTATGCTGGTGCATTGGTCAAACCAAATGGCATCACGGTGTACTCATACAATCCATACCTAGTGGTGAAAGCTGTTTTAGGTATGTCTTGTTCTCTTATCATAAGCTGAAAATAACCTTATCGGAGATCAATTTTTGAGAACACATAGGCTCCTTCTAGCTGATCAAACAAGTCATTGATTCTAGGCAAAGGGTATTTGTTCTTGATAGTCACCTCATTGAGTGAACGGTAATCTATGCATAACCTTTGACTTCTATCTTTATTTTCCACAAATAAAACTGGTGCTCCCCAAGACGAAGAACTTGGTTGAATAAATCCTTTCTGCAACTGTTCTCCAAGTTGTTTCTTGAGTTCTTTTAACTCATCAACTAACATCTTGTACGGTCTCTTTGCTATTGGACCAGATCCTGGTAGCAAGTCAATAAGAAACTCCACATCTCTATCTGGTGGCATTCCCAGCAATTCTTCCGGAAACACATTCAGATATTCACTCACAATAGGCACACTATCTATGCTAACCCCCTTAAGAGAATTTAGCTTACTCCCTTTCAGTTCAAAGTTAGTCTTGAATCTAATCCTTTTGTTTTCTGGAGTTGTGAGTGTGACAGTATGGTTGTCACAATCTAGCACTCCCTTGTGCTTGGTCATCCAGTCCATTCCCAAAATGACATCCAATCCTTGGGAATTTAGGATTATCAGATTAACTGGAAACTTATACTTCCCGAACTCTATGACTAGATCATGATATCCTGAGTTCACTATCATTTCTCCGCCAGGAGAACTTACTTTTATAGGACACCCAATAGTTTCTACCGGTAGTTCATTTCTTTCAACAAATGCTCTTGATATGAATGAATGAGATGCACCAGTATCAAAGAGAACAAATGCTGGAACAGAATTGAGTTTGAAGTTACCAGCAACAACATCAGGTTCCTCATAGATCTCTTCCACATTGATGTGGTTCACCTGTCCCTTCTGGAAAGGATTGGGCTTGTTGGGTCCTTCAACTTTCTTTTCTGGGCACTCATTTGCATAATGCCCCATCTTCTTTCACTTAAAACATTCAACCTAACTAAGATCCTTCTTAACGGGCTGGCTTCCACTACCACTTGCACTTCCATTGTGGTGGCTTTTGTATCCACTCTTGTGATTCTTGTACTTGTCATTGTCGTGACTACGGTGATGTTTGTTGTCATGATGACGGTTGTGGTTGTGGTGGTTGTTGCACTTTCCATGCTTGTGGGATCCAGAATTCCCACTATCATCATAATGGGAACGCTTGTGAGACGATCCCGAGCTGTGCTTGTCAGAGTGTTTCCTCTTCCTTCTTTCAATCTGTTTCATCTTGCTCTCCAAGATGGCATCCTTGTCACAAAGAGACTGATAAGTGGGGACATAGGCCACAGATAGATGCAGGTTCAGTTCATCGCTCAATCCTTTGAGGAACTTCTCTTTCCTCTTAGCATTAGTGTCAACTTCATCCGGTGCATAACGCGCCAGATTGTTGAACTCAATATATTCAGCCACGCTATGGTGGCGCTGCTTCAAGTTATGAAATTCCTTCTTCTTCAAACACATCACTCCGATTGAGATGTGAGCAGTACGAAAACCATCTTCAAAGATATCCCACGTCACATCCTCAATGGGAGTGGTGATCTGGAAGTTATCCCACCGAGTGGCTGCTGGTCCTTCCAACAAGTGTGCTTTAAATCTGACTTTCTCTTCATCAGTACAACCAATAGTTACCAAATCCATGTTCACTGAGCGTAGCCAATCATTGGCCACCATGGGATCAGTAGTTCCTGAGAACTTTGCTGGCCTCAGTCTTAAGAATCTGGTGAGCATGTCTGTTAGACCCCTCCTTTGTAAAGGAAAGGATCCCTGTGATTGCAATGCTAGTCCCTGGATCAATGCTAGCATCCACAGTTTAAGATGAAGTACACAGATACAAAGGTCGTTTATTACATTCATTCCAGAGATAAACATAGTCTTTTACAACTCAGGGCCAAAGGCCTAATACAAGAGTTCAAGGAATAAGTAAATAAACACAAGTCCTCATCTTCATGTGCCACAGGCAAGCATGTTAAGTGTAGACTCATGACTCCTACTCATCATCGGAGTAACCTGCAACATCACAAGTTACAGCCATAGAGGGTCAATACTTTGGAATAGTATTGGCAAGTGATACGTTAGTAAATTTTTAAGTGGACTATATTACTATATGCATTTTGGCTGAGTGTAGCTTGGCTTGCTCTGCTTGAAAATAGGTTTTTCCCTATTAGTTGAAAACACTAAGTTTTTCTTTCTCAAACATTCCCAAGAAACCTCCAATAGACATTGGAGGTCTTTACCCTTGTTCACCCACCAAATATTACTTAGAAGTTGGAGTGATGAGATTCTTGTAGCTTCCAGGTCTTGATGCTCAAATTTGTCCATTACCTTGAACTAGGCTAAGTACTTAGATTTTCCATCTGCAGAGGTTGTGCACTTTCCCCACCAGACTTGGTTTCCCAAGACATGACCTTTCAGAAGCCTTTCCTTAGTCAAATGGACGCGCTCCAACCTATCATTCCCACTACCACCAACTGTCCAAGTGACTAAGTTCTAGCAACCTATATGATCAAGGCAGAGCCCATATTGCCAAGTGGTTGCACTGTAAGCTTTCTCAACACTTGGCCTCCAAATCCCTTTGTGCCTGGGTGGCATACCACAAGTGAGATACACAACCCAAGTCCATGGCCTTGTGTAACCACTCAACATAACCCAAACCTTCCATTCCACCCAGGGGTTCATTTGACTTAGTTGTTTTATTAGGAAAAACTTAGGTCTCATGACTTAGAAATATAGCTAATATAGCATGAATGGTTATACCCACCCTTGTTTACTAATAGCTAGGCTAAGCAAGGCATGGCAACTTAACATAGGGAAAATTCCTTAGCAATTCTACTATTCTAAACTACATAGGATTTCCCAACATATCATTTGACAAAAGTAGCATGCAAGACTTAGCAAAAGTTTCTAATGCTAGTACAAAACATAGGATAGAAATATTCATGAAAATATCACTTGCCTTGGTAGTGGGGAGAGTAGCACTCTTCACAGTCACAATCACTAGTAAAATCTACACAAGAATTATAGCACACAATTACACACAATTATATACAATCAAAAATAATATGAATGCATGCATGCAAGAATTTACTAAATGGTGATTTTGAAAACTCTACCAAGCATGCACATGTTTACAGAAACTAACAAGTCACAAGTTTTCCAACTAAACTTATTTGGCACTTATTCAATTTTACCAAAACAAATTCATACTTAAATTAGCCTTAAACATGTTTCTACAAATAAAGTCATTTTAACTGTTACTATTTGTTAAACACATTGGATATTCAGAAAGGTCTTGTTTCACTGAATCCAAAGGTATAAAGTTTGCAAAATTCCAACGTGGCAATCAAAAGTTATAAGCATTTGCAATTTGGATCAAATTCTGGTTTTAAATCTGTTTTTATTTCTAATACTTGCCACGCGTCGCATCCCTATTGGTGCGTACCGCTTTGGTTGGATCGGGTCCTGCGGACCGCACGATTTAAGTGGGATCTGGCGGCTCAGATGCGCGCGTACCTCTTCATCCTCTTTCTAATCTACGCCGCAGGATCTAGATCCAACGTTCCTAATCATCCTAACCATACTCGGTGGCGCTAAGCGGCGCTTAATCGGCGGCGGCGCGTCGACTCTGGCGGCGCCCGACGTTCTATCGCTCGAGCGGGAAGGTGCTTACCAGATCCGCCAAGCGTCTTGGCTCGGCGTGGTACTGGTTTCGAGGGCGCTTGATGTGGTGAGAGCTCGTCGGTCGTGCCGCAGCGTCGGGTGGTTGTTGTCGGCGTCGTTGCCGAGGTTCGCGTCGCCTAACATAAGCCGGGGTTTAGGATGCGCAAGACCGTGGCGAACAATCTAGTGTGAGTCGGTGAAGGCGACGGGACTTACGAAATTTGGTCGCCGGAGTTGAGGGGGTCGTCAAATGCTTGCGGCGTCGAGCGGAAATGGCGACCTGGGGCAGTACAGGACGAACGGGTGGGGTCAGGAGGTGCGCAAGAAGATTGCGAAGTGGCTCAAACGAATCAGAGGGGAAGGGGCGCACGGGTCTCACCGGAATCGTTCGCCGGAGCAAGCTCTGTCTGCGGCGGTGTTGGGTGAGTCGTGGGCAGCCTGGTGGCGTGAAGGTAGAATCGACTGGGGGAAAATGGTCGCTAGGAGGTGTGGTCTTATAGCCGGTGCCTCGACAGGAAACGCTCATGGATTAATGCCCATTTATGCCGCGCCATTACCGGCGGATCGCATTGCGACATGGTCGCGCTAGCTTGGGGAAAACGATGACGGCGTGGGCGGGCCGCTCGTCGGCGATGTGCACGGTGAGGTGGGTCCGTCTGTCACGGCAACCTGCGTGTGCTCGCCGCGTGAGAAAAGGAAACTCCCGGGTGGGCTAGTTGGGCTCGATTCTTTGCTGGGCCAGATATCTGGCGCTCGGCCCTTTTCCTTTGTTTAATTCTTTTTCTTTTCTATTTCGATTTTCTGAATGGGTTTTCAAATGGTTTCAAAATCAATTTAAATTCAAATCCTCCTGAGGTTTTGTAGTGGTGACTTGGTCTCAGAAATGGGTCAAAAACTCTTGGGCTACTTTGCAAGGGCTTGGTCATACTTGCATTTCAAACAAACAGAGACTTTTGTTTCTATTTTGCAAATGTTTGAATAGGGGTTTTAAGTTTATTTCCAAGTTGAAAACTTTGGTCAAACTTTTATATTTAAACTTGCCAACAGTGGAGGCAAGCAACAAGTTCATATCATTCAAGTTTCAAAGGGTGATGGTTATTTGAGTTAATTTGCTCACATGAAATCATAGCACAAGCTTCTGTTTCTGAGATGATTTTGAAAGAAACCCTAAATGATGATGGATGCAAGGATGATATGAATGAGTTTTGAAACATGAATTTAGGGATGTTACAATGTCAAAACCTGGTGTATTGTTTTGATTGTTGTTGTTTTTATTGTTGTTATTGTTATTGTTGTTGTTCTGATTCTGCATGAAAGTTGTCATCATTTGCATCAGCTGTGCTTGTGCTGTCATCAGCTGCTGCATATCTCAGGTGACATTGTTGTTGTTTGGGTTGGGGTTGGCACGTCGAGGAGGCATCTGTGGTTTTCAATAAGGATAACAATGAGAAACCCATATATGCTTAACATGCACAATACATCACATAGACAATCACCAAACATGCATCAAAATGACATAAAGTTCAACGACATAACAACAAGTTTGAAAAGTGAACACACCAATAGAAAGCCATCCACATGTTGGATGGTCATTGCGACTCAATTAATCAAAAGCATGGTAAATGAAAGGTAAATGAGTAGTCATCACTACTCCTCTGCATCAACCTCCTCATCAACAAGTGTAAGACCTGCATTCTCCATAACGGTCTTGTATTCCTCGACATTGGTAGTCAAGGCCTCTATCTTGGACTTGAGAGCCCTCTTCTGTGAACGAAGTCTCTCTATCACACCCTGCTGATGCTCGAGTTCTAAGTCATTGGCCTCTAGTTCCGCAGTCATCCCTCGAGTCCTCTTGTTCCTTTCTTGGACTCTTTTCTCTTGACTTTTGAAATTTCTATCCTGACTCTCGAACTTGGTCTCCATTTCCTTGACTATCTCATATTGCTCCGCGAAGAGCTTGTCCTTCTCACGAAGCTGCACCTGGAGCTCGTCATTGATAAGCATGACGTTGGTCCTATCAGTATCTAGGTGCCTAAGAAGAACCTCTAGGTCCTGGAGGTATAGACGAATCGGCTCTACCGTCTCTCTAGCAGCATCCTCGTACTCAATAGCCTCACCATCCTTGTCGCGTCTCCCGAAGGCATGGAAGTGAGTACCTCTAATCTCCCGAGAGTGTCTCCCTAACAGACGTGCAAGTAAATGCTGCATGACTACCTCTAGGCCTCTCTCCCTGTCGTCATGCATGAACTTGAAGATGATTGCTTCTGTGGTCGGCTCAGTCTGGCGTCCTGGCTGATTAACCTTGAAGCCCCAAAGGTCTTTCCTCTCAAACTTGGTGAGGGGAGGCACCATGATGCTAGGAAGCGGAAGATTGAGAAGACCAGTGAGCTCAATAAGATGAGTTCCAAAACGAGTTCCTTTGAACTCTTCAGCCGTGCTGATAGTAACATTAGGCATCTATTTTATAAGATAGAAAAAGTTAGAATCAACACAATTAAAGATAAATCACAAGGCAAGGTATCACATGCATATCTTTGGCAATCAAAATACACAAGTCATGGCATACATAAATCCATTACAATCATCCAAGGTTCAACTTATTTTAAACAATATTTTTGGGAAATAAAATGATAAGTGTGGTGGTCCAACTAACAAAGTACGTTACAATCCCATCTCACTTGCCAAGTTGGCTAACAGGGCATCCCTAGAGGCAATCTGTCGATCCTGATCACATGACTCCATTGCTAAGTCTATGATGTCCTCTCTTAAACGTTGGCTGGTAGCCTCTAACTCTTGGGTATGCTTCCTTTCTTCCCTAAGGTCATTCTGGGTGTTGAGCATTCTGCACTTGATTCTATCACCAAGCTCTTTGATGGCCTTCCCAGCTGCATCCCTTACAGAATCAAAGAATGTGGTGTGCATCACTGAGTTGGTGACCATGCAGAATCCTGTTTCCTTGTGGTTGTCTTCCTTGTTTTATACAAGTGAATTTGCACCCACCAGTACTAAACTCCTTCATCCATCACGGGAAAACCTTTGTACACAGCTGCACCATGTATTCCCATGGCAACCTTGAGGTCCTTGAGAGCCTTGGGGAATTCTGTCTTACACTCCAAAGTCATAGTCATGAGTGGTACCTTCCTCACGTCTTCGTTGATGGAGTTCATCTACAAATAGAGATGATAAAGAAGATTAGAAAATCTTACGAGAAGAAAAAGACAAGTGTGGAAGTTGTTGAAAATTTTTCCTTAGTGGATTCCAATCCTAGGGTTATAATCCTACAGGCAACACAGTGCTCTGATACCATCTGTAAGATCCCTCCCTTTATAAAGGTAAGGATCCCTGTGATTGCAATGCTAGTCCCTGGATCAATGCTAGCATCCACAGTTTAAGATGAAGTACACAGAAACAAAGGTCATTATGACATATCATTCCAGAGACAAACATAGTCTTTTACAAACTCCATGGACATAGGCCTAATACAAGAGTTCAAATATAAAATAATATAAACAAGTCTTCATCTTCATGTGCCACATGCAAGCATGTTGAGTGTAGACTCATAACCCCTAATCATCATCAGAATAACCTGCAACATCACAAGTTACAGCCATAGTGGGTCAATACATTGGAATAGTATTGGCAAGTGATACCTTAGTAAAATTTAGCATCTAGTTACTACATGAATTTGTCTAAGTGTAGCTTAGGCTTGCTTTACTCAAAATAGGTTTTACCTATTAGTTGATAACACTAAGTTTTTCTTTGACAAAACATTTCCCAAGGAAACACCAATAGAAATTGGTGTACCTTCACCCTTGTTCAACCACAAGTTTTAACTTAGAAATTGGGATGAGGAGATTCTTTATAGCTTCCATGTCTTGATGCTCAAGTTGTCCAATACCATGGACTTGGCTAAGTACTTAGTTTCTTCCATCTACAGAGGTTGTGCACTTTCCCCACAAGACTTGATTTTCACCAAGACAGGACCTTTCAGAAGCCTTCCCTTAGACCAAATGGACGCGTTCCAACCTATCATCCCACTACCACCAACTATCCAAATGGCTAAGTTATTGCAACCTATATGATCCAGGCAGAGCCCATAATGCCATGTGGCTACACTAGAAGCTTCTTAACATTTGGCATCTCAAATCCCTTTGTTCCTGGGTGGCTTTCCACAAGTGAGATACACAAGGTAAACCATAGAAATGGGCCTTGTGTAACCACTCAACATAAACCATTCTTTCCATTCCACCCAGGTGTTTCATTCACTTAGTTGCTTTATTAAGAAAAGCACAAGTCCAAAGACTTAGAAATAGTTCACATAGCATGAATATATAACCACCCTTGGTTTCTACTAGCTAGGCTAAGCATGGCAATGGTAAGCATCTTAACTTAGAAATTTCTAGAAATTCTACATCTACTAGGATTTCCCAAGCATAGCATATAGATCAAAATATTCATGCAAGTCCTATACAAAATATTTCTAATGCATAGTTGAAAAACATAGGAATAAAATCATGAAGTACCACTTGCCTTGGTAGTTTGGGGAGTTGCAACAATCTTCACAACCACAATCACTATTAGCACCAAAATCTACACATAAAATAATGGCACCAAAATCACATAACAATTTATACAAACAAAAATATATGAATGCATGCAAAATGCCATGTGATGATTTTCTACACCAAACAAGACAAGTAAACAGTACTGAATCATGAACAAGTCCAAAACAAACCAAATAAACTCTATTTGATCTTTAAATCATTTTTCATATAATTTCGATACTCAAATTATGCTTATAAATATTTCTGCATAAACAATCATTTTTATAGAGGCAAAACATTAAACACATTGCATAAAAAGATAGGATTTTCTCTCCTGATTCCAATGATATAAAATTTGCAAAATTTGAACGTGGGAATCAAAAGATATGAATTTTACAAGTTTGAATCACTAATAGATATAAATTCTGTTTTTAAAACAAAGAACAAGCCACGCGGCGCTCTCTGATTCGTCGGTACCATTTCGCGCGGATCGACTAGCATGGACCGCACGATCTAAATGAAATCGCACGGCCAGATCTGACCCGTACCCCTTCGAGGCAAACACGGTCGTATGAACCAGGGATCAAGGGGCGAACTATTTTTACCGTGATTGCTCGTCGGAGTTGGACGGCGCTTCGGTTGTTTGCGGGATTCGACGGAGACGACGACCTGGGGCGATATAGAGAAAACAGAAAGTGTGAGAAGATGCGCATGGGCAAGGCAGGCAAACTTGTATGAACGAGAGGTGAAGGGGAGCACGGGGTTCACCGGAATAGGTCGCCGGAGTGCGTCGGGCAGCGGAGTTGCAGCTCGAATTTTCCGGCAGCCTGGTGGCAGAGTGGAGGTGCTGGGTGAGGGGAAAGACTCGCGGTGCAGAGGGGTTTAAGTAGGCAGGGGGCTCGATAGGAAACGCCTATAGATTCAATGGCAATTACGCCGCGTGATCAACGCCAGCAACGGCCAGCGGCGACGTGTTCTTCGCAAGATTTGGGGAAGACGACGGTGACGTGGACGGGGCCTAGTAGTCAGCGAGGGGGGAGGGGGTGGGTTCTGCGCGGGTGGTAAAAGACAGAGAGGAGTGGCCCGGGTGAGTCGTTTTGTCTGATGGGCCGAAAGGCTGGCGCCAGGCCCAGTTGGGTTTTCTAATTCCTTTTTTTTCCAGAATGATTTTCAGGATTCATTTTCAAACAAATTCAAAAGCATTTGAACACCAAACCTTTTTTGGATTTTTGTAAAGTGTAAACTTCATATTTTTTAGCATAAAACCTTGCTGTCTTATTAGACTTGTTTGGTCCTTTTGAAAATTCAAAATAAACAGTGCCTCTGCACAAAGTTTGATAAAGATTTGAAAATGGTTTTAATACCCAATTTTGTTTTGGAAATATTTGTCCAAGCTTGGAACTCAACCAACCAATCCTATGAAACCATTCAATGGTTTTAAAACAATTATTCTCTCACTTGAGAGTGGCATTAGATCAATGCTTGCCCACATAAAATAATAGCACTTAGTGCTTCAGTTTTCTTGAAATGAGTTTGAAATTGATCCCTAATTGATATGCATGCATGAATGATGTGCAAATTTTAAAAGCATGATTTTAGGGATGTTACAAATATAACCCCCTTAAGGTGAATCTCGCCCTCGAGATTCAGATTGGCTAGCAAATAGGTGAGGGTGGTCTTTCCGAAGATCATCTTCTCTTTCCCATGTTGCTTCTTCTTCGGAATGATGGTTCCATTGAACTTTGCAAATTTGATAGTCTTAGTCTGAGTAACTCTTTCTGCAGTCTCAAGAATCTTGATAGGTTTTTCCTCATAAGTGAGATCACTTTCCAATTGGACCTCCTCCAATGGTATAGCATCCTTCAAAGAATTCTCTTCCATCTCTGGATGGCATTTCTTAAGCTGACTCACATGAAACACATTGTGAACGGCAGACAATGATTCTAGCAATTCAATCTCATAAGCTACTTCTCCTTTACGACTCAGAACCTTGAATGGTCCAACATATCTTGGGGCCAATTTTCCGTTGACTCCAAACCTCTTCACTCCACGAAGTGGTGACACTCTAAGATAAGCTCTATCACCTACTTCATAGGTGACTTCTCTACGCTTAGGATCCGCGTAGCTCTTCTGTCGGGACTGTGCTATCTTCAATCTGTCCTTAACTAGCTTGACTTTCTCTTCAGCCTACTTGATTAGTTCTGGTCCAAACAAACTTCTTTCTCCCACACCATTCCATAGCAATGGGGTGGTACACTATCTCCCATAGAGAAACTCAAAGGGTGCCATATCAATACTGGTTTGATAGATGTTATTGTAAGAGAATTCTGTGTAAGGCAGAATTTCATCCCATCTGGCTCCATAGTCTAGGGCACATGCTCTCAGCATATCTTCCAGAATCTGGTTGGTCCTTTCCGTTTGTCCATCAGTCTGAGGATGAAAAGCAGTGCTGAATTCCAACCTTGTTCCCAATGACTCATGTAATTGCCTATCAGACACAATACTCTTGGGTACTCCATGTAGACATACAATTCTACTCATATAGATCTTGGCTAACTTAGCACTTGTATAGGTTGTCTTCACAGGTATGAAATGAGCCACTTTAGTTAGGCGATCCACTACTACCCAAATAGAATCATATCTTGACCTGGTCCTTGGCAATCCGGTGATGAAATCCATGCCAATCTTGTCCCACTTCGAATCAGGAATATGTAGTGGTTGTAGAATCCCGCTGGCTTCTAATGTTCCGCTTTCACTCTACTACATACATCACACAAAGCAATATGTTCGGCGATGTCTTTCTTGAGATTATTCCACCAAAATCTTCCTTTCATATCCATGTACATTTTAGTGTTACCCGGATGAATGGAATATGGTGAGTTATGTGCTTCTTGTAAAATCAGTTTCCGAAGCTCTGGATCTTGCGGAACACAGATACGTTTTCCATACCATAAAGTACCATGTTCGTCTTCATGAAATCCTTTGGCTTTCCCTTTGCCAATCTTTTCCTTAATCTCCTCAATTTCCTTATCTGCCTTTTGGGCTTTTTTGATTTTGTCCAACAAAGTGGGTTGAACATCCAATGACATGAGATGTCCTTCAGGCACAATCTCCAATCTGAGATCTCTAAATTGGGCACACAGATCATCTGGCAACTCTCCCTTAGTAAGGCCATTCATGAATACCTTACGGCTTAGAGCATCCGCTACAACATTTGCTTTACCGGGGTGGTATTGCAAACTCAAATCATAGTCTTTGATGAGTTCTAGCCATCTTCTTTGTCTCATATTGATTTCTTTCTGGGTGAAGATATACTTCAAACTTTTGTGATCCGTGAACACTTCAATTCGCTTTCCTAAAAGATAATGTCTCCATGTTTTGAGTGCATGGACAACAGAGGCTAACTATAAATCATGAGTTGGGTAGTTTACCTCATGAGTTTTGAGTTGTCTCGAGGCATAAGCCACAATTTTCCCTTCTTGCATTAGTACTGCACCTAATCCATGATAAGATGCGTCACAATACACTTGGAAATCCTTCTCCAAATATGGCAGACATAAGACTGGTGCTGTCACTAGTCTCTTCAATTCTTGGAAACTGAGTTCACATCCTTCAGACCAAGCGAATTTCTTGTCTTTCTTTAGCAACTCTGTCATTGGCTTAGCTACCTTGGAGAAATTTGGGGAAGACGACGATGACGTGGACGGGGCCCAATAGTCAGCGAGGGGGGAGGGGGGTGGGTTATGCGCGGGTGGGAAAAGACAGAGAGGAGTGGCCCGGGGGTCGTTTTGTCTGATGGGCCGAAAGGATGGCGCCAGGCTCAATTGGGTTTTCTAATTCCTTATCTTTTTCCAGAATGATTTTCAGGATTCATTTTCAAACAAATTCAAAAGCATTTGAAAACCAAACCTTTTCTGGATTTTTGTAAAGTGTAAACTTCATATTTTTGAGCATAAAACCTTGCTGTCTTATTAGACTTGTTTGGTCCTTTTGAAAATTCAAAATAAACAGTGCCTCTACACAAATTTTGATAAAGATTTGAAAATGGTTTTAATACCCAATTTAGTTTTGGAAATATTTGTCCAAGCTTGGAACTCAACCAACCAATCCTATGAAACCATTCAATGGTTTTAAAACAATTATTCTCTCACTTGAGAGTGGCATTAGATCAATGCTTGCCCACATAAAATAATAGCACTTAGTGCTTCAGTTTTCTTGAAATGAGTTTGAAATTGATCCCTAAATGATATGCATGCATGAATGATGTGCAAATTTTAAAAGCATGATTTTAGGGATGTTACAGAGTATGGCTTTGTTTGGTTTCTATTACCACGTCATCGACGTATACTTGAACATTTTTGTCCAATTGATCTTGCAATCATTTTTGCATGCATCTTTGATATGTTGCACTTGCATTTCTCAATCTGAATGGCATGGTGCGATATCAATAAGCCCCGTACGGGGTGATAAAAGCTGTCTTTATTTGATCATTTGGATTCAGTGGAATCTGATGGAACCCTGAATACGCATCCACAAACGACAACAACTCACACCCAGAAGTAGAATCTATGACTTGATCGATCCGAGGCAGAGGAAATGGATCTTTTGGGAACGCCTTATTAAGGTTCGTGTAATCAATACACATGCGCCATACCACTGCCACGTTCGGGTAATCTTTCTTCTTCTCGACCAAGACTGGATTTGACAACCAGTCCGGGTGCGGCACTTCCATGATGAATCCAACAGCTAAAAGTCTTGCAATCTCGGCAGCTATTACTTTCCTCCTATCTTCAGCAAAGCAGCGGAGGGGTTGCTTCACCGGCTTTGCATCTGGTCTTACATGAAGAGAGTGCTCAGCCAGCTCCCTCGGAACTCCTTGCAGATCTTGAGTGGATCATGCAAAGATGTCCCGATTCTCACGGAGGAAGCTGGTGAGCTCGCTTTCCTATTTATCTGTAAGGCCAACCCCAATGGTAACTGTGCGCTCTGGGAAAGTTTCATCCACCTGCACCTTGTTGGTTTCCTTGGTAGCTTGAAATGACACACTGCCATGTGGGTTGGTGAGTGCCAGCATGGACATTTGTGCTGCTTTGGCCAATGCTGCCACTTCCAACATCTGACTTTTCTCTTGTGCTATGACGAGTGACTCGGCCAGTGAAGATCCGGCTGAGGCACAAGCAATAGATATTTTGTAATATCCCTCCACTATGATCACCCAACATGGGCCTGGCTGCTTCATCTTTAAGTAAGCCATATGGGTAGTATCCATGAATCTTGCCATAGCCGGCCTGCCGAGTAAGGCGTGATATGAGCTGACCAGATCTACCACCTCGAACTTTATAGCTTCAGTGCGACAATTTTCTCTGTTGCCGAATAAGACGTCGACCCAGATATTGCCAATTGGCTCACAGGACAATCCCGGCACAATACCATGGAAAGTGGTCTTGGTCGACTCCAGCATGTTCATGGTAATGCCTAACTTGAGCATTGTATCCTTATACATAATGTTGATGCTACTGCCACCATCAATCAACACTTTTGAAAACTTCACGTTGATATCTGGGCCCACGAATGTTGGATCCAAAACCAGAGCATATCCTCCAGGGGTTGGCATGATCTTGGGGTGATCTTTTATACTCCAAGTTATCTCTTGCTCAGACCAATGCATGTACTTGGGAATTGCCGGCATCGTGGCATTCACTTCCATCATTTGTCGCTGCTGACTCATTTTGTCATTTGGCTCTGTGACGAAGACAACATAGCTCTGGTGATGTTCTCTGTACTCATTTCTGGTTCCGTGGCCGACATGAGCGTCGTAACCTCTTGGATTGTGAACCTGGTGCACAGCTTCTCTTCTTTGTTGATTTTGATACCTCGGCTGCCTATTTTCATATCTGTTATCTGCTCCTACTTCTTGAGCATTTCCTCCTGTAAGTGGTGGAGGGGGAGGTGGTGGAAGCTGCTTATTCAGCGAGTCCACTCTGTCTCCTTTCTGAAACCAAGTGCATTGACTTGTTGAGTGATTTGCCGGCTTACTCGGACTAGGCGTGTGAAACTTACACGGCTGATCCAGCATCATCTCATAGGTGTATTTTTGTCGGTCCTGATATTGCTTTCTTTGATCGTATGGCCTTTTGCCATCATTCTTTGGCACCCATTGTTGTTGACCATTTGTCCTTTGACGTTGACTGCTTCCAGCATCTGGGTGATCCTGACTCACGGCCGCAACCTGAGTCGAACCATACCTGTAATCCGGCCTCTCGTCTCTTCTCTTGCTCCTGTATTCGGATCTTTCCTGGCGCCTTTGCGACCCGGCAGCGTCATAGATCCGAGTCTCAGTCATCCCGTCTGCCGACATGAGCAACGGCTAAGTCGGATATCCTAGCGCATACGAGTCGGCGATTCTTATCGTCTCTGCCAGGCTCACCGACATATCTCTTTGTAATCTTTGCCACAACACACTTCCATGTCTACATCCTTGTGTAAACCATGTGATTGCTTATGACTCGATTACCCCTTCACAAGAGTTACGCATCGTGCACCACCTTGTGAGTAATTCCCTGTCTGTCTCATTCAGTCTTTGCTTGCACATTGCTAGTTGTTGTGGGCGATTCGGCCTCTTGTAAGTGCTTGTGAAATTGCTCACGAAGGCGTCGTGAAAATTGATCCAACTGTTGATGCTTCCGGGTGGCAAATTGTTCAACCATATCCGAGCTGGTCCTTCTAGCATCTGTGGCACGTAACGTACTACCCATCTCAAGTTTCCCTGTGCAATCTCCATAGCGGTTCCATAATCTATGAGCCAGTCCTCTGGCTTCGTTCTTCCATCATACGTTTTTGTCCCTCTGGCCAGCTGGAAATTTGGCACCGGTGGCTCCTTCATGATCCTTGGGCCAAAACACGGTGGACCTTGCGGACCTTTTGATTTGATTATCTCTGCCATTTTTATGCGGTCAAGCTTTAGCCTTGCATCATCCGGTTGAAGGTTCCTGCCTCCAAATCTTGCTCCCATTGCTTGATATGCATGATCCGGCAGCTCATACCCGTCATTCACCATAGCCGAGTAACCATCATTATACTTATTCACGTTCGGGTCAGCAGGCTGTTGAATTGCTTTTCCCGCGCTTTGCTGTCTTCTTTCCGGCTGAGCTGGTGCGTTATTCGGAGTTGGATTTCATCCTCCTGCCGAGTGAGTTCCACGCCTAGCATGAGGTGCAAAATTTTGCCCTCCGTTGTCATTTCTCTGCCCAACTTTTTCCTGGTTTTCATTTTCTCGGAGATTATTTCTTTTTGCCCCTTGCGTATGCGCCGGGTTTCCTTGAACCACTGCCGGGTCATAAGCAACCATCTGCTTGTTTCTTCCAGAATCCATACATTTTTATTTTCTCGGCCTAGGCGCCGCTCCAGGTGAGGATGCCGTGTGCCCAGCCGATCTTGCCGGGACAGGAGTCGCCGAGTGAACTAGCTGTGACCTCCCTGCTATACCCGGATTTGCTCTGTAATATGCCTCATTCAGCATGCTGGCTGCTTTTACTAACTCATTCACTCGTTCTTGCTATCTTTTCTTTGCTTCCCCCTCCAAGTGGGGTAATTCTGCCATTGCTGCCTCTGCTGCTCGCAGATTAGCTGTTGCTGTGTTGTACGTTGGACGCATGGCCGTCTCATTGTTGTTCTCTGGTGTTATCTTTGATGTCGCATCTGCCAGCTCTTCATTGAGGTTCCTTCCTCTCAATCTCGTTGCATCAAGCCGGGTATTTGCGCCCTTGACTCGGTTTGCCGAGTTAAGCTCTCGGATAGTGATATCCACGTCATGCTGTAATTGTGCTAGCTCCTTTGCTTTCTCCAGGACTTTTATCCTGGCTTCTTCCAACTTGGCTTGCACACGCGCCGGGTCAGTTGCTTGTGCCACTGGCTCTGCCAACTTGTCTATCGCTTCCTGCAGCTCCTTGGCCCTTTTGCTCCTAGCTATGTTCTCTGGTTTTTCCAGCGGTGCCTTTGCTGTTCTTGGAGCCCTTGGCATTTCCTCATGATTTCCTCCCTCTGCGTTCTCATTCACTACTGGAACTACTGGGAGAGCTGTGGGATTTGGGGTTGTCATCATTACCTCCATGGAGATGAGTTGGTGAGCTTTCCCAGCGACAGGAGCTGTTGGAGGATCCGCTGCCAGGACGACGTGCTCAGGATACGCGCGCTCCACGCGCACCGCGACGTAGACCTGGTGCTCGCCGAACTTGATGATGTGACCGTACCTAGGGAACAGCTTGGTCCTGAAGCAGCCCGCGTTGTCGCTGACGAAGTTGAGCGCTCCAAACCTATGGATGAGGCCGGAGTAGACGCGCTCGCCAGTCTTGGCGATGATGTTGCCCGTCCGGATGAAGACTCCATCAAGCACCTGCTTCTTCCCCACGGTGGGCGCCAACTGTCGTGGTGGTGGCATGGCAGATGCCATAGGTAGGCTTAAGTTGGGGGCCGAATGGGTGCTTGTGGTCACCGGGGAGGGAGTGCACGGTCGAGCCATGAACGAAGAACAAGAAGAACTCTCCAGACTTGTCAATTTGATTGATACCCCAAAGATTACAAGTTCTCCTTGAGCTATTTAGGCTTGAGTATACAGCACTAGTTCCCTACTTTTTCCAACCTCCTTCTACTACTGTTATGCCCTCCCTTATATAGGCAGTGCTAGCTAGCTAATACCCCTTTGGTTTCTAGGGTTTACTGTTTGGATCTTGGTCCCTACAATATGGGCCGGGTTATGGGCTTGCCCTAAGCCCGATGGGTTGATCCATAAAGCTTGACTAACGGTCTTTTGTCTTTTACTGCTTCTTGTTCTTTTGGCGTCATCTTGTTACTTTGTACGTCAACATGCTTTAAGCGGCTCCTTTCGTGTCACCCGGCGTCGCCCATCTCTTTTGACCATGTTGTACCATGGTCCCTCCTGAACCTTACCCGGAAAGGTTCCACGTGTCCTCCTTGACCCGGCCTTTCCTCGATTGACTCGGCTCGTTGGTTCCTGCAAGGGTTACAACTTTGTCCTATGAGGGCCGACATAGTTTGTATGTTGGATTTCATGCTTATCTTACCCGGCCATTCTTACCCGGCCGGGTTCTTTCTTTACTCAGAGCCAACTCAGTTGTGCTATGTTTCCCCTTTCGTGACCCTACCGGGGGTTCTTTCTTTACTTGGTACAGCTGGGTCAGCAAAGAAGGTTCCAACTCAACCCGCTGATTTGTGAGAGCTCTACCGCGGGATAACCAATGATGATGACCGTAGAGCTCAACAGGGAAAGATAAGAAATATTCAACTCCCAGCCATCAGGTACTTTGCCTACTATCTTGCCACTAGTGTTCTTGGTAGGGAGAACACTAGTAATATTTCCAAATATCATTTGGCATTCTTAGCTGCTGCTCTCAACAATGAAATTAAGTACAATCTTGGTTCTCTCATTGCTCGTCGCTTTTATGGGGGAATTATTGCTATGCGTGTTGCTGCTGCCTTGGACCTTGTTGTTGATCCAAATGATACAGTTTTGGATCCTCAGAGGCTTGATCTTGCTGCCATGAAGGCACATCACTTTGTCACCACTAGCTCTAGCCTTGAGAACTTGGTTTATAGAATGATGTTTATTGATGGGGAAGAGAGAGAGAGATCCCTCTCCCCTAAACCACTTTATTCAGTATTTCTCAGGGACCTTTGTCACGCTCCAAGGAGGAGATGGATGACAAGCTGTGCGTTCTTGGTTTCTGTAAGGTTCCCAACCTTTAATAAGGTAGAGATCCCTGTGTTTACAATGCTAGTCCCTGGATCAATAGCTAGCATCCACAGTTAAGATGTAATATCAAGAAACAAAGGTCATAATACTACTTTATAACCAGGAATAAAATATTTTATTACATCTTACATAGCTCATTTGGCTATCACATTACATTGCAGCAGAATATCTATAAAGCATGGGGTCCTTCATCTTCAAAGTGCCACAGGCAGTCATGTTGGTTGTAGACTTGTAATCCTAATCAATAAACTTCCCTAACATCAAAAAAACCTGCAACATAATAAATTGCAGCCACAAGGGTCAATACATTTGAATTGTATTGGCAAGTTTCACTACTATGTACAATATAGTGGATCCTATCATTACATGCATATTTGGCGAAGTAGGGTTTAGGCTCTTTTGCAGAAAGCAATATAGTTTTATCCTATCTTTTCAAAATAGTTTTTGATATTTTGTCAAATCTTTCTAAACTTCTTGGAAAACTCCAAGTGCTTCAAATCCCTTGTTGTCACCATCAAGTTTTACTTTGAGAAATTGGAATGTCGAGATCTTCCATAGCTTCAGGCCTTAGTTGCTTAGTATTGTCCATAACCGGGGACACGAGTAAGTACTTAGAATTTTGATCTTCTGCAGAAGTTGTACACTTTACCCACATGACACAATCTCATCTTGATGCCACCAGTGGCCGCTGGATAAGTACTCACCAAGATGGAGTACTAGCAGATTGAGAATGTGACAAAGTATTTCCATAGAAGTCCTCCCAATACACAATGCTAGCTTGTCATTCAGGCACCAATGTAGGGTTTCAAGGTCCCTTACACAATTCTAGTTAACCTGAAGATGCCAATGCATGGGTCTTCCACTATGTAGTTGACTAAGCCAGAGCCCATTTAGCATGTGGCTGTACACGGAAGCCACTGTACGAGAAACATGTTCAATCTCTAAGTCCCTGGGTGGTTTTCTTCTAGTGCACATACAAAAGACATAGCCATATAAACATGGTTCCTTTTGTTGCCACCTTGTCCAAAACTTGAGTATCCTTGTCCACCCAGGTGGTTCATTGAGTACTTGTTTTATTATATAAAACATATGTCTTTTTGACTCTTCATATAATCATAACATGTATCCCATCCCAAATATATAGTTGGGCTAAGCATACTACAACTACATTGTTTCCACTAAGGGATATATAAGGGTATCCTATTAGGATTTAGCATAGCATAAAAATATAGTAGTCCTTATCATGCATGTTACAAAAATCCACTAAGTGTAATGAAAATAGTAGGACTTGGATGATAGTGTCACTTGCCTTTTTAGTAGAGAATGATGGTTCACTTCTTGATCTTGCAAATATCACACTCTTCTAATTCCACTACAATTCAATCAAGCAAACATAGATTCAACTAGCATTCCATCCAATATTCAAACAATTTATCACACACAAAATAATAGAAACAAGGTCATGCATGCAAGCATGCATAAGATAGTTTTATTTTCAAAAGTGGTTTCTACTAGGCTCTAAACATTATAAAGTTCAAAGTGGTCATTTTCTGAAGTGGTAAAACCATTTGCAAAAGGTTTTATCTATAAACCATTTTTAAACCCAAACAATATTTTATGTGGTTGAAAATGCTTTTAGTAAAGCAATATTCTTTAAAGGGTTCACCAAATATATTTTAATTCTCAAAACTTGGTTTTTAGGGTCAGAAGGTTTGAATCAAATCATTTCCCAAAGGTTTCATTCAACAATCATTTCTAAATCATAATCAATATTTTTATTTGACTAGAAATGAGCTAATTCAATTATTTATTCCCTAACTTCACAAAATACATTTTTAAGTCCATAAGTTGGTTCCTAGGGTCAGTAGGTTCACAACAAACCATTTTGCAAAGATTTCACATTAAAATTATATCTAGAACAATTTTTATATTCAAAATAAGCCTACACATGTTTCTGCAAATTCAACCAATTTTACAGAAGCAACACATTAAACAAAGTGCATGGTTGCAAATAACTTGTTCTACTGATTCCATTGATATAAAATTTGCAAAATTTGGACGTGTAGAACTAAAGTTATGAATTTTTCAAATTTGCAAATCTAATAGAACATATTTCTGTTTTTAAATCCTGAGCCTAGCCACATGGCGTGTTTCTATTGACCGGTACCGCTTCAGGTGGATCGAGCTCTCTGGACCGAAGGATTTAAGTGAGATCATGCGGCGCAGAGACACTCGTACCTCTTCGTTTAATGATTCTATCTAAGCCGCCAGATGGAGATCTAACGATGTAAAACGATTCGACCTAATTCGAGCGGCACTGATGGCGGCGCTCTGGCGGCAGCGCTCTGGCGTGGTCGTCGCTGGTGATGCACGACGCGAGAAAGAATGGGAGAGGTCTCACCGTGTTCACCTTGACGTGCTGATGCTCAACCTGTTTACGAGGGGGCAAGGGGCGCACTGGAATGGAGGGGACTTATCGCCGGAGTCGGTGGCGGCGTCAGGCGGTTCTGTGCATCGTCGGAGATGGAGCTGCAGATCGTGCTGAGGCAAAACAACGACATGGTTAGATGCGGACGAACGTGAGGTTCACGTGAGCATCATCGAGAGGGCTCGGGGCGGTCTGCTCTTACTAGGAAAGTTCACCGGAGCAATGGCAGACGGCGGTGGCGAGTTGAGGTTGACGAAGCCGAGCTTCTAGAGCGTGCGGGAGTGAGATGGGCTATGGGCAGATGCGCACGGGACTGGAGAGCAAGCTTGCGTCCAGAGGGAGGCGAGAGGTGGCTGGACGGCGCCGGAATTGGTTGCGAAGCTCGTCGGAGACGGCGGCGGTGCAGAAGAAATTGGAGACAGCCCGGGGGCTCTCTGGCAGCGGAGTCTGAGGGGAAATGGCGAGGAGGGATAGGTGCTTAAGAGCGCGTGGTCGCGAGAGGGAATTACTGTGCCATCAACGCGGATTGACGCTGGCAAACAATCGGAGCAACGGCTGGGGGCGTGGTCGTGAGTGGAAACGAAGAACATGCGATGTGGGGCCGTGATGTCAGTGAAAGAGAGAGAGTGGGAGTGGGTCCTCTGCGTCGATCGTGTGGGTCTGATGAAAAGCAGTTCATCATGCGGGAGGGTTAGTTGGGCTGGACTAGGCTTTGCTGGGCCTGTTGGGTTGGGTCGTGTTTGTTTCATTTTTTTTATACTGAAGCCTTTTCTTTTTCTAATTTGAATTTGTGTTTTGATTTTATTCAAACAATTCAAACACCCAAATGAATTCAAACCTTTGCCAAACTTTGTGTAGATTTTAATTCTGTTTAACAACACAAAACAAAGTCCAAAACAAAATAATTTTTTTATTCTTTTTAGGATCCATTAATAATTAAATAAATAGACCTTAAGTCATTAATTCAAATAGGATTTGATTTATTTTAAAACTCTATTTGAAATCTAAAATAATATCAAAATCATTTCAGTAGGTTTTATTTGAATAAATGTGGGAAAACTTATTTAAAATAAAATAACAAGTTTTAATGTTTATTTAAAATGGAAAAGCCTTTACTTTAATAAAATTGGATATTAATAAATCCTCATTATTTTATTTAAATAAACCTTTATCAAATAGAAATATTTTATTTCCAAAGCTTGGCCAAGATTTAATTTGGCTCTATAAAATAATCCTTATTTATAATTCTACCTTTTCTTTTGAAAACCAAACCTTTTTATTAAAAGATCTAAAAATAGTGATTCCAACTATTTTAACTTTATTGTTTATTTATGTTTTTAAATCCCTTTAGGATTTTATTTGATCAAAAATAGGTTTTGATGTTTCTAATTGGAATCAAAAAGTTTCTTCTCACCCTAAATTTCAACAAAGTTTTATTTTGTTTATTTATTTTTCACATTTCAAAATTTGGAAAATTTTGGGATGTGACAGTTTGTATGGACACTATCAGGGGGAAGCACCCTCATTCGACCCCTCTGTATACTACACAGGGGAGTCCTCGAGCTCGTACCAGGACGAGGGAGCCTCCTCATTGTACTACGGAGGTGCACCTACTTGGGCACCATGGGATTGATCCCCACTTAGGCCAAAAGCCTAAGCTTGGGGGGAGGTATACCGACATCACACTCATCTATATATCATGTTCGGTCGGTTCTTTGTATATCCATCGTTTCGCTTTCATTTTGGTTTTTTGTTGCTGCTTCCTCAAAAACACAAAAATATTTTCGTTGTTTCTCTTGGTTTGTTTCTTTGCTTTGGTTTGCCTTTAAAGAACAAAAATCCAAAAAGATTTTGCTTTGTTTGCTTGGCTTTGTTTGTTTTTGCTTTGTTTGTTTGTTTTAAAAAATTCAAAAACACCAAAAATATTTGTTGTTCTTCTTTGGTTTTGTGAGTTCTTTGCAGGGTTCAGCCGTCCTCGATGGATTTTGGTTTCATGTTATTATTCAAGTCACACAAGTGAAGGGCAATAATGAATATTAAGACAACTCGAGGTGTGGTAAGAGGCTGGTAACGAACTCTATTTGTTTCATTTTTATACATATACTCATCATTGTGAGCATGCTTAGCCTGTTTGTGTAAGGTGTATGTCATTATGGATGCTTAGTAGTTCTTGCTTGTCTATGATTAGCTCCAGCTTGCTAATAGTTTGTAGCATGTCATATGAATGTTTGCTTGCATTGTTTTATTCATACTTTGGTATGATATTGTGGTATCCTCCTCTGACTGTTCATATGAATCGACTTGGCACATGCTCACGCATGCATATGACTAATCAATAGTCAGTAAGCCTCGACGATTTATTTTGCCTCAGAGTTCTTGTATCACTTTCATGCCATAATTCGTCCTGTTTTGTTGCAAGCATGATTATGACAATTATTGCTCTCTCGTTTGTCGCTCCCTCTCTATTGATTGCCTTCACTTGCACTGGGTATGAGCTCTACTTGTGCATCCAACTCCCAAAACCAATATTGCCAACTGTGTCCACCATACCTACCTATTAGCATCATTTGTTATTTCAGTGCATATTCTATATGCCTTGTTTTCTTCCAAATAAAATGTTTGCCTGTTTTGAGAAAGTTAGTTAGTAAAGCTCTCACGAACTTGATGGCACACTTTATTCCTTGCACTTAATAATCCTAAATCATTGTGACCTGTCCATGAAAGTTATATGCTTGCAAATTATAGGTTGGGAGTTAGCAGAACCGTGCTATCATGGGGAACGCTTTCAACACGTATGGATACCTATCTAGTTGATACCTTTCTCTTTTGTTTGCGGATGTTGACGGTGTGAAATAAAAGTGGGGCTTGTGAGTTCATGGAGTATATATATGTGTTAGAGAAACGCCTGGGCCGCTAGCCTAAGCCATGCCTAATCATGGTGGAAACTTGCAGCACCACCTAATGAGCATTATGTGAAGCATCCTCAATAAAAATCTATGCACATAGTAAATAAAAAGATCGCTGAGATGCTCATTGTCTGCTTGCCTTGTCATTTTGATCACGGGATAGCTCCTGTATCATTTGCAAGGGGTACCCCGTTGGCGGTTCTCTATGATATGCATGTATGTACAATGACACGAACTTGCAGGTAACCAAAGTTGAGTAGCATGCGGAGCGGCCCTTGTACTCAAGGGACTTGGGATTTCCAGTTTATGGTCTGTCAAGCATATAACTTAGATTGGACCTCACTTTCACCTTAACCATATAAAGATGCCTATGATAGGGGCAATGAGAGCTCAAAGCTAGCAAGTACCTTCCTTTCAGCATTAGGAAGCCTTTGAAACTTTTCAAAACCTTTTTTCTTCCTTGTTGAGTCACCATTTATTCTATGAGCACCCTCTTGAGAGCATAGTTGTCATTCTTGTGTTTGTCTCAAAACTTGGTTAATTATTTCATGACTTTGATTCTTGTATCTCTGATATCTTTACTTTTAGTCTTCATGTGAACTTCAGAGGTGCCTTGACATTTATACTGTGCTCTACAAACAAAGGCAAGCGAGATACCACTCTATCATACCTTACTGTGAGCATTGCAATATTACTTATGTTTATGTTTCATGCTACTTATTATCATTGAGTTGGTTTCTCTTCATAGCTTGCAATGACTATTGAGTAGACCTGGTTGCTTACTTCTTATTATGAATGGTTTAAGTATCTACTCCTGTGCTGAGAATATATACATCATATGAAGCAAATGTGTTCGTGAAAGTTATTTTATCGCACTCAGTTTTCAATTAAATTGCTTGAGGACAAGCAATAAGCTAAGCATGGGGGGAGTTGATACGTCCAAAACGTATCTACTTTCCCGAACACTTTTGCTATTGTTTCTCCTCTAAACTTGTGTGATTTGGATACAACTAACACATACTGACGATGTTTTCAGCAGAATTACCTTGGTGTCCAGTTTTTGTGCAGAAAATCAACTATCAGGAAAAATCCGGAAAATGTGCCAAAAATTATATTTTGCCAGAAGATCCTCGGAGCCAGAAGAAAAAACGGAGTGGAGTCCTAGGGGTCCCACACCCCTGCTAGGAGCGGGTGGGCCCTGCCCGCGCCTAGGGGGGTGCGACCACCCCAAGCACCCCCTCGGGCTCCCTCTTCGCCTATAAGTTACCCCTTGACCTAAAAAACCGAGGGGGTTCGACGTTTTTCCAGAAAGAGTTCCGCTCCACCGCCACCATCAGAAACCAAGATTCGGATCCAGAAACTCCGTTCTGGCACCCTGTCGGGACCAGGAATTTGGAGAGGATCATCGCCATCGTCATCACCAATGCCTCTCTATCAACCATCGAAGTTTCCCTCATCCATGAGTGAGTAATCCCCCGCTGTAGGCTATGGGGATGGTAGGGATTGGATGAGTTCTATCATGTAATTGAATAAGATTGTTAGGGCATAGTGCCTAGTATCTCTATTAGTGCTATTTGACTTTGTTGCAACTTGTTGTGCTTAATGCTTGTCACTAGGGCCCGAGTGCCATGATCTAAGATCTAAACTTATTATTGAATCATTATGATAGTATTGTTTATGATATTATCTGCAAGTTATGTACACATATCATTGTTCGGATCCAAACGCCCCGAAGTGACAGAAATTGGGACAACCGGAGGGGATGGCTGTGGTGTGAGGATCGCATGTGTTTAGGGAGTGTTAATGCTTTGCTCCGGTGCTCTATTAAAAGGAGCACCTTAATTGCCAGTAGTTTCATAGAGCCCCGCTGCCACGGGCTGTCTGGATAGAAGATGTTGTGCAAGTTCTCATTGCGAGTACGTATGAATATATATGGAACACATGCCTATGATTGTTTAGTACTTGGATGCTTATTTTTATTTATCTGCAATGCCCTAGATCTTGAAGTTACATGTTTAAAATCGTCCATGCAACGCCCGTTCAACCATCCCTATGCCTACCACACTCGAATCCTACTGTTTACTGTTACTATTACTATTGCTCCTGTTTCACTGCTGCTATTGCTACTACAAACTGTTTCTACTGATAAACTTTTGTGAGCAAGAACTATTTCCAGGTGCAGCTGAATTGACAACTCAGTTGTTAAGGCTTGCAAGTATTCTTTGGCTCCCCTTGTGTCGAATCAATAAATTGGGTAATACTGCCCGCGAAGACTGTTGCGATCCCCTATACTTGTGGGTCATCACAAAACACCTCTTTTTCCATCAGAATCCAGACTCCGGTAGTCCATCCTCCAAGAATCATCCAACATGCAAAAACTGTGGAAAAGACATAAGTAATACCTCATAATAATACATATATCAATGAATAGAGGCAAATTATGATATATAATGGTGATGCAAATTGGACATATCAATAATCATCTAGGAATTTAACAACCAATGCATCAATGATTCTAGTGCCGTATATAACGTGTTAGCCATGAGATTTGGAATGGGACAAAGAAGTCAGCTGTATCCTTTTCGTTTCATATGGAGGCAAGACTACCTTAACGTGACGTTGTGATTCCTTGTGCGGATCCAACATATGGGTGGGAACACTTAGGTGTCACATCCCAAAATTTTCCAAATTTTGAAATGTGAAAAAATTAAATAAACAAAATAAAACTTTGTTGAAATTCAAAGTGAGAAGAAACTTTTTGATTCCAATTGGAAGTATCAAAACCTATTTTGATCAAATAAAATCCTAAAGGGATTTAAAAATATAAATAAACAATAAAGTTAAAATATTTGGAATCACTATTTTTGGATCTTTTAAATAAAAAGATTTGGTTTTCAAAAGAAAAGGTAGAATTATAAATAAGGAATTATTTTATAGAGCCAAACTAAATATTGGCCAAGCTTTTGAAATGAAATATTACTATTTGATAAAAAGAGTAAAGGTTTATTTAAATAAAATAATGAGGATTTATTATTATCCAATTTTATTAAAGTAAAGGTTTTTCCATTTTAAATAAACACTACAACTTGTTATTTTATTTTAAATAAGATTTCCAAGTGTTTTATATATTTCAAATAAAAACTACTAAAATGGTTTTGACAATATTTAGACTTCAAATAGAGTTTTTAAATAAATAAAATCCTATTTGAATTAATAACTAGTGTCTATTTATTTAATTATTAATGGATCCTAAAAAGAATAAAAATTAATTTGTTTTAGACTTTAATTTGTGTTGTTAAACAGAATTAAAATCTACAAAAAGTTTGGCAAAGGTTTGAATTCATTTGGGTGTTTGAATTGTTTGAATAAAAAACAAAACAGAAAATCAAATAGAAAAAGAAAAAGCAATCAGAATAAAAAAAATAGAAACGGACACAGCCCACTGCCAGGCCCAACCCAGCCCAGCAACCTAGCCCAGCTAAACTCCCCGCGGCAAAACGTTTTTCACCCACACACACACCCACAAAGACGCTGAGCAGTGGACCCATCTCCCTCTCTCTCTCCCTCACTGCCAGACGGACCCCACCGCCAGCTAGGCATCGTCTTCAACCCCACGACCACGCCTCTGCCGTTGCAGCCGATTGATTGCCGGCGTCAATTCGTGTTAATGCCTAAGTAATTCTTCACAGTGACCACGCTCGTTAAACTGCCTCGCCCTCCTCTCTCTTTCCCCCCAAACAGGCTGCCGGAATTTTAGCCCAAACCTTCTCTGTCTCCGACGACTTCCCCGGTCAATTCCGGCGAACCACAGCCACCCCTCACTTTTCTCTGCACGCGAGCCTGTTCTCCACCTCCAGGCGCACCTGCCCGTGTGCTCAATTCACCCGCGCTTGCCCCAGAGCGTCGGCAAGGACAAGCTCAACTCGCCACCGTCGTCTGCCATTGCCCCAGCTCCTCCGGTTGATGCTCCCATCTTCCCCAGATCAGTACGCATCTGACCACGTCTTTATTTTACCTCGGCGCGACCTGCAGCCTCACCTCCGACAGCAAACAGAGCCGCCCGTCGTCAGTAGCTACTCCGGCGAGCAACCGTCGCCGTCCCTGAGCGCCCCTCACCAAGCCAGCGCCACCTTGAGCTTCACCTCGACCTCGCGAGCACGGTGAGCACCTCCGCTTCTTCCCTTGCTTTCTGTAACCGCCGCAACGCCACCGTCTGACCGCGCGCCGCCGTCTGCCACCGCCAACGCCGCCAGATCTTGGTCGAGCTGATGTGAGCCGTGCGATGCGAATCGTCTGGCTGTGATTAGATTTTAACTGAAGGGGTATGAGCGCATATGAGCCAAGCGATCTCACTTAGATCCAACGATCCAGAGAGGCCGATCCGCACGAAACAGTACCGGCAAGTAGAAATGCGCCACGTGGACATGGTTTAGTTTAAAAACAGAAATAGAATCTGATTGAATTGCAAATTTGTAAATTGCATAACTTTTGATCCACATGTCCAAAAATTGCAAATTTTATATCAATGGAATAAGTAGAACAATTACTTTGCAACCATGTAATTTGTTTAATGATTTGCTTCTAGAAAATTGGTTGAAATTGCAGAAACATGTGTAGGCATATTTTGAATATAAAAATTGTTCTAGACATAATTTTAATGTGAAATCTTTGCAAAATAGTTTTTTGTGAACCTACTGACCATAGGAACCAACTTATGGATTTAAAAATGCATTTTGTAAAGTTTAAGAATAAATAATTGAATTTGCTCATTTCTAGTCAAATAAAAATATTGATTATGGTTTAGAAATGATTTTTGGAATGAAACCTTTGGGAAATGATTTGATTCAAACCTTCTGACCCTAAACACCAAGTTTTGGGAATTAAAATATATTTGGTGAACTCTTTAAAGAATATTGCTTTGCTAAAAGCATTTTCAACCACATAAAATAATGATTTGATTTAAAAATGGTTTATAGATAATACTTTTTGCAAATGGTTTTACCACTTTTGTAAATGACCACTTTTGAACTTTATTATGTTTAGATCTTAGTGGAAACCACTTTTGCAAATAAAACTATCTTTTGCATGCTTGCATGCATGACCTTGTTTTTATTTTATGTGTGACAAATTGTTTGTATGTTGTGTTGAACATGTGTTTGCTTGATTGAATTGTAGTGGAATTAGAAGAGTGTGATATTTGCAAGATCAAGAAGTGAACCAACATTCTCTACTAAAAAGGCAAGTGATACTATCATCCATGTCCTACTATTTTCACTACACTTAGTGGATTTTTTAAACATGCATGATAAGGATTTCTATATTTTTATGCTATGCTAAATCCTAATAGAATACCCCTATATATTCCTTAGTGGAAACATTGTAGTTGTAGTATGCTTAGCCCTGCTATATATTGGGATCGGATACATGATATGATTATATGAAGAGTTGAAAAGACATATGTTTTATATAACAAAACAAGTACTCAATGAACCACCTGGGTGGACAAGGATACTCAAGTTTTGGACAAGGTGGCAACAAAAGGAACCATGTTTATATGGCAATCTCTTTTTGTTGTGCACTAGAAGAAAACCACCCAGGGACTTAGAGATTGAACATGTTTCTCGTACAGTGGCTTCCGTGTACAGCCACATGCTAAATGGGCTCTGCTTAGTCAACTACATAGTGGAAGACCCATGCATTGGCATCTTCAGGTCAACTAGATTTGTGCTAGGGAACTTGAAACCCTACATTGGTGCCTGGATGACAAGCTAGCATTGTGTATTGGGAGGACTTCTATGGAAAGACTTTGTCACATTCTCAATCTGCCAGTACTCCATCTTGGTGAGTACTTATCCAGCGGCCACTGGTGGCATCAAAATGAGATTGTGTCATGTGGGTAAAGTGTACAACTTCTGCAGAAGATCAAATTCTAAGTACTTAGTCGTGTTCCCGGTTATGGATAATACTGAGCAACTAAGGCCTGAAGCTATGGAAGATCTCGACATTCCAATTTCTCAAAGTTAAAAACTTGAGGGTGACAACAAGGGATTTTGATGCACTTGGAGTTTTCCAAGAAGTTCAGAAAGTTTTGACAAATATCAAAAACTATTTTGAAAATATAGGATAAAACTATATTGCTTTCTGCCAAAGAGCCTAAACCCTACTTAGCCAAATATGCATGTAGTGATAGGATCCACTTATTTCTTCAAAGTAGTGAAACTTGCCAATACAATTCAAATGTATTGACCCTTGTGGATGCAACTTATTATGTTGCAGGTTTGTTTGATGATTAGTGAAGTGTGTTGAATAGGATTACAAGTCTACAACCAACATGTTTGCCTGTGGCACTTTGAAGATGAAGGACCCCATGCCTTATAGATATTCTGCTGCAATGTAATGTGATAGCCAAATGAGCTATGTAAGATGTAATGAATTATTTTATTCCTGGTTATAAGGTTGTATTATGACATCTGTTTCTTGATATTACATCTTAACTGTGGATGCTAGTTATTGATCCAGGGACTAGCATTGTAAACACAGGGCCTTATTAAAGGTTGGGAACCTTACATTAGGCTCCATGTTTTTGGTGTCTAGATTATCTATGAGTGGCTGCCAGAGGTTTAGCCGGACCTATAAGGTACTTACCAGGGCACCACCAGCTCATAGAGTCTTCGAGAACTCATCAGGGTTTTAGCCTTCCCAGAAGGGGGCTTAACAGAGGTGAGCCAACCCCGAAGGATCGTGCAGACATATGGGGTCGTGGAGAGGGCAGTGATTGTCTTGGATCACCTACTAGGCCCCACATCATGGAATTGTGGACGGGAAAGTACGCCCGGTTGTGCAACAAGAAGTTGATCTCTCATGGGTAAAGTAATGCACCTCTGCAGAGTGTAAGAATCGTAACTTGTTACCCCTTGTTCCGGGAAGGAGCTACGAACGCGGCAGGAAAGGAACTCCATGAAATTTCTGGTCAACCTGTGAAGGCTGATGGTCATATATTTTCGCAATAAAATCAATCTTTGAAGAAAGATTTGTAAAAACTGCATAGTGCAAGGACTTATAGTCCGAGGTGGTAGATAGAGCATCAAACTTCCCACCTTGCATATAATGAACTCGTTGGGTAACATTGTTACTCACCTTTTCCTTTGATCCCCTGCTTAGACTCTGAGGATCCAGAATATACCCCAATGTATGCAGCTAAAAGTCAAGAGGAGGTCTTCTATGAATAACCCAATATGTATGGTACCGTGGAAGGGGTAGACTACGATGTCGTCTACGGAGGAGAGCACCATGAGTCAGAATAAATACCGTAGTGAACCAATTGAGCCGAGCAACATGAAAAATATATAACAATAAGTTGTTGAGCTCAATTTGGAGTTTAAGTCGTCCTTTAAATTTTCCGCTGAAACTCTTTATATTTTGTTTGTAAGTTGAATATTTTGAAGTCTTGAACTTCTGGTATTGTAATAATAATAATGTGTGTATGTTTGTAATATGGTCCCGCAATGTTTTTGTTGTACCACTCTGAGGGATGTGATATTTACGGAACGGTGTTCTGTGGATGTCATATCAACGACTATAGTGTACTACACATGTAGTGGTATGCTGGGTCACCGCAGTTGGTATCAGAGCAAATTGGTTTGACCTTAGGTTGGAAACCTAGTAAAGGGTATTACCTATAGGAGTGTAGAGCAACGATAAAGAATTCTCTAAAAAAATATAATGGGTATTCAAATGAGAATATTGTGTTATATGTTTTCGTGCGATAATTCTTTGTTATGATGCAATATATTATTGGTTACTAATAAAAATATTTTTGATATACAGAGTTATGGCACCAAATATTCTTTGTTTTCAAATGAGGATCAGGAAGCTCAGGATTCCCAAGAATCTATTGTGGTTGAGGATTCTGTTCATGCAATCTCTTCAGATGTGGCTCCTGTTGGACAAGAGCTTCAGTTGGGTTTGGGGCAAGTGGCAAGTAACAACCCTTTGGGGCCAATTGGACCTAACCAAATTTTCTATGATTTTCTGTATGTGGGACATGTACATCATACTATTGGACCTGTTCTGCCTCCTGATATGTTATGGAGAAGGCTCTTTGATGGAATGCTCCCAATGATTTTGTCTTCTCAGCTGCCCTTAGCATTGCAGTCACCTCCTTTTCAGATGTTAAAAGCTAAGACATCTTGGTCTGCAGCTTTCTTTCCTTGGACTGAACTGTTTCAACAAGATTGGGTTCCTCCCATCTGTGCTAATCTGCCCTCCATTGACAAAGTTTTTAAGATTTACAAGCAAAATCCAGCTGAGACTTAGATTGCTTTGCAGGTGCAGCCTGATCAGAGGGAGCCAATTTTCTTGGCAGCTACTGAGAATACTCCTAAAGCCAAAGTGATGAAGAAGAAGAAATTGATTGTTCAATCTTCTGAGAGAAGATTCACCAGAAGTTTGCTTGCCTCTCAAGGGATGAGGCCAAAGTCTGTTACTGATACTCCTGCAAGACCTAATAAGCATGGACGTGCGGCCTTGCTAGTACCACACTTATCAGATCCAAGTTCAGAGGGGGATGATGACATTGATCAGTCTCAAGAGGTGCCTTTACCGGCTACCCCTTTGCATATAATGCAGGCTGTGGGGTCACAACTTGGCATTGAACAGCAGGACCTCACAAAGGAGAATCTTGAAGCCAATCCTGAGGACAAGAAGGACAAAGTTTAGTTATGTGTAGGTGCAGATTTTGGAGGGTTAGACCATTATCCATAAATGGTATATCACAGTCTATCTGTCTTTATTTTGAACCAAGTTTGTCCAGTCAGTATTTCATGTCAGTGTCTGGAGTTGTTTATGTCTTTGTTCAGTGTCAGGTTGGGACAGTTATGTCTTTATCAGTGTCAGTATTACGATCTCCTTATAGTTTGTGCTTTGTGGTCAGTGGTTTGTGGTACTTGAAACTATGTCTCAAGTTGTGTCCTCGAACAGCTTTTGTTTTTAATGAATCACATTACTAAGAGGAAATGGCGTGTACTATGTTGGAATGTGAGAGGGCTTAATGCTGATGTTAGGCAAAGAGTAACTTTTAATAAGATTAATGAGAGTGAATGTGACATAGTTTGTCTGCAAGAAGCCAAATGTGAATCTTTTGATTGGCGCTTTATTCACAAATTTTTCCCCAGGAGGTTTGATAATTTTGCTTATGCACCTTCTGTTGGTGCCTCGGGAGGAATTATTATTCTATGGAACTCTGCAATTTTTAATGGCATATTGGTTGATACTCAGCGTTTTGGTGTGATCATCAGATTCACATCATCACATAATAATGATTCCTGGACGCGTGTTTCTGTGTATGGGCCATGTTCTGGGGTAGAGAGAGATTTTTTTGTCTCCTGGCTATATAATTTACATATTCCATCAAATCAGAATTGGTTGCTTATTGGGGATTTTAACTTTATTAGAGTACCTGATAACAGAAATAGACCTGGTGGAGATTTAAATGATATGTTCCTTTTTAATGAGATCATTGGGCACCTAGGACTGCTTGAATTCCCTTTAAAAGGTCGTGCATACACTTGGTCTAATATGCAAAGCATGCCTTTACTTGAACAGTTGGATTGGTTTTTCACTAGCACAAATTGGGGATCTGATTATCCTAATTCTATGGTTCTACCTTTGGCTAGAACTGGGTCTGATCATACTCCCTGTGTGGTTAATATTGATACCAATATACCTAAAGCTAAGATTTTTAGGTTTGATAACTTCTGGGTTGATCTACCTGGGTTCCAAGATTGCGTGACCTCTTCTTGGAGTAAGCAGTCTTTTAAAGCTTATAGTTCGGCCATTCTAGTGGATAAACTTAAAACTCTGAGACATGATCTGAGGAAATGGCACACCAGTCTCTCTAAACTACAATGGCTAATCAAAAAAGGCAATGAGGTCATTTTTTATTTTGATTCTCTTGAAGAGCTTAGGCCTCTGTTTCGTACTGAGTTCAACTTCAGGAAGATTGTGAAGGTGCACCTGGACAGGTTATTACTTGCAGAGTGTAATTACTGGCGTAAAAGATGCACAATACGATGGATACAGCAAGGGGAAGATAACACTAAATTTTTCCATGCGATGGCTACTGAACGATATAGAAGAAATGCCATTTCTGTCTTAAGAGATGAGAATGGGGTTGAACACTCCGATCATGAGTGTATGGCTGGGTTATTATGGCAGATTTATAAAGATAAGATGGGATGTTCTGAGGGGATATCTATGCAATTTGACTTAGGTAATCTATTACAAAAAGTGGAGGGGTTGGATGATCTGACTGTTCCTTTTACTAAGAAGGAGATGGATGAGGTGGTGACCTCAATGCCCGTTGACCGTGCTCCTGGGCCGGATGGTTTTAATGGACTTTTTGTCAAGAGGTGCTGGCCTATCATTCAGTATGATTTTTACCAAATTGCCAAGGATTTTCATAAAGGAACTCTGAAACTTGAGAATATTAATGGTTCATATATTACTCTTATTCCTAAAAAGCATGCTCCTATTGAGGTTAATGACTTTAGTCCAATATCTCTAACCAATGTGTGTCTCAAGTTCTTAACTAAACTGGTTGCCAATATACTCCAGGATAAGATTTTGGATTGTATTCGCAAAAATCAATATGGGTTTCTAAGGAATAGGTCAATTCAAGATTGCCTGGCTTGGTCGTTTGAGTATTTGTTTCTTTGTCATACCTCTAAGAAACCTATCATTATTTTAAAACTAGATTTTGCTAAGTCTTTTGATACCATTGAGCATGAGGCTATCTTGGAAATTATGAAGCATAAAGGTTTTAATTCAGTTTGGATTGGCTGGATGAAAGCAATCATGTCATCTGGCAACTCTTCTATTTTGCTCAATGGGATCCCTGGTAAGCAGTTTAAATGCAAGAGGGGTGTTCGACAAGGAGACCCTTTGTCTCCAATTTTATATACTCTGGGATCTGATCTGCTGCAATCTGTAGTGAATGAGCTTTTATGCACTAGTGGTATCAGTTTGCCTATTGCTACCAATGAGAATGACTACCCAATAATACAGTATGCAGAAGACACTTTGATGATTATGCATACTGATATGAATCAGCTTAGGGCTCTGAAGGTTTTATTGCATAAATTTGCACTTTCTACTGGCCTTAAAATTAATTTTAGCAAATCGATGTTGGTTCCCATCAATGTCCCTGATGACCAGGTGAAGGAGCTGGCAGAAGAGTTTGGATGTCTTGTGGGGTCTATGCCTTTCACCTACTTGGGGCTGCCTTTGGGCACTACTAGACCAACTATAGCTGAAATGCAACCTTTGGTGTGTAGACTTGAAAGGAAACTCACTTCTAGCTCTAGTTTTTTTTTATCTTAGGGGGCTAAATTACAGCTCATTAATTCTGCCTTGTATTCTATGCCACTACATTTCCTAAGTTCCCTGCAACTGGCTAAAGGATTAACTAAGCAGTTAGATCGAATACTCAAGCAATGCCTTTGGAGGAAGAAACATGATGAACGAAAGCCTGCTTTAGCTGCATGGGACATTGCTTGTTTGCCAAAGGAAAAAGGTGGACTTGGTGTTATCGATTTTCAGAAGAAGAATGCCTCTCTGCTCATTAAATTTTTGGATAAATATTACAATAGTAAAGATATACCTTGGGTCCAATTAGTGAAACATGCCTATTACACAGATAAGGTGCCTCATGCTGAAAACTTATGTGGTTCTTTTTGGTTGAAAGATGTTTTGAAACAAGTGGATAATTTTCGAGGGGTGGCGGCAGTGCACCAAGGTAGAGGGGATTCTTTTCTATTCTGGTCAGATAATTGGGAACTAAATGGATCCACCAGGCCTTTAAAAGAAAGATATCCAAAACTTTCTCATTTGTGCTCAATGAGAATTTGTCAGCTGCCCAGGTTTATTCTTCTGATGATATCCATGATTTATTCTATTTGCCTCTATCTGTTGAGGCTTTTCAGGATCTGAGAGAGCTTCAGAATGTGATGGTGGCTAACCCACTTTCTACACAGAAGGATGTATGGACTTATAGATGGGGGGATAGTTATGCCCCAAGTAAATTATGTAAGTGCATTTTTGACAATATAATGGCCCCTAAGGTTTATGTTTGGTTATGGAAATCTTGTTGTACCATGAAGACTAAGGTGTTTGCTTGGCTACTTCTGAAGGACAGATTGAACACCAGAGATTTATTACAGAGGAGACATTGGAATGTTACTGATGATATACATTGTGAACTGTGCCCTACCAGAGCATATGAGGACAGATTTCATCTATTCTTTGAGTGCAATTTTAGTGCTAGAATATGGAATTACTTACAGATTGTTTGGTTACCACTTGGAGATTTGTAGTTGATTGTAGTAGCAGCTAAAAGATCTTTTGGTCATCAGTTTTTCATGGAGGTCTTGATCACTGCTTGCTGTAATATTTGGTTAATTCGAAATGATAATGTCACATCCCAAGATTTTCCAAATCTTGTAATGTGAAAATAATTGAATAAAATAAAACTTTGTTGATTTTCAGGGTGAGAAGAAACTTTTTGAATCCATTTGGAAACCTTCAAACCCTTTTTGATCAAACAAATCCTAAAGGGATTTGAAAAGTTAAACAATTAATAAAGAAAATATTTTGAATAAGTGAAATTACTATTTTGGATCTTTTAAATAAAAGGTTTTGGCTTTCAAAAGAAAAAGTGGATTTATAAATAAATATTATTTTATAAAGACAAATTAAACCTTGGCCAAGTATTTGAAATAAAATGTTTTGTTTTGATAAAAAAATAATAATAAAGGGTTGTTTAAATAAAATAATAAGGATTTAATATCCAAATTTTATTTAAGTAAAGGCTTTTCCCATTTTAAATAAACACAAAAACTTATTTATTTATTTAAAAATAAGTTTTCCAAATATTTCATATTCTCAAATAAAACCTACTGAACTGTTTTGGTTTTATTTTTCAAAATAAAGGTTTTAATAAAACAAATCCTATTTGAGTTAAATAAATAAGGTCCATTCATTTAAATTGTTATTGGACCCTAAAATAAAATGTTATTTTATTTTAAAAATAAGTTTTACATTTTCAAATAAAACCCACTGATTTGGTTTTGAAAATATTTGGATTTCAAATAGAGATTTTATTAAATAAATCAAACCCTATTTGATTAATAAACCTTAGTCCATTTTATTTAATTAATGAGTGGAACCTAAAAAGATTTAAATATTATTTTATTTTGGAATTTTGGTTTATGTTACTGAATAGAACCAATTTCAAAGTTTCAAAAGTGTGGTGTTAGTTTGAATTGATTTGAGTAATGTTTGGTTGTTTGAATTTCAAAGCAGGAAATAGTTATAGAAAAAGAAAAAGCCAGCAGACAGAAAAAAATAGGATTTGGACCTAGCCCAGCCGGCCAAGCCCACAATCCCATCAAACAGCCCAGCTCCCCCTCCCCGAAAGATAACGGTTCGCACCAACTTGTTAACCCGTAGAGAAGCTGACTGGTGGACCCTTCCCCCTCACTTCCTTTCTCGCTGATAGGTATGCCCCACCCTTTTCTGTTCATCGTCTCCACCGCGTCGACCGTTCCTCGCCGTTTACTGCCGTGTTAATTCCCTTGAATTAGCGTTGATGGATGGATTAAACCTCGTCGTGACCACGCAGTGATAAACGCCAGTGACTCCTCTCTGGTTCCCCTCTGTTCCCCCATCTCAACACGCCCCCAGGCCGGGGAATTTTGCCCTACACTCCCTCTGTTCCGACGACACTCCGGTGCCGATTCCGGCGACTCAACACCGCCCCGTGCATCCCCGAGAACACTAGGAGATTCCCCACATCATGACGCATCTGTCCGTGCCCCTCGTTTGACCACGGGCGTCCCTGAGCGTCGACTCCGACCGAGCTCTGAGCGCCGCCATCTGTCTTCAACTGCGACGACAACTCCCAGGTAAACCAGACCGCCCCGCGCCTCCTCGTTCACGCTCCCTCACTCGTCTCGACCATGCGCGTCTAACCGCGTCTTCGTCTTGTCTTGGGGTGAACCACAGCACCGTCCCCAAGCACAACCAGAGCCGCCTGACGCCAGGAGCAACTCCGGCGAGCGATTACCGCCACGACAGAGCGCCCCTTGACCCAAGGAGACCACGTCGAGCTTCCTCAGGCCTTTGCGAACGTGGTGAGCACCCTCCCCTCTCTTCTAGCTTCCTATATCACCGACACCGCCACCGCCTGGCCGTGCGCCGACGGTGGCTCACTTTTGGTCAAACATGCTAGCACCGTAGGATCGAGATCTGACACTCACGATAGAATCACTTAACCGCTAAAGTGTACGCTCTCTGGACCACACGATATAATTAGATCCAATGCACCGCAGAGCCGATCCGGCCGAACCGGTATCGTCCAATGATAAAGTGACGCGTGGCCAGATTTTGGTTAGAACTGATTTTTGAAATCAGATTAGATTGTGATTTTCAAACCATTGTAACTTTTGATCCACACGTCCAAAAATTTCAAATTTGGTATCATTGGAATCAGTGGAACAAGCCCTAGCCAACCATGCCCTTGGTTTAGCAAATAGTATCTGTTAGCTTGTTGGTTTTTGCAGAAACTTTTGATTGCTTGTTAAGGATGTAAAAATTGTTTAAAAATGAATTTTGGGATAAATTTTTTGGCAAATGGTGTGATTTTAACCTACTGACCATAAGAATCACTTTGTGAATCCAAAAATGTATTTGGTGAAACAAAAGAATGATTCTTTGATTTAAAACCATTTCTAGTCAAATAGAAATGTAGTTTATTTATTAAAAATGGTTTTGGAAGAAAAACTTTGGAAAATGTTTTGTTTTAAACTCTCTGACCCTAAACACAAAGTTTTGTGGTTTTAAAACATATTTGGTGAAGCCTATAGATTAATGCCTTAGTAAAAATATTTCTACACCACATAAAATGATACTTTGTTTTGAAAATGGTTTTATAGTGAAACCTTTTGCAAATGACTTTGCCACTTTACAAAATGACCATTAGGTGTTTTCAAATGTTCATGACCCATTAGGAACCAATTTTTTCAAACAAAACAAAGCTTGGCATGCTTGCATGCATTACTTTGACTTTGTGATTTTATGTGATTGTTTTGCTTGATTGGTAGATTCAGTTTGTGCCTTGTTTGATTGGATTGTAGTGACTTGAAGAGTGTGATTGTTTCAAGGACAAGGAGTGAACCTATACCCTCTACCAAAAAGGCAAGTGATGCTTCATACTTTGTCCCATTACTTTCACTATGCATTAGTGATTTTCTCTAAGTAAAACTTGCATGGATTTTGCTAAGTATAAACCTTGCTATAGGAAAACCTATTAGGTGAAACCTTAGTGGAAATATTCCTAACTTAAGATTCCTATTACTACCAAGCTTAGCCTAGCTAATAGAAAACATGGGTAGAATATATATTCACACTATGGAAAAATATTCTAAGTCTGAGGACTTGGTTTTTGTTTAATAAAACAATTAAGTTAATGAATCACCTAGGTGGAATGGTAATTGCTTGGTGGTTTTTGGTTGAGTGGTTACACAAGGCCAGGGGACTGGTGAACCTTGTGTATCTCACTTGTGGATGGCCACCCAGGAACAAAGAGATTTGAGATGTCAAATGTTGAGAAGCTTCAAGTGCAACCACTTGGCAATATGGGCTCTGCCATGATCATATAGGTTGCAAGAACTTAGCCATATGGACAGTGGGTGGTAGTGTTTGATAGGTTGGAGCGCGTCCATTTTGGTCTAAGGGAAGGCTTTTGAAAGATCTTGTCTTGGGAAACCAAGTCTTGTGGGGAAAGTGCACCACCTCTTCAGAGTGTAAAATCTAAGTACTTAGCCATGTCCCTGGTAAAGGACAATTTGAGCATCAAGACATGGAAGCAATCAAGAATCTCATCATTCAAATTTCTAGGTTAAAATCTTGTGGTTTGAACAAGGGTTATTTGAAATCTTCAATCTTTGATTGAGAGATGCCTTGGAAAAGATTTTGTCAAAACAAAAACTTAGTATTTTCAAATGATAAGGAAAATCTATTTTGAGCAATGCAAGCCTCAACTCCACTTAGCCAAATGCATATAGATGATAGACTCCACTATACTACCATAGTATCACTTGCCAATACAATTCAAATGTATTGACCCTTGTGGCTGTAACTTGTAATGTTGCAGGTTTGATTGATTTTAGTGAAGATTGATTGATTAGGATTACAAAGTCTACAACCAACATCTTCCTGTGGCACTTTGAAGATGAAGGACCCCATGACTATAGTTATTCCGCTCCAATGTAATGTAATAGCCAAATGAGCTATGTAAGATGTGATAAAATTATGTTATTCCTGGTTATAAAGTTATATTATGACCTTTGTTTCTTGATATTACATCTTAACTGTGGATGCTAGCTATTGATCCAGGGACTATCATTGTAAACACAGGGATCTCTGCCTTATTATAGGTTGGGAACCTTACAGATGGTATCAGAGCATTGTGTTGCCTGTAGGATTTGTAAACCCTAGGATTGGACAAAAATCCTTAGAAGAATAGGAGTTATATTTTGTTCCAAAACTTATTAACAAACAATCTTGTAAACTCTTTCCTCAACCATTTTTGGTTTCAACTCTACATCTCTTCTACTTCAACTTGATGGAAAAACCTACCCCATGGCCAAAGACTACACCATGAGCAAAGGACTTCATCAACTCTAATGACTTCAACTTCTTCAACTCTAATGACTTCAACATCTTCAGCATATTCACCAAGGACTACAAGTGAAACAAGGAAATCTTGCTCAAGACTTAGAGACTGAGGGGATGCAAAAGTTAGAAGGATCCTACATCATTTGAAGTATTGCAACCAAGAGTTTTTCTCAAGGAAACCATGATCTCATACAAGAAGAATCAACCAAGAAGGATGGAAAGATCACAAGTGAACCATATAGATGGACCACCATATTTTAGTTAAGTCATAAACACCAACTTATGTGGTGTAACAAAAATATTTTTGGTTGCCTAAGTATGTGCTTGAACTTTGTTGTTTGAGTGAAAAGTTGTTTGAGATTGATTGCACATTGCTTGTGTGAATTGTGATGTGTGAATAGAATCCTTACTTAGAAATCTTTTTGCCTATTCTAATCCCTACCCAACCCAAACAGATGACTTCTCCAAGAAACTCCAACATCAAGGATGGTGACACCAACAACAAATAAGAGGACAACATGAAAGAACTTATAGCAACCCAAAACCAGTTGAGCCAAGAGACAACTCAACTTTTAGCCAACAACAATGGACTAGACCCAGCCATACAAAGGATTTTGAAACTTCAATCCCAATTTTTGCAAGGATTGGTTACTCAAATGATCAACATGAGAGAAAACTTTTTCCAAAGAGCTAATGACAACAAGGATGACAAATATGCTATTCTAGAAGGAACCCAAGCTAGCAATACTTGTGGAGACAAGGATCATGCATCCAAGGAACATGAAGATCAATGCCCCAACTGTGAAGAGAAACATCCTGTTGGACAATGTCCCACCTCTCAAGCCACTTGCTACCTATGTGAAGGAGGCAACCATGTTCCTATCCAATGCCCTATCTATTCCATGGTGGAACAAAGGAGACAAGAAGGATCCAAGTTTACCAAGAAGGTTGATGACAAAGGAAAAGGATCACTTATACCTCCAAACAAAACAACCCAATTCAAAGGATCAAAAAAACCCAAGAAGCAAAAGATAGGCAAAATCCATGTGCAATGTTATAAATGTAAGGAAATGGGACACTATTCTGGTGAATGCCCAGAGAACCCGAAGAATAAAGAGATTGGCCAAGTAGTGTGCAACAACTGCAAAGAACTAGGCCATTATGTAGCAACTTGTCCACAAGAGCCACGTAAAGAACTCAAGGACGACATCCACTGCTTCAATTGCAAGAACCCAGGACATTATGCAAGAAACTGTCCAGAAAAGATGAAGAACAAGTTGAACAAGCCTATGGAGAAACTCAACCTTGGCCCATGAGTCAAGTATGGAAACAAAGGACACTATGCAAATGTTTGCTTAGAGAAGTTTCCCCAGGATCCCAAGAAGGACAATATGTAATTTTTGTTTGAAAATTTTTAAGGGTGGTAGTACCCTAGTTGTTTTGAGCCAACTTGTAACCCTAGCCTCCCCAAATCTCGGGACGAGATTTATTTTAAGGGTGGTAGCCTGTCACATCCCAAGATTTTCCAAATCTTGTAATGTGAAAAATAATTGAATAAAATAAAACTTTGTTGATTTTCAGGGTGAGAAGAAACATTTTGAATCCATTTGGAAACCTTCAAACCCTTTTGATCAAACAAATCCTAAAGGGATTTGAAAAGTTAAAAAATTAATAAAGAAAATATTTTGAATAAGTGAAATTACTATTTTGGATCTTTTAAATAAAAGGTTTTGGCTTTCAAAATAAAAAGTGGATTTATAAATAAAGATTATTTTATAAAGCCAAATTAAACCTTGGCCAAGTATTTGAAATAAAATGTTTTGTTTTGATAAAAAAATAATAAAGGGTTGTTTAAATAAAATAATAAGGATTTAATATCCAAATTTTATTTAAGTAAAGGCTTTTCCCATTTTAAATAAACACAAAAACTTATTTATTTATTTAAAAATAAGTTTTCCAAATATTTCATATTCTCAAATAAAACCTACTGAAGTGTTTTGGTTTTATTTTTCAAAATAAAGGTTTTAATAAAACAAATCCTATTTGAGTTAAATAAATAAGGTCCATTCATTTAAATTGTTATTGGACACTAAAATAAAATGTTATTTTATTTTAAAAATAAGTTTTACATTTTCAAATAAAACTCACTGATTTGGTTTTGAAAATATTTGGATTTCAAATAGAGATTTTATTAAATAAATCAAACCCTATTTGATTAATAAACCTTGGTCCATTTTATTTAATTAATGAGTGGAACCTAAAAAGATTTAAATATTATTTTATTTTGGAATTTTGGTTTATGTTACTGAACAGAACCAATTTCAAAGTTTCAAAAGTGTGGTGTTAGTTTGAATTGATTTGAGTAATGTTTGGTTATTTGAATTTCAAAACAGGAAATAGTTATAGAAAAAGAAAAAGCCAGCAGATAGAAAAAAATAGGATTTGGACCTAGCCCAGCCGGCCAAGCCCATCAAACAGCCCAGATCCCCCTCCCCGAAAGATAACGGTTCGCACCAACTTGTTAACCCGCAGAGAAGCTGACCGGTGGACCCTTCCCCCTCACTTCCTTTCTCGATGACAGGTATGCCCCACCCTTTTCTGTTCATCGTCTCCACCGCGTCGACCGTTCCTCGCCGTTTACTGCCGTGTTAATTCCCTTGAATTCGCGTTGATGGATGGATTAAACCTCGCCGTGACCACGCAGTGATAAACGCCAGTGACTCCTCTCTGGTTCCCCTCTGTTCCCCCATCTCAACACGCCCCCAGGCCGCGGAATTTTAACCCTACAATCCCTCTGTTCCGACGACACTTCGGTGCCGATTCCGGCGACTCAACACCGCCCCGTGCCTCCCTGAGCACACTAGGAGATTTCCCACCTCCTGACGCATCTGTCCGTGCCCCTCGTTTGACCACGGGCGTCCCTGAGCATCGACTCCGACCGAGCTCTGAGCGCCGCCGTCTGTCTTGAACTGCGATGATAACTCCCAGGTAAACCAGACCGCCCCGCGCCTCCTCGTTCACGCTCCCTCACTCGTCTCGACCATGCACGTCTAACCGCGTCTTCGTCTTGTCTTGGGGTGAACCACAACACCGTCCCCAAGCACAACCAGAGCCGCCTAACGCCAGGAGCAACTCCGGCGAGCGATTACCGCCACGACAGAGCGCCCCTTGACCCAAGGAGACCACGTCGAGCTTCCTCAGGCCTTTGCGAACGTGGTGAGCACCCTCCCCTCTCTTCTAGCTTCCTGTATCACCGGCACCGCCACCGCCTGGCCGTGCGCCGCCGCTAGCCACCGTCGGCGCCGCTCACTTTTGGTCAAATATGCTAGCACCGTAGGATCGAGATCTGACACTCACGATAGAATCACTTAACCGCTAAAGTGTACGCTCTCTGGACCACACGATCTAATTAGATCCAACGCACCGCAGAGCCGATCCGGCCGAACCGGTATCGTCCAATGATAAAGTGACGCGTGGCCAGATTTTGGTTAGAACTGATTTTTGAAATCAGATTAGATTGTGATTTTCAAACCATTGTAACTTTTGATCCACACGTCCAAAAATTGCAAATTTGGTATCATTGGAATCAGTGGAACAAGCCCTAGCCAACCATTCCCTTGGTTTAGCAAATAGTATCTGTTAGCTTGTTGGTTTTTGCAGAAACTTTTGATTGCTTGTTAAGGATGTAAAAATTGTTTAAAAATGAATTTGGGGATAAATTTTTTGGCAAATGGTGTGATTTTAACCTACTGACCATAAGAATCACTTTGTGAATCCTAAAATGTATTTGGTGAAACAAAAGAATGATTCTTTGATTTAAAACCATTTCTAGTCAAATAGAAATGTAGTTTATTTATTAAAAATGGTTTTGGAAGAAAAACTTTGGAAAATGTTTTGTTTTAAACTCTCTGACCCTAAACACAAAGTTTTGTGGTTTTAAAACATATTTGGTGAACCCTATAGATTAATGCCTTAGTAAAAATATTTCTACACCACATAAAATGATACTTTGTTTTGAAAATGGTTTTGTAGTGAAACCTTTTGAAAATGACTTTGCCACTTTACAAAATGACCATTAGGTGTTTTCAAATGTTCATGACCCATTAGGAACCAATTTTTTCAAACAAAACAAAGCTTGGCATGCTTGCATGCATTACTTTGACTTTGTGATTTTATGTGATTGTTTTGCTTGATTGGTAGATTGAGTTTGTGCCTTGTTTGATTGGATTGTAGTGACTTGAAGAGTGTGATTGTTTCAAGGACAAGGAGTGAACCTATACCCTCTACCAAAAAGGCAAGTGATGCTTCATACTTTGTCCCATTACTTTCACTATGCATTAGTGATTTTCTCTAAGTAAAACTTGCATGGATTTTGCTAAGTATAAACCTTGGTATAGGAAAACCTAGTAGATGAAACCTTAGTGGAAATATTACTAACTTAAGATTCCTATTACTACCAAGCTTAGCCTAGCTAATAGAAAACATGGGTAGAATATATATTCACACTATGGAAAAATATTCTAAGTCTGAGGACTTGGTTTTTGTTTAATAAAACAATTAAGTTAATGAATCACCTGGGTGGAATGGTAATTGCTTGGTGGTTTTTGGTTGAGTGGTTACACAAGGCCAGGGGACTGGTGAACCTTGTGTATCTCACTTGTGGATGGCCACCCAGGAACAAAGAGATTTGAGATGTCAAATGTTGAGAAGCTTCAAGTGCAACCACTTGGCAATATGGGCTCTGCCATGATCATATAGGTTGCAAGAACTTAGCCATATGGACAGTGGGTGGTAGTGTTTGATAGGTTGGAGCGCGTCCATTTTGGTCTAAGGGAAGGCTTTTGAAAGATCTTGTCTTGGGAAACCAAGTCTTGTGGGGAAAGTGCACCACCTCTTCAGAGTGTAAAATCTAAGTACTTAGCCATGTCCCTGGTAAAGGACAATTTGAGCATCAAGACATGGAAGCAATCAAGAATCTCATCATTCAAATTTCTAGGTTAAAATCTTGTGGTTTGAACAAGGGTTATTTGAAATCTTCAATCTTTGATTGAGAGATGCCTTGGAAAAGATTTTGTCAAAACAAAAACTTAGTATTTTCAAATGATAAGGAAAATCTATTTTGAGCAATGCAAGCCTCAACTCCACTTAGCCAAATGCATATAGATGATAGACTCCACTATACTACCATAGTATCACTTGCCAATACAATTCAAATGTATTGACCCTTGTGGCTGTAACTTGTAATGTTGTAGGTTTGATTGATTTTAGTGAAGATTGATTGATTAGGATTACAAAGTCTACAACCAACATCTTCCTGTGGCACTTTGAAGATGAAGGACCCCATGACTATAGTTATTCCGCTCCAATGTAATGTAATAGCCAAATGAGCTATGTAAGATGTGATAAAATTATGTTATTCCTGGTTATAAAGTTATATTATGACCTTTGTTTCTTGATATTACATCTTAACTGTGGATTCTAGCTATTGATCCAGGGACTATCATTGTAAACACAGGGATCTCTGCCTTATTATAGGTTGGGAACCTTACAGATAAAATATTTAATCATCAGAGGCCATCTTTCTCTCAATGAAAATCAAGATTTATTCATGACATCAATCTGCTTCCATATAGAATTAAGAAGAAATGGAGAGCTTCTCTATTAGAGTGGGTAGATGGTTTGCACTAGGGATCAAGACATATGCTTATTGATCCTGCTTGTAATTAGTAATAGTAGTTTTTACTTTTAGATTTCGCTTTTGTAAGTATCTCCTTTGACTATGTTTCCTTTGTTTTTTATTAATAAATTGTTGTGGGGCTTTTGCCTCACATTTTTGCATTCAAAAAAAAGTTCCCAAAACAAACTTTGGTAAGGAAAGAGGAGACTCTCGATGACTACCAAGGATCATTGACTGATCAGCTTCATCAACTCTTAAGGATTTTTAGTTGTCCAACTAAAATTCCGGTGAATACCATAACCTATTATGATGGTCGTATGTTATCCAAGTATCGTGTGAGTATCCAACTTCTAGAGGAGCTTGGATTATATCATGATCTACCTATAGGTAAAGGTAGGAGTCATTTAGAAGCATATCATGTTGCTGTTGTGGAGGCAATAGCTAATATCCGAGAGAATAAATCCAAGGAGTTAGAAGGGAGCACATTTTCTATGATTCCTCATGATTCTATAGACTCAGAGCCAGTACCCGTTCATCTTACTTTGATAAAGAAGCATCCTAAGTTAGCCTCCAAGTTTATGGATCGATATTGAACACTTGTTGTGTCTTTTTATAAGACACATCAAGTTATTGTTGAAGATAAATATGACATGTTAGAGGATCTAACTGATCCGGAAAGAAGGAAATGGTCAGCATTCCAGTTGGAGAAAGAAGCAAGGAGTAGTACAAAACCAATCTTTAAGGATATACCCATAGATCCCGAATCTTTTACATCATATCCTTATTCACCCAGACCAGATCCTACCTATGATCCTACATTAGATATGAGGTATTCTGTGTCACAGGGTTCGGAGGAAGAGTTCAATTCAGAACTTCCTATCGAGAATTCTGATGGTTGGAGAATGGGATCACTTAGAGGATCCCAATGGAATCAAATGTCTATAGATGGGTCTGACAGAAATGTTGAACAATCCAGTTGGATGGGTGCAGGAACTAATCCTAATAACAGTAGTAGAAATACCATATTCGTAGATGATCAGGATGAGGAAGAAGATCATGAGGAGAGAGTGTTTGAATTATCAACATCTTCTCAAAACCCAGGGAATATACATTGTCTAGTGTTTAACTATCTTGCCCAATAGAGCACCTGGGGAGCAGCAAAATCTATGTATTCTGTTGACAATTCTAGGAATGAAGCTCAGGAGATGCAAGTGGAAGATAATGTTGAACAGGGTTCTGAAGACTTTTCAGCTGAGCTGGATGGAGTCAATGCACTCAGGATGAGTAATGACTCAAGTCCTCATACTTCAGATACTGAGAATGTTCCTTCTAGAAGGCCATTTGTTCCACAAACTGCGCGACGAACGTTACGTCATCACGGTTGGACTTCAAGCATGTATGATGAGCGTCGCAGATACTAGAAGTAGGCTACTTATTAGGAAGTATCGGGTAGTGCGTTTTGTAATCCGAGAGAATGATGTAGCTAAATAAATGAAGAAGTGTTGTTAAGTTGTTAATGTACTTATATGGTACATGTTGTAATGACTTTGTATTACTAAGTTGTTTGTATTGTATAATATGTAAAATGCATATTTGGATTTTGATTTCTATTGTGTGACTAGTTATGTGCGTAAAGTTGAGCTCAGAACACATGTGCATGATGTAATTATGAGTATTCGCTTTATGTTGCAGGACTAGGGGGTCATGGAACCGGGTGTAGAAACCAAATCTGAGCACCAGCGCATGGAACGCGAGGCCAAGGAGAAGGCAGATGCAGATGCCAGAAATCAGGGAACATTACCACCACCACCAATGAGTCCGCTAATGGAGCAGAACTTTATGCAGTATATGCAAATGATGTAAGAAAACCAAAACAAGTTCATGGAAGAGTTATTGGGACGAGATGGAAACCAGAGATCACCTGAAGGTGGAGTAGTGAGTCTTTCCGACTTCCAGAATGCAAGGCCGTTACCTTTTGCATCAGCTCCTAAACCAATGGATGTAGAAGATTGGCTAGCAGATACAGAGAGAAAGCTAAAGACTATAGGTTGTAATGATGAGGAAAAGCTGAGGTATGCAACTCATCTCTTGACTGGAACTGTAGCATCATGGTGGGAAAATTAGTTAGCCATGCAACGACCAGGAAGATAGTATACTTGGGAAGAGTTTAAGCAGAGGTTCCGTGAGTATCATGTTTCGGAAAGTGTTATGGAGTTGAAGCGGAGGGAGTTTGAGAGCTTCAGAAAGGATATACTAGTGTCGTGAAGTACATCCGGGAGTTTACCCAACTGTCTCGTTATGCAGAGGAAGGAGTCAGCACCGAAGAAAAGAGGAAGAAGCGTTTTCTGCGAGGATTAAAACCATTTCTGAGGATGTAGTTGAGGTTGGACAATAAAAAACTTATCAGCAGATACTGGATGCAGCTATCACTTTTGAAGATGACTACAAGAAGGTCCAAGAGGACAGAAGGAAGAGAGCCAAGAAGGAACATAAGAGGATTCAGGCAAGTAAACCCAAGCCCAATCTGGAATTCAAGCCAAGGAATAGACCTTACAACAATAACAATTCCAACCAGAGTGCAAATCAAACCAAAAGGAATATTATATGTCACAATTGCAAACTTCCAGGGCATATAAGCAGAGATTGCCAGAAACCAATGATAGTTTGCCATGCTTGTGGTCAGAGGGGTCATATAAAGCCAAATTGTCCGAGAAAACCATAAGGTGGTTGGCCTATTAAAGGTGGAGGAAAAACCAGTGGAGGAAATGGTCAACCTAATAAAGGAGGAAATTTTGTCAAGAACAATAATGGCAAGAGGAACAGACCTACCGGGAAGCTGAATTGTGCAACCCTAGAGGAGGTGGATAACTCAGAGCATGTAGTGATAGGTATGCTCCATATCCTTACCAATCCCGAAAAAGTTATGTTTGATACTGGTGCGACTACTTCATTCATTTTTGAAGAATTCTATGATAAATTCGGGATTAGAAGGGAAACGTTAGAAAACCCTATGACCGTAGTGACGACAGGGGGAAATGTAGTTATACGCCACATTAAACAAGATCAGGTCATCTCGATCTGTGGTTGTACCTACTTTGTGGACCTTTATGTAATTCCTTTGAAGGGAATTGCAGTAGTGCTGGGTATGGACTGGATGACTGAACATGGGGCTCAGATTAATTGTGAGTATAAAACTATCTCAATCAAGACATGATGATGCTCGACGTGGCACTTCGTTGGTAACCCCAAGCGTAGGGTGTGAAGAGCAAGCAACAAGTTTTCCCTCAGTTGAGATCGAGGTTATCGAACCAGAAGGAGGAAGGAAATGTCACACAGGTGTTGCAAGTAACGCAGAGACCTGCACAACACAAACTCAAGACTTTGTCCCAACGAATCAATGAGGTTATTAAGCTCACCGGTTTGCTGTAACAAAGGATTAGATGTATGGTGTGGAAGGTAATGGTTTGTAGCAAGTAAAAAGGTAACAGTGGAAGATGTATCAATGGTAAAGATTGGACCGGGGTCCATAGTTTTCTAGAGGTGCTCTCCTTAGATAAACAACATGGCATGAAGGGTAAACAAATTACACCAGGGCAATTGACAGGAACTAAGCAAGGCATAACAATGCAATTACTAGTCAGAAAGATCCTATGAGATTCGATTGGGCAATACAACAAGATACATAGACTTCCATCCAACTGCATCTATGACTAGAAGTCCACCTTCAGGTTATCATCCGAACCCCCTCCAGTATTATGTTGCAAGCAACAGACAACTGCTTTAAGCAAAGTGTGTAAGGTAAACAGTCCACATGTTCCATGAACAAGAGACCGTTGTTTTCTCCCTAGTAGCAACAACACATCTACAACCGAAGAGATTATTGTCACTTTCCTTGGAAACTAGAGGCATGAACCCACTATCGAGCATAAATACCCCCTCGTGGAGTCACTAGCAACTACTTGACCAAGATAGCTACTAACAACGGAGAGCATGCAAGATCTCAAACAACACAGACATGATAGAATCATAAATACAAAACCATTAATCAAACCAACATAATAATCTCAATATCCATCGGATCCCCGCAAACACAACATGCATGATTACAAATAGATTAGATCTTGATCATGAACGGAGCTCACAAGATCTGTACATGAAAGCATAAAGGAGGATATACAACCATATAGCTACTACATGGACCCATGGTCCAAGGTGGAACTACTCATGCATCATACCAGAAAGAAGGCCTGCGGGATGATCTCCCCTCCGGCAGGGTGATGGGAAGAACTTTAGATCCCCCCGATCTAGGGACGACGGTGGCAGCGGCTACAAAAGGTTTCTCGGATATTTGATCGGGTGCCTAGGGTTTCTGCATCGGGGGCTTATTATAGGCAAAGGGGGAGGCCGAGGAGGCGGCCAGGGGCCCCACACCCCTCCCAGGCGCATGGCAGGACCCACCCACGCCTAGGGTGGGTCTGGCCGCCCTGGCTTGCCTCTCTGGCTCCCCTCTGGACTTCTTATTCCCCACGGAAAGTAATTCACTTTGACGTTGTCCCGTCCAATTCTGAGAATATTTCTTTACTAACTTTTCTGAAACCAAAAACAACAGAAAACAGGCATCTGGAACTGTTGCAACTTGTTAATAGGTTAGTACCAGAAAACATGTAAAAAGAACCTCAAAGTGTAGATAAGTAAAGCAAAGTAGATACTAAACAAGCATGGAGCATCAAAAATTATAGATACGTTTCTGTGCATGAAAGATGGAGTTCTAACAATAGGACAAAGTAACTATGCATGCAACATGACAAGCTAAAAACAAAGATCATGAATAATATGCATTGAAAAACGTTTGTTTGTTTCACATACATAAAACATAGCATAGTGGCAATCAACTTGTCCCTCATAGAGTAGCAAATAGATGCATAGGAAACCTTCAAAGTTCACAAGGGTGACTAGAAACAAATAGCACAAGAACAAGTAATATCATAATATGCATCAATTAATAAGCTTTGGAACACTGCACACAGAATGACAACTATGCTCTCTTAATGGTGCCTAAAGGTAGAAGGTGGAGACTCAATAATGGTGGAAGAAAGGCCTTTCTGTAAAGTAAGCAGGGATTACAAGTTTCAAAAGGAGCTTCCAAAAATTATGGTACTTGTTAGCTTTCAGCCCTCATTACCCCTATCATAAGCATCTTAAAGTGATTAAGGTTAAAGTGGAAAAGATTGAGTATATGCTTCACGAAATATAAGTTGGCAATCTCAAGTCTCTTGAATACGAGGGCCACACCTCATGCATACTCAACTTTGGGCCCAGGTAAGTTCTTGTCATTGTAAGTATTTGCATATCATTGAGAACCGCCAAAAGGGTACCCCTTGTACATGGTACAGGAGCTTTCCCATAACCAAAATGACAAGGCAAGTAGACAATGAGAATCTCAACAATCTTTTTATTTACCATATGCATAGCTTTTTATTGAGGATGCTTCATAGATAGCTCACTTTGGTGATGCTGCAAGTTTCCACCATGATTAGGGATGGCTTAGACTAGCGGCCCAGGCGTTTCTTTAACACAGAATACAAACTTCATGGAGTTACAAGTTCCCTCTTTATTTCACACCGGTGACATCCATAGACAAAAGAGCATGATATCAACTGAGTACAAAGTACAAGTGCAATTTTGAAAACATTCCCCGTGACATCACGGTTTTGCTAATTCCAACGTATAAGTGTAAGAATATACAACAAAGTTGTCACAATGGTTCAATTTTATTAGGGGCAAATAATATAAAGTGTGCCATCAAGTTCGTGAGGGCTTTAATCACTAAGTTTTCACATAACAAAATAGTTTTTAATTGGAAGATAGTTGAAAACAAGAATATACTTGGAATGGTGTAACACACCATGCATAGGAGTTTATAGTGGACACTTTGGAATAACTTGGTTTCTTGGGAGTTGGAAGCATGAGTATAACTTACTCATACAAGTGGAGGCTAGCAAAAGACTGGGAGCAACCAACTAAGAGAGCATAATGGCCATAATCATGCAGTGCAACAAAGCATACTAATCAAAGCAAAGAGTGGTACTACAAGTGAAGGACTAAATGATCATAGAGGCTAATGGTGACTTGTCATAGTCATAACATGGTGTGAGCATGTGCCAAGTCAACCCAAGCAAAGCATCAAAGGAGAATACCACAATACTATGCTTTTGCATGCTAAAACAACACATAATTTATTCAAGGCACACTAAGCAATCCCAATTATTTGGAACAAGAAATTCTACAACAATAATCACTAAGCATAAGGTCAAAACAACACCTAGCATGTCATGCTAAAGTCTAAGTTACAGTCAATGCAAACTCCTCTTGCACTTACAAACAAGAACTTACTACTCCTTTCCAACACCAAGCAACTTATTTGCAGAACAACACAGCAAGAACGGGGGTCCAAACTATTTTACTCAATCAAACTAAACAAACTAAACAAACTAAGCAAAGCAAACAAAAACTAGGACGCTCGAAGAACAACACAACTATGCATGAAACAATAAAAACGAAGTGTCTAGACAGACCTGAGCTTTTTATTGATGAAGAAGGGTATGCCTTGGGCATCCCCAAGCTTTTACGCTTGTATTTTAATATTTCTTGGGGTGACACCATGGTGGCATCCCCAAGCTTTATTTTTTGTCCATTCTTCATCTCATTGCATCATTTTCTCTCTACACCTGAATTTTTTTCCTTCACACAATCTTCATTAGCAACATTAGTGTATTCAAAAGATATTAGACCCCTAGAAAAGCTTTGGAACAACAAGGATTTTCACTAAAAACACAAGCTACTGTAGTAACTCCTTCAAGAAGCTCAATTCACCTAAAGAGAACTCAAAAATGAATCAATAAGAAGCAAATGCAAATAATGGCAGAAATCTGTCAAAACAGACCAGTAGGTAGAAACCGATTTTTTCGAACATATTTTGTTGCTCAAATAAAAAATTGTTGAACTAACAAAAGTTATCTAACATACTGGGAGATTTATTCTTCAATTTTGAGATCAAGCTGAGTTACAGAGACTCCTTACGAATATTTATGGTGGAGGACAACAATCTGTTTCGGGATAGCAACTCCCCAAATCTTACTTCCCTCTCATTAGAGGTCATTCTTGGCACAAAAATCAAACAAAAAGGATAAGGAGAGGTCATTAATGAAGTAATAACTTCCAAGACTCAAGGTGTCACATCCCAAGATTTTCCAAATCTTGTAATGTGAAAAATAAATGAATAAAATAAAACTTTGTTGATTTTCAGGGTGAGAAGAAACTTTTTGAATCCAATTGGGAACTTTCAAAACCTATTTGGATCAAATAAAATCCTAAAGGGATTTGAAAAGTTCAATAAACAAGAAACTTCAAAATATTTAAAGTTACTATTTTGGATCTTTTAATAAAAGGATTTGGGTTTTCAAAAGAAAAGGAGGATTTATAAATAAGGATTATTTTATATAGCCAAATTAAACCTTGGCCAATATTTTGAAATAAATGTTTTGTTTTGATTAAAAATAGTAAAGGTTTATTTAAATAAAATAATAAGGATTTAATATCCAATTTTATTTAAGTAAAGGCTTTTCCCATTTTAAATAAACACTAAAACTTATTTATTTATTTTAAATAAGTTTTCCAAATATTTTATATTCTCAAATAAAACCTACTGAAGTGTTTTGGTTTTATTTTAGATTTCAAAATAAATATTTTAATAAAACAAATCATATTTGATTTAGTAATGAGGGTCTATTGTATTTAATTATTAATGGACCCTAAAATAAAAGGTTATTTTTATTTTAAACAAGTTTCCAAGTATTCTTTATTTCCAAATAAAACCTACTGATTTGGTTTTGAAAATATTTGGATTTCAAATGGAAATTTTATTAATTAAATCAAACCCTATTTGATTAAATAACTAAAGGTCCATTTTATTTAATTAATGAATGGATCCTAAAAGAATAAAAATATTATTTTATTTTGGGATTTGGTTTATGTTGATAAACAGAACCAAAAACGCATTACTAGTGTGGTGAATAGTTTGAATTGTTTGAATGTTTGAATAGTTGGTTGAAATTCAAAGCAGAAATTTGAATTAGAAAAAGAAAAAAAGCAAACAGGAAGAAAAAAATAGAAACTGGCCGACCCAACCCAGCAGCCCAACTAAGCCCAGTACCAGCCTAGTCTTTCTCCCCCTCCACGAAACGTTTTTCTCACTCAGTCTCGCACCCGCACAGAAGCTGACCGGTGGACCCTCCCCCTCACTTCCTTTCTCGCTGACAGGTATGCCCCACCCCTCCTGTTCATCGTCCTCACCCACAGTGACTCGTTCTTCCCCCGCTCCTGCCGTTGATTCCTCAGGCTTAATTCGTTTTAATGAGGCCACCATTACTCGCAGTGACCATGCCCCTTTAAACGCCAACGACTCTCCTCCGTTTCCCCTCTGTCTCCTCCCCCAAGCACGCCCCAGGCCGCCCCAATTCCTCCCAGAGCACCTCTGTCTCCGACGACCTCTCTTGCCAATTCCGGCCAACACACACCACCTCTTGCCTCCTCGAACACGCAGCTGTGATCAGCATCCCCCAGCGGACCTTCCTGCAGCCGCAACTCACTTGCGCGCGCCCCTGAGCGTCGACAGCGACAACAACCGCCGCCGCCGTGTCTGGTTCATCTCCGGCAAGTACCCAGATAGCTACAGACTGCCCCGCGCTTTCTCAATCACGCTCCCACATTCGCCTCACTCACCTGCATCTGACCACACCCTCGGTTTGCCTCCGCATGATCTACAGTGTCGCCTTCGACCGCGGACAGAACCACCCGACGCCGACGACGTCTCCGACGAGCAATCGCCACCGTTCCCGTGTGCCCCCTGCCTCGTCGACCACACGTAGAGCATCAGCAGGCTTCGGTGATTCTGGTGAGCCACCCCTCTGCTTTCCTTTCCTCCTAAATCACCAGCGACGACCTCGCCTGAGCGCTGCCGCCAGAGCGCCACCGCCAGCGCCGCTGATTATTAGTCAGAGTAGTTAGGACCGTTAGATTTGGATCTGATGTTTAGGATAGAAAGTAAGCGAAAGGGTATGCGATGATCTGAGCCGCACATGCCCCTTTTAATCCTGTGGTCTTTATCGCTTGATCCACACGAATCGGTACCACCCAATCAGGAACAGCCACGTGGCCTCTGTTTGATTTAAAAGACAGAAAACTCTCTATTAGCTTTCCAATTTTGTAAATTGCACAACTTTTGATCCACACGTCCAAAAATTACAAACTTTATATCATTGGAATCAGCAAGACAAGCCCTAGCCAACCATGCCTTTTGTTTAGTAAAAAGCTTCTGGAAAAATGGTTGTTTTTGCAAAAACTTTTGTATGCTTGTTAAGGATGTGAAAATTGTTTAAAAATGATTTTGGGGATAAATTTTTTGGCAAATGGTGTGATTTGAACCTACTAACATTAGGAAACACTTTGTAGATACACAAATGAATTTGGTGAAACAAAATAATAATTCTTTGATTTAAAACCATTTCTAGTCAAATAAAAATGTGGTTTATTTATTAAAAATGATTTTGAAAGAAAACCTTTGGAAAATATTTTGTTTTAAACTCTCTGACCCCAAACACCAAGTTTTATGGTTTGAAAACTTATTTGGTGAACCCTATAGATTAATGCCTTAGTAAAAATATTTTTACACCACATAAAATGATACTTTGTTTTGAAAATGGTTTATAAAGTGAAATCCTTTGCAAATGACTTTGCCCCTTTATAAAATGACCATTAGTTGCCTTCAAATGTTTATGACCCATTAGGAACCACTTTTCTAAATAAAGCAATCCTTGGCATGCTTGCATGCATTGTTATGTTTTATTATTTTATGTGATGTTTTGCTTGATTGGTAGATTGAGTTTGTGCCTTGCTTGATTGATTTGTAGTGACTTGAAGAGTGTGATTGTTGCAAGGACAAGGAGGGAACCCATACTCTACCAAAAAGGCAAGTGATGCTTCATAATTTTTGTCCCATTACTTTCACTATGCATTAGTGATTTTCTCTAAGTAAAACTTGCATGGAATTTTTCTAATTATAAACCTTGCTACAGGAAAACCTAGTAGATGAAACCTTAGTGGAAATCTTCCTAAGTTAAGATTCCTATTACTATCAAGCTTAGCCTAGCTAATAGAAAACATGGGTGGAATATATTTTCAGACTATGGAAAAATATTCTAAGTCTGAGGACTTGTGTTTTGTTTAATAAAACAACTAAGTTAATGAATCACCTGGGTGGAATGAGACTTGCTTGGTGGATTTTGGTTGAGTGGTTCACAAGGCCCATGTCTATGGTTGACCTTGTGTATCTCACTTGTGGATGGCCACTCAGGAACAAAGAGATTTGAGATGTCAAATGTTGAGAAGCTTCAAGTGCAACCACTTGGCAATATGGGCTCTGCCATGATCATATAGGTTGCAAGAACTTAGCCATATGGACAGTGGGTGGTAGAGTTTTGATAGGTTGGAACGCGTCCAGTAGATGATAAACTCCACTATACTACCATAGTATCACTTGCCAATACAATTCAAATGTATTGACCCTTGTGGCTGTAACTTGTAATGTTGCAGGTTTGATTGATTTTAGTGAAGATTGATTGATTAGGATTACAAAGTCTACAACCAACATCTGCCTGTGGCACTTTGAAGATGAAGGACCCCATGACTATAGTTATTCCGCAGCAATGTAATGTAATAGCCAAATGAGCTATGTAAGATGTGATAAAATTATGTTATTCCTGGTTATAAAGTTATATTATGACCTTTGTTTCTTGATATTACATCTTAACTGTGGATGCTAGCTATTTATCCAGGGACTAGCATTGTAAACACAGGGGACTCCACCCTTTATTGTGTAAAGGTTGGGACACTCCCTCTACACAAGGAAACTCTTGAGTTATCTCCTAACAAGTACTTTTCTTTAACGCCTTTAAGTTAGGCTTGATAGCTTGAGAAGATGCTCACGTAAGAATTATGAATTGAAGTCAAGGAGAGCATCAAGAAGCAAATTCAAAACACATTTAAGTCTAACCCACTTCCTATGCATAGGAATATTGTATACAAATAAATTCACAAAGAACAAAGTGACAGGCATAGGAAGATGGAACAAGAGCAACTTCAAAAACTTTCAGCACATAGAGAGGTGTTTCAGTACCAGAAAACTTCCGCCGTAGCCGGACTTTGAGTCTTACTCAATGTCTTTCCTTGCAACTTAGGTAAGAACCCCTTCTTACTTCTGTCCATTTTAAACTTCTTTAAAATCTTATCAAGGTATGTACTTTGCGATAGCCCTATTAGGCGCCTAGATCTATCTCTATAGATCTTTATGCCTAATATGTATGACGCTTCACCTAGGTCCTTCATTGAAAATTTGTTGTTTACATAACTTTTAACACAGTTAAAATATCTATATCATTTCCGATCAATAATATGTCATCCACACATAATATCAGAAATGCCAAATTGCTCCCACTCACTTTCTTCTAAATACAAGCTTCTCCATAAGTTGGACAAATCCAAACTCTTTGATCACCTCATCAAAGCGGAGATTCCAACTTCGTGATGCTTGCTTCCATCCATAGATGGATCGCTGAAACTTGCACACCTTGTTAGCATCCTTACGATCGACAAAACCCTTTGGTTGTATCATATACAACTCTTCTTCAATATTACCATTGAGAAACGCGGTTTTGACATCCATCTGCCATATCTCATAATCGAAATATGCAGCAATTGCTAACATAATCCTAACTGATTTTAGCATCGCTACGGGAGAGAATGTCTCATCGTAGTCAAATCCTTGAATTTGTCGAAACCCCTTTGCGACAAGTCGAGCTTTATAGACGGTCACATTACCATCAGCATCAGTTTTACTTTTGAAAATCCATTTGTTCTCCACGGCCTTTCGGTCGTGAGGTAATTCCACCAAGTTCCAAAGTTGATTTTCATACATGCATTCCATCTCGGATTTCATGGCTTCTAACCATTTGTTGGAATCCGGGCTCATCATCGCTTCTTCATACGTCGCAGGGTCATCATTTTCATCAACCATGAAATTCATGACAGGATTTCCGTACATCTCGGGAACTGCATACGTCTTGCTAGACCTGCGAGGTTTGGTAGTATTCTCTTTCGGAGTTTCATGATCATTATCATTAATTCCCTCTTTAACTGGTGAAACCAACTCCGGAACTACTTCCGGCGCTGCGCTACTTGCCATACTTTGAAGAGAAGGTTCAATAACCTCTTCGAGTTCTACCTTCTGACTACTCACACCTTTCGCGAGAAACTCTTTCTCTAGAAAGGATCCATTCTTGGCAACAAAAACTTTGCCCTCGGATCTGTGATAGAAGGAATATCCAATAGTTTCCTTAGGGTATCCTATGAAGACACATTTTTCCGCTTTGGGTTTGAGTTTATCCGGTTGAAGTTTCTTCACATAAACATCGCAACCCCAAACTTTAAGAAATGACAGCTTAGGTTTGTTTCCAAACCAGAATTCATACGGTGTATTTTCAATGGATTTAGATGGTGCCCGATTTAAAGTGAATGTAGCAGTTTCTAGTGCATAACCCCAAAATGACAACGTCAAGTCCGTCAGAGACATCATAGATCGAACCATATCCAATAAAGTACGATTACGATGTTCCGACACACCATTTCTCTGTGGTGTTCCGGCAGGTGTGAGTTGTGAAACAATTCCACACTCTTTCATGTGAGTGCTAAACTCGTAACTTAGATACTCACCTCCATGGCCGGACCGTAAAAATTTGATCTTTCTATTACGATGATTTTCAACTTCATTCTGAAATTCTTTGAACTTTTCAAAGGTTTTAGACTTGTGTTTCATCAATTAGATATAACCGTATCTACTCAAATCATCCGTGAAAGTAACAAAATAACGATATCCACCTCGCGCCGACACACTCGTTGGACCACATACATCAGAATGTATGATTTCCAATAAATTTGTCGCCCGTTCCATTGAACCGAAAAATGGTGTTCTAGTAATCTTGCCCATAAGGCATGGCTCACATGTATCAAATGATTCAAAATCAAGTGATTCCAAAAGTCCATCCGAATGGAGCTTCTTCATGCGTTTAACGCCAATATGACCTAGACGGCAGTGCCACATATATGTCGATATATCATCATTAAGTTTAATCCTTTTAGCATCAACATTATGAATATGTGTAACATTATCATCGAGATCTAATAGAAATAAACCATTCATAATCGGTGCATGACCATAAAAGATTTCATTCATATAAATAGAACAACCATTGTTCTCGGATTTAAATGAATAACCACTTCGCATCAAACACGATCCAGATACAATGTTCATGCTCAGTGCAGGCACCAGATAACAATTATTCAAGTTTATAACTAATCCCGACGGCAAATGGAGAGGTAGCATTCTGACAACGATCACATCAACGCTTGATCCATTGCCGACACGCATCTTGACCTCACCCTTGCTAGCGGTCGCTTGTTCCGCAGTCCCTAATTTGAGTTACAAATATTAGCAACTGAACCGGTATCAAATACCCAGGTGCTACTATGAGCACTAGTCAAGTACACATCAATAACATGTATATCATATATACCTTTGTTTGCCTTGCCGGCCTTCTTGTCTGCCAAATACTTGGGGTAGTTGCGCTTCCAGCGGCCTGTCCCCTTACAATAGTAGCACTCGGTATCAGACTTAGGTCCAACTCGAGGTTTCTTTTTAGGCACGGCAACCGCCTTTCCGCCCTTACTTCCCTTCCGTTTTCCCTTCTTGTCTTTCTTGAAACCAGTGTTCCTATTGATCATCGACACTTGATGTTCCTTTTTGATCTCCACTTCTGCAGTTTTAAGCATTGACAGAAGCTCGGGGAGAGACTTCTTCATGCCTTGCATATTATAGTTCATCACAAAGATCTTATAGCTAGGTGGCAGAGACTACAGAACACGATGGATGCCTAGGTCAATGGGAATCGATATTCCCAAGGACACAAGCTTATCGGCGTAACCCGACATCTTGAGTACATGCTCACTAACGGAGTTGTGCTCTTCCATCATGCAGCTAAAGAACTTTTCTGAAGCATTGTAGCTCTCTACAGCAGCATGTGTGTCGAAAATAATTTTCAACTCACCCATTGTATCAAATGCATTGACGTTTTCGAAACGCTTTCGAAGTTCCGGATCTAGCCCATACAATATGCCGCAATGAACTAAGTTGTGGTCCTCCTGACGAGTCTGATAGACATTATTCTCCTCGTTAGGGGCATCCTCAAAAGGTGGGGGGCCTAGCAACGCTTCTAGCACATATTGATTTTGTGCAGCAGAGAGGAGAATCCTCAAATTCATGGCCCATCCAGTAAAGTTGCTACCGTTCGTTGCAAGTTTCTCTTTCTCCATGAACACATTGAAATTAAAAGCAGGTGGTGCCATCTACAACAGAATTTGTAAAGTTTAGACTAAGTTTATGATAGATTGAGTTCAACTAATCCACATTACGAATGAACTCCCACTCAAAAACGACATCCCTCGTGTCCTTTTGGTGATTACATGAACCAAATCCACTACACCAAGTCCGATCATCACCTGAGTCAGTGTAGTTTCAAAGGCGAGCATAAAATGGGCATCATATTTACTATATGACTCGTGCTTAACCTTTCGGTCCGTGTTCCGAGGCCATGTTTGTACATGCTAGGCTCGCCAAGTAAGAACCTTAGTATTCGCGTGTGTAACTGTCTTACACCCGAAATATGGTCGTGGATCCAAGAACACCCGATCATCACGTGATGTCTTGGAGCGACGAAAACATAATCGGTGCATACTAAAGGAAGAACACATTATTATCTTGATATTTAAATGAGGGATCATCTTATTATGCTAATAAAATGCCAAACAAGCAATATAAGATGCTATCAAACATCACATGTTTATTAGTGGAATGATATGGTTTCCGCATATGATCTCTATCATGTGCATCGTGGTATGATCACTATCATACCTTTATGTGTAAGGCCAAGGTCCATGGAACTTACACGTTATATGTGTTGTAAGAGTATCATCTCATACTTCTATTTACAACACTACCATATCATAACACTAGCCCAGCAACAATCTAAACTAGACGCCTCCAATTTATCCATTGCAAGTTTTTAAGTGGCTTAGGGCTTTCGAGATAGAACCGTTCATACCTACGAACATGAACCACAATGAGGATAACCAAATTGTTGACAACTCATTGCAAAATAGATATTGACTATAGTAGGAGAGACAGATACCCGCTAGCCACTTATGCAAACTAGTTGCATGTCAAGCATGGAATAGGTCTCATGTGCGAGGACATGTAAAGTTTGTCTGGGCCGCTTCATCCCACTATGCCACCAATATCCAAAATTACAACTAAGGAGCAATAGCATGATCATCATCGCCCACATACTCATATGTGTACTACCCGTGTAAAGTATCTACGCATAGATCCGGCTCTGATACCACTGTAGAGTTCGCAGCATAGAAAACAAAAATTTTCCTACGATGGGAACTACGTACCAAGATCTATCTACTAGATACAAACAAAGGGAGGATGTGTATCCCTATAGAACATACCCTTGAAGACCGACAAAGCTTAACGAGTTCGACTCGTGGTTGATGTAGACGATCTCTTGCCGATCTCAAGATCGAGAGGAAGTCCTAGCGCCGCAAATCAGCAGCGCATCCATGCTCGCACACACGTTCGAGGCACCGAGCAACCTCTGCCTCCTCGCTCCAGCGATGCAGCGGAAGCACAACTCTTTCTTGCCGAATAGCCACCGGGAACATGTATCTCGCTATTCCGAGACCATGGGGGATAAATTCTAGAGGGGGAGAGAGATCCTTCACGAGGAGGTGTGAGTGAAAAGTGAGGAGAGGGGTGCCTTTTATAGGAGGAGGGGGAACCCCAAGGGGGTGGCCGGCCCTCTCCTCTTCATATGGGTGGACACTCCACTCACAAAAATACATTCAAATCCCTCCACTCAAAATCCCACTCAAACTTGCCATTAAATTTCCACCAAATTTAATGCAAACTCCCATTAAATAAAAATCTTTCATTTTATTCAGAATTTTGTCAATTACTTTAATTACAAACATTCACAAATAACCCCTTGCTAGAATTCTATTTCACATGTATAACCTCTTTATGCAATTTCAGCCGAAAACATGTTTCGGTATCTACTGAAATAAATTCCTGCGCTTGCTTATTCTTTCGGCATGAAACTTTTGCTCCAATTGGATGTCGGTGTCTCTTAAGTGTGTCACCCTATGGTTCGTTAATAATGCACACATGATCGAGACCCCTCTCTGATCAATAATCAGAAGCGGGATCTGGAGACCCATACTGACTCCCACACATTCAACGCTGACTTTCTTGTGATTGCCGGAACCTTTTACTCTAGTATCTTAATCCCTTTGTTTCGCGATATATTAAATGTCCGAGATTCGATCATCAGTATCTCCATACCTAGTTTGATCTCGTTACTGACATGCACTCTTTTCTCGTTCCCGTGATATGACATTCTAGTGATCAAATCACTTGCTTGCAAGCTAACCAATGTGATATCATCGAGAGGGCCCAGAGTATATCTATCCATCATCGGGATGAAAAAATTCCACTCTCGATCCATGGGCCTCAACATAACACTTTCTTAGTCCTGAATCCATCTTTATAATCACCCTGTTATGGTGTGACGTTTGATGTTATCAAGAAACTCTTTCGGTGTTAGTGATTGACATGATCTCATGGTCTAAGTATTAGGATCACTTCGTAAGTTGTTATAGCAATATAAACTCAATGAATTTGATCGTAATGCTATACTTCGGATGAATGTTCATCACACCATTACACTAATGTTGTGATCCCATTATTAACAACATCCAATGTCTATGATCAGGAAACCTTGATCATCTTGTTAATCAACGAGCTAGTTTATGAGAGAGGCATAACTAGGAACTTTCTGTTTGTTTATTAAACACACATGTATTAACGTTTCCGTATTAATACAATTATAGCATGCAAAATAAACATCTCTCATATACTTGGAATACACATAATAAACACTTTATTATTGCCTCTTAGGGCATATTCCCTTCAATATGCTTGCTTATTATATGTTGGGAGTCAGCAGAACCGTGCTATCACGGGGAACGTTTTCAACACTTTTTGGATATCTCATCCAGTTGATTTCTTGCTCTTTTGTTTATGGATGTCGACGATGTGAAATAAAAGGGGAAGTTGTTAGTTCATGGAGTTTATACATTGTGTTAGAGAAACGCCTAGGCTGCTAGCCTAAGCCATGCTTAATCATGGTGGAAACTTCCAACATCACCATAATGATCTATATATGAAGCATCCTCAATAAAAATCTATGCATATGGTAAATAAAAATATTGCTGAGATGCTCATTGTCTGCTTGCCTTGTCATTTTGGTTATGGGAAAACTCCTGTACCATATGCAAGGGGTACCCCATTGGCGGTTCTCGATGATATGCATGTATTTACAATGACAAGAACTTTCAGGTGACCAAAGTTGAGTAGCATGCAGAGCAACCCTCGTACTCAAGGGACTTGGGATTTCCAGTGTATGGTCTATCAAGCATATGATTCAGAGTGGACCTCAATTTCACCTTAACCACATGAAGATGCCTATGATAGGGGCAATGAGAGCTCAAAGCTAATGAGTACCTTCCTTTCAGCATTGGGAAGCCTTTCAAACCTTCACAAAACCGTTTTCACAATTTTGTTGAGTCACCACTTATTCTATTAGCACCTTCTTGAGAGCATAGTTGTCATTCTTGTGTTTGTTCCAAAACTTGGTTAATTATGTCATGACTTTGATGCTTGTATCTCTGATATCTTTAATGCTAGTCTTCATGTGAACTTTAGAGGTGCTGTCACATCCCAAGATTTTCCAAATCTTGTAATGTGAAAATAAATTAATAAAATAAAACTTTGTTTGATTTTCAGAGCCAGAAGAAACTTTTTGAATTCAATTGGAACTTCAAACCCATTTGAATTAAAATAAACCTCAAGAGATTTAAAAAGATAAACATTTAATAAAAGGAAAATAAAAACATTTGGAAATACTATTTTGAAACAATTAAATGAAAAGATTTGTGTTTCAAATGAAATAGAAGTTTTATAAATAAAGATTATTAAATAAAGGAAAATTAAACCTTGACCAAACTTTTGGAATTAAAACATTTTATTCTAAATAAATTTAGCAAAGGTTTATTTAAAATAAATTAATAAGGATTTAATATCCAATTTTATTTAAATAAGAAGTTTTACCAATTTAATTTAAACATCAAAGCTTGTTAAATTATTTTAATAAGTTTTCATAAATTGGATCACCAAGTTTGGATCTCTAAATAAAAAGATATGGATTTCATAAGACAAAGATGTAAATATTAATAAAGAATATTTAGACCAAATCAAATCTTGGCCTAATCCATGAAGCAAATGGAGTAATGATTAATCCCAATTCAAATAAAAATATGAAATAAAAGAATATTCCAAATAAAATAAAATGGAAATAACCATTCTATCCCTATTTTAAATAAGGACAAATCTCTAAATAAAAATACATGAGAAAATGATATTTGGAATTAAAACAATTACCCAATCTTATATGATTAATAAATCACTTTGAATACTTTCCAAATAATTCAATATGAATTATTTGAACCAAATAAACAAATCCTAAATGGATTATTATCTAAGGACCATTTATTTAATTATAAATGGAACCTAAAATAAAAGGTTATTTTATTTTAAAACAAGATTTCCAAGCATCCTTATTTTCAAATAAAACCTACTGGTTTGATTATGAAAATAATTTGATTTCAAATGGAAGTTTTATTAATAAAAATCAAACCCTATTTTATTAAATAACTAGTGATTCATTTTAATTAACTATTAAATGGATCCTAAAATAAATAAGGATATTATTTTATTTTATTTTGAGATTTGGTTTATGTTGATAAACAAAATCAAATTCAAATTTACAAACTGAATGATTGTTTGGATTTGATTTGAGTGTGAATTGTTTGTTTGGAAATTCAAAACAGAAATTGAAATTAGAAAAGGAAAAGAAATGACAGAAATAAAAATAAAGCAAATGCCCAGCCCAACTACCCCAGCCCACTAAGCCAATCCAGCCCAGCTTCCCTCTCCCCTCCCCGAACCGTTTTTCTCACCCCAGAAGCAACCCACGCAGACACTGACGGGTGGACCTTCTCTCGATTCATTTCCCCAGCGACGGTGGACCTCTTCCATCGCTCATCTTTCTTCTCCACCCCACGATCGCTTCTTTCTCGCCACCAGGTGCTTGATTTCACGCATCAAATACGCCATAACGCGGCCGCCTTAACTCGCTGCAGTCACGCTGTCTTAATCGCCCACGACCTCTCCTCCATTTCCCTCTGTTCCCTTCCCCTAGCACGCCTCCGGCCTCTCAATTTCTCTTCGACTACATTGTCTCCGACGACGCTCCGACGCCAAATCCGGCAGCCCCTCGCCGCCCCTCTTCTCCCCAACCAACCTCACACCTTCTACACTCCCAGGAGCATCTCCAGGCACTTTTCCTTTACCCGGGCGCCTAACGCCGCTCTAGCAAACCACGAGCCGCCTTGCTTTTTCTTCTCCTGAAGCCCGCAGTAGCATCCGACCACCCTTCGCCTCGTTGATGCACACGATCACCGACCCGTATGCAACTAACGCATTTGTTATCTTGCTTTTCCGTGGCTTGTGTCGACACCTCCGACGATAAACAGAGAAGCCAACGCCGAGCGAACTCCGTGAGCAATTGGTATCGCCCAAGACACCCTCGCCTCCTCGAAACCTCGTTGAGCATCAGCGCCACGAACTCGGTGAGCTTCATCTCTCTTCCTCGCTTCCTAGAACCACCGCGAGCATCTCGTCGTCGCCGCCATTGCACCACCGCGCAGCGCCGCTTTCGGTGCGAGTGATTGCAGATTCGATCCAGTGAGCGAGCAGGATTAGTTGACTTAAGTCGCGAAGGGGTACTCGATCTGAGCCATTCGATTTAACTAGATCCAACGCACCACAGTGTGATCCGCAGCGAACCGGTACCGTCGAATGGAAACGTGCCGCGTGTCATCTGTTTGTTAAAAACAGATTTTGAAATCAGAATTTGATACAGATTTCAAACCCTTATATCTTTTGAACCACACGTCCAAATTTGACAAATTTTATATCAAAAGATTCAGGAGAACAAGCCCTAGCCAACCATGGCCTTAGTTGGTCAAATAGTATTTGTTAGCTTGTTTAAATTTGCAGATTCTTTTGTGTGCTTGCTAACATTAGAAAAATCATTTAAAAATGAATTTTGAGATCAAACCTTTGCCAATTGGTTTATTGTGACCCTACTGACCCTAGGAATCAACCCATGGTTTGGAAAATGAATTTGGAAAAGTTTGGAATGGATTAATTAGTTTAGTCCATTTCTAGCCAAATAAAATTAGTGATTTTATTATGGAAATGTTTAAAGGAAGAAAACTTTGGAGTAGATGGTTTGGACCAAACCTACTGACCCAAAAACACCAAGTTTTGCAATAGCAACTCATTTGGTGAACCCTATGGGAAAATGGCTTAGTAAAAATATTTCTACACCACATAAAATAACACTTTGTTTTGAAAATGGTTTTTAAGTGAAACCTTTTGCAAATGACTTAGACACTTTAGAGAATGACCATTAGATGAACCCAAATGGCTATAACCCACTAGGAACCACTTTTTCAAACAAAACAAAGCTTGGCATGCTTGCATGCATTTCTTTGACTATGTTATTTATGTGTGTTGTTTTGCTTGATTGGTAGATTGAGATTGTGCCTTGCTTGATTTATTTGTAGTGACTTGAAGAGTGTGATTGTTGCAAAGATCAAGAAGTGAACCCATACTCTACCAAAAAGGCAAGTGATGCTTCATAATTTCTATCCCAATACTTTTATTATGCATTAGTGATTTTGTTAAGTAAAACTTGCATGGATTTTGCTAAGTATAGATCTTGCTATAGGAAAACCTTGTAGAAGAATCCTTAGTAGGATTTTCCTAAGTTAGAGATTCCTACTACTACCAAGCTTAGCCTAGCTAATAGAAAACATGGGTGGAATATATATTCACACTATGGAAAATATTCTAAGTCTAAGGACTTGTGATTTTGTCTAATAAAACAACTAAGTTAATGAATCACCTGGGTGGAATGGAATAGATTGGTGGAGAATGGTTGAGTGGTTCACAAGGCCATGGACTTGGATTGTGTATCTCACTTGTGGAATGCCACCCAGGAAACAAAGGGATTTGAGATGTCAAATGTTGAAAAGCTTCAAGTGCAACCACTTGGCAATATGGGCTCTGCCATGATCATATAGGTTGCAAGAACTTAGCCAAATGGACAGTGGGTGGTAGTGTTTGATAGGTTGGAGCGCGTCCATTTTGGTCTAAGGGAAGGCTTCTGAAAGATTTTGTCTTGGGAAACCAAGTCTTGTGGGTAAAGTGCACCACCTCTGCAGAGTGTAAAACCTAAGTACTTAGCCATGTCCCTGGTAAAGGACAATTTGAGCATCAAGACATGGAAACAATCAAGAATCTCATCATTCCAATTTCTAAATAAAACTTGTGGGTGAACAAGGGATTGTGTGTATTCTTCAATCTTTGATGGAAAGATGGCTTGATATAAGGATCTTGAAATCTTGGATTGAGGAAAATGATTTTACCAAGCACTTCAGTCTTTGATTTGTAGATGCCTCGAGAAGGATCTTCAGTCTTTGATTGAGAGAAGTATTGGAAAAGTTTTTGACAAAACTATTTATTTTCAAAACGTTAAGGAAAAATCTATTTTGAGAAATGCAAGCCTCAACTCCACTTAGCCAAATGCATATAGATGATAGACTCCACTATATATTCCATAGTATCACTTGCCAATACAATTCAAATGTATTGACCCTTTGTGGCTGTAACTTGTATGTTGCAGGTTTGATTGATTTTTAGTGAGGATTGATTGTTTAGGATTACAAAGTCTACAACCAACATCTGCCTGTGGCACTTTGAAGATGAAGGACCCATGACTATATTTATTCCGCTGCAATGTAATGTAATAGCCATATGAGCTATGTATGATGTAATAAAATTATTTTGTTATTCCTGGTTATAAAGTTATATTATGACCCTTGTTTCTTGATATTACATCTAAACTGTGGATGCTAGCTATTGATCCAGGGACTAGCATTGTAAACACAGGAGGGATCAATCTTATTAAAGGTTGGGACCCCTACAGATGGTATCAGAGCATTGTGTTGCCTGTAGGATTTGTAAACCTAGGATTGGACAAAAACCCTTAGAAAAATAGGAGTTATATTTTGATCCAAAACTTATTTACAAAAACACTTGTAAACTCTTTCCTCAACCATTTTGGTTTCAACTCTACATCTCTTCTATTTCAACTTGATGGATAAAAAAACCTACCCCATGGCCAAAGACTACACCATGTGCAAAGGACTTCTACAACTTCTTCAACTCTAATGACTTCAACATCTTCAGCATATTCACCAAGGACTTCCAACTTGGAAACTACTAAGGACTACAAGTGAAACAAGGAACTCTTACTCAAGATTTAGAGACTAAGGGAATGCAAAATAAGAAGGATCCATCAACAACTTTGAAGTATTGAAACCAAGAGCTTTTCCCAAGGAAACCATGATCTCCTACAAGAAGAATCATGAAGGAAGGAAAGATCACAAGTGAACCATATAGATGGACCACCATATTTTAGTAAAGTCAAACACACCAACTTATGTGGTGTAACAAAAATATTTTGTTGCCTAAGTATGTGCTTGAACCTTGTTTGAGTGAAATGTTTGGTTTGTGATTGCATGCACATTGCTTGTGTGAATTGTGATGTGTGTGATTAGAATTGATTCCTTAGAAATATCTTTCCTACTCTAATCTTCCTTCAAACCCAAACAGATGACTTCTCCAAGAAACTCCAACATCAGGGTTGATGACACCAACACCAACCAAGAAGACAACATGAAAGAACTTATAGCAACCCAAAACCAATTGAGCCAAGAGACAACTCAGCTTTTAGCCAACAACAATGGATTAGACCCAGCCATACAAAGTATTTTGAGACTTCAATCCCAATTGTTGCAAGGATTGGTTACTCAAGTAATCAACATGAGAGAAAACTTTTCCCAAAGAGCTAATGACAACAAGGATGACAAAGATGTTAATCCAGAAGGAACCCAAGCTAGCAATGTTTTTAGAGACAAGGATCATGCATCCAAGGAACATGAAGATCAATGCCTCAAGAAGAGAGAAAGATCTCCCACCTATGAAGAACATGAACTAGAAGAACTCCTAGTTTTGGAGAGACCCAAAAAGAAAAAGAAATTCCCCAACACTAGTAAGAAGGATATTACACAGGTGCAATGTTTCAAATGCAAAGAGATGGGACACTATGCCAATGAGTGCCCAGAAAACAAGAAGAACCAAGGAAACAAACAAGAGACAGTAATACCAAAGAAAAAGAAAGATATTAGCCAAGTGATGTGCAAACACTGCAAAGAGTTAGGACATTATGCAAACTACTGTCCAGAAAAGATGAAGCATAAGATAAACCAGCCTTTGAGAGATATCAGCCTTGTCACATGTTTCAAATGCAAGGAACTAGGCCACTATGCAAACAATTGTCCAGAAAGAATGGAGAACAAGTTAAACAAGTCTATGAAGGATCTCAACCTTGGTCCATGAGACAAGCACAGGAATAAAGAAAAAGTTTAACATAGAGAAATTTTCCAGGACCCAAGAAGGCCAATATGTAATTTTTGTTTGAAAATTTTTAAGGGTGGTAGTACCTAGTTGTTTGAACTTGCTTGAAACCTCAGCCTTCCCAAATCTCGGACGAGATTTATTTTAAGTGGTAACTGTCACATCCCAAGATTTTCCAAATCTTGTAATGTGAAAATAAATTAATAAAATAAAACTTTGTTTGATTTTCGAGCCGAAGAAACTTTTGAATTCAATTGGAACTTCAAACCCATTTGAATTAAAATAAACCTCAAGAGATTTAAAAGATAAACATTTAATAAAAGGAAAATAAAAACATTTGGAAATACTATTTTGAAACAATTAAATGAAAAGATTTGTGTTTCAAATGAAATAGAAGTTTTATAAATAAAGATTATTAAATAAAGGAAAATTAAACCTTGACCAAACTTTTGGAATTAAAACATTTTATTCTAAATAAATTTAGCAAAGGTTTATTTAAAATAAATTAATAAGGATTTAATATCCAATTTTATTTAAATAAGAAGTTTTACCAATTTAATTTAAACATCAAAGCTTGTTAAATTATTTTAATAAGTTTTCATAAATTGGATCACCAAGTTTGGATCTCTAAATAAAAAGATATGGATTTCATAAGACAAAGATGTAAATATTAATAAAGAATATTTACAGACCAAATCAAATCTTGGCCTAATCCATGAAGCAAATGGAGTAATGATTAATCCCAATTCAAATAAAAATATGAAATAAAAGAATATTCCAAATAAAATAAAATGGAAATAACCATTCTATCCCTATTTTAAATAAGGACAAATCTCTAAATAAAAATACATGAGAAAATGATATTTGGAATTAAAACAATTACCCAATCTTATATGATTAATAAATCACTTTGGAATACTTTCCAAATAATTCAATATGAATTATTTGAACCAAATAAACAAATCCTAAATGGATTATTATCTAAGGACCATTTATTTAATTATAAATGGAACCTAAAATAAAAGGTTATTTTATTTTAAAACAAGATTTAGCATCCTTATTTTCAAATAAAACCTACTGGTTTGATTATGAAAATAATTTGATTTCAAATGGAAGTTTTATTAATAAAAATCAAACCCTATTTTATTAAATAACTAGTGATTCATTTTAATTAACTATTAAATGGATCCTAAAATAAATAAGGATATTATTTTATTTTATTTTGAGATTTGGTTTATGTTGATAAACAAAATCAAATTCAAATTTACAAACTGAATGATTGTTTGGATTTGATTTGAGTGTGAATTGTTTGTTTGGAAATTCAAAAGAAATTGAAATTAGAAAAGGAAAAGAAAATGACAGAAATAAAATAAAGCAGCCCATTGACCAACTACCCCAGCCCACTAAGCCAATCCAGCCCAGCTCCCTCCTCCCGAACGTTTTCTCACCCTGAAGCAACCCACGCAGACACCGACGGGTGGACCTTCTCTCGATTCTTTCCCACCGACCGTGGACCTCTTCCATCGCTCATCTTTCTTCTCCACCCACGATCGCTTCTTTCTCGCTCACCACGGTGCTTGATTTCACGCATCAACACGCCATAACGCCCGCCTTAACTCGCTGATCCACGCTGTCTTAATCGCCCACGACCTCTCCTCCATTTCCTCTGTCCCTTCCCCAGCACGCCCATCCCTCTCAATTTCTCTTCGACTACATTGTCTCCGACGCCCGACGCCAAATCCGGCAGCCCCTCGCCGCCCCTCTTCTCCCCAACCAACCTCACACCTTCTACACTCCCAGGAGCATCTCCAGGCACTTTTCCTTTACTCATGGGCGCCCGAACGCCTCTAGCAAAACCACGAGCCCCGCTTTTTCTTCTCCGGCGAAGCCCGCAGGTAGCATCTGACCACCCCCTTCTGTCTCGTTGATGCACACACGATCACTGACCCCGTATGCAACTAACGCATTTGTTATCTTGCTTTTCCGTGGCTTGTGTCGACACCTCCGACGATAAACAGAGAAGCCCAACGCCGAGCGAACTCCGGCGAGCAATTGGTATCGCCCCAGTACACCCCTCGCCTCCTCGAAACCTCGTTGAGCATCAGCGTCGCGCCACGAACTCGGTGAGCTTCATCTCTCTCTTCCTCGCTTCCTAGAACCACCGCGAGCATCTCGTCTGGCCGTCGCCGCCGTGCACCACCGCCAATACCGCTTTATTCGAGTGATTGCAGCCGTTCGATCCAGAGTGAGCGAGCAGGATTAGTTGACTTAAGTCGCGAAGGGGTACTCGATCTGAGCCATTCGATTTAACTAGATCCAACGCACCACAGTGTGATCCGCAGCGAACCGGTACCGTCGAATGGAAACGTGCCGCGTGTCATCTGTTTGTTAAAAACAGATTTTGAAATCAGAATTTGATACAGATTTCAAACCCTTATATCTTTTGAACCACACGTCCAAATTTGACAAATTTTATATCAAAAGATTCAGGAGAACAAGCCCTAGCCAACCATGGCCTTAGTTGGTCAAATAGTATTTGTTAGCTTGTTTAAATTTGCAGATTCTTTTGTGTGCTTGCTAACATTAGAAAAATCATTTAAAAATGAATTTTGAGATCAAACCTTTGCCAATTGGTTTATTGTGACCCTACTGACCCTAGGAATCAACCCATGGTTTGGAAAATGAATTTGGAAAAGTTTGGAATGGATTAATTAGTTTAGTCCATTTCTAGCCAAATAAAATTAGTGATTTTATTATGGAAATGTTTAAAGGAAGAAAACTTTGGAGTAGATGGTTTGGACCAAACCTTGACCCAAAAACACCAAGTTTTGCAATAGCAACTCATTTGGTGAACCCTATGGGAAAATGGCTTAGTAAAAATATTTCTACACCACATAAAATAACACTTTGTTTTGAAAATGGTTTTTAAGTGAAACCTTTTGCAAATGACTTAGACACTTTAGAGAATGACCATTAGATGAACCCAAATGGCTATAACCCACTAGGAACCACTTTTTCAAACAAAACAAAGCTTGGCATGCTTGCATGCATTTCTTTGACTATGTTATTTATGTGTGTTGTTTTGCTTGATTGGTAGATTGAGATTGTGCCTTGCTTGATTTATTTGTAGTGACTTGAAGAGTGTGATTGTTGCAAAGATCAAGAAGTGAACCCATACTCTACCAAAAAGGCAAGTGATGCTTCATAATTTCTATCCCAATACTTTTATTATGCATTAGTGATTTTGTTAAGTAAAACTTGCATGGATTTTGCTAAGTATAGATCTTGCTATAGGAAAACCTTGTAGAAGAATCCTTAGTAGGATTTTCCTAAGTTAGAGATTCCTACTACTACCAAGCTTAGCCTAGCTAATAGAAAACATGGGTGGAATATATATTCACACTATGGAAAAATATTCTAAGTCTAAGGACTTGTGATTTTGTCTAATAAAACAACTAAGTTAATGAATCACCAGGTGGAATGGAATAGATTGGTGGAGAATGGTTGAGTGGTTCACAAGGCCATGGACTTGGATTGTGTATCTCACTTGTGGAATGCCACCCAGAAACAAAGGGATTTGAGATGTCAAATGTTGAAAAGCTTCAAGTGCAACCACTTGGCAATATGGGCTCGCCATGATCATATAGGTTGCAAGAACTTAGCCAAATGGACAGTGGGTGGTAGTGTTTGATAGGTTGGAGCGTCCATTTTGGTCTAAGGAAGGCTTGAAAGATTTTGTCTTGGGAAACCAAGTCTTGTGGGTAAAGTGCACCACCTCTGAGTGTAAAACCTAAGTACTTAGCCATGTCCCTGGTAAAGGACAATTTGAGCATCAAGACATGGAAACAATCAAGAATCTCATCATTCCAATTTCTAAATAAAACTTGTGGGTGAACAAGGGATTGTGTGTATTCTTCAATCTTTGATGGAAAGATGGCTTGATATAAGGATCTTGAAATCTTGGATTGAGGAAAATGATTTTACCAAGCACTTGGTCTTTGATTTGTAGATGCCTCGAGAAGGATCTTCAGTCTTTGATTGAGAGAAGTATTGGAAAAGTTTTTGACAAAACTATTTATTTTCAAAACGTTAAGGAAAAATCTATTTTGAGAAATGCAAGCCTCAACTCCACTTAGCCAAATGCATATAGATGATAGACTCCACTATATATTCCATAGTATCACTTGCCAATACAATTCAAATGTATTGACCCTTTGTGGTCGTAACTTGTATGTTGCGAGTTTGATTGATTTTTAGTGAGGATTGATTGTTTAGGATTACAAAGTCTACAACCAACATCTGCCTGTGGCACTTTGAAGATGAAGGACCCATGACTATATTTATTCCGCTGCAATGTAATGTAATAGCCATATGAGCTATGTATGATGTAATAAAATTATTTTGTTATTCCTGGTTATAAAGTTATATTATGACCCTTGTTTCTTGATATTACATCTAAACTGTGGATGCTAGCTATTGATCCAGGGACTAGCATTGTAAACACAGGAGGGATCAATCTTATTAAAGGTTGGGACCCCTACAGGTGCCTTGGCATTTACATTGTGCTCTTCAAACAAAGGCAAGCGAGATACCACTCTATCATACCTTATTATGAGCATTACAATGTTGCTTATGTTTATGTTTCATCCTACTTATTATTATTGAGTTGGTTTCTCTTCATAGCTTGCAATGACTATTGGATAGACTTAGTTGCATACTCCTTATTATGAATTGTCTAAGCATCTACTCCTGTGCTGAGAATATTTATATCATATGAAGCAAAGTGTTCGTGAAAGTTCTTTTATCGCACTTAGTTTTCAACTGAATTGCTTGAGGACAAGCAATAATCTAAGATTGGGGGGAGTTGATACGTCCAAAACATATCTACTTTATCGAACACTTTGCTATTGTTTTTCCTCTATACTTGTGTGATTTGGATACAACTAACACGGACTCACGCTGTTTTCATCAGAATTACCTTGGTGTATTGTTTTTGTGCAGAAAAATAATTTATCAGGAAAAACCCGAAAAATATGCCAAAAACTATTTCTCACCAGAAGATCCACGGAGCCAGAAGAGGAGACAAAGGGGAGGCCTCGGGGGCCCAGACCCACCCCAGGCGCGGGCCCACCTGACCCCGCGCCTGGAGGGGGTTTGGCCACCCCAGGCAGCTCCTCGGCCTCCCTCCGCGCCTATAAGTTGCCTTCTGACCTAAAAACTAAGGGGAGTTTGATAGTTTTACAAAAAGAGTTCCCTTCTGCCGCCGCCACCAGAAACCAAGATTCGGATCCAGAAACTCCGTTCTGGCACCCTGCCGGGATGGGGAATTTGGAGAGGATCATCACCATCGTCATCACCAACTCTCCTCTATCAACCATCAAAGTTTCCCTCATCCATGAGTGAGTAATCCCCCGCTGCAGGCTATGGGGATGGTAGGGATTGGATGAGTTCTATCATGTAATCGAATAAGATTGTTAGGGCATAGTACCTAGTATCTCTATTAGTGCTATTTGACTTTGTTGCAACTTGTTGTTCTTAATGCTTGTCACTAGGGACCGAGTGCCATGATCTTAGATCTGAACTTATTATTGAATCATTATGATAGTATTGTTTATGGTCTTACCTGCAAGTTGTGTACACATATCATTGTCCGGATCCAAAGGCCCGAAAGTGAGAATAATTGGGACAATCGGAGGGGATGGATGTGGTGTGAGGATCACATGTGTTCATGGAGTGTTAATTCTTTGCTCCAGTGCTCTATTAAAAGGATCACATTAATTGCCAGTAGTTCCCTAGAGGCCCCACTGCCACGGGCTGGCTGGACATAAGATGTTGTGCAAGTTCTCATTGCGAGCACGTATGACTATATTTGGAGCACATGCCTAGGATTGTTTAGTACTTGGATGCTTGTTATCATTTATCTGCAATTCCCTAGTTCTTGAAGTTACATGCTTATACTCGTCCATGCAACGCCCATCCATCCATCCCTATGCCTACCGCACTCGAATCCTATTATTACCATTACTGTTAGTATTGCTACTGTTTCACTATTGTTGTTACTGTTGTTGTTGCTTTGCTGTTGCTACTACCAAACTATTACTACTGATAAACTTATGTGAGCAAGAACTATTTCCGAGTGCAGCTGAAATGACAACTCAGTCGTTAAGGCTTGCAAGTATTCTTTGGCTCCCCTTGTGTCAAATCAATAAATTGGGTAATACTACCCGTGAAGACTGTTGTTATCCCCTACACTTGTGGGTCATTAAGCACAGCAGCAATTTTTCCCCCAGTAGAGACTGACGTTATCGAACCAGAAGGAGGAAGGAAACGTCTCAAAGGTGTTGCAAGGAATGTGGAAATCTGCACAATAAAAACTCAAGACTTTGCCCCAACGAATCAGTGAGGTTGTCAAGCTCACCGGTTTGCTGTAACAAAGGATTAACTGTATGGTGTGGAAGGTGATGAATGGTTTGCAGCAAGTAAACAGAGGAAGATGTATCAATGGTAAAGATTGGACCGGGGTCCATAGTTCACTAGAGGTTCTCTCCTTAGATAAACAACATGGCATGAAGGGTAAACAAATTACAGTAGGGCAATTGACAGGAACTGAGCAAGGAATAACAATGCAATACTAGACAAAAAGTGTAGGGTTCGCAGCATAGAAAACAAAAAAATTCCTATGATGGGAACTATGTACCAAGATCTATCTACTAGATACAAACAATGGGCAGATGTATATCCATAGAGAACATAACCTTGAAGACCGACAAAGCTTAACTTGTTCGACTCGTGGTTGATGTAGACGATCTCTTGCCGATCTCAAGATCGAGAGGAAGTCCTAGCGCCTCAAATCAGCAGCGCATCCGTGCTTGCACACACGTTCGAGGCATCGAGCAACCTCCGCCTCCTCGCTCCAGCAATGCAGCGGAATCACAACTCTTTCTTGCTGAATAGCCACATGGAACATGTATCTCTCTAGTCCGAGACCATGGGGGATAAATTCTAGAGGGGGAGAGAGATCCTTCACGAGCAGGTGTGAGTCAGAAGTGAGGATAGGGGTGCCTTTTATAGGAGGAGGGGGGACCCCAAGGGGGTGGCCGGCGCATGGGGGCTGCCCCCTTGCCCTCCCCTCTTCATGTGGGTGGACACTCCACTCACAAAAATCCATTCAAATCCCTCCACTCAAAATCCCACTCAAACTTGCCATTAAATTTCCACCAAATTTAATGCAAACTCTCATTAAATAAAACTCTTTTATTTTATTCAGAATTTTGTCAATTACTTTAATGACAAACATTCACAAATAACCCCTTGCTAGAATTCTATTTCACATGCATAACCTCTTTATGCAATTTCACTTGAAAACCTGTTTCGGTATCTAGTGAAATAAATTCCTGCGCTTGTTTATTCTTTTGGCATGAAACTTTTCCTCCAATCGGATGCGGTGTCTCTTAAGTGTGTCACCCTATAGTTCATGAATAATGCGTACATGATCGAGACCCCTCTCTGATCAATAATCAGAAGCGGGATCTGGAGACCCATACTGACTCCCACACATTCAACGATGACTTTCTTGTGATCGTCGGAACCTTTTACGCTAGTATCTTAATCCCTTTGTTTCGCAATATATTACATGTCTGAGATTCGATCATCGGTATCTCCATACCTAGTTTTATCTCATTACTGACATACACTCTTTTCTCGTTCCTGTGATATAACATTCTAGTGATCAAATCACTTGCTTGCAAGCTAACCAATGTGATATCACCCAGAGGGCCCAGAGTATATCTATCCGTCATCGGGATGAACAAATTCCACTCTCGATCCATGGGCCTGAACATAACACTTTCTTACTCCTGAACCCATCTTTATAATCACCCTGTTACGGTGTGACATTTGATGTTATCAAGAAACTCTTCCGGTGTTAGTGATTGACATGATCTCATGGTCTAAGGATTAGGATCACTTCGTAAGTTGTTATAGCAATATAAACTCAATGACTTTGATCGTAATGCTATACTTCAGATGAATGTTCATCACACCATTACACTAATGTTGTGATCCTATTATTAACAACATCCAATGTCTATGATCAGGAAACCTTGATCATCTTGTTAATCAACGAGCTAGTTTATGAGAGAGGCATAACTAGGAACTTTCTGTTTGTTTATTAAACACACATGTATGAACGTTTTCGTATTAATACAATTATAGCATGCAAAATAAACATCTATCATACTTGGAATACACATAATAAACACTTTATTATTGCCTCTCAGGGCATATTCCCTTCAGTCTCCCACTTGCACTAGAGACAATAATCTAGTTACATAGTGATAAATCTAACACTCATTGAGTTCTGGTGTTGATCATGTTTTGCTCTAGGGAGAGTTTTAGTCAACGGATATGCTACATTGAGATCCGTGTGTACTTTACAAATATATATATCTCCATCCTTGACATGCTCGCGGATGGAGTGAAACCGGCGGTTAATATGCTTGGAATGCTTGTGAGACCTTGGTTCTTGGCATTGGCAATGGCACCATTGTTGTCACAATAGATCACCATTGGGTCCAACGCATTTGTAACCACACCTAATTTGGATATGAACTCCTTCATCCAAACCGCTTCCTGAGCCGCTTCCAAAGCAGCAACATATTCAGCCTCCGTTGTTGATCCCGCCACCACAGGTTGTTTGGAGCTCCTCCAACTAACCGCTCCGCCATTCATGAGAAATACGCATCCGGATTGAGATTTAGAGTCATCCGGATCGGTGTCAAAGCTAGCGTCAACATAACACTTAGCGACGATCTCTTCTTCACCTCCGTATACAAGAAACATATCCTTAGTTCTTCGTAAGTACTTAAGGATATTCTTGACTGCTATCCGGTTCGAACCGGATCCTATTGGTACCTACTAGTCAAACTAATATCATGTGCCACATCCGGTCTTGTACATAGCATGGCGTACATTATAGAGCCTATGGCTGAAGCATAGGGGACTTTGTCCATTATCTCTCTTTTGTTCCGCCGTAGCCGGACTTTGAGTCTTACTCAATGTCTTTCCTTGCAACATAGGTAAGAACCCCTTCTTACTTCCGTCCATTTTAAACTTCTTTAAAATCTTATCAAGGTATGTACTTTGCGATAGCCCTATTAGGCACCTAGATCTATCTCTATAGATCTTTATGCCTAATATGTATGACGCTTCACCTAGGTCCTTCATTGAAAATTTCTTGTTTAGATAACTTTTAACACTATTTAAAATATCTATATCGTTTCCGATCAATAATATGTCATCCACATATAATATCAGAAATGCCACATTGCTCCCACTCACTTTCTTCTAAATACAAGCTCCTCCATAAGTTTGGACAAATCCAAACTCTTTGATCACCTCATCAAAGCGGAGATTCCAACTTCGTGATGCTTGCTTCAATCCATAGATGGATCGCTGAAGCTTGCACACCTTGTTAGCATCCTTACGATCGACAAAACCCTTTGGTTGTATCATATACAACTCTTCTTCAATATTACCATTGAGAAACGCGGTTTTGACATCCATCTGCCATATCTCATAATCGAAATATGCAGCAATTGCTAACATAATCCTAACTGATTTTAGCATCGCTACGGGAGAGAATGTCTTATCGTAGTCAACTCGTTGAATTTGTCGAAACCCTTTGAAAGGGCATTTATTGTCATAATCACTTTTGGTGTTCGTTAACAACAAGTAGATCATTTTACTGTTTGTTATTGTCCACAAGTTGGTATTATCATTGATAAACTGCACACATACTCTTGGGAAAAGACCACATTCATTTGCCACTGATCTGGAAACTCCAGACCAGAGTCTCCGGTGTGCCAAGGCCGGAGTCTCCGGTGTGGTCTGGAGTTTCCGATTCTGGCTCCGGTGGTGCTTCCTAGGACCTCGCTAGGACATTCTGACTAGGGGTCCGGAGGCTGAATCGGAGGTTACTCCGGAGTCTCTGGACTTTGGTCAGTCCGAAGTCTCCGGTGTTGGAAGGCCGGATTCTCCGGTGTTGCTGGTGCAAAATTGGGCTGGGTCAGTCAGAAGGGCAGTCCAGAGACTGGTCCGGAGTCTCCGGTGTAGACCGGAGTCTCCGGTCTTCAGACCGGAGTCTCTGGTCTGACTTTTCTACAACGGTCAGAAAACGGTTCGTGGAGGGGGCTGCCTATAAAAAGGGACCCTTATCTTCTTCCTTGTCACATCCCAAAATTTTCCAAATTTTGAAATGTGAAAAATAAATAAACAAAATAAAGAATTGTTGATTTTTAGGGTGAGAAGAATTTTTTTGATTCCAATTGGAAACATCAAAACCTATTTTGGATCAAATAAAATCCTAAAGGGATTAAAAAAGATAAACAATTAATAAATAAAATTATAATAGTTGGAATCACTATTTTTGGATCTCTTAATAAAAAGATATGGTTTTCAAAAGCAAAGGTAGAAATATAAATAAGGATTATTTTATAGAGCCAAATTAAATCTTAACCAAGCTTTTGAAATAAAATATTTCTATTCGATAAAAAGAGTAAAGGTTTATTTAATTAAAATAATGAGGATTTATTTAATATCCAATTTTATTAAAGTAAAGGCTTTTCCATTTTAAATAAACACTAAAACTTGTTAATTTATTTTAAATAAGATTTCCAAGTGTTTTATATTTTCAAATAAAACCTACTAAAATGATTTTGGTATTATTTTGGATTTCAAATAGAGTTTTTAAATAAATTAAATCCTATTTGAATTAATGACTAAGGTCTATTTATTTAATTATTAATGGATCCTAAAAAGAATAAAAATTATTTTGTTTTGGACTTTGGATTATGTTGTTAAACAGAATTAAAATCAACATAAGGTTTGGTGGTGGTTTGATTTGAATTGGAGTTCGAATTATTTGTTTGAAAATCAAAACAGAAATTCAAATTGGAAAAAGAAAAAGCTTTCAGTATAAATAAAAGTGAAGCAAACTCAGCCCAGCTACCAGGCCCAGTCCAGCCCACTCACAGCCCAACTTCCCCACCCCGCAGCGAATCGTTTTTCCACTCATGCGCGCACCCGCTGAGTCACTGAGCAGTGGACCCCGTGCCCCCTCTCTCTCCCTCACTGTCTACACGGCCCCACCGCCAGCACGTCATCATCAACCTCGCGACCACGTCCCCCTACCGTTGCTGCCGATTGATTGCCGGCATCAATACGTGTTGATGGATGAGTAAATCCTCGCTGTGATCACGCGTAGATAAACGACCACGCCTCATCTCTCTTTCCCCCCAAACTCCAGCCACTCCCTTCCCCCAGGCTGAGTGAATTTAGAGCTCGACCACCTCTGTCTCCGACGGTGTTCCCGGCCAATTCCGGCAAACCGAAGCCGCCCCTCTCCTCACCGAGCACACAAGTTTGCTCCTCAGTTCCGTGTGCACCTGCCCGTGTGCTCCACTCGCTCGCGCACGCACCAAATCGTCGGCTTCGTCATCACCTGAGCACCGACGCGTCTGTCTCGTCTCCGGCGAAGTCTCCCCGTAAGCCCCGTCCTCCCCTCTCTCTTCCGATGATGCTCCCATACTCGCAACCCTCGTGCGCACCTAACCGTGCCTTTACTTTGTCTTAGCGCGGTCCAAAACGTCGCCAGCGACGACAACCCGAGAGCACCGCCGCCTGCAGCAACTCCGGTGAGCGATTCCTATCGTCCCCGTGCGCCCCCTGCCCAACGACGAGCACCTTGAGCATCATAGCGTCACTGCGATCACGGTGAGCCTCTCCTCCTCTTCTCTCGCTTCCTAGAACGGCCGGACGACCTCGAACAGAGCGTGCGCCACCAGTCGTCGCCGCCAGCACCGCCAACTGATGGTCAAACCCATCTGAGCCGTTAGATCGTGATCCAGTGGACGCGATAGATTGACTTAACCGAAGGGGTACGTGTGATCTGTGCCGTGCAATCTAAATAAGATCCTGCGGTCAGAACAGCTCGATCCACCCGAAGCGGTACCGTCCAATAGAAACAAGCCGCGTGGCACTGGTTTCGATTTAAAAACAGAAAATGTTCTATTAGAATTGCAAACTTGTAAAATTCATAACTTTAATTCTACATGTCCAAATTTTGCAAATTGTATATCAATGGATTCAGTAAAACAAGTACTTTTCAACCATGTATTTTTTTAATGTTTTTCTTCTGGTAAATTGATTGAATTTGCAGAAACTTGTGTAGGCTTATTTTGAATATAAAAAATTTTCTACATATAATTTTAAGATGAAATCTTTGCAAATTGGATTGTTATGAACCTACTGACCATAGGAACCAACTTATGGATTTAAAAATGTATTTTGTGAAGTTAAAGAGTAAATATATGAATTAACAGATTTCTAGTCAAATAAATTTTTTTATTATGATTTAGAAATGATTTTTGAGTGAAACCTTTGGGAAATGATTTGATTCAAACCTTCTGACCCTAAACACCAAGTTTTGAGAATTAAAATATATTTGGTGAACTCTTTATAGAATATTGCTTTGCTAAAAGCATTTTCAACCACATAAAATATTCATTTGATTTAAAAATGGTTTATAGATGAAACCTTTTGCAAATGGTTTTACCACTTTAGTAAATGACCACTTTTGAACTTTATAATGTTTAGAGACTAGTAAAAAAACCACTTTTGCAAGTAAAACTATCTTTTGCATTGTCACATCCCAAGATTTTCCAAATCTTGTAATGTGAAAAATAAATAAATAATTGTTGATTTTTAGGGTGAGAAGAAACTTTTGATTCCAATTGGAAACATCAAAAATTATTTTGATTAAATAAAATCCTAAAGGGATTTAAAAAGATAAACAATTAATAAAGAGTTTTAATAATTGGAATCACTATTTTTGAGTCTTTTAATTAAAAAAATGTGGTTTTTATAAAGCAAAGGTAGAAATACAAATAAGGATTATTTTATAGAGCCAAATTAAATCTTGGCAAATCTTTTGAAATAAAACATTTTTATAAAAAAATAGTATAGGTCTATTTAAATAAAATAATGAGGATTTATTAATATCCAATTTTATTAAAGTAAAGGATTTTCCATTTTAAATAAACACTAAAACTTGTTAATTTCTTTTAAATATGATTTCCAAGTATTTTATGTTTTCAAATAAAACCTACTAAAAAGGTTTTGGTATTATTTAGATTTCAATTAGAGTTTTTCAAATAAATAAAATCCTATTTGAATTAATGGATATGGTCTATTTATTTAATTATTAATAGCTCTAAAAAGAATAAAAGTATTTTTTTTATTTTGAAATATGTTGATAAATAGAATTAAAATTCGCCCAAAATTTCGTGATGATTTGAATTCAAATGGAGATTGAATAATATTATTAAATCTTAATTAATTAATACTAGGGCCTATTTTAAATAACTAAAAGACCCTAAAAGGATTAAATATATTGTTCTAAATTTGACTTTGGCATGTGCTATTAATCAGTATTTGAACCTACACAAATTTTGGTTGAGGTTTGAATTGATTTGTTGCTTGAATTATTTGTTTGAAAAACAAATAAGAATATTCAAAAACAGAAAAGAAAAAGGTTTAGTATAAAAAAAAGGAAACAAACCTAGCCCAGCCTAGCTAGCCCACTAAGGCCCAGCAGCCACCTCTCCTTCTCTCCCGCAGAAAAACGGTTCGCACCCACAGATAAACCCGCAAGGTCGCTGACTACTGGACCCCATTCCCCGTCTTACTCTCTCGCCGACGCCAGGCCCCACAGCCACCTCACCATCGTCTTCACCCGCCGCTGACCGCGCCCCCCTCCTCTGGCCATTACTGCCGATTGAACGCCAGCATAAATTGGAGTTAACCGCGCAATGTAACGGCCCCGTGATCACGCCTACTTAACCGCCTCTCCCTCCTCTCTGTTTCCCACCCTAGCGCGCCCCGAGGCTGCTCAATTTCTCACTACACCGCCACTGCCTCCGGCGAGCTACACCTCCAATTCCGGCCACTCGCCTCCCACTGCATGCTCACTTGCTCCCCATCTCTTGGCAAACCTCCCCGTAGCGCCATCTCTCCCCCGCGCGCCCCAGAACATCGACAACAACGACCATCGCACATCGCCACCGCCTGCCTCCACTCCGACGAGCACTACCGGTGAGACCAGACCTCCCCTTCCCCTCTCTTTGATGCTCACATACTCCCCACTTTCCTACGAGTCTAACTGCACCATTCGTCTGCCCATCACGCTCTGCAACGACGTCCTCGACAACGGCCGAGCGAACCCGTCGCCAGGAGCAACTCCGGCGAGCGATTCCCATCGACCCCGAGCGCCCCTTCGCTAGCAAGGACCGCCTTGAGCTTCCCCACGCCATGTCGAACTCGGTGAGCTTCTCCCTTCGCTCTCTAGCTTCCTGTAGCGACGACACCGCCACCGTCTGACCGCGCGCCGCCACCTGCCGCCGCCAGCGCCGCCCATCTTTGGCAAGCGTGCTGTGCACCGTCCGATCTTGATCGCATGGCCACGATAGAAATTAACCGAAGGGGTATGCTTGCTTCTGAGCCGTGTGATCCCACTTAAATCCAATGGCTGTCAGCAGCCGATCCGCGCGAAACGGTATGCGTCAATAGGATAGCGCCGCGTGTCACAGAGTCTGTTTTAAAAACAAGATTTGATCTATTCGTGGTTCAATTTTGTAAAAATCATAACTTTCAAACCACACATCCAAATTTTGCAAATTTTATATCAATGGAATCAGCAAAACAAGTAGTTTCTGACCATGCACTTTGTTTAGTAAAATGTTTCTGTTAAATTGATTGTTTTTGCAGAAACTTATGTAGGAATATTTAGAATATAAAATTTGTTCTAAAATCATTTTTGAGATAAAACCTTTGGAAAATGGTTTGTTTTGAACCTACTGACCATAGAAATCAATTTGTGGTTTCAAAAATATATTTTGTGAAACAAAAGAATAAACCTTTGATTTAAACCATTTCTAGTCAAATAAAAATAATGGTTATTTATTAAAAATGCTTTTGGAGGTAAACCTTTGGATAATGTTTTGATGCAAACTCTCTGACCCCAAACACCAAGTTTTATGATTTGAAAATGTATTTGGTGAACCCTATAAAGATTTCTACTTTGATAAAGGCATTTTCCACCACATAAAATAATGATTTGGTTTAAAATTGATTTATAAGTAAAATCTTTTGCAAATGGTTTTGCCACTTTATAAATGTACCAATAAGTGTTTTAGAATGTTTATTACCTATTATAAACCACTTTTGTAAATAAAACAAAGTTTGGCATGCTTGCATGCATGATTTTGTTACTATTATTTTATGTGATGTTGCTTGAATGGTAGATTGAATTATTGCTTGCTTGATTGAATTGTAGTGATTTGAAGTGTGTGAACATTGCAAAGATCAAGGAGTGAACCTATATTCTCTACAAAAAAGGCAAGTGATGCTTCATACTTTTGTCCCATTATTTTCACTATGCATTAGTGATATTTCTAAAGTAAGACTTGCATGGAATTTTTGCTAAGTATAACCTATGCTATGGGAAATCCTAGTAGATGAAACCTTAGTAGAAATTTCCTAAGTTAAGATTCCTACTACTATCATGCTTAGCCTAGCTAGTAGAAAACAAGGGTGGATTATATTCATGCTATGAAATATTTCTAAGTCTATGACTTGTGTTTTTTATAATAAAACAACTATGTGAATGAATCACCTGGGTGGAATGGTTGTGAATGGGTTATGTTGAGTGGTTCACAAGGCCCATTTCTATGGTTTACCTTGTGTATCTCACTTGTGGATGGCCACCCAGGAACAAAGAGATCTGAGATGTCAAATGTTGAGAAGCTTCAAGTGCGGCCACTTGGCATTATGGGCTCTGCCTGGATCATATAGGTTGTAATAACTTAGCCAAATGGACAGTTGGTGGTAGGGGATTGATAGGTTGGAGCGCGTCCATTCTGGTATAAGGGAAGGCTTCTGAAAGATCTTGTCTTGGTGAAACCAAGTCTTGTGGGGAAAGTGCACCACCTCTGCAGAGTGTAAAATCTAAGTACTTAGCCATGTCCCTGGTAAAGGACAAATTCAGCATAAAGACATGGAAGCTATCAAGAATCTCCTCATCCCAATTTCTAAGTTAAAAACTTGTGATTGAACAAGGGTTGAAGGAACACCAATTTCTATTGGGGGATGCCTTGGGTGATTTTTGTCAAACAAAAACTTAGTGTTTTCAAATGATAAGGAAAATCTATTTTGAGAAAAGAAATCCTAAGATCCACTTAGCCAAATGCACATAGATGATAGACTCCAGTATACTACCATAGTATCACTTGCCAATACAATTCAAATGTATTGACCCTTGTGGCTGTAACTTATTATGTTACAGGTTTGTTTGATGTTCATGAAGTTTATTGATTAGGATTACAAGTCTACAACCAACATGTCTTCCTGTGGCACTTTGAAGATGAAGGACCCCATGCTATTGTTATATTCTGCTGCATTGTAATGAGATAGCCAAATGAGCTATGTAAGATGTAATAATTTATTTTAATCCTGGTTATAAAGTTGTATTATGACCTTTGTATCTAGATATTACATCTTAACTGTGGATTCTAGCTGTTAGGTTCCCAACCTTTAATAAGGTAGAGATCCCTGTGTTTACAATGCTAGTCCCTGGATCAATAGCTAGCATCCACAGTTAAGATGTAATATCAAGAAACAAAGGTCATAATACAACTTTATAACCAGGAATAACATAATTTTATTACATATTACATAGCTCATTTGGCTATTACATTACATTGCAGCAGAATATCTATAATCATCGGGTCCTTCATCTTCAAAGTGCCACAGGCAGACATGTTGGTTGTAGACTTGTAATCCTAATCATTAAACTTCACTAATATCAATCAACCTGCAACATAACAAGTTACAGCCACAAGGGTCAATACATTTGAATTGTATTGGTAAGTGATACTATGGTAGTATAGTGGAGTCTATCATCTATATGCATTTGGCTAAGTGGAGCTTAGGCTTGCTTTGCTCAAAATAGATTTTTCCTTATCATTTGAAAACACTAAGTTTTTGCTTTGACAAAACCACCCAAGGAACCACCAACAGAAATTGGTGAACCTTAAACCCTTGTTCAACCACAAGTTTTTAACTTAGAAAATTTGGATGATGAGATTCTTGATAGCTTCCATGTCTTGATGCTCAAATTGTCCTTTTCCAGGGACATGGCTAAGTACTTAGATTTTTACACTTTGCAGAGGTGGTGCACTTTCCCCACAAGACTTGGTTTCCCAAGACAAGATCTTTCAGAAGCCTTCCCTTAGACCAGAATGGACGCGTTCCAACCTATCATTCCCCTACCACCAACTGTCCATTTGGCTAAGTTCTTGCAACCTATATGATCCAGGCAGAGCCCATAATGCCAAGTGGTTGCACTTGAAGCTTCTCAACATTTGACATCTAAAATCTCTTTGTTCCTGGGTGGCCATCCACAAGTGAGATACACAAGGTAAACCATAGAAATGGGCCTTGTGAACCACTCAACACAAACCATTCCTTCCATTCCACCCAGGTGATTCATTCACTTATTTGTTTTATTAAACAAAACACAAGTCCACAGACTTAGAAATTTTTCATAGCATGAATATATATTCCACCCTTGTTTTCTACTAGCTAAGCTAAGCATGATAGTAGTAGGAATATTAACTTAGGAAAATTCTACTAAGGTTTCATCTACTAGGATTTCCCATAGCATGGTTTATCCTTAGCAAAAATTCTATGCAAGTCCTACTTAGAAATATCACTAATGCATAGTGAAAATAATGGGACAAAAGTATGAAGCATCACTTGCCTTTTTGGTAGAGGGTATAAGTTCACTTCCTTGATCTTTGCAATGTTTACACACTTCAAGTCACTACAATTCAATCAAGCAACCAATATTTCAATCTACCATTCAAGCAATTCATCCCATAAAATAATAGTGACAAGACAATGCATGCAAGCATGCTAAAGATTGTTTTATTTTAAAAATGGTTTCTAATGGTTCATAAACATTTGAAAACATCTAATGGTCATTTTATAAAGTGGCAAAATCATTTGCAAAAGTTTTTACTCCATAAACCATTTTTACCCAAGTCATTATTTTATGTGGTGTAGAAATGCTTTTATTAAGGCAAAATTCTATAGGTTTCACAAAATATGTTTTCAGACCATATAACCTTGTGTTTAGGGTCAGAGAGTTTATTTCCAAAACATTTCTCAAAGGTTTTCTTCCAAAACCATTTTTAATAATCAAACCATATTTTTTATTTGACTAGAAATGGTTTAAATCCAAAGTTTATTCTTTTGATTCACCAAATATATTTTTGAAACCACAATTTGTTTCCTATGGTCAGTAGGTTCAAAACACACCATTTTCCAAATATTTTATCCTCAAAATCATTTTAGAACAATTTCTATACTCTAAACATGCATACACAAGTTTCTGCAAAAACAAACATTTTACCAGAAGCTTTTTACTAAACAAAGTGCATGGTTGGCTAGGGGTTGTCTTAATGAATCCATTGATATAAAGTTTGCAAAATTTGGACTTGTAGATTAAAAGTTATGGAATTTACAAAATCACATATCTAATAGATTCAATCTGTTTTTAAAACCAGAGTCTGGCCACGCGTCTTATTTCTATTGGTAGAAAACGTTTCGCGCGGATCAAGAGATGCAGGCCGTTGGATTTTAGTGGGATCACACGGCTCAGAAGCGCGCGTACACATTCGCTCACGTTCTATCCTAATCGTCAGATCCAAATCCTACGGTTCTAACTACTTTGACCAATACTCAGCGGCGCTGGCGGCAGCGCTCAGACGAGGTCGTCGCCGGTGATACAGGACGCAAAAGAGAGGGGGAGAAGGCTCACCGGTTTCGCAGTGGCGTGGAGAAGCTCAACGTGGTCTTCGGGTAGCAGGGGGCGCACGGGGTCCTTGAGAATCGCTCGTCGGAGTTGAGCCGTGCCTCGGGTGCGGTCAGTCGTCGACGGGGGCGAGTCTCTGGGACGCAAACGAGAAAAACAATGCATCAGGAAGGTGCGCACGAGTTCAAGGGTCGCTAGAATACTCACCAGTGAGCAAGGGGCGCAAGGGTTGGGCGTCAGTAGCTCGCCGGAGAGGCAGCAGGCGGTGGCGCTTTCTCAGTGATGGTGTTGTTGACGATTTACTGCACGCGCGGATGAATGGAAGGTGCTGTGAGGTGCGCCAGAGGTTGGGGAAGATGCTCGTGTGCTTGAGGAGGCGAGGGGTGGCGCGGGGCTACCGGAATCGACGCCGGAGAGTCATCTGAAGCAGCGGCGGTGTAGGTGCTAATGGGGACGGCCTGGGGGCTCTTTTGTTGTGGTGTCAGAGGGGAAATGAAGGGGAGAGAGGGGTGAATAGTAGGGCGTAGTTGCAGCAGCGATTACTCGCGGAGTTAAGGTGAATTTAATCCGCGGAATTACAGCCAGAAACGGCGTCAAGGGAAGGAAGAACAGGTCGCGGGGTAAGCAAGATGACCGCGTGGCAGTGGGGTCCTGGCGTCAGTGAGTGAGAGAGAGTGGGGGTGGGGTCCGCCAGTCAGCGTCTTTGCGGGTTAGGTCTATGGTGAGGAAAAACGTTTCGGGGGAGGGGGAAGAGGTGGGCTGGACTGGGCCTAGTGGGCTCGCTGGCTAGGTCGAGTCTGTTTACTTTTTTTTGTTCTGTTTGTTTTTCTTTTTCCATTTCCTTTATTCTGTTTGTATTTTGAATAAGCAATTAAAACCCTCATTTGATTTCAAACCTTTGTCAAAGTTTGTGTAGGTTTAAGTACTGATTAATAAAACATTCTGATGTTAATTTTTGGAATTTATTTTATTCTTTTTGGGGTCTTTTTAATTAATAAAAAGGGCCCTTGTTTTAAATCAAAATAGGATTTAATAATGTTTTTAATTTCCATTTGACTTCTAAATTCTCCCAAAACCTTTCACTAAGTTTTGATTACTTAAAAGGGTGTCAAATAATTCATCTTGAATTATTTGGTAAAGTTTTTAATAAGATTTATTAATCATTTAAAATTTGGATTTGTCTTTATTCCAATAGGATTTGGTTTATGCCATTTTATTTTATTTTGGCAATCTTTAACCAATATTTTTATTTGGATTTGGATTATAACTTATTCCACTTGTTTATGGGTTAGGCCAAGATTTCATTTGGTCTTTAAATATTCTTTAATTAATATTTCTTTCTTTATCTTATAAACTCCTTATCTTTTTATTTAGATATCCAAACTTGGTGATTCCAATTTATAAACCTTGTTTAATATTTATTTATCCTTTTAAATATAATTAGGATTATTTGCTCACCATTTGGTAAGGATTTTTGATAAGGGCTTTATTAGTTTTGGGAATTCAATTCCTTTATCTTATTAAATTCATAAGATTTTACTTATGGCTCCAAGTTAAGTGAAACCAATTTCTATGGTTTTATAATATTTCTATTTGTCTTTCTTGATCATTTGTGAATGTTTGTTGTCAAGATTCTATATGGATCAAATCCATAGGCTTACTTGGAAATGATTTTTATTCCTTTAGGGTTTAGGGTTTTTATTTATTTTCCAAGTGTTTAAATTTCCAGATACATTCATTGAGGAAGGCATTTCTCTTGATTTGGATTTTGTTGAATTCAAACTTTAAATAAATTTTGTTCAAGATGGGATTTTATGTTTTCATTTAGAAACAAAAGTTTCTTTTCACCCTGATTTTCAACAATTTTTTTTTACATTACAAGATTTGGAAAATCTTGGGATGTGACACTAGCTATTGATCCAGGGACTAGCATTGTAAACACAGGGATCTCTACCTTATTAAAGGTTGGGAACCTTACATGCATGCTTGCATGCATGACCTTGTTTCTATTATTTTATGTGTGATAAGTTGGTTGGAATGCTAGTTGAATTTGTGTTTGCTTGATTGAATTGTAGTGGAATTAGAAGAGTGTGATATTTGCAAGATCAAGAAGTGAACCAACATTCTCTACTAAAAAGGCAAGTGACACTATCATCCATGTCCTAATATTTTCATTACACTTAGTGGATTTTGTAACATGCATGGAAAGGACTACTATATTTTATGCTATGCTAAATCCTAATAGGATACCCTTATATCTTCCTTAGTGAAAACATTGTAGTTATAGTATGTTTAGCCCTGCTATATTTTTGGGATGGGATACATGATATGATTATATGAAGAGTTGAAAAGATATATGTTTTATATAATAAAACAAGTATTCAATGAACCACCTGGGTGGACAAGGATACTCAAGTTTTGGACAAGGTGGCAACAAAAGGAACCATGTTTATATGGCTATCTTTTTGTATGTGCACTAGAAGAAAACCACCCAGGGACTTAGAGATTGAACATGTTTCTCGTACAGTGGCTTCCGTGTACAGCCACTTGCTAAATGGGCTCTGGCTTAGTCAACTACATAGTGGAAGACCCATGCATTAGCATCTTCAGGTTAACTAGAATTGTGTAAGGGAAATTTATCCCTACATTGGTGCCTGGTTGACAAGCTAGCATTGTGTATTGGGAGGACTCCTATGGAAAGACTTTGTCACATTCTCGATCTGTCAGTACTCCATTTTGGTGAGTACTTATCCAGCGGCCATTGGTGGCAACAAGACGAGATTGTGTCTTGTGGGTAAAGTGCACAACTTCTGCAGAAGATCAAAATTCTAAGTACTTAGCCGTGTCCCCGGTTATGGACAACTCTGAGCAACTAAGGCCTGAAGCTATGGAAGATCTCTACATTCCAATTTCTCAAAGTCAAAACTTGATGGTGACAACAAGGGATTTGAAGCACTTGGAGTTTTCCAAGAAGTTCAGAAAGATTTTCAAAAGATCAAAACTATTTTGAAAAGATAGGACAAAACTATATTGCTTTCTGCAAAAGAGCCTAAACCCTAATTGGCCAAATATGCATGTAATGATAGGATCCACTTATTTCTACATAGTAGTGAAACTTTCCAATACAATTCAAATGTATTGACCCTTGTGGCTGCAACTTATTATGTTGCAGGTTTGTTTGATGTTAGTGAAGTGTGTTGAATAGGATTACAAATCTACAACCAACATGACTGCCTGTGGCACTTTGAAGATGAAAGACTCCATGCTATATAGATATTCTGCTGCATTTAATGAGATAGCCAAATGAGCTATGTAAGATGTAATAATTTATTTTATTCCTGGTTATAAAGTTGTATTATGACCTTTGTTTCTTGATATTACATCTTAACTGTGGATGCTAGACATTGATCCAGGGAGTAGCATTCTAAACACAAGGATCTCTACCTTATTAAAGGTTGGGAACCTTACATTCCTCCATCTGCTCGAGCTGCTCAAGAACACCAACCCCATTAGAGCCACCAAATCTACAAGATCTCTTCATCCAACCATCCAAAGTCATTGATCTTTGGAGAATCGAAGGAGGAGGCCTTGATTTACATCTTCACCAAGAGAGATCTTCATTTACCCCTCATTCACTTGAGAGCCCCCAAGCTCTAGTGTTTATTTGGAAATCCTAACTTTTATTTGGTTCTTACAAGCTTGTCTTTGATTTGTCTTGACAGCTTGCTTGTATTTGGGAGCCTCCAATTCAGTTGTGGATGTGTGCCCCAAACTTGTTGTAAAGGTGCCGTCTTCCACCTCGAAGGTTGCCGATATAGTGGAAGGTGAATTGAGCCCGTTGGGGTGAGGTTCATCGGAGAACAAGGGAGGCCTCTCGTGGCGTTGGTGGTTTGAAACCACCCCCTCTCCAAACGTAGATGTACTTCCCCTCAAAAGGAAGGAACTACGGGAAACAAATCCTTGTGTCTCCATGTCCACTCCCTTGGTTACTTATATCCTTTACCCCACTTTACTTACTTGTTCTTGCTTAGTGTTGTGTTAGTTTGTGCTTGATTGACATATAGGTAAATTCACTATAGTTGCATATTCTAGAGAATTTACCTTTCTTGTCAAACCCTAATTTGAAAAAGAGTAAAATTTCAAGTAGCACCTATTCACCCCCCCTCTAGGTGCCCATACGATCCTTTCAATTGGTATCAGAGCCTCGGCTCTTTATTTGGGCTTTACCGCCTAAGAGAATATGGGTAGTAAAGAAGGGGATGGTGGTAGTGAGCCGACCCCGGTGACCATGGAAGATCTCAAAAACTTGGAAACAAGATTGAGCTATTCCTTGGTCAATGAAGTCAAGAAGATGCTTGAGCAACTTCTTAAAGACAAAGAAGGCTCATCACCCCCATCTCCTCAAGAGGATCAACCATCCATTTTACATAAGGGGAATACGTCAGTATCCCCCGAGGGTATGATGGTGGGGGGTAAACCAGACAACGCTAATTCCTCCACACAACTTGATGGGGGGAAGGGTGAGAACCATGATTCTTGGTACTCTCCTGATCCTCCCATCCCACACCCTCATGTGTACAATAGGGGTTACCCACCTAAGCTTGAAGAGTCGGCTACTTTTGCTCAATGGCAATCACTAATGAGAACTCATGTGTGCAACTCTTCCATTGAACTATGGAACATCATCAAGCATGGACTCTTTATTGGGGATCCAAACAACTTGACAAGAAGAGAGGTTGTCAATAGTCAACTCAATGCCACTGCTTTGCATATGATTCAACAAGGTTTGGGGACAAAGGATTATCCACACATTGAGCACTTTAGCATTGCCAAGGAAGCTTGGGATGCTCTCACTGTGTTGTTTGTTGGAAATGAGAGTATGAGGAGGAACCGATATGATGCTCTAAGCAATGAAGCCGAAGGCTTATACATGAAAGAAGGTGAAGATCACGAAGACATGTATCGAAGGCTCAAGACCACCGCCACCGCTTTTAGAAATGTGGGTGCCTCACATGTGGATGATGCATGGATAAAAAGGAAATATGTGAGTGCACTCATGCCTTTTGAGCCCACCGACTTGAAGAGCCTTCAAGTAAGACACAACTACCATCTCATGACCTCAAATGAAGTTATGCAAGAGATGGCCGCTTTCAAGGTTGCCGCCAAGAATGCCAAAGATGCCCGTGCTCGTGCCCTCAGTATGAGCAATGTGGTCAATGTTGCTTTGAAGGCCAAAGTTGTGGACCTTGGGGATGAAGATGATAGTGATGAAGGACTCTCCTTGGACCATCCCGATGAAGTCAAGATTGCTCATGGTCAATATATGGCTTTCTATGCAAAGAACTTTTGGAAGAACCCCGCCAAGGCCAAGATGGAAATGTAATGGAGAAGCAATCCAAATGGGAAAAGAGAGAATACCACTAGGTTGAGAACTTGCTTCAATTGTGGTGACCGCTATCACTTTGTGGCAAGCTGCCCCTATGAGAAGACAGAAGATCATGGTGGTAAGCTTGTGTTGAAGAAGACTCTCAACGCACCTTACAAGAAACCTTTCATCAAAAAGAATCCCGTCAACAAGAAGTCGGGAGAAATTGTCTTGATCACTCATGAAGAGTACTCCTCCGACAATGAAGATGATGAAGATGAGGAAGAAGAAACTTCTCATGGTGTGGCTGCTCTAGCCACTACCTCTACTCCGACATTCTCACTCTTCGATTCTCCAAATGAGAACTCTTCCACTAAGAACGTCACTTGCCTTATGGCAAGAGGAACAGAGGTATCCTCATCATCCTGCTCTACTCACTTAGATAATGATGAAATTGATGATGAAATGTCTCTTGATGTTAAAAAGGAATTAATTGCCTTTGATGAGTTTATGACTAACCTAGAAGGTGATGCTAAGCTACATTTTGGTAACATCTTAGATCAACTCTCACATACTCAATAGCTTCTAGATGTAAGGTGTAAACTTGGGCATGAACATATGATTGAGCTAGAGGCTTTAAACAATGCTGTAGAAGAAGAACAAGAAACTAGGTTGTCACTTGAATTAAAACTTGAAGGGCTTGATGAGGCCAATGACATTATTGTTAACAAACTCATCAAAGAGCATGATCATGCTATTGCTAAATACAAAAGGGCTAAAAAGGACAAGATTGAGTTTGGTGTGGTTCATGAAAAGCTTGCCGAGGATTTTAGTTTGCTTAACAAGGATCACAAGGCCTTGGAGAGTGAACTCTTGTCACTCACAAAGTCCCATGAAACGCTTCAAACTCAATTGGCCAATATACCTTCACCTAGTAACCTCATTCCATCTAGTAGCACAACTATTCTTGAAGAGAATGCTAGGTTGAAGGGGGAGCTTGCTAAGGCCACATTTCCACAAGGCAACAAGTCCATTGATGATCTATTGAGCAAGCAAAGGCGTAGTGGTGATAAAGGGGGCATTGGTTTTGTTTCCAAAACTAAGAAGAAGAACAATAAGAAGAAGAAGGCCAAGCCCGCACAAGAGACCAACAAGACTGTCACATCCCAAGATTTTCCAAATCTTGTAATGTGAAAAATAAATAAAATAAAATAAATTATTGTTGAATTTTTAGGGTGAAAAGAAACCTTTGTTTCTAAATGGAAACTTAAAAATCCCATCTTGAACAAACTTTAATTAAAGTTTGAATTCAACAAAATCCCAATCAAGAGAAATGCATTCCTCAATGATTGTATCTGGAGATTTAAACACTTGGAAAATAAATCCAAACCCTAAACCCTAATGGAATAAGAATCATTTCCAAGTTATCTCCAAGCCTATGGATTTGATCCATATAAAATCTTGTCAACAAACATTTACAAATGATCAAGAAAGACAAATAGAAATATTATAAAGCCATAGAAATTGGTTTCACTTAATTTGGAACCATAAATAAAATCTTATGAATTTAAATAAGATAAGGAAAAGTAATTTCCAAAGCTAATAAAGAACTTATCTAAAATCCATACAAAGTTGTGAGAAATTAATCCTAAATATATTTAAAAGGATAAATAAATCTCAAATAAGATTTTACAAATTGGAATCACCAAGTTTGGATCTCTAAATAAAAAGATATGGATTTTATAAGATGAAGAAAGAAATATTAAATAAAGAATATTTAAAGACCAAATCAAACCTTGGCCTAATCCATAAGCAAATGGAATGAATTATAATCCAAATCCAAATAAAATAAAAGGATAAAGAATTTCCAAAATAAAATAAAATGGCATTAACCATTCTATCCCTATTTTAAATAAAGACAAATCTCTAATAAAAATAATTATTTAAATCATGATAAAATGATATTTGGAATTTACCCAAGTGAAATAAAAGTTGTTTAATCAACATTAAATAAAATAAATCATAAAATTTAAGGAATTAAAACTATATTTAATTCCATTGGAAATAAAACAAATGCCCAATACAAATGATTTGAGAATCACATTAAATACTTCCAAATAATTCAGAATGAATTATTTTGACACCCTATTAAGTAAATAAAACTTACTGAAAGGTTTTGGAAGGTTTTTAGAATTTAAATGGAAATTAAAAACTATATTAAATCTCATTTGATTAAATACAAGGACCTACTTTAAGTAATTAAAAAGGCACTAAAGGAGTAAAAGTTTTATTCCAAATTTGACTTCAGATTACAATATTAATCAGTATTTAAGCCTACACAAAATCTGGCAAAGGTTTGAATTCAAATGAGTGTTTGAATTACTTATTCAAAATCAAAACAGAAAAATCAAATTGGAAAAAGAAAAACAAAGCAGTACAAAAAAAATGAATTAAGCAGCCAGCCCAACAAGGCCCAGCAAGCCCATCTTTCCACCCCAACCGCAGCAAAACGTTTCACTCAAGTTTTGACCCGCGCGGTCACTAACAGATGGACCCCATTTCCTCTCTTCCTCTCTCACTGACAGACGAACCCCACGACCACGTCAACTTCTTCCCCACGCGAGATGTTCTTCCTCCCGTTACTGCCGATTGATTCGCGTCGTCAATTCACTTCAATGCCGCGTGATCATCGCCCCCTGACCACACTCACTTAAACGCCCGTTTCTCCTCTTCCTTTCCCCCCAAACATCACGCCCGAGAGCCACCAGGCTGCTCCCATTTTGCGTTGCACTGCCGCTGTCTCCGGCGAGCTCACCGAGCGATTCCGGCCAGCCACCGTCGCCCCTCGCCTCCTCGAGCACACAGGCGAGTTCCCCAGACCCAGGCGCATCTCCTCGTAGCACCAGCTCGTCCCCGCGCGCCCCTGAACCTCGGCAAGCATAACCACTGACCGCCACCGTCGTCTGCACCAGCTCCGGCGAGCTACTGACGCCCAAACCGTGTGCCCCTCGCGTTATGGTGAGTACCTATACAACCCCCGAAACCGTGCGCACCCTCCTGATGCTTTTCCTCGTTTACTTGCATGCAAGGCACTCGTCTTCGACCACGACCGCGCGCACCCAAGGCACAGCACAACTCCAGTGAGCGATTAAGGACATCCCGGTGCGCCCCTTGCACTCTCGCGAGCACCTTGAGCATCATCGTGACTCTACGATTCTGGTGAGCATCCCCTTCTTCTCCCTCGCTTCCTTTAACCGCCGCGACGCCGTAGCCAGACATGCCGCCGCCACCTGTCGCAGCCAGCGCCGCCTATCTCTGGCAAGCGTGATGTGCGCCGTGCGATCTTGATCTGACGATTAGGATAGAACGTGAGCGAAGGGGTAAGTAGCACCTCTGCGCCATGCGATGTAACTTAAATCCAATGGCTGCCATCGCTCGATCCAACCTAAATGGTACGGGGGAATAAGAACTAGACACGTGTCCCTACTAATTGGATTTAAAACAGAATTGTTCTATTAGATATGCCAATTTGAAAAATTCATAACCTTCAAACCACACGACCAAATTTTGCAAACTTTATATCAATGGATTCATAAAAACAAGCCCTAGCCAACCATGCACTTTGTTTAGTAAAAAGATTCTGTTAAATTATTTGTTTTTGCAAAAACTTGTGTATGCATGTTTAGGATATAAAAATTGTTCTAAAATGTTTTTGAGGATAAAATCTTTGGCAAATGGTTTGTTTTGAACCTACTGACCCTAGAAATCAATTGGTGGTTTCAAAAATGTATTTGGGGAAGCAAAAGAATAAACTCTTGGTTTAAACCATTTCTAGTCAAATAAAAATATGGTTTAATTATTAAAAATGGTTTTTGAAGAAAACCTTAGAGAAATGTTTTGGAAATAAACTCTCTGACCCTAAACACAAGGTTATATGGTTTGAAAACATATTTTGTGAAACCAATAGAATTTTTCTTTATTAAAAGCATTTCTACACCACATAAAATAATGACTTGATGTAAAAATGGTTTATGAAGTAAAATCTTATACAAATGATTTTGCCACTCTATAAAATGACCATTAGGTGTTTTCAAATGATTATGAACCATTAGAAACCACTTTTACAAATAAAACAATCTTTAGCATGCTTGCATGCATTGTTTTGTTACTATGATTTTATGTGATGAATTGCTTGAATGGTAGATTGAAATATTGTTTGCTTGATTGAATTGTAGTGACTTGAAGTGTGTGAACATTACAAAGATCAAGGAGTGAACTTATACCCTCTACCAAAAAGGCAAGTGATGCTTCATACTTTTGTCCCACTATTTTCACTATGCATTAGTGATATTTCTAAGTAGGACTTGCATGGAATTTTTGCTAAGTATAAACTATGCTATGGGAAATCCTAGTAGATGAAACCTTAGTAGAATTTCCTAAGTTAAGATTCCTACTACTATCATGCTTAGCTTAGCTAATAGAAAACAAGGGTAGAATATATATTCATACTATGGAAAAATTTCTAAGTCTGAGGACTTGTGTTTTGTTTAATAAAACAACTAAGTGAATGAATAACCTGGGTGGAATGGAAGGAATGGTTTGTGTTGAGTGGTCATGCAAGTCCAGTATGCTGGGGAATACTTGGGCATCACCAAGTCCAGTATAGTGGGGAAAACTTGGTGTCTCACTTGTGGATGGCCACCCAGGAACAAAGAGATTTGAGATGTCAAATGTTGAGAAGCTTCAAGTGCAGACACTTGGCATTATGGGCTCTGCCTGGATCATATAGATTGCAAGAACTTAGCCAAATGGACAGTTGGTGGTAGGGGTTTGATAGGTTGGAGCGCGTCCATTTTGGTCTAAGGGAAGGCTTCTGAAAGATATTGTCTTGGGAAACCAAGTCTTGTGGGGAAAGTGCACCACCTCTGCAGAGTGTAAAATCTAAGTACTTAGCCATGTCCCTGGCAAAGGACAATTTGAGCATCAAGACATGGAAGCTATCAAGAATCTCATCATCCAAATTTCTAAGTCAAAACTTGTGGTTGAACAAGGGTTTGAAAGGATGACCAATTTCTATTGGGGGATGCCTTGGGAAAGATTTTGTCAAGCAAAAACTTAGTGTTTTCAAAGGATAAGGAAAATCTATTTTGTGCAATGCAAGCCTAAAGCTCCACTTAGCCAAATGCATATAGATGATAGACTCCACTATACTACTATAGTATCACTTGCCAATACAATTCAAATGTATTAACCCTTGTGGCTGTAACTTGTGAATGTTGCAGGTTTGATTGATATTAGAGAAGTTTAATGATTAGGATTACAAGTCTACAACCAACATGTCTGCCTGTGGCACTTTGAAGATGAAGGACCCCATGCTTATAGATATTCTGCTGCAATGTAATGTAATAGCGAAATGAGCTTTGTAAGATGTAATAAATTATTTTATTCCTGGTTATAAAGTTGTATTATGACCTATTTTTCTTGATATTACATCTTAACTGTGGATGCTAGCTAGTGATCCAGGGACTAGCATTGTAAACACAGGGATCTCTACCTTATTAAAGGTTGGGAACCTTACAAAGACCATTGTGGAAAGTAAGACCACAAGTGGTAAAACTATGTCTCAGGATGACTTTGCGGGAAGTGCTAACCCTCACTATGTTCTAATGCGTGATTATTATGGTGATGTTTATGCACAATATGTTGGCCCTTATGATGGTTACATTGCTTGGTCGATTTGGGTTCCCAAGATCCTTGTTGCTAACAAAAGAGGACCCATTGAAAAATGGGTACCTAAAAATTAGCTTGATCTTTTGTAGACTTATGCTTCCGGAGGGTCAAACTGGGTGCTTGATAGTGGTTGCACATGTCATATGACCGGAAGCTCGTCTATTGTTAAGGAATTAAAGCCAAATGATGATCAAATCACCGTGATATGCCGACAAATCAAAATCTAAGGTAATGGGTTTCAGCAAGGTTGTGGTTGGTCACGACATTACACTCGTGAACGTCATGCCTGTTGAGACCCTTGGATACAACCTACTTTCAGTCCTTGCTCTTGGTAAGATGGGATTTGTCGTCTTTATTGATGTTGATATGGTGGTTCTCTTGTGGAGCAAGTCTCTCAAGGTCGCTTTCGTTGGGAACGTCGAACATGACTTGTATGTGGTGGACTTTTCGGAGCAAACCACTACAGGTCCGATGTGCTTATTCGGAAAGGCCGATGTGGGTTGGCTATGGCATCACCGACTAGCCGATGTCAACATGAGAACTTTGCAATGTCTCCATAAAGAGGGCCATATTGTGGGACTAAAAGAAAATGTTTCCTTTGCCAAAGATCGTGTTTGTAGGGCATGTGTTCTAGGGAAGATGCATGACGTTCCTCACAAGCCTAACAACCGAATCAAGTCTACCAAGATCTTGGAACTTCTCCATGTGGACCTATTTGGTCCTCCATCTCATGCAAGTCTTGGTGGGAAGAAATATTGTTTGGTGATTGTTGACGACTTTTCAAGATACTCTTGGGTTTATTTCTTCAAGTTGAAGAGTGAAACTCAAAAGACTTTTATCGAGTTCATCAACTTGGTTCAACAGCAATACAATGTTCCCGTGCTGATTATAAGAAGTGACAATGGCACCGAGTTCAAGAACTACACCTTGAATGATTTCCTTAGTGATGAGGGGATTAAACATCAATATTTCGCTGCATACACCCCTCAACAAAATGGTGTGGCCGAAAGGAAGAACCGGACTCTTATTGAGATGGCTAGGACCATGTGTGCGGAGTTTAAATCTCCATACAACTTCTGGGCCGAAGCCATCTCCACCGCTTGCCATGCTTCAAACCGAATCTACCTCCGCAAAGAAATCAACAAGACTCCATATGAAATACTTACTGGTAACAAGCCCAACATATCTTACTTCCGGGTGTTCGGTAGTAAGTGTTTCTATCTCATCAAAGGTGTTCGTTTGTCTAAATTCGAGTCTAAAGCATTAGAGGGTATTTTTGTTGGCTATGGTCTCGAATCTCACACTTATAGAATCTATGATAAGCTCTCCGGAGCCGTCATAGAATCTTGTAGTGTGACCTTCGAAGAATATGATTGTCCCCAAGGGGGGGCGTGTTGATGCTTGTGATGCAGATGATGAAATGCCTCAGGATGCCATAGGAAGAATGGGTGTGGGATATATCCGCCCCGTTGAGGAACCCCTTATGGCGGATCGAGAAGAACTATGCTCCACTCAAGTGGAGCCCTCATCTTCACAACCTTAACATGCTCCATCCACCGAAGAGGACATTGACTCAAGCCAAATACAAGATGTGGACCCTCAACATGATGATCAATGTGACAACTCTAGCCAAAGGGTGCTTGGCCCGTTCGACGGGTTGTCAAGTGGTGCCAAGTCAATTTGTCAAGGAAGATCCATACAAACTGTTTTGAGACAAGCTCAAACTGACGCTAGAAGAGCACTTGATAAAGACCAAGGTCAATCCTTGCCTCCCAATGTAGAGGATGATTCTAATGATGATCAAGGTCAAGACGATGGTCAACACGAGGATCAAAATGATGAAGAGGGTCCTCTAAGAAACAACACGGAGATCCACGCTCGTCGCGAAGCTAGAAAGGAAAGAATGTTGGAATTAAGAGACCACTCTCTACAAAATGTGTTTGGTGATCTAAGGAAAGGTATTTCCACAAGAGCACAAGGTTCAGTTGTCGGGGGGTTAACCTCGGGTAGGTCAGAGACGGGGAAAGACAGAGGTACTGTCCCCGTCTGGTTTCCGAGTTACGGCCTAGGTCGGCCGAATCATGGATATGTCGGCCGATGAACGGAGGCAAGAAGCCCATGTATAGGTATCAAGTGGTTACCCGGCCGAGTTAATGAGAGAATCGGCCGGGTTACCCAAATGATCTTCATGCAGGTGAGGAACGAGCCGAGTAACACAAGGTAAGGCCGAGTGATACGAGGCTTGCAGGAGAAGGAGAAGCCCAGGGTCAAACTATAGCTGCAGGCTAGAAGGAATCAGAACAGGGCCAAGCACAAGAGACAAGGATGCACAGCGTCAGAGGGGCAGAAGGAGGTCACGGAGGTGACAGTCCTGGAGCCCGAGGCACGTAGGAGGGGGCCACTGGAGCCTTGTCGTCATTAGAAGGGCGACAGGGAAAGGAGGCCGCCGAACTACTATTTTGGGACAAGCATATTCCACGAATATGCTTGCCTCGTCAGCCCTAAGGGCACCCAAGGCACCCCTTTATAAGGGGAGGTTTGGACCCTGAGGGAAGGATCGATTCTTTGAGAACCGTTAGGCTGGGGAGATTCACATTGTCCCCCTGTATACAGCTCAAGGAGCACTTGTAACCCATCAAGAGAGAAATAAAGCTCATCACTTTGGCAGCTTGAGTGTAAAGACAGTTGCATCTTCCCTCCCCAGATCCCACTAGCATCCATTGGCCCCGTACTTTAGCCTACCCATGGCATCTGCCGTGCCACCACCACGGACAGCTTACGCCGTGGGGGCCAGCGGTGCTAATGGAGTTGTGATCCGGACGGGAAACTTCATCAACACCGGCGAGCGCGTTGTTTCTGGCTTGGTCCAGAGATTTGGTCTCTGCGACTATGTCAGAGACAATGCAGGGAGCTTCAGGGGGAAAACCCCCCCGCGCAACGGGATCTTCATCGGCCTGGGCGAGCACAGGGTCTACGTCGGCGTCGACATCACCGATATTTATCCTCACCAGGTTGTTGTTGCAGGAGAACCACCTTGAAGCGCGGCGAACTGTCCATCAGGAGAGCATCTTGCAGGCAGCGTCGAGGTGATGGTCGCAGCAGGAGCTCAAGCGGGAGCAGCACTAGCCGGGTCAAGCAGAACCGCCAGCGCATGTGGTCCGCCTCAAGCAGATCACGCTGCAAACAGCCGAGGTAATTCCGCCAGTGACAAACCCGGCCGAGCTGCATGACACCACCCCAAAAGGACCAAGAGTGAGAGGGCCACCTCTGGAGAGACCAGAGAACATTCTTCAGGCAACTATAGAAAACTTAAACACACCTGTAGCGCCGATACTTGATCCGGCAAATGCTCAGGCAGAGTTAGAGGAAACCAGGCAAAAGGTGCTGGTAGAGGCCAAAAAAGTGTCAGCCCTGTGGGAATCCTTGAACAGGACCCTGAGAGAATATGCAAAAGCTAATAAGCTTGATATCGCAACCGAACGGGTGGACGAACTAAGATTAAGAGGGAAGAACCTCATGAATGACATTAACAAAGAGCATGAGGCTCACAGAGCCGAATCAGGCGATTTGGGTTTGCCGAGGTACAGACCCGCGAAAAACTGAGAGGCAAATGCCGCGCATTGGAATTAGAGGGTTAACAGGAAGCTCGGAAACAACAACAAGAAAGAGTGAATGAACCGTGCGCATCGCGAACCAAGAAATGAGGAAATGCTCAGAGCTAACCCGGCAAGACCAGGGGCTTCACGGATGGTTCATTCGGCAGGGGCAGCACCTGCTTTATCTGCGACAGCGGCATCTTCACCCGGAAACAACGCTAGAAAAGAAAAAGCAGTAACCTCAGGGAAGAGGAACAAGCAAATTGTTCCATATGACCCGGCAATAGCTGGAAAGGCAAATGAGAACAGAGGCAATGCAAGCCGAGGTAATAGTGGGGAGAGAAACCACGACCGCATGGAAAAGGACGGCGGCGGCCGAGGTAATGGGGAGCACGGCAGGAAAGAACCTGCAAGAGACAATCAAGAAAACCAAACCCCGGCCGAGGTAAGGAGAGAAGTGCCGCTCAACCCGCAACCAAGACATGAGCCTCGGCAGGAAAGAGAAGTGAGGCCAGCTCGCCACAATCAGATGAATGAAAGGTATAATGATGGATATTCCGAGGTAGAATACGCAAACCAGGGCGGAAACAATCACTATGGAATGCAGGATAGAATCCTGTACAGAGATTTGCCAGCAAATGATGCAAGAGTAAAGTTGGATCGGCTATACCGGTCCGAGCTATTGGAAGAGCAAGGTCCACCAGGTCCGACATGTTTTGGACCACGGATCATGGGCGAACCACCAGTGCTGAATTTTCAGTTGGCAAGGGGCACAAAAACGTACAATGGAAGTACCAAGCCACAAGACTGGTTGATCGATTATGCCACCGCTGTGAAGATAGCGGGTGGCAACCTAAGATGGGCTGTGCGGTATGTCCCACAGATGTTGGAAGGACCAGCCAGGGTATGGTTGAATAATCAACCAGCTGGCAGTATCAACTGCTGGTTAGATTTCGAAGAAATGTTCGTTAGCAACTTTACCAGCACATACAAGAGACCAAATAGACCACAGCAACTAGCCATGTGCAAGCAGAGGCCGAATGAAACAGATAGAGAGTTTTTAACTCGATGGTGTAACCTGAGAAACTCATGTGAGGGAGTTATCGAATCGCAAGCAATCGCTTGGTTCACGCAAGGCTGCCGTTATGCCAGCATGTTGTGGAAACGCCTGTAGAGAGATATGCCAACCACACTGGCAGAAACTATCAGAATAGCAGACTCCTATGCATTGGGTGACCCAACCCAACCGGATTTAATGTCGGCAGATCATCGTGAGCAACGGACCAAGACACGAGAATTGGCGGGTCATCCAGCGTGATTTCGAGGAAGAAGAAGAGAAGAGAGGCGGATTATAGATATAATTCGCCCGTGGCGCTGTAGCACAAGATCAGCCGAGTCACGGAGCAACTCAACGACAGAAAAATGGACCTCAACAGTGGACATCAAGAAATGAGGGAAAGAGGCAATGGACCCCAGAGCAAAAGAAGCAATGGCAAGAGAGGCCGAAGTATACGTTCGAATCCATGTTAGATCAGCCGTGCAAATTTCACACATCAAACCCATCCAGACCGGACAATCATACAACTCGGCAATGCGCCTGGATGAAAAATGCGATGGGGAACCCGGCAGGAGTTCAGGCTCCCCATCAGTGCAAAGACGTACCGCAATTAATCGGAGCAAATACACATCAGCGATACACGCCTCCCCGAGGTACGATAACTCGGATCGGAGGGATGCAGTGCATCAAGTAATGAACCAGGCGGTGACGGAAGGATAAATCCGGCAAATCGGACGTAATGATTATAGGAACATCACCGGTCTTATTGTGTGTTCACGAGCAACAGGACAAGCGAGTGTGCGCACCGGCATATGGAAGTGAATGCAGTTAAGCGGTGCCAAGATACCAGCCATGGTCTGATCAGGAGGTGACCTGGAGCATGAAAGACCACCCCAGAATAATGCCGAGTCCAGGATCCTATGCACTTGTGTTGGATCCGACGTTTGTGGGACCAAGCATCAATGTGAAATTCTCAAAAGTACTCATCGACAATGGAAGCAGTATCAACATCATGTACAAAGATACCATGCATAAGCTCGGAATATCACAGAATATGCTGTAGTCCACGAGGACAACTTTCCATGGGATAGTGCCAGGTCTTTCATGTGAGCCCATTGGTAAGGTCTGAGTGGACATGTTATTCGGTACAAGAGATAACTGCAGAGCAGAAAACTTAGAATTTGAGGTGGTCGATCTGGAAAGTTGTTATCATGCACTACTCGGACGGCCCGCACTGGCCAAATTCATGAGCAGCTGTCATATAGGTTATCTAAAGATGAAGTTACCCGGACCACAAGGGGTGATAACAGTTGCAGGGGATTACAAGAAGTCAATGGAGTGTGCTTCGGACGGGTCAAATTTGGCCGAGTCATTGGTTATAGCAAGAGAAAAGAAAAGGATTCAGGAGGTAGCCCTCGTCAACAGATTAAGCATGCCGACCGGCCAACCCTCATGGCGGTGTTTTTCACCGACCAAAGAGACGAAGAAATTTCAGATTGATGAGCAATTCCAGAGCGCCATTACTATTGGTGCAGGCCTTGACGCTAAATAGGAAGGCGAGCTCACCAACTTCCTCCGTGAGAATCGGGACATATTTGCATGGTCAACTCAAGATCGCAAGGTGTCGAGGAGTTAGTGAGCACTCTTTAAACGTCAGGCCAGGAGCAAGGACGGTGAAGCAACCTCTCCGCCGCTTCGCCGAAGACAGGAGAAAAGTAATAGGGGACGAAATAGCTCGGATCCTCGCAGCCGGGTTCATCATGGAGGTGCTATATCCGGATTGGTTGTCAAATCCGGTGCTAGTAGAAAAGAAAAAAGATGACCCCAATGTAGCCATTGTGTGGCGAATGTGTATCGATTACACTAACCTGAACAAGGCGTGTCCGAAAGATCCTTTTCCATTGCCTAGAATAGACCAAGTCATTGACTCGACCGCTGGCTGTGAGCTGTTATCATTTGTAGACGCGTATTCTGGTTTCCACCAGATACCATTAAATCCGGCCGATCAAATAAAGACTGCATTTATTACCCCGTACGGGGCTTATTGTTATCGCACAATGCCATTCGGCCTGCGAAATGCAGGAGCAACATATCAAAGATGCATGCAAAAATGCCTACATGATCAAATAGGAAAAAATGTACAAGTATATGTGGATGACGTAGTCATCAAAACTAAGGAGAGCAAAACCTTGCTAGAAGATATCTGAAACTTTCGCGAACACGAGAAGGTTCGAATGAAACTTAATCGAGAAATGCACATTTGGCGTGCTTAGGAAAACTACTCGGTTTCCTTGTGTCCACCGAGGTATCGAGGCTAATCCAACGAAGATAAGAGCAATAGAAAGAATGGAATTGCCGAGATGTTTGAACGATGTACAAAAATTCACGGGCTGCGTGGCCTCGCTTAGTCGATTTGTATGTCGGCTAGGAGAAAAGGCACTGCCACATTATCAGCTGATGAGAAAGTCGGACAAATTCAACTGGACTCCCCAGGCGGACCTTGCATTTCATGAGTTGAAAAAGATGCTAGTTACGCACCCATTTTAGCTTCTCCATTATCGAAGAACCTATGCTACTCTATGTAGCGGCTACCAATCGAGTAGTTAATCTTGTGGTTGTAGTGGAGCGACTTGAAGAGGGTAAGTCACCAGAGGCCAAGATATTATTTAAGTGAAGTATTATCCACTTCAAAGCAGAATTATCCGCACTATCAGAAGATGGCTTATGGAGTATATATGTCGGCAAAAAAGCTTAAGCATTACTTTGAAGAGCACCCCATCAAAGTAATCTGTGAGGCACCCATAGCCGACATATTGAACAACAAAGATGCAAGTGGCCGAATAGCAAAATGGGCGATCGAGTTATCACCGTATGCTCCACAATTTGATAGAAGAGATGCAATCAAATCTCAGGCTGTCGCCGACTTTCTCGTAGACTGGGCCGAGGTGCAGTATGAGCCACCATTGCCAGATCCAAATTACTGGACAATGCATTTTGATGGTTCCAAACTAAGGAACGGTTTGGGAGCAGGAATAGTGCTAACCTCGCCTAAAAAAGATCAATTGAAATATGTACTGCAAATACATTTTGCCGCGTCCAACAATGTAGCTGAATATGAAGCACTAGTCCATGGATTAAAAGTGGCAAAAGAAATTGGTATCCTTGAATCCTATGCTACTACGGTGACTCGGATCTAGTAGTACAGACAAGTATCGGGCGTTGGGACGCATTAGATGCTAATATGGCTTTATCTGATTCCATGTGCAAAAGATCGTGGATACTTTGAAGGATGTGAATTCCACCACATACCACGAGAAAATGACGCTGTGACACATTGTCAAAATTAGGATCAACCGGCAGTCAATTCCGCGGTATTGCCTGGAGCACCTCAGAAACCATCAATAAACCCATCACCGTAATCCGAATCAATCTTTATCCCCAGGTTCTCGGAAAATCATACGCCAATGGAGGTAGATCCGCAGAAGATTCGGAACCCCTAAAGAGGGGACAGCCGAGGTAATAGCAATCATGGAGAGCCGAGGTATATCGTCGTGAGAAAACATGGAGATGAGCGGTGAGATCACTGCAGAAAGAGTAACACCGATATGGGCGCAACCCATATTTTCGTACCTAAAAGATGCGGTATTGCCGAGTAATGAAGTATTAGCTAGACAAACCATCAGAAGAGCAAAAGCCTATACAATCATAAACAATGAGTTATATAATAGAAGCGTAACAAACATATTGCAGAAGTGCGTGAGTTCCACAGAAGGTCAGGAAATCCTTCTAGACATACACCAAGGAGAATGTGGGCACCATGCCTCATCTCGCGCTTTAGTAGCCAAGGCATTCAGGCATGGATTTTACTGGCCAACGGCGTTAAAAGAGGCAGAAGAATTAGTTAAGAAGTGCAATGGGTGTCAGAGATATGCAACCAGAATACATATGCCGTCGGCCGAGTTAAAAACAATACCCATCACTTGGCCATTTTCTGTATGGGGTTTAGACATGGTGGGACCTTTCAAGCCGGCGAGAGGAGGAATGACCCACATCTTGGTTATGGTAGACAAGTTCACAAAGTGGATTGAAGTAAAACCAATCAAAAAGTGTGATGGGCACACAGCAGTGAAATTTCTCAAGGATATCATCTTGAGATACGGGTACCCACATAGCATTATTACGGATAATGGCACAAACTTTGCAGAAGGAGCCTTCGCCAGATTTTGCCAAGAGAAGCACATAAGACTAGATATTGCCTCGGTGGCCCACCCAGCATCCAATGGGCAAGTTGAAAGGTCTAATGGACTGGTGTTATCAGGAATAAAACCACGACTTGTTGAACCTTTGCAACGGTCGGCAGGATGTTGGATCGAAGAAATCCCAGCCATGTTATGGAGCCTTCAGACTACTCCGAATAGATCAACAGGTTACACTCCATTCTTTCTGGTATACGGGGCAGAGGCCGTACTCCCAGCCGACATAATATATGACTCGCCAAGAGTTGCTCAGTACACAACCTCAGAAACAAATGAAATAGCTCGGCAAGATGCCGTAGACCTGTTGGAAAACTCGGCCCTTCATTCCAAGTGTGCACGTCGGCGTACTCGACGAGCTGGAAAGCCCGAGCTTGCCGAAGAGCAACAAAGGTGGGATCTTCAACCCAGCGGGAGCCAGTGCGCAGATTCCTCAGAATGTCAAGAGAGATGTCTTCATACCATGACATGATTACAGTAAGGGACATGTCGGCACCGGCACGCGCAGCAGATTCCCTCCAAAGACTCAACTGTCTCTCAGATGCCATCAGCCTTGTCACCAATAACTTGACTTCGTTGATATCAGGAGTCCCTGAGGTATTCGGCCAGAGTACATGGTAAGCTCGGATAGCGGCCTGCACCAAGTCCCGGCCCATAATTTTCATCGGACCAAGCTGCGGCACCAAGAACCAAGAAATCCTCCATCGAATATTCAAAGTCAACGAACGGTTCACCTCGGCGGCGCTGCAAGAACAGCTTTAGAACTCACGGGTTTGGCCTCGGGAAGTGATCTGCGCAAAACATGGACATGTCAAGCGGTAGCAGGGACGACAAAGAAAAAATATAGTTCGCCATGCCAAATAACTTACGATGAATGTAGCTCATCATTATCGAAGGTCTTTGGCCCAAGCAGCTTTACTCTTCTCGAACGAGCAATTTCCTCGCTCAAACCGCGAGTTTTAAGTTCGGCAGCTTGAGGAGTTCTTTGTTCTTCAGAGATCCGAGTCACCGATTCTTTTCCTCGGAAAATTCTTGGTCGACCTTTTCTAGCTCGGACTTACGAGAGAGCTTGAGTGTATTCACCTCGGATCTCGTGCAAGCTATCTCATCATCTTTTCTTGTAATTGCGGAATGAACTGCGCTTTGTTCTAAAAAATGCAGCATCACGTCAGCATGGGCACGCAATCTTGTTGCGACAACTGCAAAGTCTTGCAACTCGGCTTTACCAAACGCAATAAGGAAACTTAGCATAGATATTAAAAGGATAAGGAGTAAAATAGAAAGGAAACTAACCTTCCAAGGTCTTGATCTTCTTTTCAAGGCGGGTGTTGCGGTTACTGATATTACCTATTCAACAAGAAGTAAGCCGGCATTCCGCGGACGAGTACATGAGAAAGTTGGGAATAAGGAAAAGGAACTATCGACTTACCGGCCTTCTTTGCCACGGGCAGAACTTTCTCGTACTTCTCTTCCAGCTTGCGGTGCGAAAAAAGCAACCTCTGGAACTCGGCGGTCCGTCGGTCATGTGCAACCTGAGTAATGAGGCAAAATGATAAAACAACAAGTAGAAGCTAAATTAGATCCGAATCAAGCAAAGCTTAATTCGGCTCTAGGTGGCTGGATATTCAAAGCTATACCAGATCCGAGTCAAGAAGGACTTAACTCAGATCTAGGTGGCTGGATATTCAAAGCTAAACTAGATCCGAATCAAGCAAAGCTTAATTCGGCTCTAGGTGGCTGGATATTCAAAGCTATACCAGATCCGAATCAAGCAAAGCTTAATTCGGCTCTAGGTGGCTGGATATTCAAAGCTATACCAGATCCGAGTCAAGAAGGACTTAACTCAGATCTAGGTGGCTGGATATTCAAAGCTAAACTAGATCCGAATCAAGCAAAGCTTAATTCGGCTCTAGGTGGCTGGATATTCAAAGCTAAACTAGATCCGAATCAAGCAAAGCTTAATTCGGCTCTAGGTGGCTGGATATTCAAAGCTATACCAGATCCGAGTCAAGAAGGACTTAACTCAGATCTAGGTGGCTGGATATTCAAAGCTAAACTAGATCCGAATCAAGCAAAGCTTAATTCGGCTCTAGGTGGCTGGATATTCAAAGCTATACCAGATCCGAATCAAGCAAAGCTTAATTCGGCTCTAGGTGGCTGGATATTCAAAGCTATACCAAATACGAGTCAAGAAGGACTTAACTCGGATCTAGGTGGTGGATATTCAAAGCTAAACTAGATCCGAATCAAGCAAAGCTTAATTCGCTCTAGGTGGCTGGGATATTCATTCAAAGCTATACGATCCGAATCAAGCAAAGCTTAATTGATCTAGGTGGTGGATATTCAAAGCTATACCAGATCCGAGTCAAGAAGGACTTAACTCGGCTCTAGGTGGCTGGATATTCAAAGCTACACCAAGTCCGAATAAACTACGAACTAGATGGCCGGACTAACGAACCTTAGAAATAAAATTAAGTCAAACTTCCAAGCATACAACAAGTTATTTCCTTGCAAGTTTCGGGGACTAGAGAATATGGTAACATCTGGAGAATAATTTAAGACTCAGAGATAAAACAATTACCGCATTCATCTTGTTGGTATCAATGATAAACTGGGCAGCATGGTCAAAACGGCCGCTGATGTCAGAAAGCTGGAAAGGTTGGTTGGTTGGATTACCCTCAAACTAATCAGCAGCATTCTAGTTATTGGCATACTCAATCAGCGCTCCAAGGCTGTTCCCGCTAGCTGTCCGAGTTAAAACTTTACCCCGGGCAGGCGGTCCGACCACTACGGCAGCATGAGGCTCTTATGAAGAGCAAGCTGGCTGCCGGTGGCCGAGGTAACAGGGACTTTGGCAGATGCAGCTCCCTTACGCAGCACGTCAGCAATACTCGGCTGAGAAGAGCCGGCAAGACCTTTCTGAGAAGAAGTCTTGACGGCAATAGCACTTTTCGCCTTAGAAGAGGCATCAGCAGGAAGTTGCGCCTCTGAAGTGGGGACGGAGTCCTTAGGAGCAGCGGAGGATAAGGTCGCAGAGGACGCCGGGGCAACGACCTTTTCGGCCGAGGTCGGGATGACCGTAGAAACTGCCAGAGTAGATGGAGGCTCAATGGTAGCGCTGGGGCCCATAGAAGGGACAGCTGGCTCAACGAAAACATCGGAGGGCCGGATCGGATCCAGGTCAATGGAAGAAGTCTCAGGGACATCGCGACGAACAGGCGACGTATTCGGAGCGGGGGGAGAAGCAGGACGAATAGGACTAGGAATTCTGGTGTCATCAGCGGGAGGAGGAGATGGCGGCCGAATCGGACGGCTAGTCATACTAGGACCGCCGGGTTTAACAGACAGAGGAGCGCTGAAAAATAAGAAAGAAGATTCATCGATGAGAAAGCAGAAGAGAAACAAGAAATATAGGCAAAAGAACTTACCCAATGACCCGGGCATAGTCTTGCTGGGAGGATTCGAGCGGATTTCTTTATTCGCTTCTTAGGAGCCGCCTCGAGGCACTAGCAGGAGCCCGCTTCCCGAGGTGGGGAGGCCGGAAGCAATAGGTTCGCATCGTGAACCTGACCGGCGGATTAGCTAGGAAAGTAGAAGCGGAAATGCATAAGAAATAGGCATGGCGCAACTACCTCAAGAATTTGGACCTCGTCCAATCACCTTCCTCCTCTTGCGCTGAAGTTTTGCATGAGCTCGAGGGAGCAGGATCCGACTTAGGGACGAACTCCTCGAGTCCGGCTCGCCAAGATCCGGTACTCTGTCCATGGGCCAAGGGAGGCAGAACTTGGCGTCCTCGTTCTTACGCTGCGAACCTCTGCAAGACAAGGAGAAAGAAAATCATGTAAACCAGTTTCTAAAAACTGTGGAATAATAGAATAAAGGAGATTAGGCTTACCTCGGGAGGCGGACGGTCGTGGGTGAATGGTTTTAACCCCCAAGACCAATCCTCAGGCATCTCAGTCTTGAAGATAGCTCGGACGCGCTTATGAATAAGGTAATTATCCAGCTCCACGGTCGAGACTCGGTTAGGGTCAAGAGGACCACTCATGTAGCATAGCTTGTGGGTCCGCTGCTGGAAGGGGCAGATCCGGCTACTAATAAAAGTTGCCATCAGGTCTTCGCCGCACAACCCGGCCCGGATCAACTCTTTTAGCCGAATCTCGAAGGCCTCGGCCAAGGCGTGAGTTTTCCTCGGATTATAGAGCCAGTTCACTTTGGAAGGTGGGCCAATTGAGAATGGAGGGCGAATCTTGTCTTCTGCCCCTCTGTTCTTGACGTAGAAAAATGACTTGTGCCACTTCTTGCACGACTCCAACCCAGTGACACGGGGGAACACGGATTTCCTCCGGGGTGTAATAGACGCCGCCCCACATTGGGTAAGCAACTTCTCGGAAGGATGCAGAGATTTGTCGGGAACAACGTTGGAGCGGATCTGGAAGAACTTCGACGGACATGCACCGACGGCGAGGTCAAGTAACCCTCAGCGGAGATGAAAGCGAAGAGAAGCTATGGCGTTCGCGAGGAAGGTGGTGCGGTGAAGGCAAGTAATCGAGGAATTCTCTAGCGAAATCACTAAGAGGGAAGACCGGGCGTAGTGAGACATGAAAACCACATACTCGCCTCTCGATGGCTGGAGGATTCGCTGCCGGGTAAACGACAGGAAACCTCGGCAGGAATCCGTCGAGTTCGGATGAGCCATTCAATTTCATGGCGCGTGACTGAAGAGCCCTGCCACGAGCCACGCTCGGGCCCGGAGCCAGCGTCATCGTCCTCAACAAGAGCGCCGCTAAACGAACTAGACATGGGTGCGCGGAGAGATCGCGAGGAAAAAAAGCGGCGGAGGGGAGCTTAGAGCTACAAGGCCTGTCGGAACTTAGCACGAAAACAATGGCGAAGAGCGGAGGAACCGTCGCTGAGCACGCAGGCAGATCGATCTAGGGCAAGATCAGGCAAGATGGTCGAGAGGACTCACCGGGCGGAGCCACAGCCAGCGCAGCGGGCAAGAAAGGCGAGAACGACGCGGCGGAATCCTCGGCGGAGGCTCGGGCGGCGGCGGCGGAGCGGCAAGAGAACACGCAGGCGAAAGGAAGAAGGAGAGCGGAGGCGAGCGATAAGGGGAAAGATGAACCCTGCGGGCGCGTTTCCCCTCTTTATAGTCAAGCCATGAACAGGGGAGTGGGATCGTGGGTGTGGCAGTTACCCGTGTAGATCGTGGGAACAGCACGAACGCACGACGGTGAGTGGAGCCACACCAACGGCCACAGAAGAAAAGTTGTTACAATCCCAAGGGGAGCGGCACACGAGGCGTCGCGCGGCGGCACTGCAGTGGTTTGTCGATAGCTTGTCGTAGAAGGACCTAAAAACTAGAAGAGCAATGATGGGGTGACACGTAGGACGTGGCGTACGAGGGAAGGAACGAGGAAACCTCGGACGAGGCCATAGCTCGGAAACAAGACTGAAGAAAGTGATGAAGCTGATATAACCCGGCCAAAGCTATTGACAGGGCCACACCAGCCGGGACTAATGTCGGGGGTTAACCTCGGGTAGGTCGAGAGGGAAAGACAGATCTGTCCCGTCCGGTTCCGAGTTATTCTGACCAGGTCGGCCGAATCATGGATATGTCGGCCGATGAACGGAGGCAAGAAGCCCATGTATAGGTATCAAGTGGTTACCGGCGAGTTAATGAGAGAATCGGCGGGTTACCCAAATGATCTTCATGCGGTGAGGAGCCGAGTAACACAAGGTAAGGCCGAGTGATCGAGGCTTGCAGGAGAAGGAGAAGCCGTGGTCAAACTATAGGCTGCAGGCTAGAAGGAATCGAGCAGGGCCAAGCACAAGAGACAAGGATGCACAACGTCGGAGGGCGAAGGAGGTCACGGAGGTGACAGTCCTGGAGCCGAGGCACGCAGGAGGGCCACTGAGCCTTGCCGTCATTAGAAAGGGCGACAGGAAGGAGGCCGAACTACTATTTTGGGACAAGCATATTCCACGAATATGCTTGTCTCGTCAGCCCTAAGGGCACCCAAGGCACCCCTTTATAAGGGGAGGTTTGGACCCTGAGGGAAGGATCGATTCTTTGAGCACCGTTAGGCTGGGGAGATTCACATTGTCCCCCTGTATACAGCTCAAGGAGCACTTGTAACCCATCAAGAGAGAAATAAAGCTCATCACTTTGGCAGCTTGAGTGTAAAGACAGTTGCGTCTTCCCTCCCCAGATCCCACTAGCATCCATTGGCCCCGTACTTTAGCCTACCCATGGCATCTGCCGTGCCACCACCACGACAGACCACCAAGCACACATCTCCATGATTGAACCAAAGAAAGTGTTGGAAGCTCTTGAAGATTCGGATTAGTTAGAAGCTATGCACAAAGAACTCAACAACTTTGAGAGAAACAAAGTGTGGAAGTTAGTAGAGAATCCAAAGGATTGCCACAATGTTATTGGAACAAAGTGGATATTCAAGAACAAGCAAGATGAGCATGGAATCATAGTAAGGAACAAGGCTAGATTGGTTGCACAAGGGTTCTCTCAAATTGAAGGCATTGACTATGGAGAGACATATGCACTTGTGGCTCGTCTTGAGTCCATTCCTTATGACTAGTATGTTCCGGATGTCGTTGATGGGGGAGTTGAGAGTATTTCTTGGTTTTGAGATCAAGCAAGTTAGAGGAGAGACATTCTTCAATCAAGCCAAGTATACTCAAGCTATGCTCAAGAGATTCAATATGCAAGATTTAAATGGAGCTCCTACTCCCATGGCTACAAAGACTCATCTAGAACAAAATCCAAATGGTAAAGATGTGGATCAAAAGGTATACCGGTCTATGATTGGTTCTTTGCTTTACCTTTGTGCATCTAGACCCGATATTGTGTTGAGTGTAGGTGTGTGTGCAAGATATCAAGCGGCTCCTAAGGAAAGCCATTTAATGGCGGTCAAGAGAATCTTTCGATATTTAGTTCATACCCCATTTATGGTCTTTGGTATCCTCGAGGCTCAACATTTGCTCTTTGTGGATACATGGATTCGGATTGGGCGGGGGACAAGGATGCTAGAAAATCAACATCCGGGGCTTGCCAATTCCTTGGTAGGTCCTTGGTATGTTGGTCTTCCAAGAAGCAAAATTGCATATATCTCTCCACCGCCGAAGCCGAGTATGTGGCAGATACTACTGCTTGCACCCAATTGCTATGGATGAGGCAAACTTTAAAGGAATACGGTGTCCATTGTGACAAAGTGCCTCTTCTATGTGACAATGAAAGTGCCATCAAGATTGCCTACAACCCGGTGGATCACACAAGGACAAAGCATATTGAGATTCGCCATCACTTCATTAGAGATCATGTTGCTTGAGGTGATATTGATCTATCATATGTATCAACCAAATATCAACTTGCCGATATCTTCACAAAGCCACTTGATGAAGCAAGGTTTTGCTACTTGAGGAATGAACTAAATGTCGTAGATTCAAGGAGCTTGACTTGATTTTCTTGCATTCTCACCTATGTTTAATCTCATATTTAGTTTAGGTGCAGGCATGGATATAGGGGGAGTGCGGTCCTAATTGATTGGACCATCCCTCCCCCCATTATGCCCAAAGCAATCAAAATCATTCCTCTTAATATCATTCAGTGATATGTGATCTTAATGATGAGTATTGGTAATGGACCCAAGATATATCTTCGTGGTGCCAAGCCAAGTATACTCAAATATGGTGGCCTAGGCCACCACCCAAGATCCCTCCTTTATAAAGGAAAAGGATCCCTATTATTGCAATGCTAGTCCCTGGATCAATGCTAGCATCCATAGTTTAAGATGAAGTACACAGAAACAAAGGTCATTATTATAGTCATTCCAGAGACAAACATAGTCTTTACAACTCCATGGCCACATGCCTAGTACAAGAGTTTAAATAAGTAAATAGATAAAAGTCTTCATCTTCAAATGCCACAGGCAAACATGTTGAGTGTAGACTCATGACTCATAATCCTCATCAGAATAACCTGCAACATCACAAGTTACAACCATAGTGGGTCAATACATTGGAATAGTATTGGCAAGTGACACCTTAGTAGAACATTGGTGGACTAAATACTATATGCTTTTTGGCTAAGTGTAGCTTAGGCTTGCTTGCTCAAAAATAGGTTTTGCCTATTAGTTGAAATCACTAAGTTTTTCTTTGTCAAAAACTTTTCCCAAGGAACCACCAATAGACATTGGGGTCGTTCACCCTTGTTCACCCACAAGTTTTACTTAGAAATTGGGATGAGGAGATTCTTGATAGCTTCCATGTCTTGATGCTCAAGTTGTCCTTTTCCAGGGACATGGCTAAGTACTTAGATTCTTCCATCTGCAGAGGTTGTGCACTTTCCCCACAAGACTTGATTTTCACCAAGAAAGGACCTTTCAGAAGCCTTCCCTTAGACCAAATGGACGCGTTCCAACCTATCATCCCACTACCACCAACTGTCCAAATGGCTAAGTTATTGCAACCTATGTGATCCAGGCAGAGCCCATATTGCCAAGTGGCTGCACTAGAAGCTTCTTAACATTTGGCCTCTCAAATCCCTTTGTTCCTGGGTGGCTTTCCACAAGTGAGATACACAAGTTAAACCATAGAAATGGCCTTGTGTAACCACTCAACATAAACCATTCCTTCCATTCCACCCAGGTGTTTCATTCACTTAGTTGTTTTATTAAGCAAAAGACAAGTCCAAAGACTTAGAAATATTTTATCATAGCATGAATATTTCACCACCCTTGGTTGCTACTAGCTAGGCTAAGCATGGCATATATAAGCATCTTAACTTAGAAATTTCTAGCAATTCTACAACTACTAGGATTTCCCAAGCATAGCATATAAGCAAAATATAACCATGCAAGACTAGCAAAATATTTCTAATGCATAGTAGAAAACATAGGGATAAAAATATCATGAAGCACCACTTGCCTTGGTAGTTTGGAGAGTATCTACACTCCTCACAATCACAATCACTATTGGCACCAAAATCTACACATAAAATCATTGCAACAAATCACATACAAAATAAATACAAGCAAAAATATATGGATGCATGCAATATGATATGTGATGATTTTATAAACTCAATAAGACAAGTGCACAGTACTTGTTCATAAACAAGTTCAAAACTTGCCAAACAACATTTATTTAAACACTAAAACATTTCTCAAATAACTTATATACACAAAATAGTCCTACACATGTTTCTGTAAATAAAACCATTTTAACAGAAAAAAAAACATTGAACACATTGCATATTTGGAAAGGGCTTTCTCTCCTAATTCCATTGATATAAAATTCATCAAATTTGGACGTGGAAATCAAAAGTTATGATTAAAACAAAATCAAACATCTAATAGATTCAAATCCTGATTTTAAATCTACACCCTAGCCACGCGTCATGTTCTGATTGGTGCGTACCGGTTCACACGGATCGGTCGATGCAGGGCGTTGGATTAAAGTGACCGTGCACGGTCCAAATCTAAGCGTACCGTTTCGTTAAGTGATCTATTCCTATGCGCTGGATCTAGATCCAACGGTCATCGATCAAGCGACCACGGATGGGCGGCGCTGGCGGTGGCAACTGGTGGCGGCGTGCTCTGTCTACAGCGGCTCGGAGCTACAAGGGGTTTTGGGGTCGTCGGAGACGCTTACCAGATTCGTGGTGACGCACTGAAGCTCAACGTGGCGATGGCTTGATAAGGGGCGCACGGACACGGCAGCACGAGCTCGTCGGAGTTGCTGACAGCGTCGGGTGTTCGGTGACGGAGTCGTTGGCGGTGCTCTGGGTCACCCTAGCACGAATCAATGGTATCAGGGGGTGCGCAAGGCTACGGTGAACACGCTCGTGTGAGTCAGAAACGAAGGGAAACACGGGGCTCACCGAATTTAGTCGCTGAAGTCGAAGACGTCGTCGGGACCTTGCTGTGCTTGATGGAGTCGTCGATCTGGGGCAGTACAGGACGAACTAGAGAGGTGTTAGTAGGAGCGCAAGGAGGTTGCGAAGCTGTTCATATGAACCAGAGAGGAAGGGGCGCACGGAGTTTACCAGGATTGGTCGCCGGAGAGGGTTCTGCCTGCGGTGGTGCAAGGGCGAATACGGGCAGCCTGGTGGCAGAGTGGTGGCGCTAGGTGAGGGGAAATGCTCGCGGTGCAGAGGGGGTTAAGTAGGCAGGAGGGGGGCAGCGATTAGGCGTAGAATCAATGGCAATTAAGCTCGCAGTGACTGCGGCGAGGTAACGGCGGAGCGAGCTCCTCGGCCGCGCGTGATTGAAGACGACGACGTGGTCGCAGGGCCCACTAGCCAGCGAGTGAAACAGAGAGGAGGTGGGGTTAGGCGGTCAGTGACTTGGCGGGTTTGTCTGCGAGTGAGAGAGAGATAAAGGGGAACCCGGGTGGGCTTAGTGGGCTGGTTCTGTTGTTGGGCTAAAAAGGTGGTGCCGGCCCTTTTCTATTTCTTTTCTCCTTTTCTTTTTCTGTTTGCAATTTCAGTAACCAATTTCAAATGATGTTTGAATTCAAATCTTTTCAGGATTTTTGTAGAGTGCAACACTCACAATTCTGGAAACAAAACCAAGTGGTCATTTTGAATTGGCCTGGTCATTTGGAATAAAACAAAATAAGCAGTGACATAGCTCTAGTTTTAAATAGGTTTTGAAATTGGTTTTCAAATCATATTTGTTTAGAAACTTTGGTTTAAATCCTAGCAATCTAGCAATACAATCTGAGAGCAATAAGACAATAAGGTTTGGTTAATGAGCAACAATCTCTCATTGGAGAGTAGCATTTGTTTTAAATGCTGATCACATAAAATAATGAGCTCATATGCTCCTGTTTTGGAATTGGTTTGTTTGAAATGAACTCTACATGATCATGAATGAACGGATGATATGCATGAGTTTGACACATAATTTTAGGGATGTTACAAATCTAACCCCCTTAATGTGCATCTCGCCCTCGAGATTCAGATTGGCTAGCAAATAGGTGAGGGTGGTCTTTCCGAAGATCATCTTCTCTTTCCCATGTTGCTTCTTCTTCGGAATGATGGTTCCACTGAACTTTGCAGAACTTGATAGTCTTAGTCCGTGTGAGTCTTTCTGCAGTCTCAAGAATCTTGATAGGTTTCTCCTCATAAGTGAGATCACTCTCCAATTGAACCTCTTCCAAAGGTATAGTATCCTTCAAAGAAGTTTCTTCCATTTCTGGATGACATTTCTTAAGCTGACTCACATGAAACACATTATGAACAGCTGAAAAAGACTCTGGCAATTCAATCTCATAGGCTACTTCTCCTTTGCGACTTAGAATCTAAGATAAGCTCTATCACCAACTTCATAGGTGACTTCTCTACGCTTAGGATCTGCGTAGCTTTTCTGTCGGGACTGTGCTATCTTTAATCTATCCTTAACCAGCTTGACTTTCTCTTCAGCTTCTTTGATAAGTTCTGGTCCGAACAAACTTCTTTCTCCCACACCATTCCATAGCAATGGGGTGGTACACTTTCTCCCATAGAGAAACTCAAATGGTGCCATCTCAATACTGGCTTGATAGCTGTTATTGTAAGAGAATTCTGCGTAAGGCAGACTTTCATCCCAACTGGCTCCATAGTCTAGGGCACATGCCCTCAACATATCTTCAAGAATCTGATTAGTCCTTTCTATCTATCCATCAGTCTGAGGATGAAAAGTGGTGCTGAATTCCAACCTCGTTCCCAATGACTCATGTAGCTGCCTCCAAAAATGAGAAGTGAATTGGGTTCCTCTATCAGACACAATACTCTTGGGTACTCCATGTAGACATACTATTCTGCTCATATAGATCCTGGGTAACTTAGCACTTGTATAATTTGTCTTCACGGGTATGAAATGAGCCACTTTAGTTAGGCGATCCACTACTACCCAAATAGAATCATATCCTGACCGGTTCCTTGGCAATCTGGTAATGAAATCCATACCAATCTTGTCCCACTTCCAATCAGGAATAGGTAGTGGTTGAAGCAAACCTGCTGGTTTCTGATGTTCCGCTTTCACTCTACTACATACATCACACAAAGCAATATGTTCGGCGATGTCTTTCTTGAGATTATTCCACCAAAATCTTTCCTTCATATCCATGTACATTTTGGTGTTACCCGGATGAATGGAATACGGTGAGTTGTGTGCTTCTTGTAAAATCAGTTTCCGAAGCTCCGGATCTTATGGAACACAGATACGTTTTCCATGCCATAAACTACCTTGTTCGTCTTCATGGAATCCTTTGGCTTTTCCCTTGCCAATCTTTTCCTTGATATCTTCACTTTCCTTATCAGTCTTCTGGGCTTCTTTCATCTTGCCCAACAAAGTGGGTTGAACATCCAAAGACATGAGATGTCCTTCAGGCACAATCTCCAATCTGAGATATCTAAATTGAGCACACAAATCATCTGGCAATTCTCCCTTAGTAAGGCCATTCACAAAAACCTTACGGCTTAGAGCATCCGCTACAACATTTGCTTTACTGGGGTTGTATTGCAAACTTAAGTCATAGTCCTTGATGAGTTCTAGCCATCTTCTTTGTCTCATGTTAATTTCTTTCTGGGTGAAGATATACTTCAAACTCTTGTGATCTGTGAACACTTCACATCGCTTTCCCAAAAGATAATGTCTCCATGTCTTGAGTGCATGGACAACAGAGGCTAACTCTAAATCATGAGTAGGATAGTTTACCTCATGAGTTTTGAGTTGTCTCGAGGCATACGCCACAACTTTTCCTTCTTGCATAAGTACTGCACCCAATCCATGATGAGATGCATCACAATACACTTGGAAATCCTTTTCCAAATCAGGCAAAAACAAGACTGGTGCTATCACAAGTCTCTTCTTCAATTCTTGAAAGCTGAGTTCGCAACCTTCAGACCAAGAAAATTTCTTGTCTTTGTTTAGCAATTCTATCATAGGCTTTGCTACCTTGGAGAAATTCTCAATGAATCTTCTGTAGTATCCTGCCAAGCCAAGGAAACTACGAACTTCCTTTACTGACTTAGGAGATTCCCATTCAGTTACAGCTGAAACTTTAGCAGGATCAACTGCCACACCATCTCCTGACACAACGTGTCCAAGAAATCCAACTTCATTTAACCAAAATTCACACTTGCTGAATTTGGCATATAGTTTATGCTCTCTAAGCTTCTCTAGTACCAATCGCAAATGTCCTTCATGCTCTTCTTTGCTCTTGGAGTAAATTAAAATGTCATCGATGAAAACGACAACAAATTTATCAAGAAACTCCATGAACACCTTGTTCATCATATTCATAAAGTATGCTGGAGCGTTGGTCAAACCAAATGGCATCACGGTATACTCATACAATCCATACCTTGTGGTGAATGATGTCTTAGATATGTCTTGCTCTCTTATCTTGAGCTGGAAATAACCTGACCGGAGATCAATCTTTGAGAACACACAAGCTCCTTCTAGCTGATCAAACAAGTCATTTATTCTAGGCAAAGGGTATTTGTTCTTGATAGTCACCTCATTGAGTGAACGGTAATCTATGCATAACCTTTGACTTCTATCTTTCGTTTCCACAAACAAAACTGGTGCTCCCCAAGATGAGGAACTTGGTTGGATAAAATCATTTTGCAACTGTTCTCCAAGTTGCTTCTTGAGTTCTTTCAACTCATCAACTGACATCTTGTACAGTCTTTTTGCTATTGGTCCAGATCCTGGTAGCAAATCAATGAGAAATTCCACATCTCTATCAGGTGGCATTCCCGGTAATTCTTCCGGAAACACATCCGGATATTCACTCACAATTGTCACACTGTCCATGATAACCCCCTTAAGAGAATTTAGCTTACTCCTTTTTTATTCAAAATTGGTCTTGAATCTGATCCTTTTATGTTCTGGAGTTGTGAGTGAGACGGTATGTTTGGCAGAATCTATCAATCCCTTGTGCTTAGTCATCCAGTCCATTCCCAAAACGGCATCCAATCCTTGGGAATTTAGGATTATCAAGTTAACGGGAAACTTATACTTTCCAAACTCTATGACTAGATCATGACACCCTGAATTCACTATCATTTCTCCACCAGGAGAACTGTAGAGGCCCAACCTGGTAAGGTAGAGTCCTCCTGTGTTTTACAATGCTAGTCCCTGGATCATTTGCTAGCATCCACAGTAAGATGTAATATCAAGAAACAAAGTCAAAATATAACTTTATAACCAGGAATAATATAATTTTATTACATCATACATAGCTCAAATGGCTATTACAATATATTGCAGCGGAATAAATATAGTCATGGGTCCTTCATCTTCAAAGTGCCACAGGCAGATGTTGGTTGTAGACTTTGTAGCCCTAGTCAATCAAACAATCTTCATATAATAAAACAATCAACCTGCAACATTACAGGTTACAGCCACAAGGGTCAATACATTTTGAACTGTATTGGCAAGTTTCACTTTTATGTAAATAAGAGTGGATCCTATCAATACATGCATATTTGGCTAAGTAGAGTTTAAGGTTTATTTGCATAAAGCAACATTTATCCTATCATTTCAAAATGGTTTTGGTCCTTTGTCAAATCTCTTTTTCAAGTACCTTGAACTCCTTGGTAGAAATTCAAGTGTTCAAGTCCTCGTCAAAATCCCTTGAGCTACTTGGTAACCCCAAGTGCTTCAAGTTTTATCAAAATCTCATGAGTCCCTTGGTAACCCCAAGTACATCATGCTCTTGAGCACCTTGGTAACCCCAAGTGCAACAAACTTTGTCAAATCTCTTTGAATTCCTTGGTACCCCCAAGTGCATCAAGTTTTTATATTAGAAGTTGGAATGTCGAGATCTCCCATGGTTCAAACTTTAGTTGCTCAGTATTGTCCATAACCGGGGACACGGCTAAGTACTTAGATTTTATTAACTTCTGCAGAAGGAGTACACTTTACCCACATGACACAATCCCATCTTGTTGCCACCAGGCCCTCTGGATTAGTGCTCACCAAGATGGAGTAATCTTGCAGACCGAGAATGTGACGAAGTCTTTCAAGAGGTCCTCCCATACATCATTGCTAGCTTGTCTTCAGTCCCCATGAAGCCTTCCAGATCCCCATGTCCCAGAACTAAAGACAATGTATGGGTCTTCCTAATGTAGTTGACTAAGCCAGAGCCATAATAGCATGTGGTTGTACACGAAAGCCACAATTGGAGAAACATGTTCAATCTCTAAGTTTCCTAGGTGGTTTTCATTTTGGAGCACAACACAAAGTGATTTCCATAGACATGGTTCCCTTTTGTTGCCACCTTCTCCAAAAACATAAAGTGTCCACCACCTAGGTGGTTCATTGAGTCCTTGTTTTATTATATAAAACACAAGTCTTTTCTCAACCTTTGTAAAATCTCAACATGTATCTCTTTTTCAAAACATAGCATGGCTAAGCATGTACAACTTCAATATTTTTACTAAGGAGTGTATAGGGAATCTTACTAGGATTAGCATAGCATAAGTATAAATTCTTTTCATGCATGTTTTCAAAATCCACTAAGTATAATGAAAATAATAGGACTTTAGATGATAGTGTCACTTGCCTTTTGTTTTAGGGAATGATAGTCACCTTGATCTTGCTAGCCTCACACTTTGCTAATTTCACTACAATCAAACAAGCATAGTATCAAGTAGCATTCCAACATTCAACAATAATTCACATACACCAAGCAATGGTTCCTAAGTCTTGTAAAAAAGAGGGTTCTATTGCAAGGTTGGTCTCTACTAGGTTTATAAACTTTGTAAGGTCCTCACTGGTCTTTTACCAAAATGGCAAAGTCATTAGTTAGAGGTTTTGCTCAAGGTCTATTTTAAAATCCATTCAACATTTTATGTGGTGAAAATTTATTCTTTTCAAAGCAAAACTTTATGTTTTTCACCAAGTGAGTTGCCTTTGGTAAGGCTTGGTGTTTTGGGTCAGTAAGTTTGGTCCATAACTTTTTCCCAAAGTTTTCCTTGCAAAAACATTTCCATAATAAAATTAATGAGTTTATTTGGCTAGAAAATGGCTAAGTTAAATAATTCAACCTATATTTCTCCAAAAATCATTTTTATCACCAAGGGTTGGTTCCTAGGGTCAGTAAGATCATACAAATCCATTTTGCAAAAGAATTAATCTTAAAATCAATTTTAAACAATTTTTATACTCTAAATTAGTACACAAATGTTTCTGTAATTTCAAACAGGCTATCAGATACTATTTCCAAAACTAAGGCCATGGTTGTTTAGGGCTTGTTCTCCTGATTTCATTGATATAAAATTTGTCAAATTTGGACGTGTGGATCAAAAGTTATAAGTGTTTGAAGTTTGCATATAATTCTGATTCAAAACTCTGTTTTAAACTAGAGCTGGCCACGCGTCGTATTCTAATTGGCCGAAAACGGTTCGCGCGGATCACACATTGCAGGCCATTAGATCTAAGTCTCATCGCACGGTTCAGAACGCGTACCTCTTCGCAGTAAGTGATTTAATCGTAATTGTTCAAACTAGATCCTACGGTACTGGCTTGCTGGACCAAAAAGTGAGCGGCGCCGACGGCGGCTAGCGGCGGCGTACGGTCAGGCGTGGGGTTCGCGGAGGTTCTAGCAAGCGAGAGAGAAAGGGAAGAAGCTCACCAGGTTCAGGAGGTCACGGTGATGCTCGAGGTGCGGTTGACGAGGCGGGCGCCGGTCAAGTGGAATCTTTCGCCGGAGTTCGTGGCGGCGTCGGGTGCGTCAGGTGGTCACCGTGGGCGGCGCTACGGATCACTCCAAGGCATAACAAGTACGTTGTTAGATGCGCAGAAGCAAGGCAAGTTTGTGTGCGTGAACGAGAAAAAGAGGGGCGGCCGGAATCTACCTGAGGGGCTCGCCGGAGTTGAAGTCAGTCGCGGTGCTGCAGGTCGTCGTCGAAGGCGAGGTTTCAGAGCACCCGTGGTTGAATGGAAGGCACTGGCAGAAGCGCCAGGGAGTAGTGAGTGCGTCTGTGTGCTTGTGGAGGCAGGAGGGGGTGTGGTTCGGCCGGAATCGAAGGAGGACGGTGGTCGGAGCTGCGGCGGTGCGTGCTCAAATTGTAGCAGCCTCGGGGCAGAGAGGGGGTGGCGTCTGGGGAAAATGACGGAGGAGAGGGAGGCGCTCTTATCGTGCGTGATGGCTGGCGAGTTAACGCGGCATTCAACGCGAATTGATGCCCGCAAATTCATCGCTGAAACGGGGGAAGAGAGGGAGAAAACGGTCGCGCGGGGAAGAAGGAGAACAAGGATTGTGGGGTGCACTGTCGGTGGGAAAAGAATGAGGGAGGTCCACTTGTCGTTGTCTCTGGGTTTTATAACGCGCATGTAAACGCTTTCTCATGGGTAAGGAGCTGGCTGGTTGGTGGGCTTAGTGGGCTGCGGGTTGGGTTGGCCTTTTCCATTTTTTTTATTCTGTTATTTTTCCTTTTTTATTTTATTTCCTGTTTTGAATTTCAATCCCCTTATTCAATCATTCAAACAATTCAAACATCCTTTAAACTTTGCATTGTGTTTTTGGTTCTGTTAGTAGCATACACCATCTTCAAAATAGAATAATATTTTAAATCTTTTTAGGTTCCATTTATTAATTAATTAAATAAAGATGGAACATGGTTTATTAATAAACAAGGTTTGGTTTATTTAATAGAATCTCTATTTTAAATCCAAATATTTTTCCAAATCAATCAGTAGGTATCCTTTGGAAATAAAGAATGTTTGGAAAACTTGTTTAAAATAATATAAACCTTTTACTTTAGGGTCCATTAATAATTAAATAAAGTAGATTTTCATTATTATTTCTAACAAGTTTTATTTTATTGAGATATTTATTTTGAATCTTAAAATAAACCAAAATATTTTAGTAGATTTTATTTGTGAGTTTGAGGTAGCTTATTTTAAATAATTTAACAAGTTTTGATGTTTCACTTTAAATTGGTATAACCTCTTATTAAATAAAGGTGGATATTAAAATCTTATTAATTTATTTAAATCAACTTTTGCCATTTTATTAAATGTTTTAATTTCCAAAGCTTGGTCAAAGTTTTTTAATTTGGCTTTATTAAATAATCTTTATTTATAATTCTACCTTCTCTTTTGAAAACAAATCTTTTCATTTAAGAGTTTCAAATTAATATTTTAATTATTTTTACTCTCCTTTAATAAAAGTTTATCATCTTAAATACCTTTAGGTTTTATTTAATTCAAATGGGTTTGAAGTTCTAATTGAATTCAAAAAGTTTCTTCTGGCTCTGAAAATCAAACAAAGTTTTATTTTAATCATTTATTTTCACATTTCAAGATTTGGAAAATCTTGGGATGTGACAGGCTACCACCCTTAAAATAAATCTCGTCCCGAGATTTGGGAAGGTTAGGGTTACAAGCAAGTTCAAAGCAACTAGGGTACTACCACCCTTAAAATATTTTCAAACAAAATTACATATTGGCCTTCTTGGGTCCTGGAATTTCTATGTTAAACTTTTGCTTTATTCCTATGCTTGACTCATGGACCAAGGTTGAGCTTCTCCATAGGCTTGTTCAACTTGTTCTTCATCCTTTCTGACATGCTTGCATAGTGTCCTGGATTCTTGCAGTTGAAGCAATGAATGTCATTGAGTTCTTTACGTGGCTCTTGTGGGCAAGTTGCTACAAAGTGACCTGGTTCATTACAGTTGTTACACCACACTTGATCGATTCCTTTATTCTTTATGTTCTCTGGGCATCCACTGGAGTAGTGTCCCATTTCCTTACATTTACGACATTGTACAAGGCTCATGTCTTGCTTGGGCTTCTTGATTTTCCTAGATCCTTTGAATTGGGTTGTCTTGCTGGGTGGTATAAGTGGTCCTTTTCCTTTGGTAGACTTGGATCCTTCTTGTTTTCTTTGTTCTACCATGGCATAGATAGGACATAGGCCAGGAGTATGATCACTTCCTTCACAAAGGTAGCAAGTAGCTTGAGAGGTAGGGCATTCTCCAACTGGATGGTCTTCATCACAATTGGGGCATTGTCCTTCATGCTCCTTGGAAGTATGATCCTTGTCTCCACAAATAATGCAAGCTGGGGCTCCATCTAGAACAACATTCTTGTCATCCTTGCTATCATACTCTCTTCTAGGATAATTTTCTTCCATGCTAATCATTTGATTAGTCACCTTAAGCATCAGTTGGGATTGTTCCTCCAAAACTTTTGAGTTGGATCTTCATTACTATTGTTGGCTAGGAACTGAGCTGTCAATTGGTTCAACTAATGTTGGGTTGCTATGAGCTCTCCCAGGCTGTCAGCTTGGTTGGTGTTGGTGTCATCAACCCTGGAGTCCTTTGGAGTAGTCATCTATTTGGGTTGAAGAAAGATTAGAATAGGCAAGATATTTCTAAGGGAATATTTCTAATCACACACATCTCAAATCACACAAGCAATGTGCATGCAATCACAAAACAAACTTTTCACCCAATACAAGGTTCAAGCACATACTTAGGCAACAAAATATTTTTGTTACACCTCATAAGTTGGGTGTGTTTTGTCTTAACTAAATTATGGTGGTCCATCTATATGGTTCACTTGTGATCCTTCCATCCTTCTTGGTTGATCCTTCTTTCATGAGATCATGGTTTCCTTTGGAAAAACTTTTGGTCACAATCCTTCAAAGTTGTTGATGGTTCCTTCTTATTTTGCATTCCCTCAGTCTCTAAATCTTAAGCAAGATTTTCTTGTCTCACTTGTAGTCCTTGGTGGTATCCAAGTTGGAAGTCTTTTGCATATGGTGTAGTCCTTGATCATGGGTAAGTTTTCCATCAAGTTGAAGTAGAAAAGAAGTAGAGTTGAAATCAAAGTGGTTAAGGAAAGAGATTACAAGTGTTTTTGTAAATAAGTTTTGGAACAAATACACTCCTATTTTCTAAGGGTTTTTGTCCAATCCTAGGGTTTACAAATCCTACAGGCAACACAATGCTCTGATACCATCTGTAGAGGCCCAACCTGGTAAGGTAGAGTCCTCCTGTGTTTTACAATGCTAGTCCCTGGATCATTTGCTAGCAGCCACAGTAAGATGTAATATCAAGAAACAAAGTCAAAATATAACTTTATAACCAGGAATAATATAATTTTATTACATCATACATAGCTCAAATGGCTATTACAATATATTGCAGCGGAATAAATATAGTCATGGGTCCTTCATCTTCAAAGTGCCACAGGCAGATGTTGGTTGTAGACTTTGTAGCCCTAGTCAATCAAACAATCTTCATATAATAAAACAATCAACCTGCAACATTACAGGTTACAGCCACAAGGGTCAATACATTTTGAATTGTATTGGCAAGTTTCACTTTTATGTAAATAAGAGTGGATCCTATCAATACATGCATATTTGGCTAAGTAGAGTTTAAGGTTTATTTGCATAAAGCAACATTTATCCTATCATTTCAAAATGGTTTTGGTCCTTTGTCAAATCTCTTTTTCAAGTACCTTGAACTCCTTGGTAGAAATTCAAGTGTTCAAGTCCTCGTCAAAATCCCTTGAGCTACTTGGTAACCCCAAGTGCTTCAAGTTTTATCAAAATCTCATGAGTCCCTTGGTAACCCCAAGTACATCATGCTCTTGAGCACCTTGGTAACCCCAAGTGCAACAAACTTTGTCAAATCTCTTTGAATTCCTTGGTACCCCAAGTGCATCAAGTTTTATATTAGAAGTTGGAATGTCGAGATCTCCCATGGTTCAAACTTTAGTTGCTCAAGATTGTCCATAACCGGGACACGGCTAAGTACTTAGATTTTATTAACTTCTGCAGAAGGAGTACACTTTACCCACATGACACAATCCCATCTTGTTGCCACCAGTGGCCTACTGGATTAGTGCTCACCAAGATGGAGTACTGGCAGACTGAGAATGTGACGAAGTCTTTCCAAGAGGTCCTCCCATACATCATTGCTAGCTTGTCTTCAGTCCCCATGAAGCCTTCCAGATCCCCATGTCCGGTAACTAAAGACAATGTATGGGTCTTCCTAATGTAGTTGACTAAGCCAGAGCCATAATAGCATGTGGTTGTACACGAAAGCCACAATTGTAGAAACATGTTCAATCTCTAAGTTTCCTAGGTGGTTTTCATTTTGGAGCACAACACAAAGTGATTGCCATAGACATGGTTCCCTTTTGTTGCCACCTTCTACAAAAACATAAAGTGTCCACCACCTAGGTGGTTCATTGAGTCCTTGTTTTATTATATAAAACACAAGTCTTTTCTCAACCTTTGTAAAATCTCAACATGTATCTCTTTTTCAAAACATAGCATGGCTAAGCATGTACAACTTCAATATTTTTACTAAGGAGTGTATAGGGAATCTTACTAGGATTAGCATAGCATAAGTATAAATTCTTTTCATGCATGTTTTCAAAATCCACTAAGTATAATGAAAATAATAGGACTTTAGATGATAGTGTCACTTGCCTTTTTGTTTTAGGGAATGATAGTCACTCCTTGATCTTGCTAGCCTCACACTTTGCTAATTTCACTACAATCAAACAAGCATAGTATCAAGTAGCATTCCAACATTCAACAATAATTCACATAGACCAAGCAATGGTTCCTAAGTCTTGTAAAAAAGAGGGTTCTATTGCAAGGTTGGTCTCTACTAGGTTTATAAACTTTGTAAGGTCCTCACTGGTCTTTTACCAAAATGGCAAAGTCATTAGTTAGAGGGTTTTGCTCAAGGTCTATTTTAAAATCCATTCAACATTTTATGTGGTGAAAATTTATTCTTTTCAAAGCAAAACTTTATGTTTTTCACCAAGTGAGTTGCCTTTGGTAAGGCTTGGTGTTTTGGGTCAGTAAGTTTGGTCCATAACTTTTTCCCAAAGTTTTCCTTGCAAAAACATTTCCATAATAAAATTAATGAGTTTATTTGGCTAGAAAATGGCTAAGTTAAATAATTCAACCTATATTTCTCCAAAAATCATTTTTATCACCAAGGGTTGGTTCCTAGGGTCAGTAAGATCATACAAATCCATTTTGCAAAAGAATTAATCTTAAAATCAATTTTAAACAATTTTTATACTCTAAATTAGTACACAAATGTTTCTGTAATTTCAAACAGGCTATCAGATACTATTTCCAAAACTAAGGCCATGGTTGTTTAGGGCTTGTTCTCCTGATTTCATTGATATAAAATTTGTCAAATTTGGACGTGTGGATCAAAAGTTATAAGTGTTTGAAGTTTGCATATAATTCTGATTCAAAACTCTGTTTTAAACTAGAGCTGGCCACGCGTCGTATTCTAATTGGCCGAAAACGGTTCGCGCGGATCACACATTGCGAGCCATTATATCTAAGTCTCATCGCACGTTCGTAACGCTACCTCTTCGCAGAAGTGATTTAATCGTAATTGTTCAAACTAGATCCTCTGATCGGGCTTGCTGGACCAAAAGTGGTGAGCGGCGACGGCGGCTAAGCGGCGGCGCGTGGGGTTCGCGGAGGTTCTAGCAAGCGAGAGAAAGGAAGAAGCTCACCAGGTTCAGGAGGTCACGGTGATGCTCGAGGTGCGGTGACGAGGCGAGGGCGCCGGGTCAAGTGGAATCTTTCGCCGGAGTTCGTGGCGGCGTCGGGTGCGTCAGGTGGTCACCGTGGGCGGCGCTACGGATCACTCCAAGGCATAACAAGTACGTTGTTAGATGCGCAGAAGCAAGGCAAGTTTGTGTGCGTGAACGAGAAAAAGAGGGCGGAATCTACCCGAGGCTCGCGGAGTTGAAGCCGGCCAGCCGCAGGTCGTCGTCGAAGGCGAGGTTTCAGAGCACCCGTGGTTGAATGGAAGGCACTGGCAGAAGCGCCAGGGAGTAGTGAGTGCGTCTGTGTGCTTGTGGATGCAGGAGGGGGTGTGGTTCGGCCGGAATCGAAGGAGGACGGTGGTCGGAGCTGCGGCGGTGCGTGCTCAAATTGTAGCAGCCTCGGGGCAGAGAGGGGGTGGCGTCTGGGAAAAATGACGGAGGAGAGGGAGGCGCTCTTATCGTGCGTGATGGCTGGCGAGTTAACGCGGCATTCAACGCGAATTGATGCCCGCAAATTCATCGCTGAAACGGGGGAAGAAAGGGAGAAAACGGTCAGGGAAGAAGAAGGAGAACAAAGGACGGGGTCTCACTGCTGGGAAAAAGAATGAGGGGAGGTCCACTTGTCAGTGTCTCAGTGGGTTTTATAACGCGTGCGAAACGTTTTCTGCGGGGTAAGGAGCTGGCTGGTTGGTGGGCTTAGTGGGCTGCCTGGGTTGGGTTGGCCCTTTTCCATTTTTTTATTCTGTGTTATTTTTCCTTTTTTATTTTATTTCCTGTTTTGAATTTCAATCCCCTTATTCAATCATTCAAACAATTCAAACATCCTTTAAACTTTGCATTGTGTTTTTGGTTCTGTTAGTAGCATACACCATCTTCAAAATAGAATAATATTTTAAATCTTTTTAGGTTCCATTTATTAATTAATTAAATAAAGATGGAACATGGTTTATTAATAAACAAGGTTTGGTTTATTTAATAGAATCTCTATTTTAAATCCAAATATTTTTCCAAATCAATCAGTAGGTATCCTTTGGAAATAAAGAATGTTTGGAAAACTTGTTTAAAATAATATAAACCTTTTACTTTAGGGTCCATTAATAATTAAATAAAGTAGATTTTCATTATTATTTCTAACAAGTTTTATTTTATTGAGATATTTATTTTGAATCTTAAAATAAACCAAAATATTTTAGTAGATTTTATTTGTGAGTTTGAGGTAGCTTATTTTAAATAATTTAACAAGTTTTGATGTTTCACTTTAAATTGGTATAACCTCTTATTAAATAAAGGTGGATATTAAAATCTTATTAATTTATTTAAATCAACTTTTGCCATTTTATTAAATGTTTTAATTTCCAAAGCTTGGTCAAAGTTTTTTAATTTGGCTTTATTAAATAATCTTTATTTATAATTCTACCTTCTCTTTTGAAAACAAATCTTTTCATTTAAGAGTTTCAAATTAATATTTTAATTATTTTTACTCTCCTTTAATAAAAGTTTATCATCTTAAATACCTTTAGGTTTTATTTAATTCAAATGGGTTTGAAGTTCTAATTGAATTCAAAAAGTTTCTTCTGGCTCTGAAAATCAAACAAAGTTTTATTTTAATCATTTATTTTCACATTTCAAGATTTGGAAAATCTTGGGATGTGACAGGCTACCACCCTTAAAATAAATCTCGTCCCGAGATTTGGGAAGGTTAGGGTTACAAGCAAGTTCAAAGCAACTAGGGTACTACCACCCTTAAAATATTTTCAAACAAAATTACATATTGGCCTTCTTGGGTCCTGGAATTTCTCTATGTTAAACTTTTGCTTTATTCCTATGCTTGACTCATGGACCAAGGTTGAGCTTCTCCATAGGCTTGTTCAACTTGTTCTTCATCCTTTCTGGACAGTTGCTTGCATAGTGTCCTGGATTCTTGCAGTTGAAGCAATGAATGTCATTGAGTTCTTTACGTGGCTCTTGTGGGCAAGTTGCTACAAAGTGACCTGGTTCATTACAGTTGTTACACCACACTTGATCGATTCCTTTATTCTTTATGTTCTCTGGGCATCCACTGGAGTAGTGTCCCATTTCCTTACATTTACGACATTGTACAAGGCTCATGTCTTGCTTGGGCTTCTTGATTTTCCTAGATCCTTTGAATTGGGTTGTCTTGCTGGGTGGTATAAGTGGTCCTTTTCCTTTGGTAGACTTGGATCCTTCTTGTTTTCTTTGTTCTACCATGGCATAGATAGGACATAGGCCAGGAGTATGATCACTTCCTTCACAAAGGTAGCAAGTAGCTTGAGAGGTAGGGCATTCTCCAACTGGATGGTCTTCATCACAATTGGGGCATTGTCCTTCATGCTCCTTGGAAGTATGATCCTTGTCTCCACAAATAATGCAAGCTGGGGCTCCATCTAGAACAACATTCTTGTCATCCTTGCTATCATACTCTCTTCTAGGATAATTTTCTTCCATGCTAATCATTTGATTAGTCACCTTAAGCATCAGTTGGGATTGTTCCTCCAAAAACTTTTGCAGTGCTGGATCTTCATTACTATTGTTGGCTAGGAACTGAGCTGTCAATTGGTTCAACTAATGTTGGGTTGCTATGAGCTCTCCCAGGCTGTCAGCTTGGTTGGTGTTGGTGTCATCAACCCTGGAGTCCTTTGGAGTAGTCATCTATTTGGGTTGAAGAAAGATTAGAATAGGCAAGATATTTCTAAGGGAATATTTCTAATCACACACATCTCAAATCACACAAGCAATGTGCATGCAATCACAAAACAAACTTTTCACCCAATACAAGGTTCAAGCACATACTTAGGCAACAAAATATTTTTGTTACACCTCATAAGTTGGGTGTGTTTTGTCTTAACTAAATTATGGTGGTCCATCTATATGGTTCACTTGTGATCCTTCCATCCTTCTTGGTTGATCCTTCTTTCATGAGATCATGGTTTCCTTTGGAAAAACTTTTGGTCACAATCCTTCAAAGTTGTTGATGGTTCCTTCTTATTTTGCATTCCCTCAGTCTCTAAATCTTAAGCAAGATTTTCTTGTCTCACTTGTAGTCCTTGGTGGTATCCAAGTTGGAAGTCTTTTGCATATGGTGTAGTCCTTGATCATGGGTAAGTTTTCCATCAAGTTGAAGTAGAAAAGAAGTAGAGTTGAAATCAAAGTGGTTAAGGAAAGAGATTACAAGTGTTTTTGTAAATAAGTTTTGGAACAAATACACTCCTATTTTCTAAGGGTTTTTGTCCAATCCTAGGGTTTACAAATCCTACAGGCAACACAATGCTCTGATACCATCTGTAGAGGCCCAACCTGGTAAGGTAGAGTCCTCCTGTGTTTTACAATGCTAGTCCCTGGATCATTTGCTAGCAGCCACAGTAAGATGTAATATCAAGAAACAAAGTCAAAATATAACTTTATAACCAGGAATAATATAATTTTATTACATCATACCTAGCTCAAATGGCTATTACAATATATTACAGCGGAATAAATATAGTCATGGGTCCTTCATCTTCAAAGTGCCACAGGCAGATGTTGGTTGTAGACTTTGTAGCCCTAGTCAATCAAACAATCTTCATATAATAAAACAATCAACCTGCAACATTACAGGTTACAGCCACAAGGGTCAATACATTTTGAATTGTATTGGCAAGTTTCACTTTTATGTAAATAAGAGTGGATCCTATCAATACATGCATATTTGGCTAAGTAGAGTTTAAGGTTTATTTGCATAAAGCAACATTTATCCTATCATTTCAAAATGGTTTTGGTCCTTTGTCAAATCTCTTTTTCAAGTACCTTGAACTCCTTGGTAGAAATTCAAGTGTTCAAGTCCTCGTCAAAATCCCTTGAGCTACTTGGTAACCCCAAGTGCTTCAAGTTTTATCAAAATCTCATGAGTCCCTTGGTAACCCCAAGTACATGATGCTCTTGAGCACCTTGGTAACCCCAAGTGCAACAAACTTTGTCAACTCTCTTTGAATTCCTTGGTACCCCCAAGTGCATCAAGTTTTTATATTAGAAGTTGGAATGTCGAGATCTCCCATGGTTCAAACTTTAGTTGCTCAGTATTGTCCATAACCGGGGACACGGCTAAGTACTTAGATTTTATTAACTTCTGCAGAAGGAGTACACTTTACCCACATGACACAATCCCATCTTGTTGCCACCAGTGGCCTACTGGATTAGTGCTCACCAAGATGGAGTATCTTGGCATCGAGAATGTGACGAAGTCTTTCCAAGAGGTCCTCCCATACATCATTGCTAGCTTGTCTTCAGTCCCCATGAAGCCTTCCAGATCCCCATGTCCGGTAACTAAAGACAATGTATGGGTCTTCCTAATGTAGTTGACTAAGCCAGAGCCATAATAGCATGTGGTTGTACACGAAAGCCACAATTGTAGAAACATGTTCAATCTCTAAGTTTCCTAGGTGGTTTTCATTTTGGAGCACAACACAAAGTGATTGCCATAGACATGGTTCCCTTTTGTTGCCACCTTCTCCAAAAACATAAAGTGTCCACCACCTAGGTGGTTCATTGAGTCCTTGTTTTATTATATAAAACACAAGTCTTTTCTCAACCTTTGTAAAATCTCAACATGTATCTCTTTTTCAAAACATAGCATGGCTAAGCATGTACAACTTCAATATTTTTACTAAGGAGTGTATAGGGAATCTTACTAGGATTAGCATAGCATAAGTATAAATTCTTTTCATGCATGTTTTCAAAATCCACTAAGTATAATGAAAATAATAGGACTTTAGATGATAGTGTCACTTGCCTTTTTGTTTTAGGGAATGATAGTCACTCCTTGATCTTGCTAGTCTCACACTTTGCTAATTTCACTACAATCAAACAAGCATAGTATCAAGTAGCATTCCAACATTCAACAATAATTCACATACACCAAGCAATGGTTCCTAAGTCTTGTAAAAAAGAGGGTTCTATTGCAAGGTTGGTCTCTACTAGGTTTATAAACTTTGTAAGGTCCTCACTGGTCTTTTACCAAAATGGCAAAGTCATTAGTTAGAGGGTTTTGCTCAAGGTCTATTTTAAAATCCATTCAACATTTTATGTGGTGAAAATTTATTCTTTTCAAAGCAAAACTTTATGTTTTTCACCAAGTGAGTTGCCTTTGGTAAGGCTTGGTGTTTTGGGTCAGTAAGTTTGGTCCATAACTTTTTCCCAAAGTTTTCCTTGCAAAAACATTTCCATAATAAAATTAATGAGTTTATTTGGCTAGAAAATGGCTAAGTTAAATAATTCAACCTATATTTCTCCAAAAATCATTTTTATCACCAAGGGTTGGTTCCTAGGGTCAGTAAGATCATACAAATCCATTTTGCAAAAGAATTAATCTTAAAATCAATTTTAAACAATTTTTATACTCTAAATTATTACACAAATGTTTCTGTAATTTCAAACAGGCTATCAGATACTATTTCCAAAACTAAGGCCATGGTTGTTTAGGGCTTGTTCTCCTGATTTCATTGATATAAAATTTGTCAAATTTGGACGTGTGGATCAAAAGTTATAAGTGTTTGAAGTTTGCATATAATTCTGATTCAAAACTCTGTTTTAAACTAGAGCTGGCCACGCGTCGTATTCTAATTGGCCGAAAACGGTTCGCGCGGATCACGCATTGCAGGCCATTAGATCTAAGTCTCATCGCACGGTTCAGAACGCGTACCTCTTCGCAGTAAGTGATTTAATCGTAATCGTTCAAACTAGATCCTACGGTACTGGCTTGCTGGACCAAATGTGAGCGGCGCCGACGGCGGCTAGCGGCGGCGTACGGTCAGGCGTGGGGTTCGCGGAGGTTCTAGCAAGCGAGAGAGAAAGGGAAGAAGCTCACCAGGTTCAGGAGGTCACGGTGATGCTCGAGGTGCGGTTGACGAGGCGAGGGGCGCTCGGGGTCAAGTGGAATCTTTCGCCGGAGTTCGTGGCGGCGTCGGGTGCGTCAGGTGGTCACCGTGGGCGGCGCTACGGATCACTCCAAGGCATAACAAGTACGTTGTTAGATGCGCAGAAGCAAGGCAAGTTTGTGTGCGTGAACGAGAAAAAGAGGGGCGGCCGGAATCTACCTGAGGGGCTCGCCGGAGTTGAAGTCAGTCTTTGCAGGTCGTCGTCGAAGGCGAGGTTTCAGAGCACCCGTGGTTGAATGGAAGGCACTGGCAGAAGCGCCAGGGAGTAGTGAGTGCGTCTGTGTGCTTGTGGAGGCAGGAGGGGGTGTGGTTCGGCCGGAATCGAAGGAGGACGGTGGTCGGAGCTGCGGCGGTGCGTGCTCAAATTGTAGCAGCCTCGGGGCAGAGAGGGGGTGGCGTCTGGGAAAAATGACGGAGGAGAGGGAGGCGCTCTTATCGTGCGTGATGGCTGGCGAGTTAACGCGGCATTCAACGCGAATTGATGCCCGCAAATTCATCGCTGAAACGGGGGAAGAAAGGGAGAAAACGGTCGCGCGGGGAAGAAGGAGAACAAGGATTTGGGGTCCTCACTGGGAAAAAGAATGAGGAGGTCCACTTGTCGGTCTCAATGGGTTTTATAACAGCGTAAACGTTTCTCATGGGTAAGGAGCTGGCTGGTTGGTGGGCTTAGTGGGCTGCACAGTGGGTTGGCCCTTTTCCATTTTTTTATTCGTGTTATTTTCCTTTTTATTTTATTTCTGTTTTGAATTTCAATCCCTTATTCAATCATTCAAACAATTCAAACATCCTTTAAACTTTGCATTGTGTTTTTGGTTCATAGTAGCATACACCATCTTCAAAATAGAATAATATTTTAAATCTTTTTAGGTTCCATTTATTAATTAATTAAATAAAGATGGAACATGGTTTATTAATAAACAAGGTTTGGTTTATTTAATAGAATCTCTATTTTAAATCCAAATATTTTTCCAAATCAATCAGTAGGTATCCTTTGGAAATAAAGAATGTTTGGAAAACTTGTTTAAAATAATATAAACCTTTTACTTTAGGGTCCATTAATAATTAAATAAAGTAGATTTTCATTATTATTTCTAACAAGTTTTATTTTATTGAGATATTTATTTTGAATCTTAAAATAAACCAAAATATTTTAGTAGATTTTATTTGTGAGTTTGAGGTAGCTTATTTTAAATAATTTAACAAGTTTTGATGTTTCACTTTAAATTGGTATAACCTCTTATTAAATAAAGGTGGATATTAAAATCTTATTAATTTATTTAAATCAACTTTGCCATTTTATTAAATGTTTTAATTTCCAAAGCTTGGTCAAAGTTTTTTAATTTGGCTTTATTAAATAATCTTTATTTATAATTCTACCTTCTCTTTTGAAAACAAATCTTTTCATTTAAGAGTTTCAAATTAATATTTTAATTATTTTTACTCTCCTTTAATAAAAGTTTATCATCTTAAATACCTTTAGGTTTTATTTAATTCAAATGGGTTTGAAGTTCTAATTGAATTCAAAAAGTTTCTTCTGGCTCTGAAAATCAAACAAAGTTTTATTTTAATCATTTATTTTCACATTTCAAGATTTGGAAAATCTTGGGATGTGACAAGAACTTACTTTTATAGGACACCCAATGGTTTCTACCGGTAGTTCATTTCTTTCAACAAATGCTCTTGATATGAATGAATGAGATGCACCAGTATCAAAGAGAACAAATTCTGGAACAGAATTGAGTTTGAACTTACCAGCAACAGCATCCGGCTCCTCATAAATTTCCTCCACATTGATGTGGTTCACTTGTCCCTTTTGAAAAGGGTTGGGCTTGTTGGGTCCTTCAACTTTCTTTTCTGGGCATTCATTTGCATAATGCCCCATCTTCTTGCACTTGAAACACTCAACCTGACTAATATCCTTCTTGACAGGCTGGCTTCCACTGCCACTTCCACTACCACTGTGGTGGCTCTTATATCCACCCTTGTGGTTCTTGTACTTGTCATTGACATGACTACGGTGGTGCTTGTTGTCATGATGACGGTTGTGGTTGTGGTGCTTGTTGAATTTCCCATGCTTGTGGGATCCTGAGCTTCCACTATCATCATAATGGGAACGTTTGTGAGACGATCCCGAGCTGTGCTTGTCCGAGTGCTTTCTCTTCTTGCTTTCAACTTGCTTCATTTTGTTCTCCAAAATAGCAACCTTGTCACAAAGAGACTGGTATGTGGGAACATATGCCACAGCTAACTGCAGGTTCAGTTCATCATTCAACCCGTCAAGGAACTTTTCCTTCCTCTTAGCATCAGTGTCAACTTCATCCGGTGCGTAACACGCCAGATTGTTGAACTCTTCAATATATTCAGCCACACTGCGGTGACGCTGCTTCAGGTTATGGAACTCTTTCTTCTTCAAACTCATCACTCCAGATGAGATGTGAGCAGTGCGGAAACCATCTTCAAAGATAGCCCATGTCACATCTGCAATGGGAGTGGTGATCTGGAAGTTATCCCACCAAGTGGCTGCTGGTCCTTCCAACAAGTGAGCTGCAAATCTGACTTTCTCTTCATCAAGATAACCGTGCTACCAAGTCCTTGTTCACAGAGCGTAGCCAATCATTGGCCACCATAGGATCAGTTGTTCCTGAGAACTTTGCTGGCCTCAATCTCAAGAACCTGGTAATCATGTCGAAACCCGGTGGGTTGTTGTTGTTATTGTTGCTGTTATTGTTGTTATTGTTGTTGTTGTTGTTCTGGTTCTGGATGAACGTAGTCATCATCTTCATCAGCTGAGTCTGAGCTGTCATCATTTGCTGCATCCAAGGGGTGATGTTGTTGTTGTTGGGGTTGGGATTGGCACGACGGGGAGGCATCTGTGGTTTGTTCAATAGAGATAAGAATGAGATACCCATAGATGCTATCATGCACAATACATCACATAAACAATCACCAAGCATGCATCAAAATAATAAAGGTTCAACAACAAGATAACAAGTTTGCAAAGTAAACACACCAATAGCAAGCCATCCACATGTTGGATGGTCATTGCGACTCAAATAAAGCATGGTAAATAAATGATAAATGAGTAGTCAACACGACTCCTCGGCATCAACCTCCTACTCAACAAAGGTAAGACATGCATTCTCCATAGAGGTCTTGTATACCTCGACATTGGTGGTCAAGGTCTCTACTTTGGCTTTGAGAGCCCTCTTCTGAGAACGAAGCCTCTCAATCACAGTCTGCTGATGCTCGAGCTCGAAGTCCTTGGCCTCCAGTTCTGCAGTCATGTCTCGAATCCTCTTGTTCCTATCTTGGACTCGCTTCTCTTGACTCTTGAACTTTCTGTCCTGACTCTCGAACTTTGCCTCCATCTCCTTGACTATCTCATCTTGCTCCGCGAAAAGCTTGTCCTTCTCACGAAGCTTGTAACATCCCTAAAATCATGTTTCAAACTTATGCATATCATCCATGCATACATGAACATATGTTTTTCATTTCAAACAAATCACTTCAAAAACAGCAGCATATGAGCTCATTATTTTATGTGACTAGCCTTTGAAACAAATGTTACTCTCCAATAGGAGATTGTTGAGCATGAAATTAAACTTTGTTGTCTTATTGCTCTCAAGTACTTGTACTAGATTGCAAAGTTTTAAACCAAAGTTTCAAAATAAATGTGAATCAAAAACCAATTTCAAAACCTATTCAAACTAGTGCTATGCCACTGCTTATATTATTTATTTCCAAGTGACCAAGCCAATTCAAAGTGACCACTTGGTTTTATGCCCAGTATTGTGACTGTGCATACTACAAAAACCCTGAATAGATTTGAATTCAAATAGGATTTGAAATCATTGGAATTTGGTTCCTGAAATTGAAAACAGAAAAAGAAAAGGATTAGAGAAAAGGAAAAGGGCCGGCGCTAGGATTCTGGCCCAACAGACGAAGCAGCCCGTTATCCAGCCCACCCGGGTTTCCCCCTCTCCCTCTGTTTCTCACCCGCGCGCGTGTACCCACTCGCTGACAGCTGGGCCCTCCCTGCCGCGTCACCCTTCGTCCTCAATCAACGCCGATGACCAGCTCGCCGCTGCCGTTTCCCCGCACTGATGTCACGCTTAAATTGCATTGATACAGCGAGAGATTTACGCCCCCGCTCTGGCTATAAGACCACCTTCCCTCGCCGCCCATTTCCCCTCACCTAGCATAGATGCCACGCCACCAGGCTGCCCACAATTCGCCGAACAGTGCCGCGGTACCGACGAACTTTGGCATCAAATTCCGGTGAGCTCCCCGCGCCCCTTGACTTCTGGCCTTGCCCGTACAATCTCTGCAACCATGCGCATCTCCTGACCTCTCTGGTGCATGCTAGGATCGTTCAGAGCCTCGGCAACATCGATGACAGCACGAGTCAGACGACACCATCAACTCCGGCAAGCCTTCCTGGTTAGTTCTGACCGCGCCCTGCTCTCTCTTTGACACTCGCATGACCAGCATCACTTCGCGCATCTAACGCACTGTCTATTTTTCCCTGGCATGATCTGTATCTTCGCCAACGTCGACGAGCAGCCGTACCCGACGCATTTGCAAACTCCGGCGAGGAATCCCTGACAACTCCGAGCGCCCCTTCGCCAACCAAGGGCAAGTTGAGCTTCTCCTCGTCGCTGCGAACTTGGTGAGCATACTCGCACCTTCCAGGGCGACCTGTAGCGCCAGCGTGAGGAAGAGCTCGCCGCCAAGAGCCGCTAGCGCCGCCGCTTTTGGTCGTTTGATTCAGAGCCGTCAGATCTAGATCCAGCGCGTAGGATTAGTTCACTTAACGAACCGTTACGAATAGATCTGAGCCGTGCGGGTTAAGTAGATCCAACGGCCCAGAAGCGCGATCCAACGCGAAACGGTATGGGCCAATTAGAAATGTACGCGTGGCGTGATTAGATTTAAAAGACAGAATTTGAATCTATTAGATATTCAAAATTGTTTTGGCTATAACTTTTGATCCCCACGTTAGAATTTGACAAATTTTATATCGTTGGAATCAGGAGAGCAAGCTCTTTCTAAATATGCAATGTCTTTAATGTTTTTCTTCTGTTAAAAAGGTTTTATTTGCAGAAACTTGTGTAGGACTAAATTGAGTATATGAAATGTTTAGGAAATAATTTAGGGTCTAAATAATGGTTGTTTGGCAAAATTTTAACTTTTTATTGAATCAGTACTGTATTCTTGCTTTGTTGAGTTTTAAAAATCATCACATATCATCTTGCATGCATGCATATATTTTTGATTGTATATGTTTTGTGTGTAATTGTTGCTACAATTCTTTGTGTAGATTTTGGTGCTAGTGATTGTGATTGTGAAGAGTGTAACTACTCTCCAAACTACCAAGGCAAGTGGTACTTCATGAATATTTTTATCCCATGTTTTATACTAAGCATTAGAGATATTTTGCTAAGTCCTGCATGTTAATATTTTGCTTATATGCCTTGTTGGGAAATCCTAGTAGTTGTAGAATTGCTAGGGAATTTCTAAGTTAAGTTACTATCTATGCCATGCTTAGCCTAGCTAGTAGCAAACAAGGGTTGGTGAAATATACATGCTATAATGAAAATATTTCTAAGTCTTTGGACTTGTGTTTTGCCTAATAAAACAACTAAGTTAATGAAACACCTAGGTGGAATGGAAGGATTGGTTTATGTTGAGTGGTTACACAAGGCCCATTTCTATGGTTTACCTTGTGTATCTCACTTGTGGTAAGCCACCCAGGAACAAAGAGATTTTAGAGGCCAAGTGTTACGAAGCTTCTAGTGCAGCCACTTGGCAATATGGGCTCTGCCTGGATCACATAAGTTGCTAGAACTTAGCCATTTGGACAGTTGGTGGTAGTGGGAATGATAGGTTGGAGCGCGTCCATTTCGTCTAAGGGAAGGCTTCTGAAAGGTCCTGTCTTGGTGAAACCAAGTCTGGTGGGGAAAGTGCACAACCTCTGCAGATGGAAAAATCTAAGTACTTAGCCAAGTCCTTGGTAATGGACAACTTGAGCATCAAGACATGGAAGCTATCAAGAATCCCCTCATCCCAATTTCTAAGTAAAATTTGTGGGTGAACAAGGGTGAAGTACCTCAATGTCTATTGGTGGTTCCTGGGGAAAAGTTTTGACAAAAAAAAACTTAGTGATTTCAACTAATAGGAAAAACCTATTTTGAGCAAAGCAAGCCAAGCTACACTTAGCCAAATTGCATATAGTATCTAGTCCACTTAAAATTATACTAAGGTATCACTTGCCAATACTATTCCAAAGTATTGACCCACTGTGGCTGTAACTTGTGATGTTGCAGGTTACTCTGATGAGGTTAAGGTGTCATGAGTCTACACTCAACATGTTTGCCTGTGGCACATGAAGATGAAGACTTTTATTTATTTACTTGTCCAAAATCTTGTACTAGGCATGTGGCCTTGGAGTTGTAAAGACTATGTTTATCTCTGGAATGACTGTAATAAAGACCTTTGTATCTGTGTACTTCATCTTAAACTGTGGATGCTAGCAATGATCCAGGGACTAGCATTGCAATCACAGGGATCCTTTTCCTTTATAAAGGAGGGATCTTACAAAGCTGCACCTGGAGTTCGTCATTGCTGAGCATGACGTTGGTCCTATCAGTGTCCACGTGCCTAAGGAGAACCTCTAAGTCCTGGAGGTATAGACGAATCGGCTCTGCTGTCTCCCTCGAAGTGTCCTCGAAGTCAATGGCCTCTCCATCCTCATCACGTCTACCGAAGGCGTGGAAGTGAGTACCTCTAACCTGTCGAGAGTGTCTCCCTAAGAGACGTCCAATCAAGTCCTGCATGACTACCTCTAGGCCTCTCTCCTTGTCATCGTGCATGAGCTTGAAGATGATAGCCTCCGTGGTAGGCTCAGTCTGGCGTCTTGGCTGATTGACCTTGAAACCCCAAAGGTCTTTCCTCTCAAACTTGGTGAGGGGAAGCACCATGATAGTAGGAAGAGGGAGATTGAGCAAAGTAGTGAGCTCAATAATACGAGGGCCAAAACGAGTTCTTTGGAACTCTTCAACAATGCTGATGGTAACATTAGGCCTATTTAATCAGATAGAAAAAGTTAGAATCAACACAATTTTAAGATAAGTCACAAGACAAGGCATCACATGCATAACTTTGAAAATCAAACAAACAAGTCATGGCATACATGGATCCATTACAAACAACCAAGGTTCAACATTTTGGAAAATAAAATGATAAGTGTGGTGGTCCAACTAACGAAGTACGCTTACAATTCCATCTCACTTGCCAAGTTGGCTAAAAGGGCATCGCTAGAGGCAATCTGTTTGTCTAGATCACCCATTACTAAGTCTATGATGTCCTTCCTTAGGCTTTGGTTGGTAGCCTCTAACTCTTGGGTATGCTTATTTTCTTCTCTAAGATCATTCAGAGTGTTAAGCATTCTGCACTTGATTCTATCACCAAGTTCTTTAATGGCCCTCCAAGCTGCATCCCTTGCTGAATCAAAGAATGTAGTGTGCATCATTGTGTTGGTGACCATGCAGAATACTGAGTCCTTGTGGTTGTCTTCCTTGTTTTTATACAAGTGAAGCTGCACCCACCAGTACTCAACTCCTTCATCCATCACAGGAAAACCTTTGTACACAGCTGCACCATGTATTCCCATTGCAACCATGAGGTCCTTGAGAGCCTTGGGGAACTCTGTCTCACATTCCAAAGTCATTGTCATGAGTGGTCCCTTCTTCACGGCTTCGTTGATGGAGTTCATCTACAAATAGAGATGAGAAAGAAGTTTAGAAAAGTTTACGAGAAGAAAAGACAAGTGTGGAAGTTGTTGAAAATTTTTCCATAGTGGTTTCCAATCCTAGGGTCATAATCCTACAGGCAACACAGTGCTCTGATACCATCTGTAAGATCCCTCCTTTATAAAGGAAAAGGATCCCTGTGATTGCAATGCTAGTCCCTGGATCAATGCTAGCATCCATAGTTTAAGATGAAGTACACAGAAACAAAGGTCATTATTACAGTAATTCCAGAGACAAACATAGTCTTTACAACTCCATGGCCACAGGCCTAGTACAAGAGTTTAAATAATTAAATAGATAAAAGTCTTCATCTTCATGTGCCACAAGCAAACATGTTGAGTGTAGACTCATGACTCCTAATCCTAATCAGAATAACCTGTAACATCACAAGTTATAGCCACAGTGGGTCAATACATTGGAATAGTATTGGCAAGTGATACCTTAGTAGAACATTGGTGGACTAAATACTATATGCTTTTTGGCTAAGTGTAGCTTAGGCTTGCTTGCTCAAAAATAGGTTTTGCCTATTAGTTGAAATCACTAAGTTTTTCTTTGTCAAAAACTTTTCCCAAGGAACCACCAATAGACATTGGGGTCGTTCACCCTTGTTCACCCACAAGTTTTACTTAGAAATTGGGATGAGGAGATTCTTGATAGCTTCCATGTCTTGATGCTCAAGTTGTCCTTTTCCAGGGACATGGCTAAGTACTTAGATTCTTCCATCTGCAGAGGTTGTGCACTTTCCCCACAAGACTTGATTTTCACCAAGAAAGGACCTTTCAGAAGCCTTCCCTTAGACCAAATGGACGCGTTCCAACCTATCATCCCACTACCACCAACTGTCCAAATGGCTAAGTTATTGCAACCTATGTGATCCAGGCAGAGCCCATATTGCCAAGTGGCTGCACTAGAAGCTTCTTAACATTTGGCCTCTCAAATCCCTTTGTTCCTGGGTGGCTTTCCACAAGTGAGATACACAAGTTAAACCATAGAAATGGCCTTGTCTAACCACTCAACATAAACCATTCCTTCCATTCCACCCAGGTGTTTCATTCACTTAGTTGTTTTATTAAGCAAAACACAAGTCCAAAGACTTAGAAATATTTTATATAGCATGAATATTTCACCACCCTTGGTTGCTACTAGCTAGGCTAAGCATTGCATAGATAAGCATCTTAACTTAGAAATTTCTAGCAATTCTACAACTACTAGGATTTCCCAAGCATAGCATATAAGCAAAATATAACCATGCAAGACTAGCAAAATATTTCTAATGCATAGTAGAAAACATAGGGATAAAAATATCATGAAGCACCACTTGCCTTGGTAGTTTGGAGAGTATCTACACTCCTCACAATCACAATCACTATTGGCACCAAAATCTACACATAAAATCATTGCAACAAATCACATACAAAATAAATACAAGCAAAAATATATGGATGCATGCAATATGATATGTGATGATTTTCTAAACTCAACAAGACAAGTGCACAGTACTGGTTCATAAACAAGTTCAAAACTTGCCAAACAACATTTATTTAAACACTAAAACATTTCTCAAATAACTTATATACACAAAATAGGCCTACACATGTTTCTTTAAATAAAACCATTTTAACAGAAACAAAACATTAAACACATTGCATATTTGGAAAGGGCTTTCTCTCCTGATTCCATTGATATAAAATTCATCAAATTTGGACGTGGAAATCAAAAGTTATGATTAAAACAAAATCAAACATCTAATAGATTCAAATCCTGATTTTAAATCTACACCCTAGCCACGCGTCATGTTCTGATTGGTGCGTACCGGTTCGCACGGATCGGTTGATTCAGGCCGTTGGATTAAAGTGACCATGCACGGTCCAGATCTAAGCGTACTGTTTCGTTAAGTGATCTATTCCTATGCGCTGGATCTAGATACAACGGTCATCGATCAAGCGACCACGGATGGGCGGCGCTGGCGGTGGCAACTGGTGGCGGCGTGCTCTGTCTACGGAGGCGCGGCGCTACAAGGGGTTTTGGGGTCATCGGAGACGCTTACCAGATTCGTGGTGATGCACTGAAGCTCAACGTGGCAATGGCTTGACAAGGGGCACACAGACACGGCAGCACGAGCTCGTCGGAATTGCTGACAGCGTCGGGTGTTCGGTGACGGAGTCATTAGCGGCGCTCTGGGTCACCCTAGCACGAATCAATGGTATCAGGGGGTGTGCAAGGCTACAGCGAACACGCTCGTGTGAGTCATAAACGAAGGGGAACACGGGGCTCACCGAATTTAGTCGTCGGAGTCGAAGACGTCGTCGGGACCTTGCTGTGCTTGATGGAGTCGTTGATTTGGGGCCGTACAGGATGAACTAGAGGTGTCAGTAGGAGCGCAAGGAGGTTGCGAAGCTGTTCGTATGAACCAGAGAGGAAGGGGCGCACGGAGTTTACCAGGATTGGTCGCCGGAGAGGGTTCTGCCTGCGGCGGTGCGAGGGCGAATACGGGTAGCCTGGTGGCAGAGTGGTGGCGCTAGGTGAGGGGAAATGCTCGCGGTGCAGAGGGGGTTAAGTAGGCAGGAGGGGGCGGCAATTACGCGCAGAATCAATGGCAATTAAGCTCGTAGTGACTGCGGCGAGGTAACGGCGGAGCGAGCGCCTCGGCCGCGTGTGATTGAAGACGACGACGACGTGGTCGCAGGGTCCACTTGCCAGCGAGTGAAACAGAGAGGAGGTGGGGTCAGGCGGTCAGTGACTTGGCGGGTTTGTCTGCGAGTGAGGGGAACCTAGGTGGGCTTAGTGGGCTGGTTCTGTTGTTGGGCTAGAAAGGTGGCGTCGGCCCTTTTCTATTTATTTTCTCCTTTTCTTTTTCTGTTTGCAATTTCAGTAACCAATTTCAAATGATTTCAAAAATTGTTTGAATTCAAATCTTTTCAGGATTTTTGTAGAGTGCAACACTCACAATTCTGGACACAAAACCAAGTGGTCATTTTGAATTGGCCTGGTCATTTGGAATAAAACAAAATAAGCAGTGACATAGCCCTAGTTTTAAATAGGTTTTGAAATTGGTTTTCAAATCATATTTGTTTAGAAACTTTGGTTTAAATCCTAGAAATCTAGCAATACAATCTGAGATCAATAAGACAACAAGGTTTGGTTCAATGAGCAACAACCTCTCATTGGAGAGTAGCATTTGTTTTAAATGCTGATCACATAAAATAATGAGCTCATATGCTCCTGTTTTGGAATTGGTTTGTTTGAAATGAACTCTACATGATCATGAATGAATGGATGATATGCATGAGTTTGAAACATGATTTTAGGGATGTTACACATTTGCTTGATTTTAGTCTCTTGGAGTTTTTCTGATTCTTTTCGAACTTCTATGGCTCTTGTTGGTTCTTCACAGTTTGATGTCTCAACCCAAGCCCTATCCCTATCTTAAAAGACCATCTATCTCTCATATATGTCCCCAAACACCTTTCCTGGAACTTTTGGTCGAGGAGGACCGGAGTCTCCGGTGTATATACACCGGAGTCTCCGGTGTAGACCGGAGTCTCCGGTCTGGACGGTTTCTGTCACTTAAAGAAGGGGGCACGAGGTGAACTGGTACAGCAGTTCCTCATTCTTCACCCCGTCCCCTACCTCCAAACCCGTCGCCTCCTCCTCCAAAAATCCTCCCCGGAGGTTAAGAAGCCCCCGGGATCCGCCGTGCCGTCGGCCAACCTTCCCCTCTCCTCCATTGGGTCATTCCCAACCGGAGGAATTGATCCCATGGACAAATCTGGTACCTCTCCTCTCCTTTTTCTCCTAGGGTTCATCCCTAGATGTGTTTTTGAGGATTGTTGCTGATTTGTCCATTGGAATCACTTGTTTGCGTGCACTCTAGTACTTTAGCCTTGTTGCATTGCCTGATCTACTAGATTCACCCTCACCAGCATCTCCCCATCTCATACCCGAGCCTCATGACCGGAGATTCCGGACTTAGGTCCGGAGACTCCGGTCCAGGCCAGAGAATCCGGTCCCTAGGACCGGAGACTCCGGTATAAGGTGCGGAGACTCCGGTGTTGGGTGAATTGAAATAGCCCAGAAATGCATCAACGCTCTTGTACTGCATCATTGGGACATATATACTCATCTCCATGCTATCTCCCTCATTGCTGTTCACAGGTGATGGTTCTAGTCATCCTCGTCGCACCAAGGCCAGGTCCCAAAGGGGCAATCCTCTCTATGATGAAGCTCAGGGTCAGTTCATTGTGCCTCCGTCCAACCGGAAACAGCGGGCACGTGATGTAGCTTACATGAAGAGGGATCAGGAGAGGGCTGAACGGGAGGACCGTGCCAAGAGGGCCAAGTATGACAACCTGCAGTCCTTAGCCAAAATGTCCAAATAGGAGTACCGTGAGCTGAGGAAGATAGATTTCTATGCGCTGCCTCGTACCAGTGAGGACCCTCGTTACTGGAGGAAAGAACAGGCTGTGTTCATGAAGGATGTGTATGGTGTACTCACCAGATCACCTGTCTGCCCCTAGAAGTTCATGAGTGTTGAGAAAATGCGCCAGAGCCCTTACTTCAATGATGCTCTGTGGATCTGTGAGAAGTTGGGTCTCTACAACTTGATGGAGCTGCGCGAAGACTACAGTGTGCACCTTGTTCAGCAATTTTATGCCATAGTTGTTTTTGGGTCTGATCTTGACAGGACCATGGTGTGGATGACTGGCACTACTCGTTGCACGGCTACCTTTCATGACTTTGCCAATGTCATCTTTGAGACCTTCCATGGAGTATCCACTCCTGTGGGCCTACGCATGCACTCGGCTGCTTTGGGTGAGAACAAGTTGAAGCTGGCACCTCTGTATGATGAAGGTGTTGTGGGGGTTCCAAGGGACTCAAAACCCTCTACAACCTTATGCTGAGGATCTTCCGTCACACTATTGCTCCTAGTGCTGGCAATGATGATGCTATTAGGGGTGGGCTTGTCAACCTCATGTACCATACTCACCGGAACTTCAATGCTGGACCTGAGGCAGAGGCTGCACCTATTGATGTGATGGACTTCATTTTCGAGGAGATGTTCCATGCCATTCTGTATAAGAAATCTCCTCCATATGCACCTTTGGTGATGAGGCTCATCAACTCCCAGGCGCATGATTCTCCACGTCGCATACCACCACACCTCACTAAGCACACTCTGTTCTCTCTGCAGCAGAAGGGGCGCATGGGGCCTGCTCCAAGGCGTCTCTATGGTGCAGAATTGGTCTGGGTCAGTCAGAAGGGCAGTCCGGAGACTGGTTCGGAGACTGGCCAGAGTCTCCGATGTAGACCGGAGTCTCCGGTCTTCAGACCGGAGTCTTCGGTCTGACTTTTCTACAACGGTCAGAAAACGGTTCGTGGAGGGGGCTGCCTATAAAAAGGGACTCTTATCTTCTTCCTCCAGCTGCTCGAGCTGCTCAAGCACACCAACCCCACTAGAGCCACCAAATCTACAAGATCTCTTCATCCAACCATCCAAAGTCATTGATCTTTGGAGAATCGAAGGAGGAGGCCTTGATTTACATCTTCACCAAGAGAGATCTTCAGTTCCCCTTCATTCACTTGAGAGCCCCCAAGATCTAGTGTTTCTTTGGAAACCCTAACTTTGATTTGGTTCTTACAAGCTTGTCTTTGATTTGTCTTGACAGCTTGCTTGTATTTGGGAGCCTCCAATTCAGTTGTGGATGTGTGCCCCTAACTTGTTGTAAAGGTGACGGCTTCCACCTCGAAGGTTTCCGATATAGTGGAAGGTGAATCAAGCCCGTTGGGGTGAGGTTCATCGGAGAACAAGGGAGGCCTCTCGTAGCGTTGGTGGTTTGAAACCACCCCCTCTCCAAACGTAGACGTACTTCCCCTCAAAAGGGAGGAACTACAGGAAACAAATCCTTGTGTCTCCGCGTCCACTCCCTTGGTTACTTCTTTCCTTTACCGCACTTTACTTACTTGTTCTTGCTTAGTGTTGTGTTAGTTTGTGCTTGATTGACATATAGGTAAATTCACCATAGTTGCATATTCTAGAGAATTTACCTTTCTTGTCAAACCCTAATTTGAAAAAGATTAAAATTTGAAGTAGCACCTATTCACCCCCCCCTCTAGGTGCCCATACGATCCTTTCACCCTTTGCGACAAGTCGAGCTTTATAGACAGTCACATTACCATCAGCATCAGTTTTCCTTTTGAAAATCCATTTGTTCTCCACGGCCTTTCGGTCATGAGGTAATTCCACCAAGTTCCAAACTTGATTATCATACATGGATTCCATCTTGGATTTCATGGCTTCCAACCATTTGTTGGAATCCGGGCTCATCATCGCTTCTTCATACGTCGTAGGCTCATCATTTTCATCAACCATGAAATTCATGACAGGATTTCCGTACAGCTCGGGAGTTGCACGCGTCTTGCTAGACCAGCGTGGTTTGGTAGTATTCTCTTTCGAAGTTTCATGATCATTATCATTAGTTCCCTCTTCAACTGGTGAAGCCAACTCCGGAACTACTTCCGGCGCTTCTCTACTCGCCATACTTTGAAGAGAAGGTTCAATAACCTCTTCGAGTTCTACCTTCCGACTACTCACACCTTTCGCGAGAAACTCTTTCTCTAGAAAGGATCCATTCTTGGCAACAAAAACTTTGCCCTCGGATCTGTGATAGAAGGAATACCCAATAGTTTCCTTAGGGTATCCTATGAAGACACATTTTTCCGCTTTGGGTTCGAGTTTATACGGTTGAAGTTTCTTCACATAAACATCGCAACCCCAAACTTTAAGAAATGACAGCTTAGGTTTGTTTCCAAACCACAATTCATATGGTGTCTTTTGAACGGATTTAGATGGTGCCCGATTTAAAGTGAATGCAACAGTTTCTAGTGCATAACCCCAAAATGACAACGGCAAGTCCGTCAGAGACATCATAGATCGAACCATATCCAATAAAGTACGATTACGACGTTCCGACACACCATTTCTCTGTGGTGTTCCGGCAAGTGTGAGTTGTGAAACAATTCCACACTCTTTCATGTGAGTGCTAAACTCGTAACTTAGATACTCACCTCCATGGTCGGACCGTAGAAATTTGATCTTTCTATTACGATGATTTTCAACTTCATTCTGAAATTCTTTGAACTTTTCAAAGGTTTCAGACTTGTGTTTCATCAAGTAGATATAACCATATCTAATCAAATCATCCGTGAAAGTAACAAAATAACGATATCCACCTCGCGCCGACACACTCATTGGACCACATACATCAGAATGTATGATTTCCAATAAATTTGTCGCCCGTTCCATTGAACCGAAAAACGGTGTTCTAGTCATCTTTCCCATAAGGCATGGCTCACATGTATCAAATGATTCAAAATCAAGTGATTTCGAAAGTCCATCCGAATGGAGCTTCTTCATGCGTTTAACGCCAATATGACCTAGACGGCAGTGCCACATATATGTGTAAGGGTCCCAACATTTAAATAAGGTAGAGTCCCCTGTGTTTACAATGCTAGTCCCTGGATCAATAGCTAGCATCCATAGTTAAGATATAATATCAAGAAACAAATGTCATAATATAACTTTATAACCAGGAATAATATAATTTTATTACATCTTACATAGCTCATTTGGCTATTACATTACATTGCAGCGGAATATCTATAACATGGGGTCCTTCATCTTCAAAGTGCCACAGGCAGGCATGTCGGTTGTAGACTTTGTAATCCTAATCAATCAATATTAACTAAAATTAATCAGACCTGCAACATTACAAGTTACAGCCACAAGGGTAAATACATTTGAATTGTATTGGCAAGTTTCACTACTATGTTGAATATAAGTGGATCCTATCATTACATGCATTTTTGGCTAAGTAGGGTTTAAGGCTCATTTGCAGAAAGCAAAATTTATCCTATCTTTTCAAAATGGTTTTGATATTTTGTCAAATCTCTTTACCAAAATCCCTTGAACTCCTTGGTATCCCCAAGTACTCAAGTCCTTGTCAAAATATCTTGAGATCCTTGGTACCCCCAAGTGTATCAAGTTTTTATCCAAATCTCTTGAGCTCCTTGGTACCCCCAAGTGCATCAAGTCTTTTGTTGTCACTTAAAAGTTTTTCTTTTAGAAATTGGAATGTCAAGATTTCCCATAGCTTCAAACTTTAGTTTCTCAGTATTGTCCATAACCGGGGACACGTCTAAGTACTTAGATTTTATTATCTTCTGCAGAAGTTGTACACTTTACCCACATGTGACAATCTCATCTTGTTGCCACCAGTGGCCACTGGATTAGTACTCACCAAGATGGAGTACTGGCAGATTGAGAATGTGACGAAGTCTTTCCAGAGGGTCCTCCCATGCACCATTGCTAGCTTGTCTTCAGTACCCATGTAGGATCCCAGGTATGCATGGGTCTTCCCAATGTAGTTGACTAAGCCAGAGCCATAAATAGCATGTGGTTGCACACGGAAGCCACAATTGGAGAAACATGTTCAATCTCTAAGTTCCTAGGTGGTTTTATTTTGGAGCACAACACAAAGAGATTGCCATAGACACAAAGCTTTGGGAAAATGATTTGACTCAAACCTAGGCCGTTTTATTTTGTAACAACTTGGTGTTCCGCTTCACGTGCTGTAGGACGTTGGATCTAACTGTTATCGCACGGCGCAGGCTCACTCGTACCCCTTCGACTTGATTCTAATCTTATGCGTCCGATTCAGATCTAACGGCTCCTACGCATTTGACCAAAACGCAGCGACGCTGGTGGTGGCTAGCGGCGGCGACGGTCAGATGGTGGCGGTGCCGGCGATACAGGAAGGAATGGGAGGTGGGGAGATGCTTACAATGATCGCAGGGCGACGCCGAAGCTCAACTTGGAGTCGTCTTGGCAAGGGGCGCACGGGGACAGGTGGAATCGCTCACCGGAGTTGGGTCTGGCGACGATTGCACGCGGTCGTGGTCGAGGACAGTGCTACGGGTCACGAGAGGGCAAAAAATGAGCATGGTTAGACGCGTAAGATCAAGGAGGTGACGCGTGCGTGAAGGAGAGAGCTCGGGGTGGTCTGGACTTACCAGGAGTCATCGCCGGAGAGAGTAGCAGACACGGCGGCGTTCAGTCGATGTGGTTGCCGACGTTCTGGGGCGCCCGCGGTTGAATGGGAGGTACAGGGAGAAGCGTCTGGGAGTGGGGAGTGTGCTCGTGTGCTCGGGGAGGCAAGGGGTGGCGAGGTTGGGCCAGAATCGACTAGGGACGGTGGTCGGAGCAGTAGTGCTGCGAGCTCGATTCAGGGCAGCCTGGTGGCGTTCAGGGCGTGGAGTCTGAGGGGAAAGGAAGAGGAAACGCAGGCGGTTAAATGGGCGTGGTCGCGGGGTGGATTAATGCGGCCATTTACGCGAATTGATCGCCGGTGTTACCTGCTGCAACGACCGGGCGTCGTCTGTGCGAGGAAGAAGATGAGCTGGAGGGGTGGGGTCGGTTGGTCAGCGAGAGAGAGGAGAGGGGAGTTGGGTCCACTGGTCAGCGTCTCTGTGGGTCAGTGAGCGAAAAGTAAACGTTTTCATGGGAGTGAGGAACTGGGCTATTTGTGGCTGTTGGGCTTGGCCCAATGAGTCCAGATTCTATTTTTTCTTCCTGATTGTTTTATCTTTTTCCAATTCTAATTCCTGTTTTGAAAATCAAACAACAAATCAACATTCAAATCAATTCAAACATTCATCACACTTTTCATTTGAATTTGGTTCTGTTTAACAACATAAGCCAATTCTCAAAATAAATTAATATTTTTATTTTAGGGTCCATTATTAATTAATTAAATAGACCTTGTTTAATAAATCAAAATAGAATTTGTTTTATTCAAAATCTCCATTTGAAAACTAATTATTTCCAAAACCAAAATAGTAGGTTTTATTTGAGAATATAAGATATTTGGAAAACTTGTTTAAAACAAATAAATAAGTTTTTGATGTTTTACTTAAAATAGTAAAACCTTTTATTTTTAATAAACTTGGATATTAAATCCTTATTATTTTATTTGAGTAAAACCTTTACTATTTTTATTAAGTAGAAATATTTTATTTTAAAGGCTTGGCCAAGTTTTAATTTGGCTCTTTAAAATAATACTTATTTTATTTCTATCCTTTTCTTTTGAAAACAAATCTTTTTATTAAAAGATTCAAATAGTAATTCCAAATATTTTTATTTTCCCCTATTTTAATGTTTTGTATTTTCAAATCCCTTTAGAATTTGTTTGATCAAAATAGGTTTGAAGGTTCCCATTTGAATTCAAAAAGTTTCTTCTCACTCTGAAAATCAACAAAGTTTTATTTTATTCATTTATTTTTCACATTACAAGATTTGGAAAATCTTGGGATGTGACAATATGTGGATATATCATCATTAAGTTTAATCCTTTTAGCATCAACATTATGAATATGTGTAACATTATCATCGAGATCTAATAGAAATAAACCATTCATCATCGATGCATGACCATAAAAGATTTCATTCATACAAATAGAACAACCATTATTCTCGGATTTAAATGAATAACCACTTCGCATCAAACACGATCCAGATACAATGTTCATGCTCAGTGCAGGCACCAGATAACAATTATTCAAGTTTATAACTAATCCCGACGGCAAATGGAGAGGTAGCATTCCGACGGCGATCACATCAATGCTTGATCCATTGTCGACACGCATCTTGACCTCACCCCTTGCTAGCGGTCGCTTGTTCCGCAGCCCCTGATTCGAGTTACAAATATTAGCAATTGAACCGGTATCAAATACTCAGGTGATACTGCGAGCACTAGTCAAGTACACATCAATAACATGTATATCATATATACCTTTGTTTGCCTTGCCGGCCTTCTTGTCTGCCAAATACTTGGGGCAGTTGCGCTTCCAGTGGCCTGTCCCCTTAAAATAGTAGCACTCGGTATCAGACTTAGGTCCAACTCGGGGTTTCTTTTCAGGCACGGCAACCGCCTTGTCGCCCTTACTTCCCTTCCGTTTTCCCTTCTTGTCTTTCTTGAAACCGGTGTTCCTATTGACCATCAACACTTGATGTTCCTTTTTGATCTCCACTTCTGCAGTTTTAAGCATTGATAGAAGCTCGGGGAGAGACTTCTTCATGCCTTCCATATTATAGTTCATCACAAAGCTCTTATAGCTAGGTGGCAGAGACTGCAGAACACGATGGATGCCTAGGTCAATGGGAATCGATATTCCCAAGGACAAAAGTTTATCGACGTAACCCGACATCTTGAGTACATGCTCACTAACGGAGCTGTGCTCTTCCATCATGCAGCTAAAGAACTTTTATGAAGCATTGTAGCTCTCTACAGCAGCATGTGTGTCGAAAATAATTTTCAACTCACCCATTGTATCAAATGCATTGCCGTTTTCGAAATGCTTTCGAAGTTCCGACTCTAGCCCATACAATATGCCGCAATGAACTAAGTTGTGGTCCTCCTGACGAGTCCGATAGACATTCTTCTCCTCGTCAGGGGCATCCTCAAAAGGTGGGGGCCTAGCGACGCTTCTAGCACATATTGCTTTTGTGCAGCAGAGAGGAGAATCCTCAAATTCATGGCCCATTCGGTAAAGTTGCTACCATTCGTTGCAAGTTTCTCTTTCTCCATGAACACATTGAAATTAAAAGCAGGTGGTGCCATCTACAACAGAATTTGTAAAGTTTAGAATAAGTTTATGATAGATTGAGTTCAACTAATCCACATTACGAATGAACTCCCACTCAAAAACGATATCCCTCGTGTCCTTTTGGTGATTACATGAACCAAATCCACTACACCAAGTCCGATCATCACGTGAGTCAGTGTAGTTTCAAAGGCGGGCATCAAATGGGCATCATATCAACTATATGACTCATGCTTAACCTTTCGGTCCATGTTCCGAGGCCATGTCTGTACATGCTAGGCTCGCCAAGTAAGATCCTTAGTATTCGTGTGTGTAACTGTCTTACACCCAAAATATGGTCGTGGATCCAAGAACACCCGATCATCACGTGATGTCTTGGAGCGACGAAAACATAATTGGTGCATACTAAAGGAAGAACACATTCTTATCTTGATATTTAAATGAGGGATCATCTTATTATGCTAATAAAACGCCAAACAAACAATATAAGATGATATCAAACATCACATGTTTATTAGTGGAATGATATGGTTTCCGCATATGATCTCTATCATGTGCACCGTGGTATGATCATTATCATACCTTTATGTGTAAGGCCAAGGTCCATGGAACTTACATGTTATATGTGTTGTAAGAGTATCATCTCATACTTCTATTTACAACACCACCATATCATAACACTAGCCCAGCAACAATCTAAACTAGACGCCTCTAATTTATACATTGCAAGTTTTTACGTGGCTTAGGGCTTTCGAGATAGAACCGTTCATACCTACGAACATGAACCACAACGAGACCAAATTGTTGACAACTCGTTGCAAAATAGATATTGGCTATAGTAGGAGAGACAGACACCCGCTAGCCACTTATGCAAACTAGTTGCATGTCAAGCGTGGAACGGGTCTCATGTGCGAGGACATGTAAAGTTTGTCCGGGCCGCTTCATCCCACTATGCCATCAATATCCAAAATTACAACTAAGGAGCAACAACATGATCATCATCGCCCACATACTCATATGTGTACTACCCGTGTAAAGTATCTACGCATAGATACGGCTTTGATACCACTGTAGGGTTCGCAGCATAGAAAACAAAAAATTTCCTACGATGGGAACTATGTACCAAGATCTATCTACTAGATACAAACAACGGGTGGATGTATATCCGTAGAGAACATACCCTTAAAGACCGACAAAGCTTAACGAATTCGACTCGTGGTTGATGTAGACGATCTCTTGCCGATCTCAAGATTGAGAGGAAGTCCTAGCGCCGCAAATCAGCAGCGCATCCGTGCTCGCACACACGTTCGAGGCACCGAGCAACCTCTGTCTCCTCGCTCCAGCGATGCAGCGGAAGCACAACTCTTTCTTGCCGAATAGCCACCGGGAACATGTATCTCGCTAGTCCGAGACCACGGGGGATAAATTCTAGAGTGGGGGAGTGTAGAGGTCCCAACCTTTAATAAGGTAGAGATCCCTGTGTTTACAATGCTAGTCCCTAGATCAATAGCTAGCATCCACAGTTAAGATGTAATATCAAGAAACAAAGGTCATATTACAACTTTATAACCAGGAAATAAATAATTCATTATATCTTACGTAGCTCATTTGGCTATCTCATTAGAATGCAGCAGAAATAACTATAGCATGGGGTCCTTCATCTTCAAAGTGCCATAGGCAATCATGTTGGTTGTAGACTTGTAATCCTAATCAACACACTTCACTAACATCAAACAAACCTGCAACATAATAAGTTACAGCCACAAGGGTCAATACATTTGAATTGTATTGGCAAGTTATACTATGATATTATAGTGGAGTCTATCATCTATATGCATTTGGCTAGGTGGAGCTTAGGCTTGCTTTGCTCAAAATAGATTTTTCCTTATCATTTGAAAACACTAAGTTTTTGTGTAAGGGTCCCAACCTTTAATAAGGTAGAGTCCCCTATGTTTACAATGCTAGTCCCTGGATCAATAGCTAGCATCCACAGTTAAGATGTAATATCAAGAAACAAAGGTCATAATACAACTTTATAACCAGGAATAACATAATTTTATTACATCTTACATAGGTCATTTGGCTATTACATTACATTGCAGCAGAATATCTATAAGCATGGAGTCCTTCATCTTCAAAGTGCCACAGGCAGACATGTTGGTTGTAGACTTTGTAATCCTAATCAACACACTTCACTAAATCAATCAAACCTGCAACATACAAGTTACATCCACAAGGGTCAATACATTTGAATTGTATTGGCAAGTGATACTATGGTAGTATGGTGGAGTCTATCATCTATATGCATTTGGCTAAGTGGAGTTGAGGCTTGCATTTCTCAAAATAGATTTTTCCTTAACATTTGAAAACACTAAGGTTTTACTTGACAAAAACATTTCTCCCAATCAAAGATTGAAGATCCTTTAACCCTTGTTCAACCACAAGTTTTTAACTTAGAAATTTGAATGATGAGATTCTTGATTGCTTCCATGTCTTGATGCTCAAATTGTCCTTTACCAGGGACATGGCTAAGTACTTAGATTTTACACTCTGCAGAGGTGGTGCATTTTCCCCACAAGACTTGGTTTCACCAAGACAAGATCTTTCAGAAGCCTTCCCTTAGACCAAAATGGACGCGCTCCAACCTATCAAACTCTACCACCAACTGTCCATATGGCTAAGTTCTTGCAACCTATATGATCCAGGCAGAGCCCATAATGCCAAGTGGCTGCACTTGAAGCTTCTCAACATTTGACATCTCAAATCTCTTTGTTCCTGGGTGGCCATCCACAAGTGAGATACACAAGGAAAACCATAAACATGGCCTTGTGAACCACTCAACCAAAAACCACCAAGCAATTACCATTCCACCCAGGCGATTCATTAACTTAGTTGTTTTATTAAACGAAAACACAAGTCCTCAGACTTAGAAAATTTTCCATAGTATGAATGTATACTCCACCCTTGTTTTCTATTAGCTAAGCTAAGCTTGATAGTAGTAGGTATCTTGACTTAGGAAATTTCTACTAAGGTTTCATCTACTAGGATTTCCTATAGCAAGGTTTATACTTAGCAAAATTCCATGCAAGTTTTACTTAGAAAAATTACTAATGCATAGTGAAAGTAATGGGACAAATCATGAAGCATCACTTGCCTTTTTGGTAGAGTATAGGTTCACTCCTTTATCTTTGCAATTGTTCACACACTTCAAGTCACTACAAATCAATCAAGCAAACAATATTTCAATCTACCATTCAAACAATTCATCACATAAAATAATAAAACAAAACAACACATGCAAGCATGCAAAAGGGTTGTTTTATTTGTAAAAGTGGTTTCTAATGGGTCATAAACATTTTCAAACACCTATTGGTCATTTTATAAAGTGGCAAAGTCATTTGCAAAATATTTCACTTCAAAAACCACTTTCAAAACAAGGCATCATTTTATGTGGTGTAGAAATGTTTTTACTAAGGCATTAATCTATAGGATTCACCAAATATGTTTTCAAACCATAAAACTTGGTGTTTTGGGGTCAGAAAGTTTAAAACAAAAACTTTCCCAAAAGTTTTCTTCCAAAACCATTTTTAATAAATAAACCATATTTTTATTTGACTAGAATTGGTTTTAAATCAAAGAATCATTCTTTTTCTTCACCAAATACATTTTTGAAACCACAAAGTGTTTCCTATGGTCAGTAGGTTCAAATCACACCATTTTCCAAAGATTTTATCCCCAAAATCATTTTAGAATAATTTTTATAATCTAAACAAGCATACAAATGTTTCTGCAAAAACAAACATTTTTCCAGAAGCTTTTTACTAAACAAATGGAATGGTTGGCTAGGTCTTGTTCCACTGATTCCATTGTTATAAAGTTTGCAAAATTTGGACGTGTAGAACTAAAGTTATAAGGTTTTCAAATCTGCATCAAAATCAGATTACAAATTCTGTTTTAAATCGATCTGTGCCACGCGGCTTGTTCTGATTCGTCCATACCGCTTCGGCCGGATCACGTGTTGTAGGCCATTGGATCTAACTGATATCGCACGGCGCAGGCTCATCCTTACCCCTTCGCTCTCTTTCTATCCTAGCCGTTGGATCCAAATCGCACGGCACCTAGCACATTTGCCAGAGACGGGCGGCGCTATGGTGGCTACCGGCGGCGCACGCTCGGGATGCGGTGGTGCTGGCGGTACAGGAAGCAAAGGAAGGTGAGGAGATGATCAAAGTGATCGCAGGGCAACGCAGAAGCTCAACATGGAGTCGTCTTGGCAAGGGGCGCACGGGGACAGGAGGAATCGCTCACCGGAGTTGGTATGGGCGGCGGTGCTCTCGGGTCGTCGTCGCTGGCGTCGTTTGGAACCATGCTAAGCCAAAAGAGAGGCACGGTTAGATGCGCACAAGGTTCGCGAGTAAGGGAGCATCATCGGGAGGTGCTGGGGCGGTCGAGGCTTACCAGGGGAGACGTCGCCGCAGTTGGAGACAGACGGCGGCGCTGGCTCGGGGAAGACGTTGCCGAGCTCACGGTGCTCGCGCAGATGAACGAAAAGCTCAGGGTGATGCGCCAGAAGGTAAGGAGCGAGCTCGGGTGCTCCAGGGGCAATGGGGTTGTCTGGCTTCGCCGGAATTTGTGCTGCAACACGTCGGAGCAGAGTGGGTGTAGGGGTCCCAACCTGATAAGGTTGATCCCTCCTGTGTTTACAATGCTAGTCCCTGGATCAATAGCTAGCATCCACAGTTAAGATGTAATATCAAGAAACAAAGGTCATAATACAATTTTATAACCAGGAATAACTTAAGTTTATTACATCAATACATAGCTCATTTGGCTATTACATTACATTGCAATGAATAAATATAGTCATGGGTCCTTCATCTTCAAAGTGCCACAGCAGATGTTGGTTGTAGACTTTGTAAATCCTAATAAATCAGTCTTCACTAAAATCAATCAAACTGCAACATACAAGTTACAGACCACAAAGGGTCAATACGTTTGAATTGTATTGGCAAGTGATACTATTGTAGTATAGTGGAGTCTATCATCTATATGCATTTGGCTAAGTGGAGTTGAGGCTTGCATTGCTCAAAATAGATTTTTCTTATCATTTTGAAAATACTAAGTTTTTGCTCGACAAAATCAGTTTTCTCAATCAAAGATTTCAAGATCCTTGTACCAAGCCATCTTTCCATCAATGATTGAAGAATTCAAACAACCCTTGTTCAAACCACAAGATTTTAATTTAGAAATTGGAATGATGAGATTCTTGATTGCTTCCATGTCTTGATGCTCAAATTGTCCTTTACCAGGGACATGGCTAAGTACTTAGATTTTACACTGCAGAGGTGGTGCACTTTACCCACAAGACTTGGTTTCCCAAGACAAGATCTTTGAAGCTTTCCTTAGACCAAAATGGACGCTGCTCCAACCTATCAAACATTACCACCCACTGTCCATATGGCTAAGTTCTTGCAACCTATATGATCATGGCAGAGCCCATATTGCCAAGTGGTTGCACTTGAAGCTTCTCAACATTTGACATCTCAAATCCCTTTGTTTCCTGGGTGGCATTCCACAAGTGAGATACACAATCCAAGCCTATGGCATTGTGAACCACTCAACCATTCTCCACCAAGCAAGCCCATTCCACCCAGGTGATTCATTAATTTAGTTGTTTTATTAAACAAAACTTAAGTCCTCAGACTTAGAATATTTTTCTATAGTGTGAATATATATTCCACCCATATTTTCTATTAGCTAGGCTAAGCTTGGTAGTAGTAGGAATCTTAACTTAGGAAAATCCTACTAAGGATTCATCTACAAGGTTTTCCTATAGCAAGATCTATACTTAGCAAAATCCATGCAAGTTTACTTAGCAAAATCACTAATGCATAATAAAAGTATTGGGATAGAAAGTATGTAGCATCACTTGCCTTTTTGGTAGAGTATAGGTTTTCTTCTTGATCTTTGCAACAATCACACTCTTCAAGTCACTACAAATCAATCAAGCAAGGCACAAACTCAATCTACCAATCAAGCAAAACAACACACATAAATAACAAAGTCAAAGAAATGCATGCAAGCATGCCAAGCTTTGTTTTGTTTGAAAAAGTGGTTCTTAGTGGGTCATAGTCATTTGGGTACATCTAATGGTCATTTTCCTAAAGTGTCCAAGTCATTTGCAAAAGGTTTCACTTTTAAACCATTTTCAAAACAAAGTGTTATTTTATGTGGTGTAGAAATATTTTTACTAAGGCATTAGCCCATAGGGTTCACCAAATGAGTTGCTATTGCAAAACTTGGTGTTTTTGGGTCAGTAGGTTTGGTCCAAACCATCTACTCAAAGTTTTCTTTCCCTAAACATTTCCATAATAAAATCACAATTTTATTTGGCTAGAAATGGACTAAACTAATTATTCCAATCCAAACTTTTCCAAATTTATTTTCCAAACCATGGGTTGGTTCCTAAGGTCGATAAGGTCATAACAAACCAATTTGCAAGTGTTTTATCCTTAAATTCAATTTTAAACAATTTTTATACTCTAAACAAGCATACAAATGAATCTGTAAATTCAAACAAGCTAACAGCTACTATTTGCCAAACTAAGGGCAGGGTTGGCTAGGGCTTGTTCTCCTGAATTCATTGATATAAAATTTGTCAAATTTGGACGTGTGGTTTGAAAGTTATAAAGGTTTGAAGTTTGCAATTAAATCTGATTCATATATCTGATTTAAATCAAACACGGACACGTCATATTCTAATTAGCGTACCGCTTCGGATCGCCTTTGTGGCAGCCGTTGGATTAAGTTCGCATCGGCTCTGAACGCATACCCTTTCGGCGTTAAATGATTCTATCGTACCCCTACGATCTGTATCTAACGGCTGGGGATGGTCTGACCTAATTCTGGCGGCGCTTAGCGGCGGCGGTGGGCAGACGGCGGCGGCGTTGGCGAGGCAGGAAGCGATGAAGAGAGGGAAGAAGCTCACCGGGTTCGTGGAGCGACACTGATGCTCAACGTGGGACTGGTCCGTCGAGGCGCGACGGGCGTAATTCCTCGCGGAGTTGGTGCGGGCGGCGGTGCTCTCAGTTGTCGTTGTTGGCGTCGCTTAGGACCACGCTAAGACAAAATAGAGGCATGGTTAGGTGCGTACGAGGATCGTGAGTAAGGGAGCGTCATCGGGATGGAGAGGGGAGGTCGGAGTTCACCTGGAATACTCGTCGAAACAATGGCAGACGGCGGCGCTCAGAAGTTTGTCGTAGCCGAGGCTCTGTGGCGCCCGCGGTCAAATGGGTGGTACGGGGAGGAAGGTCTGGGAGTGGGGAGTATGCCTGCGTGCTTGGGGAGGCAAGGAGGAGCAAGACACGGCCGGAATTCTTGCCGGAGCGTCGTCGGAGACAAGGCAGTCGAGGAGAAATTAGGATGGACTGGAGGCGTGCTCGAGGAAGGAAACAGAGGGGAAACGGAGAGGGGAGAGTGACGATTAAATGTGCGTGATCACCGCAGGCTTAACTCGCGGCATTAAGGAGAATTTAAGATGGAGGATTCAATGGCAGAACAGGGAAGAACGGTCACAGAGGGTGAGGACGATGAATAGTGGAGTGGGGCCGTTGCGTCAGTGGGAAAAACGTTTCAGGTGGGGTCCTCTCGGCGTCTGCCTCTGGGTTGAGTATCGGTGAAGAAAGCAGTTCATGGGAGCAGGGCTGGACTGATGGGCTTCGTGGGCTGCTGGGTTGGGTCGGTTTTCTTTTTTTTTTGTACAGAAACATTTTCTTTTTTTCCATTTTATTTACTGATTTGAATTTCATTTCACAATTCAAACAACAAGACAATCATTCAAATAATTCAAACTATTGTAATGAGTTTTTGGTTCTGTTTATCATCATAATTCACATTCTAAAATAAAATATTATTTTAAATCTTTTTAGTTTCCATTTATTAATTAAATAAATGGACCATTAGTTATTTAATAAAATAGGGTTTGTTTTAATTAATAAAAACTTCATTTAAAATCCAAATATTTTCAAAATCCAATCAGTAGGTTTTATTTGGAAGTAAATAATACTTGGATACTTGTTTAAAACAAAAATATTATTTTGCTTTAGGGTCCAATAATAATTATGTATAATGGGCCTTAGTTATTAAATCAAATAGAGTTTGATTTTATTAATAAAATCTTTATTTGAAACTATATATCTTCAAAACCAAATTAGTGGGTTTTATTTGGGAAATACATAATATTTGGAATTTGTTTTTAAAACAAATAACATTTTAGAGTCTATTATTAATTAAATAAAATAGACTTTCATTATTAAGTCAACTTGGGTTTGTTTTATTGAGATATTTATTTGAAATCTAAAATAAAGCCAAACATTTTAGTAGATTTTATTTGTGAATATAAAATACTTAGAAAACTTATTTTAAATAATTTAATAAGTTTTGATGTTTCAATTAAATTGGTAAGACCTTTTATTTTAAAAGAGTTTGGATATTAATTATTTTATTTAAGAAATCCTTTATTATTTTTAATTAAACCTTTGCTATTTTATTTAAAATAAAATGTTTTAATTCGAAAGCTTGGCCAAGTTTTATTTTGGTTTTATAAAATAATCCTTATTTGTAAATCCATCTTTTTCTTTTGAATATCAAATCCTTTTATTAAAAGATCTAAAATAGTAATTGCAAAACATTTTAATTTCCTTTATTAAATGTTTATCTTTATGAATCCCTTTAGGATTTTGTTTAATCCAAATTGGTTTGAGGTTCCATTTGAATTCAAAAAGTTTCTTCTGGCTCTAAAAATCAAACAAAGTTTTATTTTATTAATTTATTTTCACATTACAAGATTTGGAAAATCTTGGGATGTGACAGGCTACCACCCTTAAAATAAATCTCGTCCCGAGATTTGGGGAGTCTAGGGTTACAAGCAAATTCAAAACAACTATGGTACTACCACCCTTAAAAATTTTCAAACAAAAATTACACATTGTCCTTCTTGGAATCATGAGAAATACTTTCTCTAAGCAAACTTTGCATGTGTCCTTGGTTTCTATACTTGACTCAGGGACCAAGGTTGAGATCCTTCATAGACTTGTTTAACTTGTTCTTCATCCTTTCTGGACAATTGTTTGCATAGTGGCCTAGTTCCTTGCATTTGAAACATGTGACAAGGCTGATATCCCTCATAGGCTTGTTTATCTTATGCTTCATCTTTTCTGGACAGTAATTTGCATAATGTCCTAACTCTTTGCAGTATTGGTACATCACTTGGATGATATCTTTCTTTTCCTTTGGTATCATTGCTTTTTGTTTGTTTCTTTGGTTCTTCTTCTTTTTGGGTCTCTCCAAAGCTAGGAGTTCTTCTAGTTCATGTTATTCATAGGTGGGAGATCTTTCTCTCTTCTTGGGGCTTTGATTGTCTCTAAAATTTTTGCTAGCTTGGGTTCCTTCCAGAACAACATCCTTGTCATCCTTGTTGTTATTAGCTCTTTGGGAAAAGTTTTCTCTCATGTTGATCATTTGAGTAACTAATCCTTGCAACAATTGGGATTGAAGTTTCAATATCCTTTGTATGGCTGGGTCTAATCCATTGTTGTTGGCTAAAAGCTGAGTTGTCTCTTGGCTCAACTGGTTTTGGGTTATTATAAGTTCTCTCATGTTGTCTTCTTGGTTGGTGTTGATGTCTCTTGGAGTAGTCATCTGTTTGGGTTGAAGGGAGATTAGAATAGGCAAGATATTTCTAAGGAAATATTTCTAATCACACACATCACAATTCACACAAGCAATATGCATGCAATCACAAATCAAACATTCACAAACAACCTTGCACTCAAACAACAGGGTTCAAGCACATACTTAGGCAACAAAACATTTTTGTTACACCACATAAGTTGGTGGTTTGACTTAACTAAAATATGGTGGTCTATCTATATGGTTCACTTGTGATCTTTCCTTCCTTCTTGATTCTTCATGGTTTCCTTGTAAAAACTTTTGGTCACAATACTTCAAAGTTGTTGATGGTTCCTTCTTATTTTGCATTCCCTCAGTCTCTAAATCTTAAGTAAGATTTCCTTGTCTAACTGTAGTCCTTAGTGGTTTCCAAGTTGGAAGTCCTTGGTGAACATGCTGAAGATGTTGAAGTCATTAGAGTTGAAGAAGTTGAAGTAGTCCTTTGCACATGGTGTAGTCTTTGGCCATGGGTAGGTTTTTCCATCAAGTTTGAAATAGAAGAGATGTAGAGTTGAAACCAAAATGGTTGAGGAAAGAGTTTATAAGTGTTTTGTAAGTAAGTTTTTGGAACAAAATACAACTCCTATTTTTCTAAGGGTTTTTGTCCAATCCTAGGGTTTACAAATCCTACAGGCAACACAATGCTCTGATACCATCTGTAGGGGTCCCAACCTGATAAGGTTGATCCCTCCTGTGTTTACAATGCTAGTCCCTGGATCAATAGCTAGCATCCACAGTTAAGATGTAATATCAAGAAACAAAGGTCATAATACAATTTTATAACCAGGAATAACTTAAGTTTATTACATCAATACATAGCTCATTTGGCTATTACATTACATTGCAGCGGAATAAATATAGTCATGGGTCCTTCATCTTCAAAGTGCCACAGGCAGATGTTGGTTGTAGACTTTGTAAATACTAATAAATCAGTCTTCACTAAAATCAATCAAACCTGCAACATACAAGTTACAGCCACAAAGGGTCAATACGTTTGAATTGTATTGGCAAGTGATACTATTGTAGTATAGTGGAGTCTATCATCTATATGCATTTGGCTAAGTGGAGTTGAGGCTTGCATTGCTCAAAATAGATTTTTCTTATCATTTTGAAAATACTAAGTTTTTGCTCGACAAAATCATTTTTCTCAATCAAAGATTTCAAGATCCTTGTACCAAGCCTTCTTTCCATCAATGATTGAAGAATTCAAACAACCCTTGTTCAAACCACAAGATTTTAATTTAGAAATTGGAATGATGAGACTTGATTGCTTCCATGTCTTGATGCTCAAATTGTCCTTTACCAGGGACATGGCTAAGTACTTAGATTTTACACTCTGCAGAGGTGGTGCACTTTACCCACAAGACTTGGTTTCCCAAGACAAGATCTTTCAGAAGCTTTCCCTTAGACCAAAATGGACGCGTTCCAACCTATCAAACACTACCACCCACTGTCCATATGGCTAAGTTCTTGCAACCTATATGATCATGGCAGATCCGATATTGCCAAGTGGTTGCACTTGAAGCTTCTCAACATTTGACATCTCAAATCCCTTTGTTTCCTGGGTGGCATTCCACAAGTGAGATACACAATCCAAGCCTATGGCATTGTGAACCACTCAACCATTCTCCACCAAGCAAGCCCATTCCACCCAGGTGATTCATTAATTTAGTTGTTTTATTAAACAAAACTTAAGTCCTCAGACTTAGAATATTTTTCTATAGTGTGAATATATATTCCACCCATATTTTTTATTAGCTAGGCTAAGCTTGGTAGTAGTAGGAATCTTAACTTAGGAAAATCCTACTAAGGATTCATCTACAAGGTTTTCCTATAGCAAGATCTATACTTAGCAAAATCCATGCAAGTTTACTTAGCAAAATCACTAATGCATAATAAAAGTATTGGGATAGAAAGTATGTAGCATCACTTGCCTTTTTGGTAGAGTATAGGTTTTCTTCTTGATCTTTGCAACAATCACACTCTTCAAGTCACTACAAATCAATCAAGCAAGGCACAAACTCAATCTACCAATCAAGCAAAACAACACACATAAATAACAAAGTCAAAGAAATGCATGCAAGCATGCCAAGCTTTGTTTTGTTTGAAAAAGTGGTTCTTAGTGGGTCATAGTCATTTGGGTACATCTAATGGTCATTTTCCTAAAGTGTCCAAGTCATTTGCAAAAGGTTTCACTTTTAAACCATTTTCAAAACAAAGTGTTATTTTATGTGGTGTAGAAATATTTTTACTAAGGCATTAGCCCATAGGGTTCACCAAATGAGTTGCTATTGCAAAAATTGGTGTTTTTGGGTCAGTAGGTTTGGTCCAAACCATCTACTCAAAGTTTTCTTTCCCTAAACATTTCCATAATAAAATCACAATTTTATTTGGCTAGAAATGGACTAAACTAATTATTCCAATCCAAACTTTTCCAAATTTATTTTCCAAACCATGGGTTGGTTCCTAAGGTCAGTAAGGTCATAACAAACCAATTTGCAAGTGTTTTATCCTTAAATTCAATTTTAAACAATTTTTATACTCTAAACAAGCATACAAATGAATCTGTAAATTCAAACAAGCTAACAGCTACTATTTGCCAAACTAAGGGCAGGGTTGGCTAGGGCTTGTTCTCCTGAATTCATTGATATAAAATTTGTCAAATTTGGACGTGTGGTTTGAAAGTTATAAAGGTTTGAAGTTTGCAATTAAATCTGATTCATATATCTGATTTAAATCAAACACTGGACACGCGTCATATTCTAATTCGCCGGTACCGCTTCGCTCGGATCGCACTGTGGCAGCCGTTGGATTAAGTTACATCGCACGGCTCTGAACGCATACCCTTTCGGCGTTAAATGATTCTATCGTACCCCTACGATCTGTATCTAACGGCTGGGGATGGCCTGACCTAATTCTGGCGGCGCTTAGCGGCAGCGCGCGGCGGCGGTGGGCAGACGGCGGCGGCGTTGACGAGGCAGGAAGCGAGGAAGAGAGGGAAGAAGCTCACCGGGTTCATGGAGCGACGCTGATGCTCAACGTGGGACTGGTCCGTCGAGGGGCGCACGGGGACGGGCAGAATTCCTCGCCGGAGTTGGTGCGGGCGGCGGTGCTCTCAGTTGTCGTTGTTGGCGTCGCTTAGGACCACGCTAAGACAAAATAGAGGCATGGTTAGGTGCGTACGAGGATCGTGAGTAAGGGAGCGTCATCGGGATGGAGAGGGGAGGTCGGAGTTCACCTGGAATACTCGTCGAAACAATGGCAGACGGCGGCGCTCAGAAGTTTGTCGTAGCCGAGGCTCTGTGGCGCCATGGTCAAATGGGTGGTAATGGGAGGAAGGTGGGAGTGGGAGTATGCTGCGTGCTTGGGGAGGCAAGGAGGAGCAAGACACGGCGGAATTCTTGCCGGGCGTCGTCGAGACAAGCGGTCGAGGAGAAATTAGGATGGACTGGGCGTGCTCGAGGAAGGAAACAAAGGAAGCGGAGGGAGAGTGACGATTAAATGTGCGTGATCACCGCAGGCTTAACTCACGGCATTAAGGAGAATTTAAGCTGGAGGATTCAATGGCAGAACGGGGAAGAACGGTCACAGAGGGTGAGGACGATGAATAGTGGAGTGGGGCCGTTGCGTCAGTGGGAAAAACGTTTCAGGTGGGGTCCTCTGGTCAGCGTCTGTGCGGGTTGAGTATGCGGTGAGGAAAACGGTTCGGCGAGGGAGCAGGTGGGCTGGACTGATGGGCTTCGTGGGCTGCTGGGTTGGGTCGGTTTTCTCTTTTTTTTTGTACAGAAACATTTTCCTTTTTCCATTTTATTTACTGATTTGAATTTCATTTCACAATTCAAACAACAAGACAATCATTCAAATAATTCAAACTATTGTAATGAGTTTTTGGTTCTGTTTATCATCATAATTCACATTCTAAAATAAAATATTATTTTAAATCTTTTTAGTTTCCATTTATTAATTAAATAAATGGACCATTAGTTATTTAATAAAATAGGGTTTGTTTTAATTAATAAAAACTTCATTTAAAATCCAAATATTTTCAAAATCCAATCAGTAGGTTTTATTTGGAAGTAAATAATACTTGGATACTTGTTTAAAACAAAAATATTATTTTGCTTTAGGGTCCAATAATAATTATGTATAATGGGCCTTAGTTATTAAATCAAATAGAGTTTGATTTTATTAATAAAATCTTTATTTGAAACTATATATCTTCAAAACCAAATTAGTGGGTTTTATTTGGGAAATACATAATATTTGGAATTTGTTTTTAAAACAAATAACATTTTAGAGTCTATTAATAATTAAATAAAATAGACTTTCATTATTAAGTCAACTTGGGTTTGTTTTATTGAGATATTTATTTGAAATCTAAAATAAAGCCAAACATTTTAGTAGATTTTATTTGTGAATATAAAATACTTAGAAAACTTATTTTAAATAATTTAATAAGTTTTGATGTTTCAATTAAATTGGTAAGACCTTTTATTTTAAAAGAGTTTGGATATCAATTATTTTATTTAAGAAATCCTTTATTATTTTTAATTAAACCTTTGCTATTTTATTTAAAATAAAATGTTTTAATTCGAAAGCTTGGCCAAGTTTTATTTTGGTTTTATAAAATAATCTTTATTTGTAAATCCATCTTTTTCTTTTGAATATCAAATCCTTTTATTAAAAGATCTAAAATAGTAATTCCAAAACATTTTAATTTCCTTTATTAAATGTTTATCTTTATGAATCCCTTTAGGATTTTGTTTAATTCAAATTGGTTTGAGGTTCCATTTGAATTCAAAAAGTTTCTTCTGGCTCTGAAAATCAAACAAAGTTTTATTTTATTAATTTATTTTCACATTACAAGATTTGGAAAATCTTGGGATGTGACAGTGGGTTCATGCGTGAAATCATGGCAGCCCTGTGGCCAGGAGAGAGGAGTGAGCGAGGGGAAATGGGGAGGAGACAGAGGCGATTAAATGGGCTTGATCACAGCGAGGAATAAACGCAGCGTTACGACGAATTAAACCGGAGGAATCAACGGCAGGAGCGGGGAAGAACTGGTCGCGGGTGTAGACGATGAACAGGAGGGGTCGGGTCGGTTGGTCAGTGAGAGAGTGGAGAGGGGATTTGGGTCCACCTGTCATTGGCTCTGCGGGTCGTCTGGTGAGTGAGAGAAAAACGCTTCGGGGGAGAGAGGGAAATGGGCTGCTGGGCTGGGATGGGCTTAGCTGGGCTGGGTCGTCTTTGTTCTATTTTTTTTCTGTTCTGAATCTTTTTCTTTTTCTCTTTTGATTTTCTATTTTGACAATCAATCAAACAAATCAATCAACAAATCAAAACAAAACATTCACCAAACTTTATATTGAGTTTAGCTCTGTTTAACAACACAAAACAAAGTCCAAAACAAAATAATATATTTTTTTAATCTTTTTAGGATCCATTTATTAATTAAATAAAATAGATCTTATTCATTAAATCAAATAGGGTTTGATCTATTTGTTTTTAAGACTCTATTTAAAATCCAAAATAGTACCAAAACCATTCAGTAGGTTTTATTTAAAAATAATAAACACTTGGAAAACTTGTTTAAAATAAAATAACATTTTTATTTTAGGGTCCATTAATAATTAAATAAAATGGACCTTAGTTATTAAATCAAATAGGATTTGTTTTATTTAAAAACTCCATTTGAAAACTAAATAATACCAAAATAGAATCAGTAGGTTTTATTTGAAAATATAAAATACTTGGAAAACTTATTTAAAATAAATAAATAAGTTTTATTGTTTATTTAAAATGGGAAAAGCCTTTATTTTTAATAAAACTGGATATTAATAAATCCTCATTATTTTGTTTAAATAAACCTTTACTCTTTTAATCAAAGCAAAACCTTTTGTTTCAAAATCTTTGCCAAGGTTTAATTTGGTTTTATAAATAATCCTTATTTATAAATCTACCTTTTCTTTTGAAAACCAAATCTTTTATTAAAATATCCAAAAATAGTAATTTTAAATATTTTTAAGTTTTATTGTTTATTTAACTTTTTAAATTCCTTTAGGATTTTATTTGGTCCAAATAGGCTTTGAAAGTTCCCAATTGGATTCAAAAGTTTCTTCTCACCCTGAAAATCAACAAAGTTTTAATTTATTCATTTATTTTTTTCACATTACAAGATTTGGAAAATCTTGGGATGTGACAGGCTACCACCCTTAAAATAAATCTCGTCCCGAGATTTGGGGAGGCTAGGGGTTACAAATGGGCTCAAAACAACTAGGGTACTACCACCCTTAAAAAATTTCCAACTAGTTTACATATTGGCTTGCTTGGGATCTTGATGTAACTTTCCTGGATAGAAGTTTGCATAGTGGCCTAGCTCCTTGCATTTGAAACATGTGACAAGGCTGAGATCCCTCATAGGTTGGTTTATCTTGTGTTTCATCTTTTCTGGACAGTTGCTTGCATAATGTCCTAGCTCTTTGCAGTTGTTGCACCACACTTGGCTAATATCTTTCTTTTCCTTTGGTATCATTTCCTCTTGTTTGTTTCCTTGGTTCTTCTTCTTTTCTGGGCATTCACATGCATAGTGTCCCATCTCTTTGAAATTGTAACATTGCAACTAGCTTTTGTCCTTCTTCTTCTTTTTGGGTCTCTCCAAAGCTAGGAGTTCTTTCAGTTCATGCTCCTCAAAGGTGGGAAATCTTTCTCTCTTCTTGGGGCAGTTACTAAAGATATGACCTTCTTCTTCACAATTAGGGAATTGATCTTCATGCTCCTTGCATGTATGATCCTTGTCTCTAAAAATATTGCATGCTTGGGTTCCTTCTAGAATAACATCTTTGTCATCCTTATTGTCATTAGCTCTTTGGGAAAAGTTTTCTCCCATGTTGATCATTTGAGTAACCAATCCTTGCAGCAATTGGGATTGAAGTTTCAAAATCCTTTGTATGGCTGGGTCTAGTCCATTGTTGTTGGCTAAAAGTTGAGTTGTCTCTTGGCCCACCTGGTTTTGGGTTGCTATAAGTTCTCTCATATTGTCCTCTTGGTTGTGGTTGTCATCATTAACCTTGATGTTGGAGTCTCTTGGAGAAGTCATCTGTTTGGGTTGAATTGGGATTAGAATAGGCAAAAATATTTCTAAGGGAATAATTCTAATCACACACATCACAATTCACTCAAGCAATGTGTAAGCAATCACAAACAAACATTCCACTCAAACAACAAGTTTCAAGCATATTTTTAGGCAACCAAAATTTTTTTTGTTACACCACATAAGTTGGTGTGTTTGACTTAACTAAAATATGGTGGTCCATCTATATGGTTCACTTGTGATCTTTCCATCTTTCTTGGCTGATTCTTCTTCCATGATATCATGGTTTCCTTGGAAAAAACTCTTGGTCACAAATACTTCAAAGGTGTTGATGGCTCCTTCTAAGTTGTGTTTCCTCTGTCTCCAAATCTTGAGCAAGATTTCTTTTCTCACTTGTCCTTGGTGATATCCAAGGTTGAAATCCTTGGTGAATATGCTGAAGATGTTGAAGTCATTAGAGTTGATGAAGTCCTTTGCACATGGTGAAATCTTTGGTCATGGGGTAGGCTTTTCCATCAAGTTGAAATAGATGAGATGTAGTATCAAAACCAAAATGGTTGAGGAAAGAGTTTACAATATTGTTTGTAAATAAGTTTTGGAACAAATACAACTCCTATTTTTATAAGGGGTTTTGTCCAATCCGAGGGTTACAAATCCTACAGGAAACACAATGCTCTGATACCATCTGTAAGGGTCCCTACCTTTAATAAGGTAGAGTCCCCTGTGTTTACAATGCTAGTCCCTGGATCAATAGCTAGCATCCACAGTTAAGATGTAATATCAAGAAACAAAGGTCATAATACAACTTTATAACCAGGAATAACATAATTTTATTACATCTTACATAGCTCATTTGGCTATTACATTACATTGCAGCAGAATATCTATAAGCATGGAGTCCTTCATCTTCAAAGTGCCACAGGCAGACATGTTGGTTGTAGACTTTGTAATCCTAATCAACACACTTCACTAAATCAATCAAAACTGCAACATACAAGTTACAGCCACAAGGGTCAATAAATTTGACTTGTATTGGCAAGTGATACTATGGTAGTATGGTGGAGTCTATCATCTATATGCATTTGGCTAAGTGGAGTTGAGGATTGCATTGCTCAAAATAGATTTTTCCTTAACATTTGAAAACACTAAGTTTTTACTTGACAAAAACATTTCTCCCAATCAAAGATTGAAGATCCTTTAACCCTTGTTCAACCACAAGTTTTTAACTTAGAAATTTGAATGATGAGATTCTTGATTGCTTCCATGTCTTGATGCTCAAATTGTCCTTTACCAGGGACATGGCTAAGTACTTAGATTTTACACTCTGCAGAGGTGGTGCATTTTCCCCACAATACTTGGTTTCACCAAGACAAGATCTTTCAGAAGCCTTCCCTTAGACCAAAATGGACGCGCTCCAACCTATCAAACTCTACCACCAACTGTCCATATGGCTAAGTTCTTGCAACCTATATGATCCAGGCAGAGCCCATAATGCCAAGTGGCTGCACTTGAAGCTTCTCAACATTTGACATCTCAAATCTCTTTGTTCCTGGGTGGCTGTTAGACCCCTCCTTTATAAAGGAAAGGATCCCTGTGATTGCAATGCTAGTCCCTGGATCAATGCTAGCATCCACAGTTTAAGATGAAGTACACAGATACAAAGGTCGTTTATTACATTCGTTCCAGAGATAAAAACATAGTCTTTTACAACTCAGGGCCATAGGCCTAATACAAGAGTTTAAGGAATAAGTAAATAAACACAAGTCTTCATCTTCATGTGCCACAGGCAAGCATGTTGAGTGTAGACTCATGACTCCTATTCATCATCGGAGTAACCTGCAACATCACAAGTTACAGCCACAGAGGGTCAATACTTTGGAATAGTATTGGCAAGTGATACCTTAGTATAATTTAAGTGGATTATAATACTATATGCATTTTTGGCTAAGTGTAGCTTGGCTTGCTTTGCTTGAAATAAGTTTTTCCTATTAGTTGAAATCACTAACTTTTTCTTTGTCAAAAACATTCCCAAGGAACCACCAATAGACATTGAGGTCCTTCACCCTTGTTCACCCACAAATTTTTATTTAAAAGTTGGAGTGATGAGATTCTTGTAGCTTCCATGTCTTGATGCTCAAAAGTGTCCATTTCCTTGGACTAGGCTAAGTACTTAGATTTTTCCATCTGCAGAGGTTGTGCACTTTCCCCACCAGACTTGGTTACCCAAGACAGGACCTTTCAGAAGCCTTTCCTTAGTCAAATGGACGCGTTCCAACCTATCATCCCATCTACCACCAACTGTCCAAATGACTAAGTTCTAGCAACCTATATGATCATGGCAGAGCCCATATTGCCAAGTGGTTGCACTGTAAGCTTTCTCAACACTTGGCCTCCAAATCCCTTTGTGCCTGGGTGGCATACCACAAGTGAGATACACAACCCAAGTCCATGGCCTTGTGTAACCACTCAACATAACCCAATCCTTCCATTCCACCCAGGAGGTTTATTTGACTTAGTTGTTTTATTAAGAAAATATAAGTCTCTTGACTTAGAATATTTTTATTGTAAGCTATATAGATGTTCACCACCCTTGTTTTCTAAGTAGCTAGGCTCAGCAAATAGGGTAACTTGACTTAGGGAGAATTTCCTAGCAATTCTACTATTCTACATTACTTAGGATTTCCCATCTTGGCATTAGACAAAAATAGCATGCAAGACTTAACAAAATATCTAATGCTAGTACAAAACATAGGATATATTATTCATGAAAATATCACTTGCCTTGGTAGTGGGGAGAGTAGCACTCTTCACAATCACAATCACTAGCAAAATCTACACAAGAAATTAAAGCATACAATTACACACAATTATAAACAATCAAAAATAATATGAATGCATGCATGCAAGAATTTACTAATTGTTGATTTTTGAAAATTCTACCAAGTATGCTCATGACTAAAGAAACTTAACATGTCACAAGTTTGCCAACTAAACTTATTTGGCCTTAGTAAAATTCACCAAAATAAATCTATATCTAAAATAGCCATAAACTTGTTCTACCAAATAAAATCATTTTAACAGTTACTATATGCTAAATAAATTGGATATTCAGAAAGGCCTTGTTTCACTGAATCCAACGGTATAAAGTTTGCAAAAATCTAACGTGGCAATCGAAAGTTATGAGCATTTGAATTTGGATCAAATTTCTGGTTTTTAAATCTATTTTCAGATCTAACCTAGCCACGCGTCATGTTCTTATTCGCCCATACCGTTCAAGACGGATCGAGCTCCACACCGTAGGATCTAAATGATATATGGCGGCTCGATCGCGTACCTCTTGGTTTAAGTGGATCTATCCTAGCGCCACGATACAGATCTAACGGCTGCTATCGATCGGCCAAGAATCGGCGGCGGCTGGCTACCGGCCGAATGATCGATCAACGGAGGCGCTTCTGGGGTAAGTGAGAACGAGGAGTAGCTCACCGTGCTCGGAGGTCTTGGCGAAGCTCGTCGTACTCGCGGTTGGTCAAGGCGCTCGGGGCAGTTCGATTGCTCGCCGGAGTGGAGGACGGAGTCGGTGTGTCGTGGTCGTCAGGACGTCGTGTGAACCACCCCAAGGCAAGACGAGACACGATTAGATTCACGAGTCAAGGCAGTCGTGCTTGAATTAGAAGTCACGGGCGGTCGGGCTTACCACTAGAGCTCACGGAGTTCAGATCAAGACGGCGGCGCCCGATGATGTCTTTGCGAGCTACGGTTCATGCGAGGGCAAACGGAATGTGTCAAAAGAAGCACAGAGGCTCACTGAAAAAGTTTGCAAGAACGAGAGGCAGAGGGAAGCTCAGAACTCACTGGAATTTGCCGGCGCAGTCGTCGGAGACGGCGGGGTTACAGAGGGTAATACTCGCAGCCTGGTGGCGCTCTGGGTTCGGGGTTTGAGGGAGAAGACAGAGGGGACAGAGGGGGTTCTTATAGCTTGGTAACGAGCGAGAATCACTCTGCCAATAACTCGAATTGACGCCGCGAATTAAACACTGAAACGCCCGCGTTGATTTGGGGATGAGCGGGTCGTGCGGGTGGAGACGACGCTGACGTGGAGAAGGCCCGCTTGTCGAGGTGCGGAGTTTAGGTGGGGTCTGTCATTGCCTCGGTACGTGTGTTCTGCGTGAGAGAAGAATAAGAAGACCCCGGGTGGGCTTGCTGGGCTCGTTTTGCTGCTGGGCCAGATTCTGTCCGCGTGGCCTTTTTCTATTGAGGAGCCCTTTTCTTTTTCTAAATTCATTTTCTGATATGAATTTGATATGAATTCAAATCCTTTTGAATCCAAACTACTTTGAGGATTTTTGCAGGGTTTTGTGGATTCATAAACAGTCATTTTAACTAAGTGGTTACTTTGCAAGGCTTGGTCAAGCTTGGGTTTCAAAGTAAACATAGATTTGCTCTAGTTTGCAAATATTTGAAAAAGGATTTTGAACCCATTTCTAAATTTGGAATCTTGGGTTAAAAGCTTCACCTAATCTTTCCATCAATAGAGGCAAGCAAACTAGTATCTAAACATTCAAATTCCAAAGAATGATGGCCTTTTGAGATAAATTGCTCACATGAAATCATAGCTCAACTTCTGTCTCTAAATGATTTTTGAGAAAACCCTGAATGAATGAATGATGCAAAGATGATATGAATGAGTTTGAAACTATGATTTTTGGGATGTTACAAATCTAACCCCCTTAAGATGAATCTCGCCCTCGAGATTCGGGTTGGCTAGCAAATAGGTGAGGGTGGTCTTTCCGAAGATCATCTTCTCTTTCCCATGTTGCTTCCTCTTCGGAGTGATGGTTCCATTGCACTTTACAAAACTTGATAGTCTTGGTCCTGGTAACTCTTTCTGCGGTCTCTAGAATCTTGACAGGCTTTTCCTCATAAGTGAGATCACTTTCTAGCTGAACTTCTTCCAAAGGTATGGTATCCTTCAAAGAAGACTCTTCCATTTCTGGGTGGCATTTCTTAAGCTGACTCACATGAAATACGTTATGGACTGCTGATAAAGATTCTGGCAATTCAACTTTGTATGCAACTTCTCCTTTGCGACTTAGAATCTTGAATGGCCCAACATATCTTGGTGCCAACTTCCCTTTGACTCCAAATCTTTTCACTCCACGGAGTGGTGATACTCTGAGATAAGCTCTATCCCCAACTTCGTAGGTGACTTCTCTACGCTTAGAATCCGCGTAGCTTTTCTGTCGGGATTGTGCTACCCTCAATCTGTCTTTAACCAATTTGACTTTCTCTTCGGCGTCTTTGATAAGATCAGGTCCAAATAAGCTTCTTTCTCCCACACCATTCCATAACAATGGGGTGGTACACTTCCTTCCGTAGAGTAATTCAAATGGTGCCATTCCAATACTAGCTTGATGACTATTGTTGTAAGAGAACTCTGCTAGGGCAAACTTTCATCCCAACTTGCTCCATAATCTAAAGCACATGCTCTCAACATGTCTTCAAGAATTTGGTTGGTCCTCTCTGTTTGTCCATCTGTTTGAGGATGAAAGGCAGTACTGAATTCCAATCTCGTTCCTAAGGATTCATGAAGCTGTCTCCAAAAGTGAGAAGTGAACTGGGTTCCTCTATCTGACACAATACTCTTAGGCACACCGTGAAGGCATACGATTCTGCTCATGTAGATTTTAGCTAACTTGGCACTTGTATAAGTTGTCTTCACAGGTATAAAATGAGCCACTTTAGTTAGGCGATCCACTATTACCCATATGGAATCATACCCTGACCTGGTCCTTGGTAATCCGGTAATGAAATCCATACCAATATTTTCCCACTTCCATTCAGGAATAGGCAGTGGTTGAAGCAAACCTGCTGGTTTTTGGTGCTCAGCTTTGACTCTGCTACACACATCACACAAAGCAATATGTTCGGCGATGTCCCTTTTGAGATTGTTCCACCAAAATCTTTCTTTCATGTCCATGTACATCTTGGTGTTTCCCGGGTGAATAGAATATGGAGAGTTGTGAGCCTCTTGCAGGATCAGTTTCCGCAACTCCGGATCTTGTGGAACACAAATATGTTTCCCGTGCCATAAGGTGCCTTGTTCGTCTATATGGAAACTCTTGGCTTTCCCTAGACTTATATTTTCTCTAATCTTTTCAATTTCCTTATCGGTCTTCTGAACTTCTCGGATCTTGTCCAATAGAGTGGGTTGAACATCTAAGGACATGAGATGTCCTTCTGGTACAATCTCCAATCTGAGTTCCTTGAATTGCTTACACAGATCCTCTGGCAATTCCCCTTTGGTAAGGCCATTTACAAACGTCTTACGACTTAAAGCATCGGCTACTACATTTGCTTTACCAGGGTGGTATTGCAAACTTAAGTCGTAATCCTTGATAAGTTCTAGCCATCTTCTTTGTCTCATGTTGATCTCCTTCTGGGTGAAGATATACTTCAAGCTCTTATGATCGGTGAACACTTCACACCGCTTACCCAAAAGGTAATGTCTCCATGTTTTGAGTGCATGGACTACAGAGGCTAACTCCAAATCATGAGTAGGATAGTTTACTTCATGAGTTTTGAGTTGTCTCGAAGCATAGGCTACGACTTTACCATCTTGCATAAGTACGGCACCCAAACCTTGATGAGACGCATCACAATATACTTGGAAATCCTTTTCCAAATCTGGAACATATAAACCTGGTCTTGTCACAAGTCTCTTCTTCAACTCTTGAAGTCGACTTCGCAACCTTCAGTCCAAGCAAATTTCTTGTCCTTCTTTAGCAATTCTGTCATTGGCTTAGCAACCTTCGAGAAATTTTCAATGAACCTTCTGTAGTAACCTGCTAAGCCAAGGAAACTTCGAACTTCCTTCACATTCTTGGGTGATTCCCAATCTGTCACAGCTGAAACTTTAGCAGGATCAACTGCAACACCATCCTTTGTCATAACATGACCAAGAAAACCAACTTTCTCTAACCAGAACTCACACTTGCTGAATTTGGCATAAAGTTTATGCTCTCTTAACTTTTCTAGTACCAAGCGCAAGTGTCTTTCATGTTCTTCCTTGCTCTTGGAGTAGACCAAGATATCGTCGATGAAAACGACCACAAACTTGTCAAGGAATTCCATGAATACCTTATTCATCATGTTCATGAAGTATGCTGGAGCGTTGGTCAAACCAAAAGGCATCACAGTGTACTCATACAATCCATACCTTGTGGTGAATGCTGTTTTAGGTATGTCTTGCTCTCTTATTTTGAGTTGAAAATAGCCTGACCGAAGATCAATTTTTGAGAACACACATGCTCCTTCTAACTGATCAAACAAATCGTTGATTCTTGGCAAATGATATTTGTTCTTGATAGTAACCTCGTTGAGAGAACGGTAGTCAATACATAATCTTTGTGTTCTATCCTTCTTTTCCACGAACAATACTGGGGCTCCCCAAGATGAAGAACTTGGTTGAATAAACCCTTTCTGTAACTGTTCTCCTAGCTGCTTCTTGAGTTCTTTCAGTTCATCAACTGACATTTTGTATGGTCTCTTAGCTATTGGCCCAGAACCTGGTACCAAATCTATCAGAAACTCCACATCTCTATCCGGTGGCATTCCTGGTAACTCCTCCGGAAATACATCCGGATACTCACACACAATTGGAACACTTTCCATGCTAACCCCCTTAAGAGAATTCAGCTTACTTCCTTTGGATTCAAAGTTTGACTTAAATTTTATTCTTTTTCCTTCTGGGGTTGTGAGTGCAACAGTACGATTAGCACAATCTAGTACTCCTTCATACTTAGCCATCCAATCCATTCCCAAAATCACATCCAATCCTTGGGAATTCAGGATTATTAGGTTCACTGGGAACTTATGTTTTCCAAACTCTATGACTAAGTCATGACATCCTGAGTTTACTATCATTTCCCCACCCGGAGAACTTACTCTTATAGGACACCCAATGGTTTCTACCGGTAGTTCATTTCTTTCAACGAATGCTTTTGATATGAATGAATGAGATGCACCGGTATCAAAGAGTACAAATGCTGAAATTGAATTGAGTCTGAGCTTACCAGCAACGGCATCAGGCTCCTCATAGACCTCCTCCACATTGATGTGGTTAACTTGTCCTTTCTGGAAAGTATTGGGCTTGTTAGGTCCTTCAACTTTCTTCTCAGGGCACTCATTAGCATAATGCCCCAGCTTCTTGCATTTGAAGCACTCAACCTGACTGATGTCCTTTTTAACATGCTGACTTCCACTTCCACTACCATTTCCACTGTGGTGGCTCTTTTGTCCACTCTTGTGGTTCTTGTACTTATCATTGTCATGACTACGGTGATGCTTGTTGTCATGACGGTTGTGGTTGTGATGTTTGTTGAATTTCCCATGTTTATGGGATCCTGAGCTGCCACTGTCATCATAGTGAGATCGTTTGTGAGACGATCCCGAGCTGTGCTTGTCGGAGTGTTTCCTCTTCCTACTCTCGACTTGCTTCATTTTACTTTCCAAAATAGCAGCCTTGTCACACAACGACTGATAAGTTGGAACATATGCCACAGACAACTGTAGGTTCAGCTCATCATTCAAACCTTCCAAGAACTTTTCCTTTCTCTTGGCATATCAACCTCATCCGGTGCATAGCGTGCCAGATTGTTGAACTCTTCTATGTATTCTGCCACGCTGCGGTGGCGCTGTTTCAAGTTATGAAACTCCTTCTTTTTCAGACTCATCATTCCTGATGAGATATGAGCGGTGCGAAAACCATCTTCAAAGATGTCCCAAGTCACTTCATCAATGGGAGTAGTGATTTGGAAGTTATCCCACCATGTGGCGGCTGGTCCTTCCAACAGATGTGCTGCGAACCTGACCTTGCATCCGTGCAACCCACGGTCACTAAGTCCTTGTTCACAGAACGTAGCCAGTCATTGGCTACCATGGGATCAGTTGTTCCCGAAAATTTTGCTGGCCTCAGACGCAGAAATCTGGTGAGCATATCAAAACCCGGAGGGTTGTTGTTGTTGTTGTTGTTGTTGTTGTTGTTGTTGTTATTGTGGTTGTTGTTGGGGTTGTTGTTGTTGTTATTATTCTGGTTCTGGATGAATGTTGTCATCATTTGCATAAGCTGTGTTTGCGCATTCATCATTTGTTGCATTTCCGGGGTGATGTTGTTGGGGTTGGGGTTTGCGCGACGGGGAGGCATCTGTGGTTTGTTCAAATAGATAAGAATGAGATACCCATAGATGTTTCATGCATAATACATCATAAGCAAACACATAACAAGCAACATAAGAATAAAGGTTCAACAACCACATAACAAACTCATGAAGTGATACACACAAGTGGCAATCCATCCACATGTCGGATGGTCCAATAATAAGTTTGCAATAACAAGTATGAATATGAAAGGTAAACGAGTAGTCAAGTCTACTCATCAGCATCTATCTCCTCCTCGACGAAGGTAAGACCTGCGTTTTCCATCGCGGTCTTGTTCTCCTCAATCGTAGTGGTCAAAGAATCAACCTTGGTCTTGAGAGTCCTCTTCTGGGAGCGAAGCCTCTCAATAACCATCTGCTGCTGCTCAAGCTCGAAGTCCTTGGACTTCAGTTCCTCGGTCATGTCCCGGATCTTCTTGTTCCTATCCTGGACGCGTTTCTCTTGGCTCTTGAACTTACGGTCCTGGGCCTCGAACTTTGTCTCCATTTCCTTGATCATCTCATCCTGCTGCGCAAAAAGCTTGTCCTTCTCGCGAAGCTCGTCATTACCTAGCATGACGTTCGTCCTGTCCGTATCTACGTGCCTGAGAAGAGTCTCTAAGTCCTGAAGATAAAGACGTATCGGCTCCGCAGTGCTCCTCGAGTCGTCCTCAAAGTCGATGGACTCTCCATCAACATCACGTCTTCCGAAGACGTGGAAGTGAGTACCCTAACTCGCCGGAGTGACGGCCCTAACGATCGTCCTATCAGTCTGCATGACTACCTCCATGCCTCTCTCCCGCCATCGTGCATCAGCTTGAAGACGATGGCCTCTGTAGTAGGCTCAGTCTGGCGTCCTGGCTGGGTCACCTTGAAGCCCCAGAGGTCCTTCCTCTCGAACTTGGTGAGTGGGTACACCGTGATGGTGGGAAGAGGGAGATCAAGCAGAGTGGTAAGCTCAATGATGCGGGAACCAAAACGAGTAACTCGAAACTCCTCAACGGTGCTGATGGCAATAGGCATCTATTTACAAGATTGAAAAAGTTAGAACAACGCAATTCAAGGTAAATCATGACAACATTCATACATATCCATGAAACATAATTGTCACACAAGTCATGCATACATAAATCCATTACATCATTCAAGGTCCATACTTATTTATAATATCTTTCGAAAGTAAGGTGATAAGTGGTGGTCCAACTAACGAAGTGACCTTACATCCAATCTCACGGGATCTATTATTAAACACAATGTTCCTAGAGGCAATCCACCAATCTTGCTCTCTTGACTCTATCACTAAGTCTATAACATCTCCCCTTATTTCTTGGTTGGTGTCTTCCAACTCTTGAGTAAGTTCCTTCTCTTTCTCTAAATCCTTTTGGAGGTTGAGCATTCTGCACTTGACTCTAGCACTTAGTTCTTTGATAGTCCTCCAAGCTGCATCCCTGGCTGACTCAAAGAATGTGGTGTGCATTGTAGTGTTGGTGTACATACAGAATCCCCTTTCTTTGTGGTTGTCTTCCTTGTTTTTGTACAAGTGAAGTTGCACCCACCAATACTCCACTCCTTCATCCATCACTGGAAAGCCCTTGTACACGGCTTCACCATGTGCATCCATTGCCTCCATGAGATCCTTGAGAATATTGGGAAACTCAGTTTCACACTCCAAGGTCATGGTCATGAGTGGTCCCTTCTTCACGGTTTCGTTGATGGAGTTCATCTACAAAGGGAGTTGAAAGAGATTAGAAAAGTTTTACGAGAAGAATAGACAAGTGTAGAAGTAGTTGAAAAACTTTTTCCTTAGTGGTCTTTCAGTCCTAGGGTCATAATCCTACAGGCAACCTGGCTCTGATACCATCTGTTAGACCCATCCTTTATAAAGGAAAGGATCCCTGTGATTGCAATGCTAGTCCCTAGATCAATGCTAGCATCCACAGTTTAAGATGAAGTACACAGATACAAAGGTCGTTTATTACATTCGTTCCAGAGATAAAAACATAGTCTTTTACAACTCAGGGCCATAGGCCTAATACAATAGTTTAAGGAATAAGTAAATAAACACAAGTCTTAATCTTCATGTGCCACAGGCAAGCATGTTGAGTGTAGACTCATGACTCCTATTCATCATCGGAGTAACCTGCAACATCACAAGTTATAGCCACAGAGGGTCAATACTTTGGAATAGTATTGGCAAGTGATACCTTAGTATAATTTAAGTGGATTATAATACTATATGCATTTTTGGCTAAGTGTAGCTTGGCTTGCTTTGCTTGAAATAAGTTTTTCCTATTAGTTGAAATCACTAACTTTTTCTTTGTCAAAAACATTCCCAAGGAACCACCAATAGACATTGAGGTCCTTCACCCTTGTTCACCCACAAATTTTTATTTAAAAGTTGGAGTGATGAGATTCTTGTAGCTTCCATGTCTTGATGCTCAAAAGTGTCCATTTCCTTGGACTAGGCTAAGTACTTAGATTTTTCCATCTGCAGAGGTTGTGCACTTTCCCCACCGCACTTGGTTACCCAAGACAGACCTTTCAGAAGCCTTTCCTTAGTCAAATGGACGCGTTCCAACCTATCATCCCATCTACCACCAACTGTCCAAATGACTAAGTTCTAGCAACCTATATGATCATGGCAGAGCCCATATTGCCAAGTGGTTGCACTGTAAGCTTTCTCAACACTTGGCCTCCAAATCCCTTTGTGCCTGGGTGGCATACCACAAGTGAGATACACAACCCAAGTCCATGGCCTTGTGTAACCACTCAACATAACCCAATCCTTCCATTCCACCCAGGAGGTTTATTTGACTTAGTTGTTTTATTAAGAAAATATAAGTCTCTTGACTTAGAATATTTTTATTGTAAGCTATATAGATGTTCACCACCCTTGTTTTCTAAGTAGCTAGGCTCATCAAATAGGGTAACTTGACTTAGGGAGAATTTCCTAGCAATTCTACTATTCTACATTACTTAGGATTTCCCATCTTGGCATTAGACAAAAATAGCATGCAAGACTTAACAAAATATCTAATGCTAGTACAAAACATAGGATATATTATTCATGAAAATATCACTTGCCTTGGTAGTGGGGAGAGTAGCACTCTTCACAATCACAATCACAATCACTAGCAAAATCTACACAAGAAATTAAAGCATACAATTACACACAATTATAAACAATCAAAAATAATATGAATGCATGCATGCAAGAATTTACTAATTGTTGATTTTTGAAAATTCTACCAAGTATGCTCATGACTAAAGAAACTTAACATGTCACAAGTTTGCCAACTAAACTTATTTGGCCTTAATAAAATTCACCAAAATAAATCTATATCTAAAATAGCCATAAACTTGTTCTACCAAATAAAATCATTTTAACAGTTACTATATGCTAAATAAATTGGATATTCAGAAAGGCCTTGTTTCACTGAATCCAACGTTATAAAGTTTGCAAAAATCTAACGTGGCAATCGAAAGTTATGAGCATTTGAATTTGGATCAAATTTCTGGTTTTTAAATCTATTTTCAGATCTAACCTAGCCACGCGTCATGTTCTTATTCGCCCATACCGTTTCGCACTGGATCGAGCTCCACAGCCGTAGGATCTAAATGAAATCTGGCGGCTCAGATCGCGTACCTCTTCGGTTTAAGTGGATCTATCCTAGCGCTACGATACAGATCTAACGGCTGCTATCGATCTGGCCAAGAACTGGCGGCGGAGCGGTGGCTACCGGAACGATCGATCCAACGGAGGCGGCGCTTCTGAGGTAAGTGAGAGCGAGTAGCTCACCGTGCTCGGGAGGTCTTGGCGGCTCGTTGTACTCGCGGTTGGTCAAGGGCTCGGCACGGTTGCGATTGCTCGCCGGAGTGGAGGAGTCGGTGTCCGGTGGTCGTCGTGGGCGTCGGCGTGAACCACCCCAAGGCAAGACGAGGACACGATTAGATTCACAGAGTCAAGGCAGAGTCGTGTGCTTGAATTAGAAGTCACGGGGCGGTCGGGGCTTACCACTAGAGCTCGCCGGAGTTCGTACTGAAGAAGGCGGCGCCCAGTCGATGATGCTGCCGGAGCTACGGTTCATGCGAGGGCAAACGGAATGTGTCAAAAGAAGCACAGAGGCTCACTGAAAAAGTTTGCAAGAACGAGAGGCAGAGGGAAGCTCAGAACTCACTGGAATTTGCTAGCGATCGTCGGAGACGGCGGGGTTACAGAGGGTAATACTCGCAGCCTGGTGGCGCTCTGGGTTCGGGGTTTGAGGGAGAAGACAGAGGGGACAGAGGGGGTTCTTATAGCTTGGTCACGAGCGAGAATCACTCTGCCAATAACTCGAATTGACGCCGCGAATTAAACACTGAAACGCCCGCGTTGATTTGGGGATGAGCGGGTCGTGCGGGTGGAGACGACGCTGACGTGGAGAAGGCCCGCTTGTCAGCGAGGTGCGCGGAGTTTAGGTGGGGTCTGTCTGTCAGCGGCTCAGCGCGTGTGTTTGCGCGTGAGAGAAGAATAAGAAGACCCCGGGTGGGCTTGCTGGGCTCGTTTTGCTGCTGGGCCAGATTCTGTCCGCGTGGCCTTTTTCTATTGAGGAGCCCTTTTCTTTTTCTAAATTCATTTTCTGATATGAATTTGATATGAATTCAAATCCTTTTGAATCCAAACTGCTTTGAGGATTTTTGCAGGGTTTTGTGGATTCATAAACAGTCATTTTAACTAAGTGGTTACTTTGCAAGGCTTGGTCAAGCTTGGGTTTCAAATGTAGATTTGCTCTAGTTTGCAAATATTTGAAAAAGGATTTTGAACCCATTTCTAAATTTGGAATCTTGGGTTAAAAGCTTCACCTAATCTTTCCATCAATAGAGGCAAGCAAACTAGTATCTAAACATTCAAATTCCAAAGAATGATGGCCTTTTGAGATAAATTGCTCACATGAAATCATAGCTCAACTTCTGTCTCTAAATGATTTTTGAGAAAACCCTGAATGAATGAATGATGCAAAGATGATATGAATGAGTTTGAAACTATGATTTCTGGGATGTTACAGTGGCCATCCACAAGTGAGATACACAAGGAAAACCATAAACATGGCCTTGTGAACCACTCAACCAAAAACCACCAAGCAATTACCATTCCACCCAGGCGATTCATTAACTTAGTTGTTTTATTAAACGAAAACACAAGTCCTCAGACTTAGAAATTTTTCCATAGTATGAATGTCCTATTATCTAAGCTAAGCTTGATAGTAGTAGGTATCTTGACTTAGGAAATTTCTACTAAGGTTTCATCTACTAGGATTTCCTATAGCAAGGTTTATACTTAGCAAAATTCCATGCAAGTTTTACTTAGAAAAATTACTAATGCATAGTGAAAGTAATGGGACAAAGCATGAAGCATCACTTTCCTTTTTGGTAGAGTATAGGTTCACTACTTGATCTTTTCAATTGTTCACACACTTCAAGTCACTACAAATCAATCAAGCAAACAATATTTCAATCTACCATTCAAACAATTCATCACATAAAATAATAAAACAAAACAACACATGCAAGCATGAAAAAGGGTTGTTTTATTTGTAAAAGTGTTTTCTAATGGGTCATAAACATTTGAAAACACCTATTGGTCATTTTATAAAGTGGCAAAGTCATTTGCAAAAGATTTCACTTCAAAAACCACTTTCAAAACAAGGCATCATTTTATGTGGTGTAGAAATGTTTTTACTAAGGCATTCATCTATAGGATTCACCAAATATGTTTTCAAACCATAAAACTTGGTGTTTTGGGGTCAGAGATTTTAAAACAAAACCTTTCCCAAAAGTTTTCTTCCAAAACCATTTTTAATAAATAAACCATATTTTTATTTGACTAGAATTGGTTTTAAATCAAAGAATCATTCTTTTTCTTAACCAAATACATTTTTGACAAAGTGTTTACTATGGTCAGTAGGTTCAAATCACACCATTTTCCAAAGATTTTATCCCCAAAATCATTTTAGAATAATTTTTATAATCTAAACAAGCATACAAATGTTTCTGCAAAAACAAACATTTTTCCAGAAGCTTTTTACTAAAAAAAATGGAATGGTTGGCTAGGGCTTGTTCCACTGATTCCATTGATATAAAGTTTGCAAAATTTGGACGTGTAGAACTAAAGTTATAAGGTTTTCAAATATGCATCTAAATCAGATTACAAATTCTGTTTTAAATCGATCTGTGCCACGCGGCGTGTTCTGATTCGTCCATACCGCTTCGGCCGGATCACGTGCTGTAGGCCGTTGGATCTAACTGATATCGCACGGTGTAGGCTCATCCTTACCCGTTCGCTCTCTTTCTATCCTAGCCGTTGGATCCAAATCGCACGGCACCTAGCACATTTGCCAGAGATGGGCGGCGCTGCGGTGGCTACCGGCAGCGCACGCTCGGGATGCGGTGGTGCTGGTGGTACAGGAAGCAAAGGAAGGTGAGGAGATGCTCACAGTGATCGCAGGGCAACGCCGAAGCTCAACGTGGAGTCGTCTTGGCAAGGGGCGCACGAGGACAGGAGGAATCGCTCACCGGAGTTGGTATGGGCGGCGGTGCTCTCGGGTCGTCGTCGCTGGCGTCGTTTGGAACTATGCTAATCCAAAAGAGAGGCACGGTTAGATGCACACAAGGTTCGCGAGTAACACTACAAGAAATCTGGCTATATATGACCCTCCATTTTCGTCACAAAATCGTCATAGTAGTCCATTTATGACGATTCTGTGACGATTTTGAGATCGTCGAAAGCTGGGCGTCGCAAATGAACTATAACGACGTTTTTGGTAAAATCGTCATAACCGTCTATGACGATATTGGATCGTCATAACGTCTATGACGATCCAATATCGTCACGAGCCATCTAGTCTAGCCAAGTCAGATCCTACGTGGCCGATCCTACGTGGAAAAATTATGACGAAATTAAATAAATCGTCAGTGTTAATTCAGCCAGTCCATTTCTGGATTCTACATGGGCTCACCCAACAATTCCAATTTTGTTTTTTCTCCTATCCATTATAGTCATCTACATGGGCCAAGCCCAATATTTTTACTTTGTTTCGGGCCTTGGCCTTTTTACATATCGTTTTCATTTCCATTTGATCCCGGATTTAATTTTTAATGTTTTGAAAGGAATGAAACAATTAATAATTTAATCAAACAGAATCTGAACGAGTATCACATTCATTCGTAATCATACAGGACATGCATGCAACCCGAATACACCAGAAGCACAACTAGTACAGGATGTTTACAGAAACCACCTCAAAACACAGAAAAATGCAAAAAAATTCCTCGACAGGTTCCTGCACAACACAACCATACGCACAGCCAGTCTCGGCGATCGCGACAGCACCAGACAGGAACCACCACAGGTCAGACAAGAACCCTCACCATCATTGGGCTTCAAGGTCCTTAGAAAAGCCCCGTTGTGGCTGGCGGGGAGCTTGTCGCTGTGGCTAGAAGTTGAGTGCATGTTCTAGCTTCTTCCGGCAGACTTCATCTAAGAGCCTTTGTAAAAATGTGACAGAATAACAGTTGCTGGAAAATGAAATCCAACACCTGCAAGTTATTAAACAAAACATATTAATATAGTGCTGCACTCCTTGTAAATAAGGTTGTTAATAGTAGAGTGCTGAATCACACCCCCTTGTCAATGATGAATAATCCTCTGAGCAATTCCACATACGATAATTTATCTAGAATGAGTAATCTATAGAATAAATTGAGGATTTGGGATACCAAATTGATCATAGAAATAGTAGACTGCAGTACTGTCATAGAAGATAGACTGCAGTACTGTCATGACAGTGAGTAAATTGACAGTGAGAATCATGATATAGAAGATACCTGCAGACTATCATGATATAGAAGAAATTGAGGATTTGGGATACCAAATTGATCATAGAAATGGAAATTATTATACATGGCCTAAACCTATATTGCTATCTATACATAAACCATTAGTACTCGCTACTAGAGGAAAATATCAGTATAATAATCTCTTGCCTTCTATTAGAAAAAAGGAAATACTATATCAAACACACAAACGTGCATGGTCATGTACCCAGCCCAGGTCAGATCAGATCATATCGAAAATAGGAGCTACCAATCATCATCAATTGATTATCAAACTATAACTTTGAGCTAGCAACTCACTTGGGTGAATTAACAAGGACTATAAGGGAGTGGGAGAGACCGAATACTTATCTGAACCAAACCACGACGATGGAGACGGTGAGGGTGGGGGATGCGACAGTAATGATAAAGGGTGGCTTCATTATCTTATCCTGAGAAGCATATCCTGATTTGAGGGTATGAAAACCAATATAATGTTATGCCAATATGGTTTCAACTCAAGGAAAATTAGTAGTACAAATAAAACCAACTAGGAGATTACATGTTAACTCATCTGTAAATAAGCATAGTCCTAGGAAGTTTCAGTATGACTCTGAGTAAAATATCTGCTTGTGCATTCCCAAAAGAACAAAACAGTCCATTTTTTTGGCATGTTAGAGAATGATGATTAGGTGTCTGTAGAAACTAATCCTTGGATACAAGTGAACAGATAGACCCTCACTCAGTCCTCAGTATATGCTTCCAGTATCCTTGAATTCATGCCAAACATACATACATACATACATACATACATACATACATACATACAGATCAAAATCATGAAGGAGTAATAGTTTAGAAAAAGGTTCAGTTAGCTAACTTGACCCCAGTTTTATTTGTTGTTTGCTTAAGTTGCTGCAACCAAGATCATATAGTATAGATTCTAAGGATAACCCAGCTCTGTAATCAAGTAAAACAATAATAGGAAATGAGCACATGTACATGGTTTGCATAGGTTTTGGTGGACAAGTGGAATTCAGAAAAATCTAAAGAGCCTGATTCGAGGCGGAGGAGATCAGGATTATGCAGGGGCCAGGCGTGCAGGCGTGAGCACGGAGCACTTCCCGCGGTGTTCCGGCGACCGAGGAGCGCATCCTGAGGGCGTCGAGGGACACAGTGGCATCTGCCAACATCCAATAAATCTGATAGTACCAACAAGTTTCATAAGAATGAAGCTCAAAACTTCCAAGCAGCTGAACTCAAGTTTGGAGGCAACTAAAGAAGGCTATACTTGTAGGTTTAACAACAGTAATACTTTGGAATGCACTTAACAGTAATACTACCTCTGTTCCATATTATAGAGTCGGACTCAGCTAGTAGCTAGTAGCACAGCATAGCTAAAGACATTGACTAAGGACAACACCACGAGATACAACTACCTAATCAACCAATGCCACTAATTGTATCAGCTTCTAGGAAGTAAACAACATGAGCTACCAAACTTCGATGACTCATCTCGGATGCAAATCCTCTAGTTTGCATGAACATATGGAGCTAGCACCCTTCCACGAGTTATCTGGAATGCACTTAACAGTAATAGCTTCTACTATTAAATAAGATTACTAGCCCAAACACCCTCCATACAATCCTAACAAGCCGAGATTATAACCCTAAGCACTAAACTATAGTTCTCATTTCATCTCTGATTCCTCCACAATAAAACCCTAAGGGCATGGGAAGATTGAGGCATATCAAGCAGAAATATGAATAAAAGGGGATCCGGTAGACGAGATAGACCTGCGCCTTGTCTGGGAGGCGGAGCGCGATCCTGGAGACGGGAGTGTTGTAGACGAAGGTGTGGTGTCCGGTAATTGCCATGTTGTAGACGAACCTCACCCTCTTCCTCACGCCCAGCTCCCCCGCGGTGTTACGGCTAAGCACAGTATCATCAGGATCCAATTGATCTCCGGAATGTATATCTGCCCGTGTACTTTGGCGGATGTGTGCACGATCTTCACCCGGGGAAAGCAGCCTAGAGAAGTGCACTGCTTGATCATCGAAAATGTCCGGTGATAACAGCTTGCCCTGGCTGCTGCAAGAATGGCAATCGCGAGCAGCCACCTAATCAACTCGAAAATGACAGAATTGCAAACATTAAAAATACAAGTACAAATGAACAATATAATACTATTCTCGTTTCGACAAAGATCGAGGAACATGACTTGCGACACGGAACCGTAGAATCCGATCCTGTAGTCACCTTCCGGATATGATGCTTAGACAGATAAGCGCTTGGCCCATGTATGCAAGGATCAATGATGGGTAAACCATGCAAGTGAAAGCAATCGCATCCGAGAAAGCAGTTATCAGAGACAAAATATTCACCAGTATTGCTTGCTTCAATATTGAAACACTGGAGCCGAAAACTTTAGAGTGCAGCGGTCATTTCTTCACCTGTATCGACAACTGATTGAAATGCCCCAGATCTGCAAACATTGCTTCAGATCCTGAAAGAGTAAAGCATTCACATTAGTGGATATGATCCACATATCAAGGCACTGAAATATCATTGTTGAGCACTGTACCAGTAACACATAGCAGTATTCCCCACCCGGTGAGTGCCATAGTGTTGCAGCGCAAATAGGCAAACCAGTATGAAGCAAGCAAGAGGTAACTCCACATCTGCAGAACCATATTAGCAAAATACGATTAAAAAATGCATTGTAGATAGAGCAGGACAAATCTACAAAGAAAGAATCAGCATAAAGGGCAGGGCACATGTGCAGGCATAAATTAAGTCTACACAGCTAAATTATTGCTGCGGAAAATGAAAAACGAATTTCCTCTGATCCGAATTCCGGAATTTATCAGATGCCAACTTTTTCAGGACTCAGCATTAGTGCATTCCGGAATTTATCTACTAGCTAGTCCAGACATGAATCAAGAAACGGTGGCTAAAACAGGACAGAGAAGACAAATCTGCACTCCTCTGAGAAAGAGAAATCAACAGAGAGAGGGCCATGGCCATGGTTGGTTGGATCCTTACATTTGTGATGCCCTTTCTCCATGGACAGTTCCAGCCCGGACACCGCAGAGAAAACTGCAAAAACAGAACACAATCTCCAGATCAGCATTCCACACCAATCCAGAAATACTACTAGCAAATCAAGAAGAATAGGCAAGTGAGTCGATGGGAAGAAGACTTACCGGAGATGGCCGGCGTGAGCACGCCGTCCCCGATGACCATGCAGGTGCCGACGAGCACGAGCACGACGCAGCGGCAGCACCTGTCGCTCGAGCACCCGCCGATTTGGCGGCCGGCGCCGCCGTACTCGAGGTACTTCTTGGCTGCAGCGCCGCCAGCGTCGGAGAACTGGTCCTCGTCCGGGCTCGGCGCCACGTCCGGCGAGCACGGCGCAGGCGTGGCGGCGAAGGAGTAGGCGTGAAGGTGCCGCCCTCGCCGTTGTCGTCGGTAGCGTGGGGCAGCAGACGCATTGAGGCGGGGCGAGGTGGCGTCCAGAAGACGAAGGAGAGGACGCCGAGGATCTCCTCGTTGGTCTCCGAGTGCTGGATGTCGTCCGCGAAGGCCGCCTTGTAGACGTAGAGCGGCGACGTGGTGTGGCGGAGATGGGTGTAGTGTGGCGGCTGGGGAGATGGGAGTGTTGTGGCGGCTGGGGAGAGATTAGGGTTAGAGGATGGGGCGGGGGATTTTGTGTGTGCGCCGCCCTGCTGGATGCCATGTCACCGATCCACAACAACTTTCAACACTTCAGCATCCTATCCGTTTATTATGTTTACATCCTACGGCTGATATTGACCCTCTCTTATATCTCAACCTGTCTAAAAATTATGAAGATTTTGTCCATAGAAATTACGACGTTTTTCACGAAATCGTCATAGTTTAATAAGGATTTGGCCCTCCAAAATAGCTTACGACCATCTAGTTTAGAATCGTCATAAATTTATGACGATTTCATTCAGGGTCACTACCAAAACGTCATAGTTTGACACATTCCTTGTAGTGTAAGGGAGCATCATCGGGAGGTGCTGGGGCGGTCGAGGCTTACCAGGGGAGACGTCGCCACAGTTGGAGACAGACGGCGCGCTGGCTCGGGGAAGACGTTGCCGAGCTCACGGTGCTCGCGCAGATGAACGGAAAGCTCGGGGTGATGCGCCAGAAGGTAAGGAGCGATCTCGGGTGCTCCAGGGGCAATGGGGTTGTCTGGCTTCCCCGGAATTTGTGATGCAGCTCGTCGGAGCAGAGTGGGTTCATGCGTGAAATCGTGGCAGCCCTGTGGCCGGGAGAGAGGAGTGAGCGAGGGGAAATGGGGAGGAGACAGAGGCGATTAAATGGGCTTGATCACAGCGAGGAATAAACGCAGCGTTACGACGAATTAAACTGGAGGAATCAACGGCATGAGCGGGGAAGAACTGGTCGCGGGTGTAGACGATGAACAGGAGGGGTGGGGTCGGTTGGTCAGTGAGAGAGAGGAGAGGGGAGTTGGGTCCACCTGTCATTGGCTCTGTGGGTCGTCTGGTGAGTGAGAGAAAAATGCTTCGGGGAAGAGAGGGAAATGGGCTGCTGGGCTGGGATGGGCTTAGCTGGGCTGGGTCGTCTTTGCTCTATTTTTTTTCTGTTCTGAATCTTTTTCTTTTTCTCTTTTGATTTTCTATTTTGAAAATCAATCAAACAAATCAGTCAACAAATCAAAACAAAACATTCTCCAAACTTTATATTGAGTTTAGCTCTGTTTAACAACACAAAACAAAGTCCAAAACAAAATAATATATTTTTTAATCTTTTTAGGATCCATTTATTAATTAAATAAAATAGATCTTATTCATTAAATCAAATAGGGTTTGATCTATTTGTTTTTAAGACTCTATTTGAAATCCAAAATAGTACCAAAACCATTCAGTAGGTTTTTTTTAAAAATAATAAACACTTGGAAAACTTGTTTTAAATAAAATAACATTTTTATTTTAGGGTCCATTAATAATTAAATAAAATGGACCTTAGTTATTAAATCAAATAGGATTTGTTTTATTTAAAAACTCCATTTGAAAACTAAATAATACCAAAATAGAATTAGTAGGTTTTATTTTAAAATATAAAATACTTGGAAAACTTATTTAGAATAAATAAATAAGTTTTAGTGTTTATTTAAAATGGGAAAAGCCTTTATTTTTAATAAAACTGGATATTAATAAATCCTCATTATTTTGTTTAAATAAACCTTTACTCTTTTAATCAAAGCAAAACCTTTTGTTTCAAAATATTTGCCAAGGTTTAATTTGGTTTTATAAATAATCCTTATTTATAAATCTACCTTTTCTTTTGAAAACCAAATCTTTTATTAAAAGATCCAAAATAGTAATTTTAAATATTTTTAAGTTTTATTGTTTATTTAACTTTTTAAATTCCTTTAGGATTTTATTTGGTCCAAATAGGCTTTGAAAGTTCCCAATTGGATTCAAAAGTTTCTTCTCACCCTGAAAATCAACAAAGTTTTAATTTATTCATTTATTTTTTTCACATTACAAGATTTGGAAAATCTTGGGATGTGATATTTTGCTTGTCAAAAACACCCAAGGAACCACCAACAGAAATTTGTGAACCTTCAACCCTTGTTCAACCACAAGTTTTTACTTGGAAATTGGGATGAGGAGATTCTTGATAGCTTCCATGTCTTGATGCTCAAATTGTCCTTTGCTAGGGACATGGCTAAGTACTTAGATTTTACACTCTACAGAGGTGGTACACTTTCCCCACAAGACTTGGTTTCACCAAGACAAGATCTTTCAGAAGCCTTCCCTTAGACCAGAATGGACGCGTTCCAACCTATCATCCGCTACCACCAACTGTCCATTTGGCTAAGTTATTTCAACCTATATGATCCAGGAAGATCCCATAATGCCATGTGTCTGCACTTGAAGCTTCTCAAAATTTGACATCTCAAATCTCTTTGTTCCTGGGTGGCATTCCACAAGTGAGATACCAAGTTTTCCCCAGTATACTGGACTTGGTGATGCCCAAGTTTTACCCAGCATACTGGACTTGCATAACCACTCAACACAAACCATTCTTTCCATTCCACCCAGGTGATTCATTCACTTAGTTGTTTTATTAAACAAAAACACAATTCCTTGACTTAGAAATATTCCATAGCATGAATATAATCCACCCTTGTTTTCTACTAGCTAAGCTAAGCATGATAGTAGTAGGAATCTTAATTTAGGAAAATTCTACTAAGGTTTCATCTACTAGGATTTCCCATGGCATAGTTTATACTTAGCAAAATTTCCATGCAAGTCCTACATAGAAATATCACTAATGCATAGTGAAAATAATGGGATGAAAGTACGAAGCACCACTTGCCTTTTTGGTAGAGAATTATAATTTCACTCCTTGATCTTGCAATATTCACACTCTTCAATTTCCACTACAATTCAACCAAGCAAGGCACAATTTCAATCTACCATTCAAGCAATCATCACATAAAATAATAAAAACAAAACAATGCATGCAAGCATGCCAAAGGTTGTTTTATTTGTAAAAGTGGTTTCTAATAGGTTATATACATTTTGAAACACTTATTTGTCATTTATAAAGTGGCAAGGTCTTTTATAAATGCGGTAAAACCATTTGATAATCTAGTTAGTGAAAATGGCTATTTTAAGTCATTTATGTTTTGCTAGATTTGATTTAAATCAAAGTAAGATTTTCTAGTGTTTGCCAAATATAGCTTTAACACAAATGTTAGTGTTTTAAGGTCAAGTGCTTAATATTGAAACCATTTGCAAAAGGTTTTACCTATAAACCATTTTTATACCAAAACCATATTTTATGTTGTTGGAAATGTCTTTAGCAAAGTAATAATTTATATAGGGTTCATAAAATATATTTTTAAATCTCAAAACTTGGTGTTTAGGGTCAGAGAGTTTAATTCAAATTATTTCCCAAAGGTTTTCTCTAGAAAGTATTTTTAACACATAAACAATATTTTTACTTGACTAGAAATGTTCGAATTCAAGGATTCATTCTTTAACTTCACAAAATACCATTTTAAATCCATAAGTTGGTTTCTATGGTCACTAGATTCAAAACAATCCAATTTCCAAATATTTTACTTTAAAAATATTTCCAAAATAATTTCTATACCCAAATTATGCCTTCACAAGTTTCTGCAAAAACAACCAACTTAACAGACGCAATTTACTAAAAAAAAGTGCATGGTTGGAAAGTAATTGTCTTGCTGATTCCATTGACATAAAATTTGCAAAATTTGGACGTGCGGATCAAGAGTTATGAATTTTGCAAGTCCGAATATCTAATAGATAAATTTCTGTCTATTTAAACAAAACAGTGGCCACGTGGCGGAATCCTACTGGACAAAAACGGTTCGCACGGATCGAGCAGTGTGGAGCTTTAGATCTAACTAAAAACATGCGGCACAGATCAGCATACCTCTTCGCTTTAAGTGGACCTATCGTAGCCGACGTGTCGTGGTGGTGGCACGGCAGATGCCATGGGTAGGCTAAAGTTCGGGGCCAATGGATGCTAGTGGGATCTGGGGAGGGAAGATGCAACTGTTTCTACACTCAAGCTGCCAAAGTGATGAACTTTATTTCTCTCTTAGTGGATTAAAAATGCTCCTTGAGCTGTATACAGTGTGACAAGAAGAATCTCCCCAGCCTAACGGTGCTCAAAGAGTCGATGCCTCCCTTAGGGTCCAAACCTCTCCTTATAAAGGGGTGCCTTGGGTGCCCTTAGGGCTGACGGGGCAAGCATATTCGTGGAATATGCTTGTCCCAATATAGTAGTTCGGCCTCCTTTCCTGTCGCCCTTCTAATGATGGCAAGGTTCAGTGGCCCCCTCCTGCATGCCTCGGGCTCCGGGGATCACCTCCGTGACCTCCTTCTGCCCCTCTGACGTTGTGCATCCTTGTCTCTTGTGCTTGGCCCTGTTCTGATTCCTTCTAGCCTGCAGCTATAGTTGGACCTTGGGCTTCTCCTTCTCCTGCAAGCTTCGTATAACTCGGCCCTACCTTGTGTTACTCGGCTCGTTCCTCACCTGCCTGAAGATCATTTGGGTAACCCGGCCGATTCTCTCATTAACTCGGCCGGGTAACCACTTGATACATATACGTGGGCTTCTTGCCTCCGTTCATCGGCCGACATATCCATGATTCGGCCGACCTAGGCTGTAACTCGGAAACCAGACGGGGACAGTACCTCTGTCTTTCCCCGTCTCTGACCTACCCGAGGTTAACCCCCCGACATTAGTCCCCGAAGCTGGTATGGCCCTGTCAATAGCTTTGGCCGGGTTATATCAGCTTCATCACTTTCTTGATCTTGTTTACGAGCTATGGCCTCGTCGAGGTTTCCTCGTTCCTTCCTCGTCGCCACGTCCTCGTGTCATCCCATCATTGTTTTTCTAGTTTTAGGTCCTTCTACGGTGCTTCTTGACAAGCTACGATGAACCACACCTTTTCTTGCGCCCGCCGCGACGCTCGTGTGCGCTCCCTTGGGATTGTAACAACCTTTCTTCGTCGTGGCGTTGGTGTGGCTCCACTCACCGTCGTGCGTTCGTGTTGTTCCCACGATCTACACGGTAACGCCACACCCACGATCCTCCCTGTTCATGGCTTGACTATAAAGAGGGAAAGCGCGCTGCGATTCACCTTTCCCCTTATCGCCTCCGTTCTCCTTCTTCCTTTCGCTGCGTGTTCTCTTGCCAGCTCCGCCCGCTCGCCAGAGCCTCCGGCGAGGATTCCGCCAGCGTCGTTCGCCTTTCTTGCCGCACTTTTCTGCTGTGGCTCCGCCGCGGTGAGTCCTCTCGACCATCTTGCCTGATCTTGTCCTAGATCCATCTGCTCCGTTTTCGTGCTCGGGCGACGGTTCCTCCGCTCTTCGCCATTGTCTTCGTGCAAAGTTCTGACGGGGCCTTGTAGCTCTAAGCTCCCCTCCGCCGCCAGTTTTTCCTCCGGCGATCTCTCTGGCGCACCCATGTCTAGTTCGTTTAGCGGCGCTCTTGTTGAGGACGATGGCTGGCTCGGGCAGCGAGGCTCGTGGAAGGGCTCTTGATCCTGCCCGTGAGATTGAGTGGCTCATCCGAACTCGACGGATTCTGCCGAGGTTTCCTGCCGTTTACCGGCGAATCCTCTCCGATTATCGAGAGTATGTGGTTTTCATGTCTCATTTCGCCCGCGGCTTCGGTCTCCCTCTTAGTGATTTCGCTAGAGAATTTCTCGATTACTTCGGCCTTCAGCCGCATCACCTTCCTGCGAACGCCATAGCTGCTCTTTCTGCTTTCATCTCCGCTTCGGAAGGTTACTTCGGCCTGTGGCCGTCAGTGCATGTCTGGTCGAAGTTCTTCCAGATCCACTCCAACGTTGTTCCCGACAAATCTCTGCATCCTTCCGAGAAGTTGCTTACCCAATGTGGGGCGGCGTCTATTACACCTCGGAGGAAATCCGTGTTCCCCGTGTCCTTTGGGTTGGAGTCGTGCAAGAAGTGGCACAAGTCATTCTTCTATGTCAAGAACAGAGGGGCGGAAGACAAGATTCGGCTCCCTCCATTCTCAATTGGCCCACCTTCCAAAGTGAACTGGCTCTATAATCCGAGGAAAACTCACGCCTTGGCCGAGGCCTTCAGATTCGGCTAAAAGAGTTGATCCGGGCGGGTTGTCTGGCGAACGATGGCAACTTTTATTAGTAGCCGGATCTGCCTTCCAAGGCGGACCCACAAGCTATGCTACATGAGTGGTCCTCTTGACCCTAACCGAGTCTCGACGTGGAGCTGGATAATTACCTTATTCATAAGCGTCGAGCTATCTTCAAGACCGAGATGCACGAGGATTGGTCTTGGGGTTAAAACCATTCACCATGACCGTCCGCCTCCCGAGGTAAGCCTAATCTCCATTACTCTATTATTCCACAGTTTTTAGAGACTGGTTTACATGATTTTCTTTCTCCTTGTCTTGCAGAGGTTCGCGAGCAGAAAAACAAGGGCCTTGGATTCTGCGGCTCCCTTGGCCCAGACAGAGTACCCCAGATCTTGGCGAGCAGACTCAGGAGTTCGTCCCTAAGTCGGATCCTGCTCGGCTCGAGCTCATGCAAAACTTCAGCGCAAGAGGAGGAAGGTGATTGGACGAGATCCAAATTCTTGAGGTAGTTGCCGCCATGCCTATTTCTTATGCGTTTCCGGCTTCTACTTTCCCAGCTAATCGGCGGTCGGGTTCACGGCCGAACCTATTGCTTCCGGCCTCCCGTTACCTCGGGAAGCGGGCTCCTCTGCTAGTGCCTCGGGGCGGTTCCTAAGAAGCGAATAAAGAAATCCTCGAATCCTCCCAGCGTAAGACTATGCCCGGTCGCTGGGTAAGTTCTTTTGCCTATATTTCTTGTTTCTCTCTTTCTGTTTCTCATACTGACGAATCTTCTTTCTTATTTTTGCAGCGCTCCTCTGTCTGTTAAACCCGGCGGTCCTAGTATGACTAGCCGTCCGATTCGGCCGCCATCTCCTCCTCCCGCTGCTGACACCCGGACTCCTAGTCCTCTTCGTAGTGCTTCTCCCCAGCTCGAATCGTCGCTTTGTCGCGATGTCCCTGAGACTTCTTCCATTGACTGGATCCGATCCGCCCTCCAGTTTTCGTTGAGCCTGCGTCCCTTCCATGGGCCCCAGGCTACTCGAGCCTCCATCTACTCCGGCAGTTTCTACGGTCATCCTGACCTCGGCCGAAAAGGTCGTTGCCCCGGTGCCCTCTGCGACCTTATCCTCCGCTGCTCCTAAGGACTTCGTCCCCACTTCGGAGGCGCAACTTCCTGCTGATGCCTCTTCTAAGGCGAAAAGAGTTATTGCCGTCAAGACTTCTTCTCAGAAAGGTCTTGCCGGCTCTTCTCAGCCGAGTATTGCTGACGTCTTTGTGTAAGGGAGCACACCAAAGTCCTGTTACCTCGGCACCGCCGACTTGCTCTTCATAAGAGCCTACTGTTGCCGTGGTCGGACCGCCCGGGTAAAGTTTTAACTCGGACAATAGCGGAACAGACCTTGGGCTGGTTGAGTATGCCAATAATCGGAATGTCTTGATCGGTTTGAGGTAATCCAACCAACCAACCTTTCGACTTTACGACATCGGGCCGTTTTGACCATGCTGCCCATTCATCATTGATACCAACAAGATGAATCGGTAATTGTTTTATCTCGAGTCTTAAATTATTCTCCGGATGTTACCATATTCTCTAGTCCCGAAACTTGCAAGGAAATAACTTGTTGTATGCTTGGAAGTTTGACTTAAATTATTTCTAAGGTTAGTTAGTCCGCCATCTAGTTCGGAGTTTATTCGACTTGGTTTAGCTTTGAATATCCAGCCACCTAGAGCCGAGTTAAGTCTTGCTTGACTCGGATCTAATTTTAACTTTGAATATCCAGCGACCTAGATCTGAATTAAGCTTGTTTGATTGGGATCTAATTTAGCTTTGAATATCCAGCCATCTAGATCCGAGTTAACTCTTGCTTGACTCGGATCTGGTTTCTTTGAATATCCGACCACCTAGATCGAGTCAAGTCCTTCTTGACTCGAATCTGTATAGCTTTGAATATCCGCCACCTAGAGCGAATTAAGCTTTGCTTGATTCGGATCTAGTTTAACTTTGAATATCCGACCACCTAGATCCGAGTCAAGTCCTTCTTGACTCGGATCTGTATACTTTGAATATCCGACCACCTAGAGCCGAATTAAGCTTTGCTTGATTCAGATCTAGTTTAGCTTTGAATATCCACCACCTAGAGGCGAATTAAGCTTTGCTTGATTCGGATCTAGTTTAACTTTGAATATCCGACCACCTAGATCCGAGTCAAGTCCTTCTTGACTCGGATCTGTATAGCTTTGAATATCCGACCACCTAGAGCGAATTAAGCTTTGCTTGATTCGGATCTAATAACTTTACTTGTTGTTTTATCATTTTGCCTCACTACTCGGGTTGCACATGACCGACGGACGCCCGAGTTCCAGAGGTTGCTTTTTCGCACCTAATTTGGAAGAGAAATCGAAAAAGTTCTCGCCTGTGGCAAAGAAGGCGGTATGTCGATAGTTCCTTTTCCTTACTCCCAACTTTCTCATGTATTCGTCCGGAATGCCGCTTACTTCTTGTTGAATAGGTAATATCAATAACCTCAATATCCGCCTTGAAAAGAAGATCAAGAACTTGGAAGGTTAGTTTCCTTTCTATTTTACTCCTTCTCCTTTTAATATCTATGCTAAGTTTCCTTATTGCGTTTGGCTATGGTAAAGCCGAGTTGCAAGACTTTGCAGTGTCGCAACAAGATTGCGTGCCCATGCCTGACGTGATGCTGCATTTTTTAGAACAAAGCGCAGTTCATTCGGCGCAATTACAAGAAAAAGATGATGAGATAGCTCGCCTGCGATCCGAGGGGAATACCATCAAGCTCTCTCAGAAGTCCGAGCTAGAAAAGGTCGACCAAGAATTTTCCGAGGAAAAGAATCGGCTGACTCTAGATCTGCAGAAGAACAAAGAACTCCTCGAAGCTGCCGAACTTAAAACCCGCGGTTTGAACGAGGAAATTGCTCGTTTCGAGAAGAGTAAAGCTGATTGGGCCAAAGACCTTCAGATAATGATGAGATACATTCATCGTAAGTTATTTGGCATGGCCAAACTATATTTTTTCTTTGTCGTCCCTGCTACCCTTTGACATGTCCATGTTTTGCGCAGATCACTTCCCCGAGGCCAAACCTGTGAGTTCTAAAGTTGTTCTTGCAGCTACAGCATTCAGTGAACCGGTTCTTTTTGACTTGAATTGAATGGAGGGACTTGGTGCTTTGGTTGGTCCGATGAAAATTATGGGCCGGGACTTGGTGCAGGCCGCTATCCGAGCTTACCATGCACTCTGTCCGAATACCTCAGGGACTCCTGATATCAACGAAGTCAAGTTATTGGTGACAAGGCTGATGGCATCTGAGAAGCAGTTGAGTCTTTGGAGAGAATCTGCTGGGCTTGCCGGTGCCGACATGGCCCTTACTGTAATCATGTCATGGTATGAAGACATCTCTCTTGACATTCTGAGGAATTTGCGCACTGGCTCCCGCTGTGTTGAAGATCCCACCTTTGTTGCTCTTCGGCAAGCTCGGTCTTTCCAGCTCGTCGAGTACGCCGACGTGCACACTTGGAATGAAGGGCCGAGTTTTCTCCCAGATCCAGATCAGGAGGTCGCGGCTGAGGGTGCTTCGGGTGACGATTCAGCTGAGCATGGGGAAGGTGAAGATGATTCGACCACATCCGATAGCTCCAGCTCAAGCTCGGATAGCAACGGTGATGCGTGGTCCTCCTCCAAAGGCACCGGGCATTCTACCGCACGTACTGACGCTCCTGAACAACCCCGGGCTACCGCCGAAGTTGCACCTGGGTCGGCGGAGGGCGAGGCAACCTCAGTCGAAGTTCCTCCTACTTCGGAGTGCCCCGCACCTGAGCAAGTAGTTGCCCCTCCAACGAACAACGCCTAGGTTATTTGCGATCCCTGGTATGCCGGGCGTATAATGTAGACGAAAAATTTGTCAACTCGTTGTATGATTTGAATTTCTTTTGCTATGTATTGTTGAGACTCTTGGTTAAGTGGATGCTCGTCCGAATTCTTGCCTTGCTGGCTCGTAATTTCTTGATCTTTTAGGGCTTAACTTTGCCGTTATTTTGATGATCTTATCCAGGCATTAGCGCTGAATATCTACGCTATTGACCTGTTTTGAACATAAGTTAACTATTCCGTTGTGGAAGCAAGCAACAATCGCTGGATCGTTGTTTACTGTCCGAAACTCCCTTATATAAATCAAGTTTCGGAGGTAGTATAAAACTGATATGATTGCGTTCAGCATAAGTTTGAGGTATCATACGGTAGTCCCCGAGTCGCTGCTTTAGATGCCGAAGTTTAAGTGTCAATACGAAATTGACATATCATATGATAGTCCCAGTCATTGCTCAGGCACCGAGGTTCATATTCGTAACATGAAAGGAATACAACATACGGCAGTCCCAGTCACCCTGGTCGCCAATGTTCAAGTATGTAACGCGAAAGAAATAAATATACCATATGGCAGTCCCCGAGTCATTGCTCTGGGTGCCGAGGTTCAAACATATAATACGAAATAATCATTACATATGGCGGTCCCGAGTAATCGCTGCAGGTGCGAGGTTCAAACATCTAACATGAAATAACATAACATATGGCGGTCCCGAGTAAGCGCTTTCGGGTGCCGAGGTTTGAATACATGATATGAAATAAATATATCCTCTGCGGTCCCGAGTCACTTTCTGGGTGCCGAGATTCAAATACATCATTGGATTTTGACCTTGAGATATAATGCTACGAGTAAAATGGCCAAAGTAAAGCCACATTCCAGGGGCGCTTCGTTTCTTCACCAGCTTTGTCTGCCTTGTTCTCTCCAGGGGACAGAGCATCGATCAGATAATATGCATCGTTGTGTAATGCTTTGCTCACGATAAATGGTCCTTCCCATGAGGGTGACAATTTGTGCATGCCGGCTGTGCGTTGCACCAGCCGGAGGACCAAATCTCCTTCTTTGAATACTCTTGGATTCACTTTCTTGCTGTGATACCGCCGTAAGTTCTGTTGATAAATGGCCGATCGTGATAATGTCAACTCTCTGGCTTCTTCCAACAGGTCTACGGCATCTTGCCGAGCTATTTCATTTGTCTCTGAGGTTGTGTACTGAGCAACTCTTGGCGAGTCATATATTATGTCGGCTGGGAGTACGGCCTCTACCCCGTATACCAGAAAGAATGGAGTGTAACCTGTTGATCTATTCGGAGTAGTCCGAAGGCTCCATAACACGGCTGGGATTTCTTCGATCCAACATCCTGTCGACCGTTGCAAAGGTACAACAAGTCGTGGTTTTATTCCTGATAACACCAGTCCATTAGACCTTTCAACTTGTCCATTGGATGCTGGGTGGGCCACCGAGGCAATATCTAGTCTTATGTGCTTCTCTTGGCAAAATCTAGCGAAGGCTCCTTCTGCAAAGTTTGTGCCATTATCCGTAATAATGCTATGTGGGTACCCGTATCTCAAGATGATATCCTTGAGAAATTTCACTGTTGTGTGCCCATCACACTTTTTGATTGGTTTTACTTCAATCCACTTTGTGAACTTGTCTACCATAACCAACATGTGGGTCATTCCTCCTCTCGTCGGCTTGAATGGTCCCACCATATCTAAACCCCATACAGAAAATGGCCAAGTGATGGGTATTGTTTTTAACTCGGCCGACGGCATATGTATTCTGGTTGCGTATCTCTGACACCCATTGCACTTCTTAACCAACTCTTTTGCCTCTTTTAACGCCGTTGGCCAGTAAAATCCATGCCTAAATGCCTTGGCTACTAAAGCGCGAGATGAGGCATGGTGCCCACATTCTCCTTGGTGTATGTCTAGAAGGATTTCCTGACCTTACATGGAACTCACGCACTCGCAATACGTTTGTGACACTTCTCTTATATAACTCATTGTTTATGATTGTATAGGCCTTTGCTCTTCTTGTGGTTTGTCTAGCTAATACCTCATTACTCGGCAACATCGCGTCTTTTAGGTAAGAAAATATGGGTTGCGCCCATATCGGTGTTACTCTTTTCGCAGTGATCTCAGTGTCTATCTCCATATTTTTACGCGGCGACGTATATACCTCGTCTCTCTCCATGATTGTGATTACTTCGGCCGTCCCCCTTCTTAGGGGTTCCGAATCTTTCTGCAGATCTACCTCCATTGGCGTGTGATTTTCTGCAGAACTTGCTGGGATAAAGATTGATTCGGATTCTAGTGATGGGATTATTGATGGTTTCCTGAGGTGCTCGAGGCAATACAGCGGAATTGATTGCGGGTTGATCCTAATTTCGACAGGTGTCGGCGTCATTTTACGCTCGTGGTATGTGGTGGAATTCGCATCCTTCAAAGTATCCGCTGATTTTTGCACATGGAATCTGTATAAAGCCATATTAGCATCTAATACATCCCAACCGCTCGATACTTGTACTACTAGATCGAGTCACCGTAGCATAGGATTCGTATACCAATTTCTTTTGCCACTTTTAATCCATGGACTAGCGCTTCATATTCGGATACATTGTTGGACGCAAAATGTATTTGCAAGACATATTTCAATTGATCTTTTTAGGCGAGGTTAGCACTATTCCTGCTCCCAAACCATTCCTTAGTTTGGAACCATCAAAATGCATTGTCCGAGAATTTGGATCTCGCAATGGTGGCTCATCTTGCACCTCGGCCCGATCTACGAGAAAGTCGGCGACTGAGACTTGATTGCATCTCTTCTATCAAATTGTGGAGCATACGGTGATAACTCGATCGCCCATTTTGCTATTATTCGTCCACTTGCATCTTTGTTGTTCAATATGTCGGCTATGGGTGCCTCACATATTACTTTGATGGGGTGCTCTTCAAAGTAATGCTTAAGCTTTTGCCGACATATATACTCCATAAGCCATCTTCGATAGTGCGGATAATTTTGCTTTGAAGTGGATAATACTTCACTTAGATAATACACCGCCTCTGGTGACTTACCATCTTCAAGTCGTTCCACTCGACCACGATACTAACTACTCGATTGGTAGCCGCTACATAGAGTAGCATAGGTTCTTTGATAATGGAGAAGCTAAAATGGGTCTTTGTAACTAGCATCTTTTTCAACTCATGAAATGCAAGGTCCGCTGCGAGTCCAACTTTCTCATCGGTGATAAAGTGGCAGTGCCTTTTCTCCTAGCCGACATACGAACCGACTAAGCAAGGCCAGGCAGCCCGTGAATTTTTGTACATCGTTCAAACACCTCGGCAATTCCATTCTTTCTACAGCTCTTATCTTTGTTGGATTAGCCTCGATACCCCGGCTGGACACCAGGAAACCGAGTAGTTTTCCTGCCGGCACGCCAAATGTGCATTTCTCTGGATTAAGCTTCATTCGGAACCTTCTCAGGTTCGCGAAAGTTTGCCGTATATCTTCTAGTAAGGTTTTGCTCTCCTTAGTTTTGATGACTACGTCATCCACATACACTTGTACATTTTTCCCTATCTGATCATGTAGGCATTTCTGCATGCATCTTTGATATGTTGCTCCGGCATTTCGCAGGCCGAATGGCATTGTGCGATAACAATAAGCCCTGTATGGGGTAATAAATGCAGTCTTTATTTGATCGGCCGGATTTAATTGTCTGGTGGAAACCGAATCTGGCGTCTACAAATGATAACAGCTCACAACCAGCGGTCGAGTCAATGACTTGGTCTATTCTAGGCAATGGAAAAGGATCTTTCGGACACGCCTTGTTCAGGTTAGTGTAGTCGATGCACATTCGCCACACAATGGCTACATTGGGGTCATCTTTTTTCTTTTCTACTAGCACCGGATTAGATAACCAATCCGGATATAGCACCTCCATGATGAACCCGGCTGCGAGGAGCCGAGCTATTTCATCCCCTATTACTTTTCTCCTGTCTTCGGCGAAGCGGCGGAGAGGTTGCTTCACCGGCCTTGCCCCTGGACTGACGTTTAAAGAGTGCTCAGCCAACTCCCTCGGAACACCTTGCAGGTCTTGGGTTGACCACGCAAATATGTCCCGATTCTCACGGAGGAAGTTGGTGAGCTCGCCTTCCTATTTAGCGTCAAGGCCCGCACCAATAGTAACAGTGCGCTCTGGGAATTTCTCATCAACCTGAAATTTCTTCGTCTCTTTGGTTGGCTGAAAAGAAACACTGCCATGAGGTTGGCCGGTCTGGCATGTTTAATCTTGGTGACCGAGAGGGCTGCTACCTCCTGAATCCTTTTCTTTTCTCTTGCTATAACCAATGACTCGCCAAATTTGACCCGGCAAGCACACTCCATTGACTTCTTGTAATCCCACAGAATCATATCACCCCTTGTGGTCCGGGTAACTTCATCTTTAGATAACTTATATGACAAATGCTCATGAATTTGGCCGGTCGGGCCGTCCGAGTGAAACATGATAACAACTTTCCGGATCCACCACTTCAAATTCTAAGTTTTACGCTCTGCAATTATCTCTTGTACCGAATAGCACGTCGACTCGGACTTTACCGATGGGCTCACATGAAAGCCACACTATCCATGGAAAGTTGTCCTCGTGGACTGCGCAAGATATTCTGTGATATTCCGAGCTTATGCATGGTATCTTTGTACATGATGTTGATACTGCTTCCATTGTCGATGAGTACTTTTGAAAATTTCACATTGATGCTTGGTCCCACAAACGTCGGATCCAACACAAGTGCATATGATCCTGGACTCGGCATTATTCTGGGGTGGTCTTTCATGCTCCAGGTCACCTCCTGATCAGACCATGGCTGGTATCTTGGCACTGCTGGTATAACTGCATTCACCTCCATATGCCGGCGCTGCACACTCTGCTTGTCCTGCTGTTCTGTTGTGAACACACAATAAGACTGGTGATGTTCCCTGTAATCATTACGTCCAGTATTTGCCGGATTCATCCTTCCGTCCTGGCCCTGGTTCATTACTTGATGCACTGCATCCCTCCGATCCGAGTTATCGTACCTCGGGGGAGGCGGTAGCATCGATTCTTTATATTTGCTCCGATTAATTGCGGTGATCTTCTTTGTTGCACCTGATGGGGAGCCTGAACTCCTGCTGGGTTCCCCATCGCATTTTTCATCCAGGCGCATTGCCGGGTTGTATGATTGGCTGGTCTGGATGGGTTCGATGTGTGAAATTTGCACGGCTGATCTAACATGGATTCGAACGTATACTTCGGCCTCTCTTGCCATTGCTTCTTTTGCTCTGGGGTCCATTGCCTCTTTCCCTCATTTCTTGATGTCCACTGTTGAGGTCCATTTTTCTGTCGTTGAGTTGCTCCGTGACTCGGCTGATCTTGTGCTACAGCCGCCACCTGGGCCGAATTATATCTATAATCCGGCCTCTCCTCTCTTCTTCTTCCTCTGAAATCACGCCTGGATGACCCGGCCAATTCTCTCGCGTACTGGTCCTGTTGCTCACGATGATCTGGCGACATTAACTCCGGTTGGGTTGGGTCACCCAATGCATAGGAGTCTGCTATTCTGATAGTTTCTGCCAGTGTGGTTGGCATATCTCTTTGCAGGCGTTGCCACAACACGCTGGCATAACGGTAGCCTTGCGCGAACCAAGCGATTGCTTGCGATTCGATAACTCCCTCACATGAGTTTCTCAGGTTACACCATCGTGTTAAAAACTCTCTATCTGTTTCATTCGGCCTCTGCTTGCACATGGCTAGCTGTTGTGGTCTATTTGGTCTCTTGTATGTGCTGGTAAAGTTGCTAACGAACATTTCTTCGAAATCTAACCAGCAGTTGATACTGCCAGCTGGTTGATTATTCAACCATACTCTGGCTGGTCCTTCCAACATCTCTGGGACATACCGCACTGCCCATCTTAGGTTGCCACCCGCTATCTTCACAGCGGTGGCATAATCAATCAACCAGTCTTGTGGCTTGGTACTTCCATTGTACGTTTTTGTGCCTCTTGCCAACTGAAAATTCGGCACTGGTGGTTCGCCCATGATCCGTGGTCCAAAACATGTCGGACCTGGTGGACCTTGCTCTTCCAACAGCTCGGACCGGTATAGCCGATCCAACTTTACTCTTGCATCATTTCTTTGGCAAATCTAGACAGATTCTATCACGCATCCCATAGTGATTGTTTCCACCCTGGTTTGCGTATTCTACCTCGGAATATCCATCATTATACCTTTCATTCATCGATTGTGGCGAGCTGGCCTCACTTCTCTTTCTGCCGAGGCTCATGTCTTGGTTGCGGGTTGGCGCTTCTCTCCTTACTTGAGGGTTTGGTTTTCATGATTGTCTCTTGCAGGTTCTCTCCTGCCGATCTCCCCATTACCTCGGCCGCCGCCGTCCTTTTCCATACGGCCGTGGTTTCTCTCCCCACTATTACCTCGGCTTGCATTGCCTCTGTTCTCATTTGCCTTTCCAGCTATTGCCGGGTCATATGGAACAATTTGCTTGTTCCTCTTCCCTGAGGTTACTGCTTTCTCTTTTCTAGCGTTGTTTACGGGTGAAGATGCATTGCAGATAAAGCAGTGCTGCCCTGCGAATGAACCATCCGTGAAGCCCTGGTCTTCTTGGTTAGCTCGAGCATTTCCTCATTTCTGGTTCGCGATGCGCAGCTCATTCACTCTTTCTTGTTGTTTCTGAGCTTCCCTGTTAACCCCTCTAATTCCAATGCTGCGGCATTTGCCGCTCTCAGTTTCGGCAGTCTTGTACCTCGGCAAACCCAAATCACTGATTCGGCTCTGAGCTTCATGCTCTTTGTTAATGTCATTCATGAGGTTCTTCCTCTTAATCTTAGTTCGTCCACCCGCTCAAGTGCGATATCAAGCTTATTAGCTTTTGCATATTCTCTCGTGGTCCTGTTCAAGGATTCCTTGGTGATACTTTTTTGGCCTCTACCAGCACCTTTTGCCTGGTTTCCTCTAACTCTGCCTGAGCATTTGCCGGATCAAGTATCGGCTCTACAGGTGTGGTTAAGTTTTCTATAGTTGCCTGAAGAATGTTCTCTGGTCTCTCCAGAGGTGGCCCTCTCACTCTTGGTGCCTTTGGGGTGGTGTCATGCAGCTCGGCCGGGTTTGTCACTGGCGGAATTACCCACGGTGGGCGCCAACTGTCGTGGTGGTGGCACGGCAGATGCCATGGGTAGGCTAAAGTTCGGGGCCAATGGATGCTAGTGGGATCTGGGGAGGGAAGATGCAACTGTTTCTACACTCAAGCTGCCAAAGTGATGAACTTTATTTCTCTCTTAGTGGATTACAAATGCTCCTTGAGCTGTCTGATGTGACAAGAAGAATCTCCCCAGCCTAACGGTGCTCAAAGAGTCGATGCCTCCCTTAGGGTCCAAACCTCTCCTTATAAAGGGGTGCCTTGGGTGCCCTTAGGGCTGACGAGGCAAGCATATTCGTGGAATATGCTTGTCCCAATATAGTAGTTCGGCGGCCTCCTTTCCCTGTCGCCCTTCTAATGACGGCAAGGTTCCAGTGGCCCCCTCCTGCATGCCTCGGGCTCCAGGACTGTCACCTCCGTGACCTCCTTCTGCCCCTCTGACGCTGTGCATCCTTGTCTCTTGTGCTTGGCCCTGTTCTGATTCCTTCTAGCCTGCAGCTATAGTTTGACCTTGGGCTTCTCCTTCTCCTGCAAGCTTCGTATAACTCGGCCCTACCTTGTGTTACTCGGCTCGTTCCTCACCTGCCTGAAGATCATTTGGGTAACCCGGCCGATTCTCTCATTAACTCGGCCGGGTAACCACTTGATACATATACGTGGGCTTCTTGCCTCCGTTCATCGGCCGACATATCCATGATTCGGCCGACCTAGGCCGTAACTCGGAAACCAGACGGGGACAGTACCTCTGTATTTCCCCGTCTCTGACCTACCCGAGGTTAACCCCCCGACACGACGGATCTACATCCTACGGTTCCTAAAAACTAGCCAAAGACGGGAGGCGTTGGCGCAGCGGCGAGCGGCAGAGCGATCTGTCAGTGGTGTCGCCGGTGATGTAGGAAGCGAGGGAGAGGATGGTGAGGCTTACCAGGCTCGCAGAGACTTGCTGAAGCTCGAGGTGGTTGTTTCGGGGACAGGGGCGCACGGGGTTGGATGCAATTTCTCACCGGAGTCGTCGTCTGTGTCGGGCGCTTGCTGTCGACGTCGAAGGCGAGTCTACAGGTCTTGCGTGAGTGAATGGCGAGCACATGGATGTTCACAAGACACAGGCGAACAAGTGGGTATGATTCTCTCGTCGTGGCGCGCACTGGCTCATGCGATAGAGCTCACCGGAGTTGTTTGCAGACGGCGGTGGCGAGGAGGCGTCGTCGTTGCCGAGCGTTTGAGGTGTGCGCAGGCAAGCCTAGGCTACTGGGAGGTTCATGGGGTGATGGGGAACATGCTCGCGTGGTCTAGGGGGCAAGGCGCGGCGAGGAGTGGCCGGAATTGCAAGAAGAGCTCGTCGAAGTCCGCGGCGGTGTGAGCCAAAATGGAAGCAGCCTGGGGGCAGAGAGTGGGTGGTTTCTGGGGGACACGGAGAGGGGGAGCAGGTGTTTAATAGAGCGTGGTCGCGGCGAGGTTTAAGCGAGGCGTTTAAGCGAATTTATCCTCGGCAGCAATGGCAGGAAACGGCCGGCGAGGCATGGTCTCCGCGGGGGGGGGGGGTGAGGGAGATGACTGTCGAGTGGGCCTGGCTAGTCAGTGAGAGAGAGAGGAGGAGTGGGACCTAGCAGTCAGCGATTGAGTGGGTTTGTTCGCTGGTGTGAACCATTTTTCTCGTGGGAGAGAGGGAGTGGGCTGGACTAGGCTAGTGGGCTGGGTTAGCTGGGCTGGCTTCTTATGTTTTTTTTTGTTCTGAAACCTTTTCTTTTTCCATTTCAATTATTCTGTTTTGATTTTGTTTAATCATTTCAAACACCCATTTGAATTCAAACTTCTACCAAACTTTGTGTATGTTCAAATACTGATTAATAATACATTCTAAAGTCAAATTTAGAATAATTCTTTTATTCTTTTTAGGGTATAATAATTATTTAAACTAGGCCCTTGTCTCAAATCAAATAAGATTAAATATATTTTCAAACCCTAATTAAATTTCAAATTTTTCACAAAACTTTCTCAGTAAGTTTATTTATTTAATGGGGTGTTAAATGATTCACTTTGAATTATTTAAAGTGTTTTATTATGATTATTAATCATTTAATTTGAGAAATTATCTTTATTCAAACAGAATTTGGTTAAGGCCATTTTATTTTATTTGAATATTATTTATTCATTTAATTCATTTGGACTTGGATTATATTTATTCCATTTGCTCATGGATTAGGCCAAGATTTAATTTGGTTTTTAAAATATTCCTTATTAATTAATTCTTTTCCTTATCTTATAAAATCCATATCTTTTTATAGATCCAAAATTGGTGATTCTAATTTGTAAACTCTCATTTAATATATGTTTATCCTTTTAAATAACTTTAGGATTATTTTCTCACCATTTGGTATGCATTTTTTGATAGGTGCTTGTTAGCTTTGGAAAATTAATTTCTTTATCTTATTAAATTCATAAGATTTTTATTTATGGCTCCAAATTAAGTGAAACTAATTTCTATGGTTTTATAATATTTCTACTTGTCATTCTTGATCATTTAAAAATGTTTGTTGACAAATTTTTATATGTATCAAATCCATGGTCTTGGAGATATCTTGGAAAACTCCCATTAGGGTTTTAGGGTTTTGATTTATTTTCCAAGTGTTTAAATTTCAAGATGCATTTATGAAGAATGCATTTCACTTGATTTGAATTTAGTTGGATTCAAATTTTATCCAAGGTTTGTTCAATATGGGTTTTGATGAATTCATGTCAAACAAAAAGTTTCTTTTCACCCTAGATTTCAACAATTATTTATTTTGTTTATTTATTTTTCACATTACAAAATTTGGAAAATTTTGGGATGTGACAGAGAGAGATCCTTCACGAGGAGGTGTGAGTGAGAAGTTAGGAGAGGGGTGCCTTTTATAGGAGGAGGGGGAACCCCAAGGGGGTGGCCGACGCATGGGGGCTGCCCCTTGCCCTACCCTCTTAATGTGGGTGGACACTCCACATACAAAAATCCATTCAAATCCCTCCACTCAAATCCCACTCAAACTTGCCATTAAATTTCCACCAAATTTAATGCAAACTCTCATTAAATAAAACTCTTTTATTTTATTCAGAATTTTTTCAATTAATTTAATGACAAACATTCACAAATAACCCATTGCTAGAATTCTATTTCACATGCATAACCTCTTTATGCAATTTCACCCGAAAACCTGTTTCGGTATCTAGTGAAATAAATTCCTGCGCTTGTTTATTCTTTAGGCATGAAACTTTTGCTCCAATTGGATGTCGGTGTCTCTTAAGTGTGTCACCCTACGGTTCGTGAATAATGCGGACATGATCGAGACCCCTCTCTGATCAATAATCAGAAGCGGGATCTGGAGACCCATACTAACCCCCACACATTCAACGATGACTTTCTTGTGATTGTCGGAACCTTTTACGCTAGTATCTTAATCCCTTTGTTTCGTGATATATTACATGTCCGATATTCGATCATCGGTATCTCCATACCTAGTTTGATCTCGTTACTGACATGCACTCTTTTCTCGTTACCGTGATATAAAATTCTAGTGATCAAATCACTTGCTTGCGAGCTAACCAATGTGATATCACCGAGAGGGCCCAGAGTATATCTATACGTCATCGGGATGAAAAAATTCCACTCTCAATCCACGGGCCTCAACATAACACTTTCTTAGTCATGAACCCATCTTTATAATCTCCCTGTTATGGTGTGACATTTGATGTTATCAAGAAACTCTTCTGGTGTTAGTGATTGACATGATCTCATGGTCTAAGGATAAGGATCACTTCGTAAGTTGTTATATCAATATAAACTCAATGACTTTGATCGTAATTCTATAATTCAGATGAATGTTCATCACACCATTACACTAATGTTGTGATCCCATTATTAACAACATCCAATGTCTATGATCAGGAAACCTTGATCATCTTGTTAATCAACGAGCTAGTTTATGAGAGAGGCATAACTAGGAACTTTCTGTTTGTTTATTAAACACACATGTATAAACGTTTCCGTATTAATACAATTATACCATGCAAAATAAACATCTATCATATACTTGGAATACACATAATAAACACTTTGTTATTGCCTCTCAGGGCATATTCCCTTCAAAAAGATCCTATGAGATTCGATTGGGCAATACAAAAATATACATAGAACGCTATCCAACTACATCTATGACTAGAAGTCCACCTTCAGGTTATCATCCGAACCCCATCCAATATTAAGTTGCAAGCAACAGACAACTGCTTTAAGCAAAGTGTGTAAGGTAAACAATCCACTTGCTCCATGAACAAGAGACCATTTTTTTCTCCCTAGTGGCAATAGCACATCTACAACCGAAAAGATTTCTGTCACTTCCCTTGGAAACTTGAGGGATGAACCCACTATCGAGCATAAATACCCCCTCTTAGAGTCACTAGCAACTACGTGGCCAAGATAGCTACTAACAATAGAGAGCTTGCAAGATCACAAACAACACAGACATGATAGTATCAAATAGGAAAAACCATTAATCAATCTGACATAGTAATCTCAATATCCATCGGATCCTCGCAAACACAACATGCATGATTATAAATATATTGGATCTTGATCATGAATGGAGCTCACAAGATCTATACATGAAAGCACAAGGAGGAGATACAACCATCTAGCTACTACATGGACCCGTAGTCCAAGGTGGAACTACTCACACTTCATACCGGAGAAGAAGGCCTCCGGGGTGATCTCCCCTCCGGCAGGGTGCCGGGAAGAACTTTAGATGCCCCCGATCTTGGGACGATGGTGGCGACGGCTACAGAAGGTTTCGTGGAGTTTTGATCGGGTGCCTAGGGTTTCTACATCGGGGGCTTCTTATAGGCGAAGAGGCAAGGCAGAGGAGGCGCCAGGGGGGCCACACCCTGCCCAGGCGTGAGCTAGGCCCATCCGCGCCTAGGGGGTTTGGCCGCCCTGTGACGCCCCTCCGTCTCGTCTTCCGGCTTCATGTCTCCCACGGTAAAATATTAACTTTGGCTTTTGTCCCGTCCAATTCCGAGAATATTGATTTTCTGCCTTTCTGGAACCAAAAATAGAAGAAAACAGGCAACTGGCACTGTGGCAACTTGTTAATAGGTTAGTTCTAGAAAAGATATAAAAACACCTCAAAGTGTAGACAAAGAAAAGCAAAGTAGATACTAAACAAGCATGTAACATCAAAAATTATAGATACGTTTCCGATGTATCAAGCATCTCAAAGCTTAATTCCTGCTCGTCCTCGAGTAGGTAAGTGATAAAATAATAATTTTTGAGGTGACATGCACCATCAAAACCAAGATCAAACCATTTGCAAGCATTGAAAGATGGGATCAAAGAACTCTAAACATGTGCATGAAAGATGGAGTTCTAACAATAAGACAAAGTAACTATGCATGCAACATGAAAGGCTACAAACAAAGATCATGAATAACATGCATTGAAAAACGTTTGTTTGTTTCACATACAGAAAACATGGCATAGTGGCATTCATCTTATCCATCATGGAGTGGCAAATAGATGCATAGGACACCTTCAAAGTTCATAAGAGTGACTAGATACAAGCAGCACAAGAACAAGTAATATCACAATATGCATCAATCTATATGTTTTGGGACATTGCACATAGAACTAAGAATGACAACTATGGTCTCTTAATGGTGCCTAAATGTAGAAGGTGGAGACTCAATATAATAGTGGAAGAAAGGCCCTTCATAAGGGAAGCAGGGATTTCAAGTTTCAAAAAGAGCTTCCAAAAATTATGGTACTTGTTAGCTTTTCGCCCTCATTGCCCCTATCATAAGCATTTTGAAGTGATTAAGGTTAAAGTGAACAAACTATGGAGTATATGCCTGACAAAGTATAAGTTGGCAATCTCAAGTCCCTTGAATACGAGGGCCACACCTCATGCTACTCAACTTCAGTCACCTGTAAGTTCTTGTCATAGAAAGTACATGCGTATCATAGAGAACCACCAACGGGGTACCCCTTGCACATGGTACAGGAGCTATCCCATAACCAAAATGACAAGGCAAGCAGACAATGAGCATCTCAGCGATCTTTTTATTTACTATGTGCATAGTTTTTTATTGAGGATGCTTCATAGATAGCTCATTATGCTGATGTTGCAAGTTTCCACCATGATTAGGCATGGCTTAGGCTAGCGGCACAGGCGTTTCTCTAACACAAAATACATAACTCCATGGACTTACAAGCTCCCTATTTATTTCACACCGGTGACATCCATAAACAAAATAGCATGATATCAACTATGTACAAAGTACAAGTGCAATGTTGAAAACATTACCCATGACAGCATGGTTCTGCTAATTCCAACGTATAAGTGCAAGCATGTACAACAGAGACGACACAATGGTTCAATTTTATTAGGGGCAAAGAATATAAAGTGTGCCATCAAGTTCGTGAGGGCTTTAATCACTAAGTTTTCACATAACAAAATACTTTTTAATTGGAAGATAGATGGAAACAAAAATATGCTTGGAATGGTGTAACACACCATGCATAGGAATTTATAGTGGACACTTTGGAATAACTTGGTTTCTTGGGAGTTAGAAGCATGAGTAGAACTTACTCATACAAGTGGAGGCTAGCAAAAGACTGTTGGAGATATGCCCAAGAGGCAATAATAAAGTGGTTATTATCATATCTTCACACTTATGATAAATGTTTACATACCATGCTATAATTGTATTAACCGGAAACATTAATACTTCTGTGATTTGTAAACTAAAATAAGAGTCCCTAGTAAAGCCTCTTGTTAAACTAGCTTGTTGGTCAATATATGATCATGGTTTCCTGATCATGAACATAGAGATGTTATTAACAACAGGATCATATCATTAGGAGAATGATGTGATGGACATACTCCTATAGATAAGCATAGCATAAAGATCAAGTCATTTCAATAGTTCAATTGCTATATTCTTTCTGATACATAGTAACCTAATTCCTTCGACCATGAGATCATGCTAATCACCATCACCGGAGGGATGCTTTGATGACATCAAACACCACACCGTAACTGGGTGGCTATAAAGGTGGCATTGAGTGTTCGGAAAGTATGTGTTGAGGCACATGGATCAAGAGTGGGATTTGTCCATCCATATGACGGATAGATATACTCTGGGCCCTCTCGGTGGAATGTCATCCAATTGGCTTGCAAGCATGTGACTGGCTCACAAGGGATCACATATCACGAGAACGAAAAGAGTACTTATCGAACGAGGTTGAACTAGGTATGCAGAGATACCGACGATCATAACCTCGGATAAGTAAACTATCGTGAGAAAAAGGGAAATTGGTATCGTATGTAAGTGGTTCATTCGATCGCAAAGTAATCGTAGAAATATGTGGGAGCCAAATGAATTTCCAGATTCCTCTATTGGTTATTGTTCGGAGAAGTGTCTCGATCATGTCCGCATAATTCACGAACCGTAGGGAGACACACTTAAGGATTCGACGTTGTTTGAGTAGTTATGGTATTATGAGAAAGAGACCGAATGTTGTTCGGAGTCTCGAATGGGATCCGGGATATCACGAGGTGATCCGGAATGGTCCGGAGAATAAGATTCATATAAGGAAAGTCCCGTTTCGGAGTTCGGGAATGATTCCGGTGTTTTCATCGGGAATGTTCTAGAAGGTTCCGGAATGTCCGGCACTCCGGAGGGGAAGGGGTACATGAATGTGTCATTGCATATTGGTATGATTGCATCATGTACTAAGTGTTCTCGCTGTTCCAAATAAAGGATTAAATTGAATCCTAAATTGAAAAGTCAAATAGCAAGTTTGAAAAGTCAAACGGCTAAAATTGGAAAGAGGGAAAGAGGAAGGAGAGGGAAACCGAGTTGGGGAGGAGTTCCCTCCTCCAACCGGCGGCCCACCTCCAAGCCGAGTTGGGGAGGGACTCCTCTCCCTCCCCCTTGGCGCGCCGGCCCCTCCACCTATATAAGGAGGGGCAGGGCTCCCTCCTCTAGACACACAAGTTCCTATCCTCTAAATCTAAACCCTAGCCACAGCCTCCGGTTTAGAGCCGTTTTGGTTTAGAGCTTCTAATTGCCCTAGCCTTCGGTTTAGAGCCTTCTAATTGGTGTGTCTAATCCCTAGACCACTAAAGCCTCTCTCATACTCCACCATACTCGCTCCGGCTTAAGGCGAAGCCCTGCGAGATCTCCCCTCTACTTCCGGTACCACGCCGTTGTCTTTGGAATCGTGAGGAGTGCTACAACCTCATTTTCTTTGGAACAAGGGAGAGGAAGGTCTTCGTCGAGTACCGAACGTGTGACCGACTGCGGGAGCGCTGCCGGAACGCAGCGCCGGAAGGATCGTCTGCGCGATCTTGAGATCGGAAAGAGTACGACTACATCATCCACGAGAATCTGCTCTCGTTAACCGCTTTGGAATCTTCGAGGGTAAGTTATTCCATCGACTCGTTGCTACAATCTAGTAGATAGATCTTGGCTTGTTTGTTTGTATGCGATAGAAATTTTTTGTTTTCCATGCTACGAACCCCTACAGTGGTATCAGAGCCGTGTCTATATGTAGATCACAGACGAGTAGAACACAATGGTCATTGTGGGCGTTGATGCTTTCATTGTCGATTGCTTCTTGTGTACTTTGCATCTTGCGGTATGTTGGGATGAAGCGGCCTGGGCTAACCTTACATGACATCGTTCATGAGACTTGCTCCACGCTCGACATGCACCTTGTATTGCATAAGTGGCTTTGTGGGTGCCTGTTTCTCCTAGCATAGTTAAGATCCAATTTACAACGGGTGATTAACAATACTAGTATCAATGTTGTGGTTCATGTTCGTAAGTTAGAACGACACTTATTAACAGCCCCAAACCACGAAAAACATGCAAAGAAAGTAGAGGCGTCTTACTTTGTTTTGCAGGGGTGTGCAGTGATGTGATATGGCCATGATTGTGATTATATATGATGTATGCAATGTTACTTATTATAAGTCGGCAACCGGCAGGAGTGTCACATCCCAAGATTTTCCAAATGTTGTAATGTGAAAATAAATGAATAAAACAAAACTTTGTTTAAATTTCTGAGCCAGAAGAAACTTTTTGAATTCAATTTGAACTTCAGACCCATTTGAATTAAAATAAACCTAAAGGGATTTAAAAAAAATATAAGCATTAATAAAAGGAAAAATAAAAACATTTAGAAATACTATTTTGAAACAATTAAATGAAAAGATTTGTTTTCAAATGAAGTGGAAGTTTATAAATGAATAATGTTTTATAAAGCCAAATTAAAACCTTGTCCAAGCTTTGGAATTAGCACATTTTGTTTTGAATAAAAATAAACAAAGGATTATTTAAATAAATTAATAAGGACCTAATAACCAAATTTTATACAAATAAAAGGTTTTACCAATTTAATTGAAACATCAAAACTTGTTAAATTATTTAAAATAAGTTTTCCAAATACTTGATATTCACAAATAAAACCTACTAAAGTGTTTTGGCTTTATATTAGATTTCAAAATAAATATCTCAATAAAATAAATCCTATTTGATTTAGTAATGAAAGTCTATTATATTTAATTAATAATGGACTCTAAAATAAAATGCTATTTCTGTTTTAAACAAGTTTTCCAAATATTCTTTATTTCCAAATAAAACCCACTAATTTGTTTTTTGAAAATATTTGGATTTCAAATGGAGACTCTATTAATTAAATCAAACTCTATTTTGTTAAATACCTAATGAACCACTTTTATTTAATTAATAAATGGTCTTAAAAAGAATAAAAATTATTTTTATTTCTGGAATTTGGTTTCTATTGATAAACAGAACCAAATTCATATTTGAAAAGCTTGATGATTGTTTGAATCATTTTGAATGTGTTTGATTGATTGAAATTCAAAACAGAAATTCAAAATAGAAAAAGAAAAGGCATTCAGTATAAAAAAAAAGATGAAACAAAGCAGCCCAGTCGACAGGCCCAGCTCCAGCCCATCTAGCCCACCTCCTCTCCCGAACCGTTTTCCTCACCGCAGAAAGAACCCCTGTACCACTGACCGGTGGACCTCCCTCACATTTCTTTCCCACTAACACAACGACCCTACCTGCCACTGTTCTTCCTCCCCACCCGCGAACCACGCCTCTTCCCCCTCGATGCCGTTGCAGGCCTTGATTCCGCGCGATCAATTCGCCTTAACGCCGCGTTAATTCCTCGTCGCGGCCACGCACATTTAACCGCCTGCTCCTCCTCCTCCTCTTTCCCCAGACACCGCCTCCATTCCGCCCCTAGGCTGCCTCCAATTCTCTCTGCACCACCGCCGTCTCCGACGAGCTCCGCCCTCAATTCCGGCCACACGCTGCCTTCCCTTGCTTCCTCAACCAAGCACGCACGCTCCCCATCCTCTGGCGCTTCGTCCGCCTTCGCCAATCAGGGCGCCCAAAGACGTCGGTTACCAAGCTTTCGAACGCCGCCGTCGTCTGCCTCAACTCCGACGACGCCCACAGGTTAACTCCGACCACCCCGTACCCTCTGGATCACGCACACATCTTTGCCATGGTCCTACGCAGCTAACCCAACCCTCCGTTTATCTTCTTGTGAACCACAGAGCCGTCTACGACCTCGACCGAGCGCATCCGTCGCCAGAACCAACTCCGGCGAGGAATCGCCCGACCTCGGCGCCTCGTGGACCAGTCCCACGTTGAGCATCCCGTGCCTTGGCGAATTCAGTGAGCCCTCCTCCTTCCTCGCCTATTTCGCCATGGCCGATCGACCTCGCGCCGCCAGAATGACCGCGCCGCAGACTATGGTCGAACACGCTAGTACCGTTCGATCCAGATTTAGCGGCCACGATTAGATCACTTATCAACGAAGGGGTATGTCCTCTGAGCCACTCGATCTGACTAGATCCAACGCCCCACAGCAGTGATCCAACCGAAACGGTATGGACCAATAGAAACACGACGCGTGGCCAGGTTTTAAACTAAAAACAGAATTGAATCTGATTTAAATTGCAAACTTCAAACCCTTGTAACTTTCAAACCACACGTCCAAATTTGGCAAATTTTATATCAATAAAATCAGGAGAACAAGCCCTAAACAACCATGGCCTTAGTTTTGAAAATAGTATCTGTTAGCTTGTTTGAAATTACAGAAACATTTGTGTACTTGTTTAGAGAATAAAAATTGTTTAAAATTGATTTTAGGATTAAATATTTTGAAAAATGGGTTTGTGTGACCTTACTGACCCTAGGAACCAACCCATAGTGTTAAAAATATTTTTTGTGAAAATCAAGTTAAATTAGTTAACTTAGTCATTTTCTAGCCAAATAAACTCATTAAATCTTATTATGGAAAAGTTGTTGCAAAGAAAACTTTGGGAAAATGTTATGGACCAACCTTACTGACCCAAAACACCAAGCCCTGCCAAGAACAACTCACTTGGTGAAAAACATAAAGTTTTGCTTGAAAAAGAATAAATTTCACCACATAAATTGTTGAATGGATTTTAAAATAGACTTTGGGCAAAGCCCTTTAACTAATGACTTTGCCATTTTGGTAAATGACCAATGTGGACCTTACAAAGTTTATAAACCTAGTAGAGAACAACTTTGCAATAGAACCCTCTTTCTACAAGACTTAGGAACCATTGCTTTGTGTATGTGAAATATTGTTTGAATGTGGAATGCTATTTGATACTATACTTGTTTGATTATAGTGAAATTAGCAAGTGTGAGACTAGCAAGATCAAGGAGTGACTATCATTCCCTAACAAAAAAGGCAAGTTACACTATCATACAAAAGACCTACTATTTTCATTATACTTAGTGGATTTTGTAAACATGCATGAAAATGTTTTATACTTATGCTATACTAATCCTAATAGGATTCCCTATACACTCCTTAGTGAAAATATTGAAGTTGTACATGCTTAGACATGCTATGTTTTGAAAAAGAGATACATGTTAATATTTTACAAAGATTGAGAAAAGGACTTGTGTTTTTATATAATAAAACAAGGACTCAATGAACCACCTAGGTGGTGGGCACTTTATGTTTTGGAGAAGGTGGCAACAAAAGGGAACCATGTCTATGGCAATCACTTTGTGTTGTGCTCCAACTGAAAACCACCTAGGAAACTTAGAGATTGAACATGTTTCTCCAATTGTGGCTTTCGTGTACAACCACATGCTATTATGGCTCTGGCTTAGTCAACTACATTAGGAAGACCCATACATTGTCTTTAGTTACCGGACATGGGGATCTGGAATGCTTCATGGGGGCTGAAGACAAGCTAGCAATGATGTATGGGAGGACCTGTTGGAAAGACTTCGTCACACTCTCACCGCCAAGACTCCATCTTGGTGAGCACTAATCCAGTAGGCCACTGGTGGCAACAAGATGGGATTGTGTCATGTGGGTAAAGTGTACTCCTTCTGCAGAAGTTAATAAAATCTAAGTACTTAGCCGTGTCCCCGGTTATGGACAATACTGAGCAACTAAAGTTTGAACTATGGGAGATCTCGACATTCTAATTTCTAATATAAAAACTTGATGCACTTGGGGGTACCAAGGAATTCAAAGAGACTTTGTTAAGCTTGTTGCACTTGGGGTTACCAAGGTGCACAAGAGCATGATGTACTTGGGGTTACCAAGGAACTCATGAGTTTTGAGAAAACTTGTAGCACTTGGGGTTACCAAGGTGCTCAAGGATTTTTGACAAGTACTTGAACACTTGAGTGTCTACCAAGGAGTTCAAGGATCTTGGAAATGAGATTTGACAAAAGACCAAAACCATTTTGAAAAGATAGGATAAAATATTTCTTTATGCCAATGAACCCTAAACTCTACTTAGCCAAATTTGCATGTAATGATAGGATCCACTTATTATATAAAAGTGAAACTTGCCAATACAATTCAAATGTATTGACCCTTGTATGTAACTTGTAATGTTGCAGGATGATTGTTTTAAGTGAAGATTGTTTGATTGACTAGGATTACAAAGTCTACAACCAACATACACTGTGGCACTTTGAAGATGAAGGACCCATGACTATAGTTATTCCGCTGCAATGTAATGTAATAGCCAAATGAGCTATGTTTGATGTAATAAACTTATGTTATTCCTGGTTATAAATTATATTATGACCTTTGTATCTTGATATTACATCTTAACTGTGGATGCTAGCTAATGATCCAGGGACTAGCATTGTAAAACACAGGAGGGATCAACCTTATTAGGTTGGGACCCCTACAGATGGTATCAGAGAATTGTGTTGCCTGTAGGATTGTAAACCCTAGGATTGGACAAAACCCTTGGAAAATAGGAGTTATATTTTGATCCAAAAATTTATTTACAAAAACACTTGTAAACTCTTTCCTTAACCATTTTGGTTTCAACTCTACTTCTCTTCTACTTCAATTTGATGGAAAAGCCTAACCATGACCAAAGCCTACACCATGTGCAAAGGACTTCTTCAACTTCTTCAACTCTAATGACTTCAACATCTTCAACCCCTTCACCAAAGACTTCCAACATGGAAACTACTAAGGACCACAAGTGAGACAAAGAAATCTTACTTAAGAATTAGAGACTGAGGGAATGCAAAATAAGAAGAAACCATCAACAACTTTGAAGTATTGTAACCAAGAGTTTGTCTCAAGGAAGCCATGATCTCATGCAAAGGGAAGAAAGATCACAAGTGAACCATATAGATGGACCACCATATTTTAGTTAAGTCAAACCCACCAACTTATGTGGTGTAGCAAAAATATTTTGTTGCCTAAAAAGTGCTTGAACGTTGTTGTTTGAGTGGAAAGATTGTTTTGTGATTGCATGCACATTGCTTGTGTGAATTGTGATGTGTGTGATTAGAAATATTTCCTTAGAAATATCTTGCCCATTCTAATCTTCCTTCAACCCAAACAGATGACTACTCCAAAGGATTCCAACATCAAGGTTGATGACACCAACACCAACCAAGCTGATAGCCTGGGAGAGCTCATAGCAACCCAACATCAGCTGAACCAACTGACAGCTCAGTTCCTAGCCAACAATAGTAATAAAGATCCAGCACTGCAAAAGTTTTTGGAGGAACAATCTCAACTAATGCTTAAGGTGACTAATCAAATGATTAGCATGGAAGAAAGCTATCCTAGAAGAGAGTATGATAGCAAGGATGACAGAAATGTTGTTCTAGATGGAGCCCCAGCTTGCATTATTTGTGGAGACAAGGATCATACTTCCAAGGAGCATGAAGGACAATGCCCCAATTGTGATGAAGACCATCCTGTTGGAGAATGCCCTACCTCCCAAGCTACTTGCTACCTTTGTGAAGGAAGTGATCATACTCCTGGTCTATGTCCCATCTATGCCATGGTAGAACAAAGGAAACAAGAAGGATCCAAGTCTACCAAAGGAAAATGACCACTTATACCTCCAAGCAAGACAACCCAATTCAAAGGATCAAAGAAAATCAAGAAGCCCAAGCAAGACATGAGCCTTGTACAATGTCGTAAATGTAAGGAAATGGGACACTACTCCAGTGGATGCCCAGAGAACAAGAAGAATAAAGGGATTGACCAAGTGTGGTATAACAACTGTAATGAACCAGGTCATTTTGTAGCAACTTGCCCACAAGAGCCACGTAAAGAACTCAATGACATTCATTGCTTCAACTGCAAGAATCCAGGACACTATGCAAGCAACTGTCCAGAAAGGATGAAGAACAAGTTGAACAAACCTATGGAGAAACTCAACCTTGGACCATGAGTCAAGCATAGGAATAAAAGCAAAGGTTTAACATAGAGAAATTCCAGGACCCAAGAAGGCCAATATGTAATTTTTGTTTGAAAATTTTTAAGGGTGGTAGTACCCTAGTTGCTTTGAACTTGCTTGTAACCCTATCCTTCCCAAATCTCGGGACGAGATTTATTTTAAGGGTGGTAGCCTGTCACATCCCAAGATTTTCCAAATCTTGTAATGTGAAAATAAATGAATAAAACAAAACTTTGTTTAAATTTCTGAGCCAGAAGAAACTTTTTGAATTCAATTTGAACTTCAGACCCATTTGAATTAAAATAAACCTAAAGGTATTTAAAAAAATATAAGCATTAATAAAAGGAAAATAAAAACATTTAGAAATACTATTTTGAAACAATTAAATGAAAAGATTTGTTTTCAAATGAAGTGGAAGTTTATAAATGAATAATGTTTTATAAAGCCAAATTAAAACCTTGGCCAAGCTTTGGAATTAGCACATTTTGTTTTGAATAAAAATAAACAAAGGATTATTTAAATAAATTAATAAGGACCTAATAACCAAATTTTATACAAATAAAAGGTTTTACCAATTTAATTGAAACATCAAAACTTGTTAAATTATTTAAAATAAGTTTTCCAAATACTTGATATTCACAAATAAAACCTACTAAAGTGTTTTGGCTTTATATTAGATTTCAAAATAAATATCTCAATAAAATAAATCCTATTTGATTTAGTAATGAAAGTCTATTATATTTAATTAATAATGGACTCTAAAATAAAATGCTATTTCTGTTTTAAACAAGTTTTCCAAATATTCTTTATTTCCAAATAAAACCCACTGATTTGTTTTTTGAAAATATTTGGATTTCAAATGGAGACTCTATTAATTAAATCAAACTCTATTTTGTTAAATACCTAATGAACCACTTTTATTTAATTAATAAATGGTCTTAAAAAGAATAAAAATTATTTTTATTTCTGGAATTTGGTTTCTATTGATAAACACAACCAAATTCATATTTGAAAAGCTTGATGATTGTTTGAATCATTTTGAATGTGTTTGATTGATTGAAATTCAAAACAGAAATTCAAAATAGAAAAAGAAAAGGCATTCAGTATAAAAAAAAGATGAAACAAAGCAGCCCAGTCGACAGGCCCAGCTCCAGCCCATCTAGCCCACCTCCTCTCCCGAACCGTTTTCCTCACCGCAGAAAGAACCCCTGTACCACTGACCGGTGGACCTCCCTCACATTTCTTTCCCACTAACACAACGACCCTACCTGCCACTGTTCTTCCTCCCCACCCGCGAACCACGCCTCTTCCCCCTCGCTGCCGTTGCAGGCCTTGATTTCGCGCGATCAATTCGCCTTAACGCCGCGTTAATTCCTCGTCGCGGCCACGCACATTTAACCGCCTGCTCCTCCTCCTCCTCTTTCCCCAGACACCGCCTCCATTCCGCCCCTAGGCTGCCTCCAATTCTCTCTGCACCACCGCCGTCTCCGACGAGCTCCGCCCTCAATTCCGGCCACACGCGGCCTTCCCTTGCTTCCTCAACCAAGCACGCACGCTCCCCATCCTCTGGCGCTTCTGTCCGTGCCCTTCGCTCAACCGCGGGCGCCCCAGCACGTCGGTTACCAAGCTTCCGAACGCCGCCGTCGTCTGCCTCAACTCCGACGACGCCCACAGGTTAACTCCGACCACCCCGTACCCTCTGGATCACACACACATCTTTGCCATGGTCCTACGCAGCTAACCCAACCCTCCGTTTATCTTCTCGTGAACCACAGAGCCGTCTACGACCTCGACCGAGCGCATCCGTCGCCAGAACCAACTCCGGCGAGGAATTCTGCCCGACCCCGTGCGCCCCTCGACGGACCAGTCCCACGTCGAGCATCCCCGTGCCTTGGCGAATTCAGTGAGCCCCCTCTCCTCCTTCCTTGCGTCCTATTTCACCAGCGCCGCCGCCGACTGACCTCGCCGCCGCCAGCAGCCGTCGCAGCGCCGCCCGACTATGGTCGAACACGCTAGTACCCTTCGATCCAGATTTAGCGGCCACGATTAGATCACTTATGAACGAAGGGGTATGTCCTCTGAGCCACTCGATCTGACTAGATCCAATGCCCCACAGCAGTGATCCAACCGAAACGGTATGGACCAATAGAAACACGACGCGTGGCCAGGTTTTAAACTAAAAACAGAATTGAATCTGGTTTAAATTGCAAACTTCAAACCCTTGTAACTTTCAAACCACACGTCCAAATTTGGCAAATTTTATATCAATAAAATCAGGAGAACAATCCCTAAACAACCATGGCCTTAGTTTTGAAAATAGTTTCTGTTAGCTTGTTTGAAATTACAGAAACATTTGTGTACTTGTTTAGAGAATAAAAATTGTTTAAAATTGATTTTAGGATTAAATCTTTTGCAAAATGGGTTTGTGTGACCTTACTGACCCTAGGAACCAACCCATAGTGTTAAAAATATTTTTTGTGAAAATCAAGTTAAATTAGTTAACTTAGTCATTTTCTAGCCAAATAAACTCATTAAATCTTATTATGGAAAAGTTGTTGCAAAGAAAACTTTGGGAAAATGTTATGGACCAACCTTACTGACCCAAAACACCAAGCCCTGCCAAGAACTACTCACTTGGTGAAAAACATAAAGTTTTGCTTGAAAAAGAATAAATTTCACCACATAAATTGTTGAATGGATTTTAAAATAGACTTTGGGCAAAACCCTTTAACTAATGACTTTGCCATTTTGGTAAATGACCAATGTGGACCTTACAAAGTTTATAAACCTAGTAGAGAACAACTTTGCAATAGAACCCTCTTTCTACAAGACTTAGGAACCATTGCTTTGTGTATGTGAAATATTGTTTGAATGTGGAATGCTATTTGATACTATACTTGTTTGATTGTAGTGAAATTAGCAAGTGTGAGACTAGCAAGATCAAGGAGTGACTATCATTCCCTAACAAAAAAGGCAAGTTACACTATCATACAAAAGACCTACTATTTTCATTATACTTAGTGGATTTTGTAAACATGCATGAAAATGTTTTATACTTATGCTATACTAATCCTAATAGGATTCCCTATACACTCCTTAGTGAAAATATTGAAGTTGTACATGCTTAGCCATGCTATGTTTTGAAAAAGAGATACATGTTAAGATTTTACAAAGATTGAGAAAAGGACTTGTGTTTTTATATAATAAAACAAGGACTCAATGAACCACCTAGGTGGTGGGCACTTTATGTTTTGGAGAAGGTGGCAACAAAAGGGAACCATGTCTATGGAAATCACTTTGTATTGTGCTCCAACTGAAAACCACCTAGGAAACTTAGAGATTGAACATGTTTCTCCAATTGTGGCTTTCGTGTACAACCACATGCTATTATGGCTCTGGCTTAGTCAACTACATTAGGAAGACCCATACATTGTCTTTAGTTACCGGACATGGGGATCTGGAATGCTTCATGGGGAAGACAAGCTAGCAATGATGTATGGGAGGACCTCTTGGAAAGACTTCACACACTCTCACCGCCAAGACTCCATCTTGGTGAGCACTAATCCAGTAGGCCACTGGTGGCAACAAGATGGGATTGTGTCATTTGGGTAAAGTGTACTCCTTCTGCAGAAGTTAATAAAATCTAAGTACTTATCCGTGTCCCCGGTTATGGACAATACTGAGCAACTGAAGTTTGAACTATGGGAGATGTCGGCATTCTAATTTCTAATATAAAAAGTTGATGCACTTGGGGGTACCAAGGAATTCAAAGAGATTTTGTTAAGCTTGTTGCACTTGGGGTTATCAAGGTGCACAAGAGCATGATGTACTTGGGGTTACCAAGGAACTCATGATTTTGATAAAACTTGTTGCACTTGGGGTTACCAAGGTGCTCAAGGATTTTTGACAAGTACTTGAACACTTGAGTGTCTACCAAGGAGTTCAAGGATCTTGGAAATGAGATTTGACAAAAGACCAAAACCATTTTGAAAAGATAGGATAAAATATTTCTTTATGCCAATGAACCCTAAACTCTACTTAGCCAAATTTGCATGTAATGATAGGATCCACTTATTATATAAAAGTGAAACTTGCCAATACAATTCAAATGTATTGACCCTTGTGGCGGTAACTTGTAATGTTGCAGGATGATTGTTTTTAAGTGAAGATTGTTTGATTGACTAGGATTACAAAGTCTACAACCAACATCTGCCTGTGGCACTTTGAAGATGAAGGACCCATGACTATAGTTATTGCGCTGCAATGTAATGTAATAGCCAAATGAGCTATGTTTGATGTAATAAACTTATGTTATTCCTGGTTATAAATTATATTATGACCTTTGTATCTTGATATTACATCTTAACTGTGGATGCTAGCTAATGATCCAGGGACTAGCATTGTAAAACACAGGAGGGATCAACCTTATTAGGTTGGGACCCCTACAAGGAGCCATATGGTTGTCTTTAATTTCAGTTAAGACCCGTGTGTCTATTCAAAGTAGTTGTAATAGTTGAAGCCGGTGGACGACAACCATGGAGCAGCGTCATTGACCTTGATGCAATGCCGGTAATGATGGAGATCATGTTCGTGCTTGAAGATGGAGATCGGAAGCACAAAGAAGAAAGGCCATATCATATCACATATTATGAATTGCATGTGATGTTAATCCTTTATGCATCTTGTATTGCTTAGTAGACGACGGTAGCATTATAAGATGATCCCTCATGCACATGAATTTCAAGTCATAAAGTGTTCACCCTTAGTTAGCACCGTTGCTAAAGCTCGTTGTTTCGAAGCACCACGTGATGATCGGGTGTGTTAGATTCTGCAAGTGTATACAACATAAGCAAGCCAGATTTGCTTATGCAGAAGCTAAGGTTTGATCTTGACGAGCCTAGCATGTACAGACATGGCCTCAGGAACACGGATTACCAAAAGGTAGAGCATGAGTCATATAGTAGATATGATGAACATGTTGATTGTTCGCCATTGAAGCTATATCAACTCTCGTTATATTCGGTTTTGATATGGTGGATTTGGTTCGTGTGATCACTAAAACAATGTGAGGGATATTGTTTTGAGTGGGAGTTCACCTAGATTAATTTAATTATTAATTAGAACTCAATTTATCATAAACTAAATCAAAGTGAATTTGCATAGTTGTTGTAGTCATTGGTATCCGTTTACCACCTTGCGCTTAGTTATAATTGAGATGATAGAACTATAGAATTCTGGTTAGTTACTTTACGAACCGGTATCGTATTGTTTTGAAGTGTTAATCTAAAGTTTAAAAGTCCTATTGCAAACTTTCAGTAAGTTCCGGTTACTCCATGAAGTTTAATAATTAGTATTAAATCAAGAGTAACAATTCCAAGTGTTAGTATATAAGTATCATGTTTGTCTCCATGATTCTTGATATTCAAAGGATTCTCTTAATATCAAGGTTATCTAGGATCTGAAAGATTTGTTTCAGAAACCATGATGTGTGGAAGATATTGTGATATCTGAAACAAAGTTTTGGTTACAACATGATAGAGTATAATATGGCAAAGTTCATGTTCTCATATTTTGATGAGAATTTGCAAAGGGTTGGAGACACTAGTTGTCCTAATCCACCAAAAGGTTTTGGAGAGCAACATTATACTCATGATTCACCGTTATAAGCTAAAAGTAGCTTGATCATGGATAATTCCATGATAAGGGTGAATATTTGATGTAGGTAAAATATTTACTACACCAAGATATTACTAAAGAAATGAATTTGGAAGAACACCAAACATTTGATGATTGTGATCTACTTCAAAGTGCAAGTCCAAAGACATTGGTATTTAATTATACATGCTTTGGATTATGTGTCATATGTATGACTCCACTATTGATGTTGATAGATTCTTTCAAACAGAAAAGGAAATACTGAAAGAGAATCTCATAAATATATGGCAGAAAAGAAAAGACTAGAATTGTTCAGTTTAAGTATATAGATGATATACATGTTATGGCTATATTCTTTGCTTATTAAACAATGTGGTTCTTAAGTATTTGATACTGAATTTGTTGGTGTGAATCGTCATACGAAACAACACAATTCATGAACTACAATGGCCTAAGTAACTAGCAAAAGAATATGTGATGATGTTCATCGAGAACAAATAAAGGGTTATTGTGTTGATCGAAGCTTGTCTTCAAGATTTGTTTTATCAGGTATTATGAGAACAAAAGGGTTGTTCAAATAATTGCCGTAATCCATAAAAGATGGATGATTCACAAATCTTGTTGGAAAAATCACATCCATAAAACTAGTGCTAAAAATGTCGAAAGACAAATTGATTGAAAGATCACTTCGGAAGTGACATAGCCGTTTAAATTATATTGGAAAGAAAACATGAAGAAACTCCATGTGGATGGAATTTTGGAGTCTTTTGATTTTTGATCAAATGACGCTTGTGAAACTTTCCTAGAGATAATTAAAACTTCGTTCATAGGCCAAAAGGGAACGAATGACTAGATTATTGGAACTTGTACATATTGTTGTACAAAATCCATTATGTGTAGTCAAGAGCGATGGATTTCAACTTCATATGCTTTCTCCGAAAATTTGAGTGAATGTATGAATATTTACTTAATAAGGATGAAGTGTGAAATATTTGAAAAGTTCAAAGATTTTCAAGATGAAGTGCAAAATCATTGTAACAAGAATATAAATAGTTTATGATACGATCATAAAGGAAGATATTTGATTTACAAGTTTAGCATAATACCTAAGATTTAAGGAATCGTTCCGTGGATTTGCATTTTCCCGAAACACCATAAGAGTATGGAGCGTTCGAGATATGTAATTAAACCTTGTTTGACATGGTAAGATCGAAGGTGTAATTCATAAAAATGCCATTGTATTTTAAAGATTAAAAGCTTTAGAGATTACCGTTTTCCACTGAAAAGAGCTCCATCATAATCCACTGAAATGACACCATATAAAGTTATGGTTTGGTATAAAACCCAAGTTGTCCTTTCTTAAACATTGGTATGCTATGCATAAGAAACATGTTTGCAACCAAAGTCGGATGAACCTGTCTTTGTATGTTATTTTGAATAACTGTTAAGAATTCCTCCATAAACACCAAGGACAAAAATGTTTGTCGCTTAGAACGTCAAGTTTCTTTGAGAAGGAATTTTTCGTGAAAAGTTAAGTGGGAGGACAATAGAACTTTGATAAGGTTAAAAGAACCTTAGCTATATGTGCAGAGTTGCGCAGCACCGAAAAGTGTTCCGGAGGCAGCAACAATGCTCATGGCTCGCGTACCTCAAGGGTTATGGTCACGGAGATCTAAGTTTCTATTGAACCAAGTAGGTCGAGTAAACAATCAAATACCAAGATTTGAGGGTTGAATCATTATTTGAGAATAATGAACGTAATGCATGCAAAGAAGCGATAATGAGCCCTGACTTCATTAAATGTCTTGAAGCCATAAAATCCGTGATAGTTCCATACACGTGAAATCAAGTTTTGAACTTGAAGGACCCTCGAGAAAGGTGTAAGACCTTACAGTTGTGTTTGGATCTATAAAGAAATAGACATGGATGTTTCACATCTATGAAATAGTCGACATGTTGGGAAGGAGTTCGCAAAATGTTCAAAGGTTGACTATGACAAGATTTGATCTTTCATAGTGATATTTAGTCTAGACGGATTAATGTAGCAACCACTACATATAATTTTGTTATATGCTAGTTGAATAAACAAAACAAGTTCTTCTAACCTAGGACATGTGCATAACACGGTCCATAGGGTTTTGTTAATTCAAAGGATGCTAAAAGCATATGCAAACTTCAATGGTTAAAGTGATCATCGCGGAGTTGGAATCTTCACTATGATGAAATTGTTAAAAGAGTTTTAATTCATCAGAGACAATGAAGATGCTTGCGTTTGCAAGAAATTAAGTGGGAGCGCTAAGACATGTTTCTAATACATTATGTGGAAGACATATTGTTGATTGGAAATGATGTATCTTTTATTAACACATATTAAGAATTTCATCCCGATGAAAGACTTAGGCAAAACCCAAATATTTGGCATCAATAGATGCTAATATGGTTGTGCCAGAAGTACATAGACGAGATATTGAATGAGTTCAATATAGAAACTACAAGAAAGATTCTTGTCGCACAGAAAGGATTGAATGAGTTCAATATTGATGATATATTCAAGTGTATTGACATTTGGTAAGTGAAACAAAGATTCAAGTATAGATTGATACTTGATGTATGAAATCACAAAGAATATTTATATCAATCATACTGTGATATGTACAAATTCAGATATGTCCTATGCTCTAAATGTTATGAGCATATACCAGAATAATTCATAAGATGATCATTGGACAATAGTAAGGATATTCTTATGTTTTTTTTTGGAAGAACTAAGAGTATATTATTTGTAGAAGTGACAAATAGATGGTTAATTCATTGTAAAACTACTACATTGATACTAGTTTTATCACAAAATACAAATTAAGTTTATCTCAGTCTAAACTAAGGGTGGCACAATATAATGGAAAGTGAGTTCCATAATGGATTTGGATGAGTTCCAAAGTTAATACATTGTGACAGATACTAAAACAAAAGGCTAAGTATATGACTGCTATTTTAGCAGCAAAAAGAGGGCATTTGTGTCAAGTAGTTTGTTATCAAACTAGGTGTAGTTCACAGTGGGATAATACTATGAAGATATATTGTGCGACAATATTATCAACATGTTTTAACCCCAAAGAGCTAAAGGTCACACCGAAAGACCAAATTTATACAAAGCCATCTCATTAGAGAATGAGTGATGCGTAGAGACGCAAAGACATGCAATTACACACGGACCTGGAAGTGTCAGATCCGGAGATCAGTTGACCACTAGCAATCGTGTACATACAACATCGTAAAGCCATAGGTGTTGAATACACAAAGGTTTGAAACTAGATTATTGACTCTAGTGCAAGTGGGAGACTGTTGGAGATATGCCCAAGAGGCAATAATAAAGTGGTTATTATCATATCTTCACACTTATGATAAATGTTTACATACCATGCTGTAATTGTATTAACCAGAAACATTAATACTTGTGTGATTTGTAAACTAAAATAAGAGTCCCTAGTAAAGCCTCTTGTTAAACTAGCTTGTTGGTTAATATATGATCATGGTTTCCTGATCATGAACATAGAGATGTTATTAACAACAGGATCATATCATTAGGAGAATGATGTGATGGACATACTCCTATAGATAAGAGTAGCATAAAGATCAAGTCATTTCAATAGTTCAATTGCTATATGCTTTCTGATACATAGTAACCTAATTCCTTCGACCATGAGATCATGCTAATCACCATCACCGGAAGGATGCTTTGATGACATCAAACACCACACCATAACTGGGTGGCTATAAAGGTGGCATTGAGTGTTCGGAAAGTATGTGTTGAGGCACATGGATCAAGAGTGGGATTTGTCCATCCATATGACGGATAGATATACTCTGGGCCCTCTCGGTGGAATGTCATCCAATTGGCTTGCAAGCATGTGACTGGCTCACAAGGGATCACATATCACAGGAACGAGAAAAGAGTACTTATCGATGCGAGGTTGAACTAGGTATGCAGAGATACCGACGATCATAACCTCGGATAAGTAAACTATCGTGAGAAAAAGGGAAATTGGTATCGTATGTAAGTGGTTCATTCGATCGCAAAGTAATCGTAGAAATATGTGGGAGCCAAATGAATTTCCAGATTCCTCTATTGGTTATTGTTCGGAGAAGTGTCTCGATCATGTCCGCATAATTCACGAACCGTAGGGAGACACACTTAAGGATTCGACGTTGTTTGAGTAGTTATGGTATTATGAGAAAGAGACCGAATGTTATTCGGAGTCTCGGATGGGATCCGGGATATCACGAGGTGATCCGGAATGGTTCGGAGAATAAGATTCATATAAGGAAAGTCCCGTTTCGGAGTTCGGGAATGATTCCGGTGTTTTCATCGGGAATGTTCTAGAAGGTTCCGGAATGTCCGGCGCTCCGGAGGGGAAGGGGTACATGAATGTGTTATTGCATATTGGGATGATTTCATCATATACTAAGTGTTCTCGCTGTTCCAAATAAAGGATTAAATTGAATCCTAAATTGAAAAGTCAAATAGCAAGTTTGAAAAGTCAAACGGCTAAAATTGCAAAGAGGGAAAGAGGAAGGTGTGGGAAACCGAGTTGGGGAGGAGTTCCCTCCTCCAACCGGCGGCCCACCTCCAAGCCGAGTTGGGGAGGGACTCCTCTCCCTCCCCATGGCGCGGCCGGCCCCTCCACCTATAAAAGGAGGGGCAGGGCTCCCTCCTCTAGACACACAAGTTCCTATCCTCTAAATCTAAACCCTAGCCACAACCTCCGGTTTAGAGCCGTTTTGGTTTAGAGCTTCTAATTGCCCTAGCCTTCGGTTTAGAGCCTTCTAATTGGTGTGTCTAATCCCTAGACCACTAAATCCTCTCTCATACTCCACCATACTCGCTCCGGCTTAAGGCGAAGCCCTGCGAGATCTCCCCTCTACTTCCGGTACCACGCCGTTGTGCTGCCGGAATCGCGAGGAGAGTGCTACAACCTCCGCTGCCTGCTGGAACAAGGGAGAGGAAGGTCTTCGTCGAGTACCGAACGTGTGACCGACTGCGGGAGCGCTGCCGGAACGCAGCGCCGGAAGGATCGTCTGCGCGATCTTGAGATCGGAAAGAGTACGACTACATCATCCACGAGAATCTGCTCTCGTTAACCGCTTTGGAATCTTCGAGGGTAAGTTATTCCATCGACTCGTTGCTACAATCTAGTAGATAGATCTTGGCTTGTTTGTTTGTATGCGATAGAATTTTTTTGTTTTCCATGCTACGAACCCCTACAAATACTGGGAGCAACCAACTAAGAGAGCAATAATGGCCATAATCGTGCAGAGCAACAAAACATTTCTAATCAAAGCATAGAGTGGTACTATAATTCAAGTACTAAATGATCATAGAGGCTATGGTGACTTGTTCATAGTTATAACATGGTGTGAGCATGTGCCAAGTCTACCCAAACAAAGCATCAAAAGAGAATACCACAATACTATGATTTTGTATGCTAAAACAATGCATGATTCTTTCAAGGCGCACTAAGCAATCTCAATTGTTTGGAACAACACATGCTACAGCAATAATCGCTAAGCATAAGGTCAAAACAACACCTAGCATGTCATGCTAAAGTCTAAGTCATAGTCAATGCAAGCTCCTCTTGCACTTTCAAGCAAGAACATACTACTCTTTTCCAACACCAATTGACTTATTTGAAACAATACAGCGAGAACGGGGGTCCAAACTACTTTTTTCAAGCAAATTAAACAAACTAAGCAAACCAAACTAAAACTAAGATGCTCCAAGGACAACATAACAATGCATGAAATAATAAAAACGAAGTGTCTAGACAGACCTGAGCTTTTTATTGATGAAGAAGGGGATGCCTTGGGCATCCCCAAGCTTTGACGCTTGGACCTCTTGGATATTTCTTAGGGTGACACCGGGGTGGAATCCCCAAGCTTGAGCTTTTGTCCATTCTTCATCTCATTACATTATTCTCTCTCTACACCTAAAATTTTTCCTTCATACAAAACTTCACACAATCTTCATTAGCAACATTAGTGTATTCAAAAGATATTAGACCTTTGGGTTTAGCTTTGGAACAGAAATTTTTTTCACTAAAAACAAAAGATACTGTAGCAACTCCTTCATAAAGCTCAATTCCCCCAAAAGATAACTCAAAAAGGAATCAATAAGAAGCAAATGCAAATAATGGCAGAAATCTGTCAAAACAGACCAGCAGGTAGAAACCGATTTTTTCGAAAAACTTCTGTTGCTCAAATCAAAAAGTGTTGAACTAACTAAAGTTAGATAACATACTCGGGGATTTATTTGTACATTTTTAGCTCAATGGGACTTAGACAGACTCCTCACGAATTTTTATGGTGGATGACAGAAATCTGTTTCGGGATAGCAACTCCCCAAATCTTACTTCCCTCTCATTAGAGGTCATTCTTGGCACAAAAAGCGAACAAAAAGGATAAGGAGAGGTCATTACTGAAGTAATAACTTCCAAGACTGAAGGAAACTCTTGGGTTATCTCCCAACAAGTACTTTTTTAACGCCTTTAAGTTAGGCACAAGAAGCAAGAAATCAAGTATTTTCAAATGAAGAATTTAGATCAATACTTGCAAAGTCTTCAACTATGAAAGGTATCTCATACAAATGAGTTTTGTAGTATCCCTTCCCATCTCTCTTTGGTTTACTACTTCCATCAAAAGGATTTTCAGGAACAATCCTATCAAAGTTCTTTTCAAAGGCCTCATGCATCCCAACAAGCTTAAAGGGTATGGGTATCTTAAATTCCTCTCTAGACTTGGTTTTATCTAAAATACCCACAACATATACACATGATCCTAGCATATTGAAATGCTCAAAGACTTTTTTGGCTTCCCTAGCAACATCATGGAACTCTTTGAGCAAAGTTTCAAGAATAAATTCTCTCTTTTCAGCATTCTTTACTTCTTTTAGTTTTAGGAACAAAATTTGCATCATGGGGTTAAGGCTAACAAACCTAGCCTCCAACATATGAATTAAATAAGCTGCAGCAATTTCATAATTAGGAGCAAGTTCTGCTAAAGATTTATCCTCAATATCCTCATGCTTGCTAACATGATTGAAGAATTTTTCAATATTATCTTTCCCAATTATGGAGCCACTACCTATAGAAAGGTCCTTCAGGGTGAACTTGGGGAATAACATCGTGAGCAAGAGCAAGGTGGCAACTAGAGTAGGAACTAATTTTTTGTGTGTTTTTGATAAGAGAAAGCAAAGCAAACCAAAATAAACTGATTTTTTTTGGAGTTTTTGATAAAAAGAGGCAAACAAAACCAAGCAAAAGAAACTAAGCAAACTAAAAACAAAGTAAAGAGAAAGGTTGAGGAGGACTCCCCTTGTGAGGACATCCTTGGCCTCCTCAGAAATGGCGCCAGAAATCCTTGATGCGTGCGCCCAGTGTTGACATGGGACACTTCGTTGGAAACCCCAAGAACAAGGTGTGATGAGCACGGCAGCAAGTTTTCCCTCAGTAGAGACCGAGGTTATCGAACCAGAAGGAGGAAGGAAACATCTCAAAGGTATTGCAAGCAACGTGGAAATCTTCATAACACAAACTCAATACTTTGCCCCAACGAATCAGTGAGGTTGTCAAGCTCACTGGTTTTCTGTAACAAAAGGATTAACGGTATAGTGTGGAAGGTGATGAATGGTTTGCAGCAATTAAACACTGGAAGATGTGTCAATGTTAAAGATTGGACCGGGGTCCATAGTTCACTAGAGGTTCTCTCCTTAGATAAACAACATGGCATGAAGGGTAAACAAATTACAGTAGGGCAATTGACAGGAACTAAGCAAGGCATAACAATGCAATACCAGACAAAAATATCCTATGAGATTCGATTGGGAACTACGACAATATACATAGACCGCCATCCAACTGCATCTATGACTAGAAGTCCACCTTTAGGTTATCATCTGAACCCCCTCCAGTATTAAGTTGCAAGCAACAGAAAACTGCTTTAAGAAAAGTGTGTAAGGTAAACAATCCACTTGTTCCATGAACAAGAGACCGTTGTTTTCTCCCTAGTGGCAACAACACATCTACAACCGAAGAGATTTCTGTCACTTCCCTTGTAAACTAGAGGCATGAACCCACTATCGAGCATAAATACCCCCTCTTGGAGTCAGTAGCACCTACTTGGCCAAGATAGCTACTAACAATGGAGAGCATGCAAGATCACAAACAACATAGACATGATAGTATCAAATATACAAAACCATTAATCAATCTGATATAGTATCTCATTATCCATCAGATCCCCGCAAACAAAACATGCATGATTACAAATAGATTGGCTCTTGATCATGAACGGAGCTCATAAGATCTATACATGAAAGAACAAGGAGGAGATACAACCATCTAGCTACTACATGGACCCGTAGTCCAATGTGGAACTACTCATGCTTCATACCGGAGAAAAAGGCCCCCGCGATGATCTCCCCTCCGGCAGGGTGCCAGGAAGAACTTCATATCCCCCCCTCGATCTAGGGACGATGGTGTCGTAGGCTAAAAAAGGTTTCGTGGAGTTTTGATCGGGTGCCTAGGGTTTCTGCATCGGGGGCTTCTTATAGGCGAAGAGGCGAGCCAGGGGGGCCACACCCTGCCCAGGCGCGGGCTGGGCCTACCCGCACCTAGGGGGGTTTGGCGGCCCTGTGGCGCCCCTCCGTCTCGTCTTCCTGCTTCGTGTCGCCCACGGTAAAATATTGACTTTGGCTTTTGTCCCGTCCAATTCCGAGAATATTGATTTTTTTGCCTTTGTGGAACCAAAAACAGAAGAAAACAGGCAACTGGCACTGTGGCAACTTGTTAATAGGTTAGTTCTAGAAAAGATATAAAAACACCTCAAAGTGTAGACAAATCAAATCAAAGTAGATACTAAACAAGCATGGAACATCAAAAATTATAGATACGTTTCCAACGTATCAACCATCATCACCTTCCACACCATACAGTTAATCCTTTGTTACAGCAACCGGTGAGATTGACAACCTCACTGTTAGTTGGGCCAAAGTATTGAGTTTGTGTTGTGCGGGTTTCCACGTTTCTTGCAACACCTTTGAGGCGTTTCCTTCCTCCTACTGGTTCGATAACCTCGGTTTCTTACTGAGGGAAAACTTGTTGTTGTGTTGCATCATACCTTTCTCTTGGGGTTTCCCAATGGGGCGTCAACACGCATCAGGTACATTAGCACAGGTTCACCCACACAACACTTATCAAACCAAAGAAGATTAATCAACTATATGAAATGAAAGCACTTGACAATATTGCCATGTGTCCTCGAGAACGTTTGGTCTTCATAAGTAATACAACCGGCTTGTCCTTTGCTAAGAAAGGATTGGGCCACTTGCTGCAATTATTTGCTATCTTTATTTACTTGCACTTTATTTCCTTGCATTATAAAAAAAAACCTAAAAATCTGTTTGCTAAATATTTACAAAGATTTCCTGATCCAAACCACTAATCAACACCTTCTGCTCCTTGTTGGGATCGACACTCCTATTTATCGAAAGTACTACGATACACCCCCTATACTTGTGGGTCATCAAGACTATTTTTTGGCGCCGTTGCCGGGGAGTGAAGCGCTATTGAAGAGTGGAACTGGTAAAGGAAACTTCTACTATGAGTATTGATTTTTATTTCTGTTTGTTACTTTGTTTCCAATATGTATAACCCACTTGGTTTCCTATTTGGGAAAGCTACTACCATTGCTAGGGTATTAGATGAACCACCACTTGCTGAGATAGATCCTTTTAAGATACCTACAAGAATTGTTGATCGTGTTATGGATAATTATTATTTTGGGGATGGAACTGTCCATCCTGGTGATCACTTTCTTTTTATCCATTAATTATGCGGGTTGTTTAAGTGTGTAGGTATCACAACGGAACAAGTTAATAAGAATTTCATCTCTATATCATTGAAAGGAAGAGATGAAGAATGGTATAAGTTGCTGAAGAATGGACAATCTATGGAATGGGAGGAAATAGTACCTCTCTTTTATTCTAAATTATATCCTCCCAGTGAGATTCATAAGGATAAGAACCAAATATATAACTTTTGGGCTCGTGATGGAGAGAGTACAACCCAAGATTGGGGGAGATTGAAGTTACTAATGCTTAAATGTCCTATTCATGAAATCCCTAATAATATTATTATCAATAACTTTTATGCAAGGCTTTCTCTTCATGATAAAGATTTACTAGATGCTTCTTGTGCTGGATCATTCACACGTATGAAGGAAGAAGCTAAATGGGATCTTCTAGACCGTATTCAAGAAAATACCGAAGCATGGGAGAATGACAAAGTAAGAAAGTCAGGTATAAATTATGATTATGAATGCATTAAATCATTTATGGGAACTGATGACTTTCATGATATTAGTACTGAGTATCGTCTTGATTCTCAAAGTATTGCCAATTGTTTTAAGGCCTTTGCCTCTTATATAGAAATTCCTAAAAAGAAGTGGGAAAAGTACCATGCACCTTATAAAGATGTTGTTAATCATGTTCCTGCTAGAAACACTGAAGTTTGTACTGTTGATCCTATTTTGCCTGAAACTTATATTCAGAAAATACCTTTCCCTGCTAAGGTAAAGGAACATTCTATTATAGCTAATTTGGTTAGCAAAAGTGCAAAGAAAGCTGTTTAACCTGATGAACAAATAAATATTGAGCCAGTAGTAGCCATTGTGAAAGACCTTGTCACTAAAAATGTAGAAGATGGGCACATTATCTTTTGTGAAGATGCTTCTAATATTGTCTCTCATCCTAGTAAAGCTAGGAAAGCTAGTGTCCCTGTGCTTTCTGTTAGAATTGGTGATCATTACTATTATGGTTTATGTGACATTGGTGCTAGTTCTAGTGCTATTCCTTATGAGCTTTACAGAGAAATTATGCATGAAATTGGTCCCTGTGAACTTGAGGACATTGATGTGGTAATTCACCTTGCTAATAAGAAAACCATTTGCCCTATTGGTATTGAAAGATATGTGGAAGTTCTTTGTGGTAAGATTAAATATCCTGCAGATTTTTTAGTGCTTGGTTCAGCTGCTAGTAAAACTTGTCCTATCATTTTTGGTAGAACCTTCCTTAACACTTGTGGAGCTATTATAGATTGTAAGAAGGAGAAAGTTTTAACTAAGTTTGATGAATAATCTTATGAGTTTAACTTTTCCAAATTTTCTAAAGCTCCTTATGAGAATAATTTGCCTAATGAGGATTTTAGAGTTGAACAACTTGCTTCAATTGATCCAGTTTATGACCTTAGACCTCTTTTTGATGATTGCAAGTATGCTCATTTTGATGATAAAGTTGTTTCTTGTGACAGTTATATAGTAAACTTTATTCAAAGTGCTAATGAAAGTTATTATGAGAGAGGAAAACATGGTTTTATGCATCTCAATAATATTAAGTTTCCCCGCTTTATGCTGAAAGCTTTGAAGTTCCACTTGTTTTGTCTTCCTATGCTAGTAGCCTTTTGTTTCAATAATTTGTTTTCCCATGAAACTTGCTTGCATAGGAAGTGGGTTAGACTTAAATGTGTTGGATATTTGCTTCTTGATGCTCTCTTTCATTTCAAATCCATATCTCCTATGTGAGCATCATTGAAACTATCATGCCCATTTTAATGGATATAAAGAAAGAGTTTTGGGAGACAACCCTTTTTAGTTTGTTTTTGGTCATTGTTTCTTTGAGTCTTGGAAGTTATTACCCCTATAATAACCGCTCCTTATCCTTTTTGTTTGGTTTTTTTGTCAAGATCAACCTCTTTTGAGAAGTAGGTGAGTTGTGAAAAGTTGTTGTCCTAGGATAGATTTTTGTGCTGCATTGTAAAAATTCGTGAAAGATCTCAGTACTTAGCATGGAGCTGTAATTTTCTGCGCTTGTGCCCAAAGTTGTTATCCAACTTTCGTTAGTTTTGCACTTTTTGATTTGAGCAACAGAAGATTTTCAAAAAAATCAATCTTTGCTTGCTGGTCTGTTTTGATAGATTTCTGCCATCATTTGCATTTGCCTCTTAAATCGATTTCCTTCCATATTCTTTTTGGGATTTTGAAAGGAGTTGCTACAGTAGCTTTTGTTTTGATGGATTTCAGTTGAAATGTAAACCTAAAGGTTCATTGTTTTTGCATACACTAATGTTGCTAATGAAGTTTGTGTGAGGCTTTTTATGAAAGGAACCTTCAAGTGTTGGAGAGAAGGAATCTGCAAAGTCCGTCTCTGAATAGGTAAAAAGTGCTAAAAATAGAAGGTTCGTGAAAAACTTTTATTTTTATATTTTTGCTGTTTTTATTCCGTAGGGAAGGTAATGAGTCGAAACAGGGGAGGAAACGGATCCCGGGTGGGCCACACCTACCAGTGGTGCAGGTCCTGCCTGGCCGCACCACCAGGGGGTGTGATCACTCCGGACTCCGTCTCCGTCCCGTTTTTGCACAGTACCTTTCGTATGTCGTAAAACTTCGTAATATATAACCCCCGGACCCCCCGAGGTTCGTATATCGTGTTCTCATCGTGTTTTTGTTTCGATCCGTTTCTGTCAAGAAATATTCTCAAGTTTAGAGGAACCATGGTCTTCGCCAACGACAAGGGCAAGAAGCCCCTAGAAGAATAAAGGATCGCAGCTAGGCGCAAAGAAATGGATTGGAGCGTCGAGGAGGAAGTAAAGAACATGTCAGCTAGCATGAAGGGACAAACTTCCACAGGATCAAGGGCAAGAAAACCTACTTTTGTAGGGGCAATTAACACTGAACGTGCTTTTTCTCATAATATGCAGGGGATGATGACCTACGTTCCAGACTTCAGTTCCTACCCTGAGGTAGTGGAAGCCCTTCGAACCACTGATGAGTTTTGTGATAAGTACCGAGCTCTAAGGAAGAAGGTCACTGGTAGAAAATGCCCTATAGGTCCCGGTTGGTAAGGGGCATTAGTCCCGGTTGCCCAACCGGGACGGGGCAATCGGGACTAAAGCTCTAACCTTTAGTCCCGGTTGCCCCACCAACCGGGACAAATGGGGGCACACGTGGCGGCATCAGAGCGCGAGGGGGGGTGGAGCATTAGTCCCGGTTCGTAACACGAACCGGGACTAATAACCTGCTGCCGCGGCAGAGATTTGGCCCATTTCTCTGCCGCGACAGAGAATTCATTTTGGCACATTTTGTTGCCGCGGCAGCATTTTCGCCACTTTTTGTGCCGCGGCAGAGAATTCATTTAGGGTTGTTTTATTGTTTATTTAGTGATTTGCACTTATCAATGAAGGAACCTTATATTACATCATGATGACAACATTATATTCAATACACGGATCGAGTTCATGCACTACATACAAAAGTTGCTATTCGATGCTACCGGCCAATTTCTTGAAAGTTGCTATTTTTACAATTCCTATTGTCTATACACAAGAGTAGTATTCCCCTTGTGTGTTTAGGACTTCTGCATCCAAGAATCCCGCCAATTCCTCCTGAATTGCTCGTACGCGATCCTTTGGCAGAAGACCGTCCCGTAGACGTTCGATCTGATTTAAAAAAGGAGTCAGCTTATATGAATGAAACTAAACACAATTTGATTGTAATTAAAAACTATAGAAATTGTTTACGTACGTGGGGTTGCTCTAAATTTTTGCCCTTCTCATCGCACATCTGCCGGATGAACTCGCATACATAGTATCCACATAGATTGTTACCTGGTCCCTGCGTCAGGCACTTTACGAGAACAGAGTTCAATCAAAATAATAATCAAGCATGATAATAACTGTATCAAAACTAGAATCAAAGAGATGCGCGGATATAGCTAGTGGTGCTTACATTTAGTGGTTGAAATGTAAGATCCTCTTTCCAAACACTCCTAGCCTTCTTGGTGAACTGTTTCCAAGCGCTACCCGGCGTAAAAAACGAATAAAATAAGTTATTAAGTACTTGATATCATAAAATTCACGAACGTTGCCGATATAGTGTCGTAATGATTAGAATTACCGCTAGAGAAGTATCTGCATGTCCTTCCACGTCTCAAGGGGTTTATGTTTCGAGTCCATGACTAGTACACGCCCTTTGTCAAGTTGAATGATTAACAGAATATAGTGGAAGCTGCAAATGCATAACTAATCAATTATATACTTAACATCGAGTAAGCGAAATAGAAAGTGTATACAAGACAATAACACTCACTCGAAATTGTAAGGAAATAGTATTTCCCTTTTGGTTTCTTGAAACCTTAACGCGTGTACTATATTACCCTCCGTATCCTGGGGGCTTATTTTGAGATTATCTTCATGAACCCAATATGGGTCAATGAAGCCAATGTCATAGATTTGTCCTCTGCTGCATTCGAGAATCTTCATTCTGCATATTACAGTATGATTATATACATGCAATAAATAAAATAATATAGCTAGAGACTAAATTAATTACAGAATTAGTACTTACAGACAATAGGCACTGATGATCGATTTGTCCAAGGCGTCTTGATTGAATAATTGAAATATTTTATCAAATTCAATGGATATCATGTCATCCTTATATTTCCCATGATGCTTTTTTGTAACCCTCAGCACTATGCAGTTAGCCCCGGCCCTTGTGGCATGCATGTACCAGTTATGCAATCTTCGTATTTTTGTTGGAAGATTGTTTACCTCCTCAGGTTTGACGAGAGGTTTTCCGTACTGGTATTTGTATGCTACTTCACTCACGGGGAAGAACTCTAATCGATAAGTATCTGGCAATACTCATACCTTGAGCAGCGGCTTCTCCGTACAGTAACCACTGGATTATCTTGCTTCGCCCCATATTTGCTCGACCCCACATTGGTTTGAGAAATCACCTTGAGAGGGCGCAAGTCTATTTTGCTTGTTCTCCGAAATGGGCAACAGATTTCCCGCTTGCATCAGTACTGCTCTTCGAGGCTTTTTGTGCCGCATGTGACTTGAGAATAGAACGCTCATAGTCTGATGACAGCTTTGGCTCGGTTTGATGAAGATTCTTTAGCATTTTCAACACTTTGGCTTTTTCTTCTATGGTGCTGGGGAACTCTGGCTCTTTCGGCCGCCTCGACTAGCAAAACGTTGCTTCCGCATCAACGATCGCCATCTCCTCTTCAAGATCCATAAGCTCTCTTGGGAGGAACCGTTGGTACTTTTCGAAGAGGCTCTTGTTTACGTTTCGGCGATCGTTTACGACGCATAGTAGCGGTACGCTTACGCTTTTTATCCTGAGGCGCCGGCGATGGCTCCCGCCACTACAAGAAATGTGTTAACTTGTGACCTTCTCACAATGACGAGAAATTAAATCGTCATAGATCTATGACGTTTTGTACAAGATGGTCACATACTAGTTGGAGAGGTCAAAATCCTATATAATTACGACGATTTGTGTCAAAATCGTCGTAATTGCAGCATATGAAATCGTCATAACTTCTAGAATACAGCTTAGAGCCTTATTTATAGCTCGTTATGACCAACTGAAATCGTCATATCATCTAAAATGTGATACATTGAATTGATTGGATATCCACATCAGCGATTTATGCCTACGTGGAATGTCTATATGTCAATTTTTATATATGTATATGTCCATGTGTCATCATGCATCTACCTTACATGTAAGCCCGACTGACACGATGAACATTTCACCAACTATACAATCGGGACCTGCTTATTCAGAAATTAATTGCAAAAAAATCTGCTCAAGGGGATCGAACGCGCAACCTCTCGCTCGATCTGCAGCGACGTGAACCACCACGGTACCACGATCGTTCTGTTCAAATCCAGCGATGAGCTATTAGAACAAACCAGTCAAATTTGAGAATAAATGGCGCGGGCGCAAAAATATGGGAGCCGCTGGGAATCGAACCCGCGACCAGCATAGCAAACTCTGCAACGATGCGAACCACTACGTTACACAATCATTTATGTTCAATTTCCGCGCAGTGTCCTATTAAAACAATTGTCCCACATCCGAGAACAAATGCCGCAAAAAATTGGAAGCCACGGAGATTCGAACCCGCGACCAGAAAGGAAGCACCAGCCCTAGTGACCAACTCGCCAAACACGTTTTGGTGTACAATATCAGCCCTCACTCCTATCTCATTATTCATCACCTTGGCCGGCCTCAATACACAAATCCCAAAAAAATTCTCGCAGTTGGGCCTGGGCCGAAGGAGCCCATAACGCCCTTTAGATTTTGCAGCATCGAATGGACCATAGTCCAATGATTTGGTATTGAGGGGAAATATGTCCCATAAGTACTTTAGTCCAAAAATATTTTTTTTCAAATTTTAAAAGGTTTTGAGTAATTTCATCGTGCATTTTGGATACGATCTCGGATTGAGGTGACCCGAAAATCAATTTGATTCATATCGATGAGACAATATCTACAGCGTTGGTGACCCGAAAATAGTTTTTTCAAAAAATCACGGGCATCAGATCATATACCTGTAGTTCAAATCGGACCCACTTCCTACTGATTCGGTAGGAATTTGTTTTTTTTTCATGGGTGGACGAAAAGGTTTTAGAGACCCCGGTTGGGACATTTCTCAATGTAAGGTGTCCTAATATTTTTGAAAAATAGGGTGGTAGCATTTTTAAACTTTCATTTGGTGGTTTCTTCACAAAACGACCCGTTTTTTGCGCTCGGAAAATGGAAAATGGATCGGACCGTTTTTTATTTTTTATGCCCGTTTCAAACTATGGTCAAAACGGCGGACATGAAGGTTCTTAGCTAGAGGCCGAGCCTCGCTAAACTTGCATTAGATCTCTGAAGAAACATGATATTATGATTCTAAAAATGATTTTTACCAAAAATCATGAGCATCGGATCATGTACATGTAGTTCAAACCGGACCCACTTCCTACCGATTCGGCAGGAATTTGTCTTTTTTGCCAGGGGTGTACGGAAAGGTTTGAGATACCCCGGTTGGGACATTGTCCATGTAATGTGGTCTAATATTTTTACAAAATGTGGCGGTACCATTCTAAAACTTTCATTTGGTGGTTGCTTCACAAAACGCCCCGTTTTTTGCGCTCGGAAAATGGAAAATGGATTTTCCGTGCGTCGAAAAGGAAAACTTCCTCCTGCAACATTTTTCTTCATGCCATGATATATATGTGTGCACAATATGGGCACATTATCACAAACTATGCTCTGATTCTAGCCATAACATTGGTCATTTGACCCGAAAGCCACGAAACCTCGAACATGATAGGTCATTTTGTGAAGGGTTTTTTGAGACATACTCAATTTACCAAGTTTGGTATTTTTCCTTGCAAATATGTCACATAATAAGACACCACGCGAAGGATTTGCGTTGATCGGACCGTTTTTTATTTTTTTATGCCCGTTTCATACTATGGTCAAAACGGCGGGCATGAAGGTTCTTAGCTAGAGGCCGAGCCTCGCTAAACTTGCATTGGATATCTGAAGAAACATGATATTATCTCTACTATCTAAAAAGTACAAGGCTGTTCCGTTTTCTGCCAAGGTTCCACTACGTCGTGGGTTTCGTCCACCAGGCAACACACACCCCGTTCGTTTTGTCCAGGCAACGGATGGGACGCCAATATGGGCCTTAATGACCACGCACATTAATCACAATTGATAACGCCTGTTTTTTCGTGGAACACCACAATCCACGCCTGGACAAATTTGCGCGTCAATCACGCTAGCGTTTATTCATGCGCCAATTAATCTCGCGCTAGCATTTAGTCATGCACCAATTAGTCGTTTGCACGATCCCGTCGGGCACATGGTATATAAAATGCACCCAGATCCGGTCACTCAACCTTACCTAATTCTGTCACACTCGAGGTCACAAGGACCGACCATGTCGTCTCGATACAGCCTCGGATGCCCCGGCTCAAAGAGGGTGATGGCACCACGACCGGACTGCTCTCTTCATCCGCCTCCACGACCGGGACCTGCTCTCTTCATCGGCCTCCGCTCGAAGGGAAATTCTTCATTTACGCATATTTTTAATTGACACATTATCAAATCAAAATCATTGATATGTGTCTTTCTAAAGAGCATGTTAGATTCCGATGGGTTGAAACCTTGCACATGCATAGCAGATCCTGGGAGACGATGGCCAAAGTTCTTCTGACGAATCAAACAGACTTAGCGGGAGATATGATCTACCATGCCGCCCTCGCTGACCAATCTGTGAGAAGAATTCTCTAATTACTAAGTTACATGCATTCTTATTTTTTATATTCCTTGCTATTCCAAACATGCAATGTTATCAAGTAGATAGTAGCCCATACCTGGACATATCATGTTCTCAAGGTGACATTCTTTCCTGTTTCTCAGTACATACACAGTACAAACCTGTGGATATATGGGAGATAATTAGTATATGGAAGTTGATGTCTATCTTTAAAGGTGTGAGAATAATTAGTACTCCCTACGACCCATATTAGTTGACTCAAATTTGTCTAGATTCGATTGTATCTAGCACTAAAACACGTCTAGATGCATACGAATCTAGACAAAACCAAGTCAACTAATATGGGTCGGAGGGAGTACATGGAAGATGGTCTGTAACTTTAAAGGTATGAGGATAATTTTGCAAGCACCAGAATGCAAGCTTCATCATTTGAACTGCTTGCTCATGGTGTACGGCCATGTCATCACTATGGTTGTCAACCAAGTCAATAAGTTGGTAATTTTGAGCTTTTTCTCGTAACAACTTGATGAGCTGGACACTCTCATCCGCTCATCCGATAATCTTGATGAGCCAGAGAACCAAGTAAAACCTGTAGCAGGTCATGTCGACGATGGTTGTAGACATATCCCATAATCGGATTGTGATGTATAAGCTTTTGTGATAAATGATCTTCTGATTAAAAAGGTGCTCATTCCATATGATCTATAATATTTGTGTTCTTTGTTTTCAAACCAACTTATTAGAACATATAGCTTATCTCTACGCAAATTAAACTAGATTGTTTTAACAGGGATAAAATGGACGTTTGTAGCATATGGGCGCAAGCAAATCGTTTCAACATCGAGCGGCATGTCGGCAAGGTATACTTCTTCAAATATGTGGGGTTCCAGGCGAGTTATAGAAAACATACTAAAAGGGGTCTAGATACACTCCTTTTACAAAGCTAAAACATCTTATATGTTGATTTGGAGGGAGTATGATTTTTTTGAGGATAGCGGATAGCAAGATGCAGAACATAGAAAACCATATAGCTGGACCATTTAGCACGCCCAACTTAGTAGTATAATAGCTGGACCATTTAGCACGCCCAACTTAGTAGTATAATAGCCAGACCATTTAGCACGCCCAACTTAGTAGTATAACACATAAGCCTCGGGAAGCATATTAATTCAGTAGACTATGACAATAAATACCGATTTGACAGATCCATATGCACAAAGGGTTCATGATGATGAAAAGTGTTTGTAGATGCTCTCACTCATCTCCCATAACAAGCAGTCAATAAATTTAAAAGCACATGAATTCCTCGTCATTTCAAAAGTCAACATCTACAAAAGAAAAACAATTTTGCACTCTTTTTTCATGCAAATAATAGCACCAGGAAAGAAATGGGAACATAATTACCAACCCTTGCTTCTTGGATAACAGAAAGACATAGTAAGTTTCAACAACAAATGCGAGAGGCTACCTGTATATAATGAATTTGCCATCCGAATAGCACACTCCTTTGTATCTTGCCGACCAAATAAAACTGAATCCTTTTGATTAACATTCCTATGTTTTTCCTTTGCAGATGGATTCTCCGACAGTCCGATGGCGTACTCCTTTGAGAGACTTGCGAACACCGTCTACACAAGTAGAAACGATGATATAATGTGTAATCATCACCGATGTTCAAATACTAACTATATGGTGTATTTTATTATGTGTTGTCAACACCGTGATGGAGGGAACTTACGATGCGAAAGAACTCAATAGACAATGTGCTCGGAGCGATATGCACGGATGGATAAACAAAAGAAAAATGAACTACTTAAGAAGCGTGAAGCCTATCACCAAAAGAAAGCTCGAGTAACACTTAATACACAAGCACGGATAGTCCATCCGCACTCTCTCAAGTACAAAGCACGCTCTTTGTTATAGGTGCACTTTACAATTATGTAATCTTTTCTGGATTCAAGTTTATAATGCAACTAAACCACTTGACCCTTGATTTTTACCAGAGAAACCGGTCGAACAAAGAAAATGTAGTCCACGGTGATAATGAAGCATCTGAGGCAATAACTTCATGTCTTCTCAAGGGAAAGAAAGCTTCATAGCTGGTATGAAGGCAACTAATTTCTTACTAAATTGAACACAAGTATGTTAATATTCATATATATAATGATGGGCCCACGTCATTCATCGTTCATACACAGCCCATAGATTCAAAAGAGCGGAGGAGGCAACGAGATAGGGAAATATATGCACAGATAGATAGCACGAAAAAAAAGAATTACTGAAAAGACAACATGAATCCCGTCAAAAACAAAAAACATCGAAATGAAACAAGGAAAACAAGGATCCAGTTGAAGATAGTGAATGGCTTAGCCGAAATGATAACAACCCGAAGGCGGTCAATCCATATGCCACTTCAAGTTCAAGAAATCATCCTAATCGACACGATGGCAAGTCATTCCTGCTTAAGATGAATGAAGTGACTCGTACATAATTAATACTCCCTCCGTCCTAAAATAGATGTCTCAAATTTGTCAAAATTTGAATGAATCTAGACACTATTTAGTATATAGATTCTTGGACGGAGGGAGTACCTCGCTAATTGTTGAAATTGTGTGGCAATATAGATATGAAAGCAACTGGAACTTTCCGTGAAACTAACAACTACAACTTTCAAGTCACAAGGTCTGTACAAGTATAACTGATGAGAAGCATGATTCTGATATCACCGAAACAAATGTGAATTTGTGCTTAGAACACCATAGATATAACAAGAATCTCGGAATGTGGAAATAAAAAAAATTTAATCTCTGGAAAACTTACACTGATGCATACTCATGAGGATTGACAAGCGATGGAGTTGGGTACTTATCCTCAATGACCTGAGTGATCACATCAGAACTACGAATCCATTTACCATCACCACTGTTAAACACAGGAACCTTTATCGGTTTATCCCCCTCTGGGTTGATCTCAGAAACCTGAAAACAGTCATTAGAGAAGGTTAGTTTAAGAAGTTTGCAAACAGGGATAAGCTCCAAACACAAAATAGGAAAAATTAAACCCTTGGCTCCACATAAATGTTACTCTAGAAGATGCAAAACACGATCTTTGACACATCTTTATTGCAACTGCAGCTTTAGAGTATCATGGAAATGGTAACAAACAAATTCACACGTAGAAGCATGCAAACATTGGTAGTTGAATTGTTCATCGTAGCTCATAGTTCTCTTTTCTAAAGTGTCAAGAGTTGGTAATAACTTGAAATTTAAATACCTGAAAATAGTCCTTCAACTCCAAAAGAACCAATTACCTATTTAATATTATTTGTAATAATATCATAAGGATTTCCCATTCATGCAGATTGAAGAAAGAATTATGATAGACACAAGCAATAGTATAACAAAAAAGGAACAACAGTCGATTCATTTGGTACCCCGTCGGGGTCAACAATAATTCGATAAGGTTAGGCACTATTAAAGCCATGGTACACACATGACCATCTCCTGTTTTGGAAAAGCGTGAAGGTTCTTGATCTTTCCATATTGAAACAGAGAAGACTTTTTGTTTATTATTATAGATGTAGATTTTACAGATACAGAGCAGATAATGCATATACAATGGACCAGACTTCTAGAAATAGTAAAACAAATGAATTTCAAACAAAAGAATTTTATTGTAGATTTAGGAAAATCAAATCATTATTAAGCTGGTGAAAAATACTACGCTGGTAAAGTAAGTAGAGATCACCTTCCTTAAAAACCGACAGAAGATTTTCACATATCACCATCCACAAAACACACAGATTTTACACGACACTTGGGCCATTGATTTGGTTAACATGAATCAATCCATCTGCACCATCATGCCTTGCCGAAATATTGTTCTATGCTTCCGAGCCAATCAGCATGACGAGCACACCACGATCTATGCAAACAACTACAAACGGAAATTGGTGGAGCCTGTCAACATATCCATTTGGTCTCGGGTAAGTTTGATGAATAGTTCATATTTACATCTAATTAGCTTCGAAAATGCACAACCGAGAAGGAGAGAATGCAGAAATCATCTTGAGCTAGCTGTAGCACTTGAGGGTGACGCCTCCTCGTTTGTTATGCACGGGAGGGAAGAGGCCAGCAACCGTCGGCGGGAGGGAGGTGTCGGACGAGGCCGTCGTGTGGAGGAAGCGGGACGGAGGCGCCGTGGAAGAGAGAGCAAGCGGCGGGAGAACCGTACATGGTGCGTGGTGTCGGCCCGCAGTGCTTCAGTCAAACTCCATCGTGTCTGGCGACAAAGAAGAGGAGGATGGGAGGGGCCATCGAGGCGCCTGGGGGAAAGTGGAGGAGAGAGGGGGGTGCGTCGCCCCTGGGAGATGGCGCTCATTGGTGGAGAGACGGAGGACAGGGGGCTGGGATGCTCCATGGGTGGAGAGGGGCGGTGCCTTGGGGCTGAACAGAGATAGTGTGAAAAATGGAGGAGAGTAGAGAGATAGATTTTGTCTTACCCAGACTAAGAGCATTTCCATCGGGAGACCCAAAACATGTCCAGCAACGGCGCAGAGTTCGTCGTCCCGGACACCACGCGCGCGACCTCGTCCGGCAACGGCGCGGTCGACGACCACCGGCCGGAGACGCGCACAACTTCGCCCCGCACCGGCTGGAGACGCGCGCAGCTCCCCAAACGCGCGCGCAGGAAAACGAGGTAGGGAGGGATGGAGCTCGACCGGGCACACCGCCGCCGTCCCTCGTCCCGCACACGACGTGCGCGTCCCCGTCCGGCTCGAGGCCAAGCTGCGCTGTGAGCGAGCGGGAGGAAGAAGCAACGAGCGGGAGGGCGGCGCTGCCAGAGGGAGAGGGCGAAGGGCGGCACTGCGAGCAAGCGGGCCGGCGGCGCGAGGCCAGAGGCGGAGCTGTGCGGGAGAGTCAATGCGGTGGAGTGTGGTAGGTGGGAACACGGAAGCGTTTTTTTACTGCCGCCCCTAACCCGGTTGGAGCCTGGATCGAAGGCCACCGGTAGAGATGGTCTAAGCCACTGCTCAAAAAAAAAATATATCTTTTGACCGATCTTCACTTCTACTCCCTCCGTTTTAAAATATAAGATATAAGATATTTTAGCTTTGTGAATAAAATGTATCTAGACTTGTTTTAATACGTAGATTCACTCAACTTTAGGATGAATCTATACACTAAAAGAAGCCTAGATTTATTTTTTTCACAAACCTAAAACATCTTATATTTTGAAACAGAGGGAGTACTTCTTCCATTTCTTCAAAATATAAGATGTTTTAGATTTGTGAAGAGAATGTATCTAGACTTGTTTTACTGTATAGATTCACTCCAAACATGAGTGAACCTATATACAAAAAGTAGTCTAGATAATTTACTTCATAAACCTAAAACATCTTATATTTTGAAACGGAGGGAGTACTTTGTAAAACTGTGGCAAGCATATAACCGTGTAACCATACTACTGATGAATTTCAATTTATCATCTACTCTTTGTATTTTGTACCGGTTTTGTTATTTCTCAGTCAACTGAGGGATTTTTTAAGTCTCAGTCACCTAAAAAAATGCAATCGTTTGTTAAAAAAATATACAACTCGTTCCAGTTGTTAGAAAAGTGCAATTGCATTTTTCTAGCAGAAAAGTGCAACTCGAATGAGATTTGAGATTTAAGAAAATCTCAATCGACCAAGACATAGACAAACCACGGACAACATGAAGAAAAATAAACATTATCATTTATTTTTGTGAATTTTCACCTATATACCCAAACTTGATTCTGTCAATCTTCATTTTAAATTAGTTGATCCTAATATATCTTTTGTGTATAAATATTTATACTTAGAGCATAAATATTTTTAAATTATTCTAGAGATATTGACTTTCCACTGAATTGCCTTAGGTTTCATTTTAAAGGTTTGAATTGTTTCCACAAATTTTGCCCCATTAGTTTGATATTTTGGACAATTTAACCATTTATGTATACTTTTTATTTTGATACTATAGAGATATCCAACTTTCCATCTTATTGAATTAGATATTTCATAAGGGAAAATATGTTTTAAAGCTTTGCCTTAGTTTTTTTTAGTGACTTGAAGAAACCATTCATATTCAAATTTGTCTTTTTAGCGTTTCTCGAGTTATACAAATAGTCAACTTTTAAAAATGTATTTCTAGACTATGTTGAGCATAAAGCACTTAGTATATCATTGGTCGTGATAGAACGGTGATAGAACGGTAGAAGGACTGGTGGACGGTGAGGAAACCCGTTAGGATTATTGTCATGGCGTCAACCACTACACTATAGTTAACCAGACACAATGTCTTCCTAAAACAGGTCCATCATTTGATTTTGTCTCCGAAAATAGACCATGAAGTTTAAATATTATATGTATCCGTGGCAGCGCACGGACATTTTACTAGTGAGTCTAAAAATGATTTTTACCAAAAATCATGAGCATCGGATCATGTACATGTAGTTCAAACCGGACCCACTTCATGCCGATTCGGCAGGAATTTGTCTTTTTCGCCAGGGGTGTACGGAAAGGTTTGAGATACCCCGGTTGGGACATTTTCCATGTAATGTGGTCTAATTTTTTTACAAAATGTGGCGGTACCATTCTAAAACTGTCATTTGGTGGTTGCTTCACAAAACGCCCCGTTTTTTGCGCTCGGAAAATGGAAAATGGATTTTCCGTGCGTCGAAAAGGAAAACTTCCTCCTGCAACATTGTTCTTCATGCCATGATACATATGTGTGCACAATATGGGCACATTATCACAAACTATGCCCTGATTCTAGCCATAACATTGGTCATTTGACCCGAAAGCCACGAAACCTCGAACATGATAGGTCATTTTGTGAAGGGTTTTTTGAGACATACTCAATTTACCAAGTTTGGTATTTTTCCTTGCAACAATGTCACATAATAAGACACCACGCGAAGGATTTGCGTTGATCGGACCGTTCTTTATTTTTTTTATGCCCGTTTCAAACTATGGTAAAAACGGCGGGCATGAAGGTTCTTAGCTAGAGGCCGAGCCTCGCTAAACTTGCATTGGATCTCTGAAGAAACATGATATTATGAGTCTAAAAATGATTTTTACCAAAAATCATGAGCATCGGATCATGTACATGTAGTTCAAACCGGACCCACTTCCTACCGATTCGGCAGGAATTTGTCTTTTTCGCCAGGGGTTTACGGAAAGGTTTGAGATACCCCGGTTGGGACATTGTCCATGTAATGTGGTCTAATATTTTTACAAAATGTGGCGGTACCATTCTAAAACTGTCATTTGGTGGTTGCTTCACAAAACGCCCCGTTTTTTGCGCTCGGAAAATGGAAAATGGATTTTCCGTGCGTTGAAAAGGAAAACTTTCTCCTACAACATTATTCTCCATCCCATGATACATATGGATGCATAATATGACCATATTATCACAAACTATGTCGTGATTCTGGCCATAACTGTCCTATGCCCTCTTTTTGGCACTTAGAAAATGGAAACTTTTCCACAACCAATCAAATCACAGCAAATCACCTCTCATAGATCGCCCATTCTTATTTAATCTGAACCGTTCACTGCTCATCCAACAGCTTAGTCTCTCAGTGAAGAAACACACATCCCACCGTGCCCGCTGCATCACAAAGTCCCCACTTCCCAGACCCGCGCAACCTCCTACCTCACTCCACATCCACAGCAGAAACACTAGGCCCTATCCTCCCCTCTACCGCCGCCACCACCTCGTAGCAGATCCCTCGCGCTGATGCCCACCTCCTTCCGCTCCGATGCCCACCATGCAGCAGATCCCCACTCCCTCGCACAGCCAGACCCACCCACGAGCTCCGTCGCCTCCCTCCTCTCCTCTCCCACCCACCCACGAGCCCCGCGTCCACTCCACCTTGATACGATCCCCTCGCCATCTCCTCCTTCCCCGGCTTCTACTGATCACACCGTCGGCTGCCACCGCCCCTCCTCCCTCGGTACCACCTCCCTCCCTAATGAGATACAAACCTCGTCTGAACCAGATCTCCTTGCCGCCAGTCGCCCGCCTCGCCTCGATCTACCCAGGTAACTACCCATATGCGCTTCCCAAGGCTAATCGGCCGCCCCACCGCCTCGCGTCGGATCCATCTTCTCGGAGCCGTCGAGTCCGGAGTGGGCACCGCCGCTCTACCGTGACGCCACCCATCTCTCCCTCTTCTCTTAGGCCCCATCACCTCTTTCTCAACCTCCTCTATCCACGCATCTATTGAAACAGGAATCATGTGAGGATCTCAAGACGATGACGGATGAGCATGGCGCTGGAGGTGGGCGAGAACTTCCGCATCGACGGCGTCGCTTCATAGGAAGGATCTCGTTCGGCCTCGCCATCGACCGCCTCCCCCGCCATGGCTACACCGTCCACCTCGCCCTCGACCACATCTTCAAGATCCGTCTCGCCGGAATGGCGCCCCCAGATACCGACGACGCCACAAAGGAGAGGATCCCCAAGATCTGTCCCCGCCTCTTTGACCATGAGCGCGATGAGGACCCAGACGACGCCTCGGTGGCAGCAAGGACCCGGACCAGGCGCTCACCTACCTCCACCGCGCGTGCTCCCTCGCGTCACCAAAATCTCCGAGGTACATACACTGTAGTCTGTACTGGCTTTGCTGCTAGTAGAAATTTTCATGAATGTCAATCTGATGAGTGATTGAAGGGGGTAGAATCCCTTTGCACTGGTGATCGAAGTCTAGCTCGCATCAATCGTTTAGATAGAGAGAACTTGTTGGAGATGTGATGTCTGTCTATTGGAGAGGATAGACCGAGCCTCTTATCCTTATATGCTATGGAGAATTAGAGATATGTTCGAGTCTATCATAGATGCATGCTTTATATTTCCAGCAGGTCATGAGATTATTTCCGCCTTACCTCCATCATTTTGTTCTATTATGTCGCCTTCCTGAGATGGCGGTAGAACCATTCCTGAATTTTTATGTCTCTGTAAGTAGGGCACTAAATGTTACACCAAACAGTATGATATGATATACACGTCTCCAGAACTCTTTTATCATTCGTGCTGGAAATTATATGCTACAATTATGATGCGGACATAATTGTGCTGGAATATTCTACATGATACATAGAATATTCCCTTTAATGGATCAAGACCTGCTCATTTATGTTCCTACTCAGGATCTGTTGTGTGCTTCTAGATGCATGTCATGAAATGGTGATAAGAACTATTGTCATATATCTGTACTAGTTGAATCATTAGTGTACAGTTGTTCCATAAACACTAGTCATCTACAAATTGATCTTGCTTTGTCCAGATTACTCCTATCTCAAAAAAAATGATATGCTCCAGACATTGGTTCACTATACACTAAAGGCACATTTGTTGTCTCTTTTGATAGTCTAGCATCTGATTGTGCAGTCAGGTTTTGTACTTGTATATTTTCTTAATGATTCATATATGATATAATCCAAGCCATGCATTTCCCAAATTAGTACATGATCTGCTACTGTCTTCTTACAAGTGTATTACTATGGTATGCAGGGGTTTGTCTATATCATTATTTTTAACTTGGTACTATATTAGGTAAGAAGAGCAAGGCTTGTGGTGGTATATGTGATGACCTAAAGGACAACAGCGATGTCGACAGCCTGTGCTCGATGTTCATGTGGTGCTTGCAGCTTATAGTCTCTTGATTGAATAATTTTATTTTTCTTTCATGCGGCTTTTGGTACTTAAACTATTTGCTTGCTTCTATGCCATGATATTGGTATATTTAGTTTGTTAGTCTTGTTGATCCTTGCCATGAGCTCAAATGGTGTAGTAGTATAAGAGCTAATGTGTAGTAATTCTGTCATATCTTATTTTTGCCACGCAATGTTCTTGCTATATTGCTTTTGTTGTATTTTTAGGCTGCTCTTGAACAGAATATTGTTGGTGCATTTGGCATGTTTATTTATATATCATACATGAGACTTAAGTAGATCCACAATCGGTCAATACTGATGTTACCATTCTAGAGTTAATATACATGCTTGAGATGCCATCCTATTTTCATGCTCTCGTTCTTGTGTGCAAAAGCTTGCTAGTCAGTAAATTTTGCAACAGGTTGATCTGAATATCCATCTCCTGCTGCTATGATAGTTGAAACCCACCTTGTGATGTTCTGAGTCTTCTAGCATGTGATGTTTAATGTTATCTATGCTACTTTGAATTACGTTTCCTGCACAACCATGTACTTTCAGTTACCGAAGTTATTTTTAATGCTGGTGCCTGCTATTTCTGCAGGTTAACCTGAGTTCTTTCTCAAGTCCCATGAATTTTTTTAATGCTGGTGCATGCTATTTCTGCAGGTTAACCTGAGTTATTTCTCAAATCCCATGAAAAGGTAAAGGACTCTCATAGAATGCAGTAATTCAAATATGTCGATGTATAAAATATGCTTCATTCTTGTACTACCATTTATCCTGTAAATACTTGATAATTGGTGTACACTATTTCTATTTCTCTCAATGCTGTGTGTTTGCAATATCACATTTAATTGTTGCACTCTCCTGTCAGTGAAGATGTTATGCTTAAACAATGAAAATTGCACTTATTTCTGTTAAATAGTGAACTTCTTGCATTCCATTTATCTGCCCTTTTGATTCTGTTTGTAATTATTTTGTTGGGACTGTTGCAGATACCCTATTGTTTACAGGAGCTGCGGGCTGATCTGGAAGCATGCATAAGTTCGAGAGGATCAAATTGTAGCTAGTTTTTACACTTGCTCAGAGCTTTAGTTCTTGATTTGTAGGTACCAGGTCATCGAAGATTTGATTTCTAAACTAGTTGTAATTTGAATGAGTGGAATTTCATGTGTTCCATCTATTCTGACCAGAATATTGTAATAAACTCATCTTTGCTGTGATGTGTATTTTCTACTTATTGGTACATTTTTTCTATTAATCTGGTGTGATTTGTTATTAATGTGACCCCCTGTCCAAAATAATCTTATTACTGGGACCCACTGTCTATCAGTTCAGACAATTTGGACCCGCAGTTTCTAAACGATCCAAAATAAAATGGACAATATAATGGCTATTTACTGGTGTGACCAGCCCAAAATAAGAAGGCCCAAAGTAAGAATATGTCCATATAAAAGACCAATGCAAAGAAAAACAATGCAGAATAGTTGGGCCGAGCCCATATGGAACCTAGAAATGGGCTGGGCTGATTTTGATTTAAGACGCTTTAATTTCGTCACAATTTTGCCACGTAGGATCGGCCACGTAGGATCTGACTTGGCCAGGCTAGATGACCCATGACGATATTGGATCGTCATAGACGTTATGACGATCCAATATCGTCATATACGATTATGACGATTTTACCAAAAATGTCGTTATAGTTCATTTGCGACGCCCAGCTTTCGACGATCTCAAAATCGTCATAGAATCGTCATAAATGGACTACTATGACGATTTTGTGACGAAAATGGAGGGTCATATATAGCCAGATTCCTTGTAGTGCGCGGCGATGGCTGCACCGGAGATTGGTGAGGCGACGGAGCCGGGTGAGGCGACGAAGACGGCTGCCGCGGCGGCGACGACCTCGCTGGAGACGGGTGAGGCGGCGGCGAAGATGGCCTTGGCGTGTGATTTCGAAGAACGATACATTCCTTCGGCCATAGAATGGTGACGTTTTTTGCCACCCAAAGATCACATCCCTTCACCAAGGGGTAGTGAAGATCCAAAACCTCAAAGGTGGGCATGATTTCATCCACGCCGACAACAGTATCCCTCCGAACCGGACGACGGTGGTAAGTTGGTGTGGGTCCAATTGGTAAGGCATAGCCGACCGCCACCTTCATTGATATGTTCACAACTTTGACATGTAGCTCGCGGTGTCATCTCCGTGATATCATCCACTGGTAGCCAACAGGAGCCATCGCTTGCATCATCGTCATCGCCATTGTCATCACCCGGGACCTCGGTGGAAGCCACACTACTTTTTCGATTATTCGATAGGCCGATAGCATCGAATGCAGTGTGCTGCTGAGATGGGCCGGTAGTACTTTGCTCTTTAAGTGCATTAATTTCATCTTGTTGTTGCTTTAATTGTTCTTCAATTTAAACGCATTCGCTCTTTCGACTTCGCTTCAACCGCCTGTCCTTACTCCTCGGACGGCTTCTATCAGATATTTCTTCCTCTCTTGGGAACCCAGTCCTCCATGATTGGGAGCCTATTGTGCCTCGTGTTCGTCCATCATGTTCCTTATTTCCAAGGGGAGTGTGAGCTCATCATTCTCTCTATCGAATGAAGTCCCCACTTTTAATGCCTTTTACCGCTTTACGATCCTCTCGATTGGCAAGGGGTCTTCTTTATGTCGTATGTTATATATACACCTCCCTTCCGAGTCCAACGTGCCCCCATGCCCGTAAAACCAATTCCTTGGACGTTCTACCCAATCGTCTGTCTCTGGGGTGATCTTTTTATCACGCAGTTCCTGCTCAAGTTTCTCCCACTTAGGAATGCCAGCCCTGTAGCCACCTTGCCCCATAGTATGGTGATACTTCTTGTTAGTATCATTCACCTTATTCGTTTCAGACATTTTCTTAGCTTTTTCTGATTTCTTGTATTCCACAAACTCAGCCTAGAATGGTTTTATCTTCTCAAACTGAATATTCTTGAAATCGGGAGTCTTCTTTTTCACGACATAGTCAAGGTGCAATCTTTTCTTCCAGTTGGTGAAACACTGGGCCATCTTCTTCAAAGCCCACTCCCTGACCTTAGCCTCCATGGCTCTCCCATGTTGTAAGGCGTCCTCAACTGGATCCTCTGCATTTGGATCCAGCTCTATCTTCGGTTTGAAATTAACCATGAGCCTCTTCCACAGTAAATATTTGGCGTGGTTAGGGACAAATAAACGTGTTCCCTCTTCATACGCATTAGCAGGCCTATTCCAATTTCTAATGGTGATCGGGATTAAGTCCCTAACAATTACTCCACATTGTGCCACAAATTTGGTTGCGACAACTTCGGGAGCCGTCGGTTTGCCGTCTTCAGTGACATCTTCGATCCTGAACCTCTCATGGTCTTGCAACTTTTTGGTTGGGCCTCGTCCGCTCTTTTTAGTAGATTCCTTCGATCCGGAGGGCTAAAAGAAGAAATATCATCGTTACTATTTCTATATAGATAGCAGATGATTAATTAATGAATTGATTTATATTACATGCACCTCGCCGGAAATGCCTTCTCGATTACACAAGGCATCGCTTTCCCTCATGAAGGCAACACCTTCAACCTCAAACAAGTTGTCTACTCCGGTAAAAGAGGATCACCTCACCGGAGTTGTTCAAACGTTGATACGCCTAAATTATCTTCCCCACGGATCACACCTTGGATCAACTCTTCCTTTTCTTCGTCTCGACGTGTGGGTCCATATTTCGCATAGGTGGAAAACGAATAAGTCAAAGCGGCTAAAGGAGAAAGTTAAGTACGGTGTTGAGAGATATAAACCCTAATTCAGAAACCCTAATATATACATACACAATAATAAAATGAAGAGAAAGGAAACCGTAGTAGATAGGCACATCGTCGAACCCACATGCACCTAAGTTGCTTGACAATGTGAATCAGGTCTGGGGCTACCCACAGTGACTGACCAGTGGGGCCGAAGACCAATAATACCAAAGTAATTAATAAACCTAATAATCGAAACACGGAAAAGAAAGGGAAACAATCAACACATGGCATCGATGCAATGCTCAAGCAAGTATGATGATATGACAAGTTAATTTGCATTGAATGTAACCCTAAGACATGCTCGACGATTTAATCGGGGTTCCGAGGGGTGAAAACCCTAACTCGGGAAACTCCTAACATATGAGAGGGGTGCATTTGTTCTTCTAATTATACTTGTCATTTAAGTTGTTGAACAATGCATGATTATAGTTTAGATAGATAGGTTTCATTTTTACGAACAATTTGATATATTATTTGTATTTTTCTGACTTATAAACAATAAGTTATTGATGTTACAATATTAAATCATTTTCGAATTAAAAAAAGGCAAATAGTTTTTACACCGGGCGCCCCAGCCAGTGAGATCGAAGGGGCCCCAGTGCCAACTCAGCCTCCACGCGTACAGATCATTTTCCTACCACAGAGAAGTCTACCCACTGAGGCTGACTGATGGGCCCCAGGCCACATCAGCTTCCACGCGAGCATGAGTGACGTCAGCACGACGTCACGCTGGCGGTGAGCTCCCAGGCAGCGGCAGCGGCGGAGATAGCGGGCACCCCTGGACGCGCGGATGGGCGCGTTAGAGAGAGCGTGATGCAGGGAGAAAGGGAGTGGCAGCGCCGCTCCTTGTTGGTCACCGGAGCGTCGCCTCCGTCGAGCTCGAGCGGCGGCGTCGTCGGGAACACGCGGGGAGAGCAGTACAGGAGGAGAGGGAGAGAAAGAAGAACACCGTGAGGATCAGCAGCTCGCCAGGAACACGACGGAGGTGGTGGCGAGGCCGGGCGAGCTCGGGAGACGCCGGAATCGACGGAGGCGACGCGCGGACGGAGCTTCCAATCCAGGCGATTGAGGTCACGCGAGGGGAAAAGTAGCGTGGGCGCGGATCGAGGCAGCGGTGGCGGACAACGCGGGTGGCGGCGAAGCGGGCAGCCGCCGCTGTGCGCGTCGGTGAGAAGCGAGAAGTGAGATGGGAAGAAGAAAGGAGACGCTCGATTATAACGAAGGGCCTTTAGTCGGTTGGTGGCTCCAACCGGGACTAAAGATACGTCGATTGGAGCCACCAACCGACGTATACTCAATATTTTCAGCACCAAGGGTTGGCCAAGAAGTCTTTAGTCCGTTGGTGGCTCCAACCGACATATTCTGATTTCAAATTTTAGGTATTCTCTCTGTTCCCGCCTTATTTTTTATTTTGGGGTTTAAATTTGTATTGTTTTTTAAATGATAATTAATTTGGAATTTAGAAAAACTTTAAACATAAAAAGTGTTTGGATTTGAATAAATAATTCAAAACCATTTTCTGTTTCAAAAAATAATTAATGTAACCATTTAAAATATGAACCATTTACAATTAAAAATGAATTAACTTATATTTTTTTAATATCAATTTGGAATTTAGAAAAACTTTAAACATAAGAAGTGAATGGATTTGAATAAATAATCCAAAACCATTTTCTATTTCTAAAAAATAATTAATGTAACCTTTTAAAATGAATTAACTTATATTTTTGAAAATTAATTTGGAATTTAGAAAAACTTTAAACATAAAAAGTATTTGGATATGAATAAATAATTCAAAACCATTTTCTGTTATAAAAAACAATTAATGTAACCATTTAAAATATGAACCATTTACAATTAAAAATGAATTAACTTATATTTTTTTAATATCAATTTGGAATTTAGAAAAACTTTAAACATAAGAAGTGTATGGATTTGAATAAATAATCCAAAACCATTTTCTATTTCTAAAAAATAATTAATGTAACCTTTTAAAATGAATTAACTTATATTTTTGAATATTAATTTGGAATTTAGAAAAACTTTAAACATAAAAAGTGTTTGGATTTGAATAAATAATTCAAAACCATTTTCTGTTTTAAAAAAATTAATGTAACCATTTAAAATATGAACCATTTACAATTAAAAATGAATTACCTTATATTTTTTTAATATCAATTTGGAATTTAGAAAAACTTTAAACATAAGAAGTGTATGGATTTGAATAAATAATCCAAAACCATTTTCTATTTCTAAAAAATAATTAATGTAACCTTTTAAAATGAATTAACTTATATTTTTGAATATTAATTTGGAATTTAGAAAAACTTTAAACATAAGAAGTGTATGGATTTGAATAAATAATCCAAAACCATTTTCTATTTTTAAAAAATAATTAATGTAACCTTTTAAAATGAATATAAGGGACGAGCATCGTTAGAACTTGCATTGGTTCTCTGAAGAAACCACATATTGCGAGTCTAAAAATGATTTTTTCAAAAAATCATGGGCGATAGATCATGTACCTGTAGTACAAACCGTACCCACTTCCTACCAATTCGGCAGACATTTGTCCTTTTTACCAGGGATGGACGAAAAGGTTTGAGATGTACCGGTTGGGAGATAGTCCATGTAAGGTGGTCTAGTATTTTAGGAAAATGGGACGGTAGCATTCTGAAACGGCATTTTTGAATTATCTGAATTTCTAACTATGGTCGAACCGGTGTGCATGAAGATAGGGAACGAGCATCGTTAGAACTTGCATTAGATCTCTGAAGAAACCACATATTGCGAGTCTAAAAATGATTTTTTCAAAAAATCACGCGAGATAGATCATGTACCTGTAGTACAAACCGGACCCACTTCCTACCGATTCGGCAGACATTTGTCCTTTTTACCCGGGATGGACGAAAAGGTTTGAGATGTACCGGTTGGGAGATAGTCCATGTAAGGCGGTCTAGTATTTTAGGAAAATGGGACGGTAGCATTAAAGCGGCATTTTGGTGGTTACTTCACAAAAGCGACCCGTTTTTTCGGAAAATGGAAAAGGGCTTTTCGTGCGACAAAAGAAAACTTCCTCTGCAACATTGTTCTCCATACCAATGTCCACACACATGCATAATATGGGCACAACATCACAAACTATGGCGTGATTCAGACATAACATCGGTCATTTGGACCGAAAGCCATGAAACCTCGAACATGATAGGTCATTTTGTGAAGGTTTTTGAAACGTGATCAATATACCAAGTCTGGTATTTTTCCTTTCAACTATGTAACAAAATATGATACCACGAAGGATTTTCATTGTTCGGATTTTTTGAATTTATTATGCCGTTTTGAATTATCTGAATTTCTAACTATGGTCGAACGGTGTGCATGAAGATAGGGGACGAGCATCGTTAGAACTTGCATTGGATCTCTGAAGAAACCACATATTGCGAGTCTAAAATGATTTTTCAAAAATCACAGGCGATAGATCATGCACAGAGTACAAACGGACCCACTTCCTACCGATTCGGCAGACATTTGTCCTTTTTACCCGGGATGGACGAAAAGGTTTGAGATGTACCGATTGGGAGATAGTCCATGTAAGGTGGTCTAGTATTTTAGGAAAATGGGACAGTATCATTCTGAAACGGCATTTTGGTGGTTACTTCACTAAACGACCCGTTTTTGCGCTCGGAAAATGGAAAAGGGAATTTCCGTGCGACAAAAAGGAAAACTTCCTCCTGCAACATTGTTCTCCATACCAATGTCCACACACATGCATAATACATGATAGGTCATTTTGTGAAGGTTTTTTTGAAACATGATAAATATACCAAGTCTGGTATTTTTCCTTTCAACTATGTAACAAAATATGACACCACGCGAAGGATTTTCATTGTTCGGATTTTTTTTGAATTTATTATGCCCGTTTTGAATTATCTGAATTTCTAACTATGGTCGAACCGGTGTGCATGAAGATAGGGGACGAGCATCGTTATAACTTGCATTGGATCTCTGAAGAAACCACATATTGTGAGTCTAAAAATGATTTTTTCAAAAAATCACGCGAGATAGATCATGTACCTGTAGTACAAACCAGACCCACTTCCTACCGATTCGGCAGACATTTATCCTTTTTACCCGGGATGGACGAAAAGGTTTGAGATGTACCGGTTGGGAGATAGTCCATGTAAGGTGGTCTATAATTTTAGGAAAATGGGACGGTAGCATTCTGAAACGGCATTTTGGTGGTTACTTCACAAAACGACCCGTTTTTTGCGCTCGGAAAATGGAAAAGGGATTTTCCGTGCGACAAAAAGGAAAACTTCCTCCTGCAACATTGTTCTCCATACTAATGTCCACACACATGCATAATATGGGCACAACATCACAAACTATGCCGTGATTCAGCACATAACATCGGTCATTTGGACCGAAAAAGCCATGAAACCTCGAACATGATAGGTCATTTTGTGAAGATTTTTTCGAAACATGATCATTGTTCAGCACACATTTAGTCCCGGATGTAGTCACAAACCGGGACTAAAAATATTTTCCGCCATTTCCCACCTCTTCCCGCCAAGTTTTCCCGCCCTTCCGTTTCTACTAGAGCTTTTAGTCCCGGATGTAGTCACTAACTGGGACTAAAGATATTTCCCGCCATTTCCCAAAGCTTCACGCCAAGTTTTCCCACCCTTTCCCTCTATATTTAGGGTGATCGTGTCATGGCTATCCACACATCCACACCTTCCTCTCTTAGAACAATGGACAACGCCATCGGGCCATTCGACCCTCGAGAGACCGAGGCGCGTGCGCCTCTCCTTGTCCGCGGGCTACCGCCGCCACCGGATCTTTGGCCGGAGGGTTCTGTCCCTCCTGTCCCTCAAGGTTCCGCGCCAGCGACCATCACAAACCACTTCTACCACGAGCTCACGCGGGAAAGGCGGATGGATCCCGGTGGGATCCCAGTGGGATCTCGACAACTACGACACCGGAATGCCTTCTTCGCTAATAGGCGGGAAAGGGAGCTCGCCAGTCGAGGGTGATGGCCCACCACGGTGAACCACAACGGCCGGCCGTCTGCATGGTGGCGAACGTACTATCATCGAAGTGATGCGCTACATCGCTGGGGGAGACCATCCTCGCCTACGGTGCCCACGAGTCCACCCGCCACAGGCCCCACACTGTCCCGGTGGTAGCGGCATCGTCTTCTAGGAGACCCCTCTCCCACCCGCCGTGAATCCGAGGATGGAATGTCCCCTGGTATATTCCATGGATGGGCTGAGGATCCCCGGAGTGGCGGTGTGATGGCGATGATGATGACGGCGATGAAGACCACAAGCTGCGTACTATAGGACTAGGCATGATTATGACTAAAGGGGGCGGCTTTAGTCCTGAGTGTTAGCTAGTCCCGGTTTGTCCCGGTTTTTAATATTAATAAATGTCTTGAGTGTTACCTAATAAATAGAGGGAAATGCCTATATAAAGAGAGGGTTCATATTTAGTCCCGGTTGGAGAAACCAACCGCGACTGAAGGGATTGCGGCAGAGTGGGCCAGGCAACACTAATAATAGGGGTGAGTGTCGACATTATGTCGTGCGGCTTGTACCTTGTCCCGGATGGTGTCACCAACCAGGACTAAAGATGAACCTTTAGTCCCGGTTGGAGACACCAACCGGGACTAAAGATGAGTCAGCACTAATAATAGGGGTGAGTGTCGACATTATGTCGTGAGTGTCGACATTATGCCGAGCTTCTTGTACTATAAATATGCATCCTTGTGAGTCCAGTCCTCCAGCCAGTTTGAGGCATCTCCAAGATGGTTTTAGAGAGCAGGGACACCACTACGGCCAGTTTCAGGGAGATGCCGACGGAGCCTAGTCCTCCGGCATCTCTGAGAAACTAGTCATAGAGGCACTCCCTAATATGTGAAATTAGTTAGCTCCAAGGCGTATTGATCTAGTTAGTGAACTTACAAGCTGCAAGATGGTTTTCGAGAGCAGGGACACCACTGCGGCCAGTTTCAGGGAGATGCCGACGGAGCCCAGTCCTCCGGCATCTCCGAGAAACTGGTCATAGAGGCACTCCCTAATATGTGAAATTAGTTAGCTCCGAGGCGTATTGATCTAGTTAGTGAAGTTACAAGCTGCAAGATGGTTTTCGAGAGCAGGGACACCACTACGACCAGTTTCAGGGAGATGCCGACGGAGCCCAGTCCTCCGGCATCTCCAAGAAACTGGTCATAGAGGCACTCCCGGTCCAGCCACAAAACGGGACTAACACTCAAGACATTTATTAATATTAAAAACTGAGACTACAAAACCGGGACTAAAGGCCACAAACCGCGCAAAAGATATCCTTGGTCAAGCCACAAACCGCGAAAGACATGAACTAGAGTTACATAATATGAGCATGAACTTATTGGCATATGTCATTCCTTATGACCGCTTGACGTAACCATGGAGCATCTTCTTTACTTAACGGAATGCTTGGGTGGTTTTCCGTGAAGGCGGAATTTCATCAAACTTATTATAATCTTCGACATGTCCATCTTGTCCTCGATTCCCACGATGTTTCTTTTCCTGAAAGAACTATGTGACGCTTTGGCTCATTATATGATGTATTCGTTTGCATATTTTTTCTTTTTGATCTGGAGGACATGTCCTTCACATAGAAAACCGAGACACATCATTGGCTAGGACGAATGGTTCATCTCTATAACCAAGATTGTTGAGATCCATCGTTGTCATTCATAACAACTGGTCTATTTTACCCTTCCCCATTCAAAGTTGACCCATTTGCGTGAAACAAAGGGACCTTAAAAGAGACTCCATAGTCTAGTTCCCATATCTCCTCTATGTAACCATAATATGTGTCCTTTTGTCCATTCTCGTCTATTGCATCAAAGCGGACACCACTATTTTGGTTGGTGCTCTTTTATCTTGGGCGATCGTGTAGAATGTATTCCCATTTATTCCGTACCCTTGGAAATTCAATACGAGAAGATGGTGATGCGCCAACAAGTATAGCTGATCTCCAACGGTGGTGTCATTCAAGAGATGTGTCGCATCCAACCACCGAATGACTTCATGTGTTCATCTGAATCCATGATTCGGGCTTCCCGGGTTTTGAGCGTACAATATTCTTTTGTTCCTCGATATCTGGAGCTGCCAAGGTGGAATTATGTAGAACTGTGTAGTGTGCTTTAGTGAAAGAATCCCGTCCCTACATATAATTGCTTTCTTTCCAGTGCCTTTTCCACTTAGTCTTCCCTCATGCCGTGAGTCGAAACACCAATCGGCTTAAGGTCGAATAAAGTCAACACAAAACTCAATGACCTCCTCTGCTCCATATCCCTTGGAGATGCTTCCTTCTGTCTAGCACGTTTATGAACATATTTCTTTAAGACTCCCATGAACCTCTCAAAGGGAACATATTGTGCAGAAATACGGACCGAGAATGGCAATCTCTTCCACTAGATGAACCAGGAGATGCATCATAATATTGAAGAAGGATGGTGGGAACACCAATTCAAACTAACAAGACATTGTACCACATCCTTCGTAACCTTGGCGAGAATATCTGGATTGATTACCTTCGAGATATTGCATTGAGGAATGCACACAGCTTCACAATGGGTACTCGAACATTTTCCGGTAGAAGCCCCTCAATGCAATCGGAAGCAATCAGTCATAATCACGTGATACCATGAGACTTCAGGTTTTGGAACTTTTCTCGCCATATTTATTATCCCTTTATATTAGATGAGAAGCCCGACGGCACCTTGATCGTAAAGGACTTCAAAAAGATTTCTCTGCTTTGGTAAGAGCATAGTAGCACGACTTAAGTGACGCCTTTATCCGTCTTGTTATGTGTATGCATGTTCTTTGGGTCTTTCATAATTTGTTGGTCCTCCCGTGCTTCAGGTGTATCTTTTGTTTTCCCATACACGCCTAGGAATCCTAGCAGGTTCACACAGAGATTCTTCGTCACGTGCATCACGTCGATTGAAGAGCGGACACGCAGGACTTTCCAATATGGCAGCTCCCAAAATATAGATTTCTTCTTCCACATGGGTGCGTGTCCTGTAGCGACGTCGTTCGGAACTGATTGACCGCCGAGACCCTTTCCAAAGATTACTTCTATGTCCTTGACCATACCAAATACATCATCACCAGCAGGGAGTTCAGGCTTCTTCCGGTGATCTGCCTCACCTTTGAAATGCTTGCATTTCTTTCTTACGGGATGAGTGGTCGGAAGAAATCGTCGATTCGCCAGGTACACAACCTTCTTGCATTTATGCAAATATGTACCTTCGGTCTTATCTAAACAATGGGTGCATGCCTTATATCCCTTGTTTGTCTGTCCTGAAAGGTTACTAAGAGCAGGCCAATCATTGATGGTTATGAATAACAACCCTCGTAGATTAAATGGCTCCTGTTTGTTCTCATCCCACGCACGTACACCTGGTTTGCCCCACAACTGTAAGAGTTCTTCAACTAATGGCCTAAGGTACACATCAATGTCGTTGCCCGGTTGCTTGGCCTTGGATGAGCACCGCATCATAATGAACTTACGCTTCATGCACAACCAAGGAGGCAGGTTGTAGATACATAGAGTCACGGGCCAGTCTTTGTCGCAGCCTCGCTCCCAAAAGGATTCATGCCATCCGTACTTAGACCAAACCATAAGTTCCTTGCGTCACCGCAAAGTCCGGGAAGTCTCTCTCGATTTTTCTCCACGTGACCCATCGCCAGGTGTCTCAACTTCCCGTCTTTCTTACGGTCTTCTTTGTGCCATCGCAACAACTGGCATGCTCTTTGTTTTCGAACATGCGTTTCAACCTTGGTATTATAGGAGCATACCACATAACCTTAGCAGAACCCTCTTAGGAGGGGCTCTCCTCAACATCACCAGGTCATCTCTGCGATCTTATACCGCAATGCATTGCATACCGGCATTTATCTAAATTCTCATACTCCTTACATGTAGAGGATGCGATCATTAATGCATGCATGTATCTTTTGCACATCTAATCCCGGAGGATGAGAGTCTTCTTTGCTTCGAGGTACTCTCGGGAAGTTCGTTATGTTTTGGAAACTTGGCTTCATTATTTTCAGCATCTTTTCAAATGAGGAGTCGTTAGACCACACTCGCCTTCCATCGCAACAATTCCAAGGTGGTACCGAGCTTTGTCTTGCCATCTTCACAATTTGGGTACAACAATTTCTTGTGATCTTCTAACATGCCCTCTAACTTCAACTTCTCATTTTACATTTCACAGTCTCGCTTTGCATCGAAATGACCCTACCAAGTTCATCAGGCTCATCCGATGCCCGTTCTTCACCTCTTTCCTCTCCATTGTCTTCCATTGTAGTATCATCAGATTCAGAAACATATGATGATAGTTGTTATCATCATCTTCTTCTTCACCATCTTCCATCATAACCCCTCTTTCCCCGTGCTTGGTCCAGCAATTATAGTTGAGCATGAAACCTTTCATAATCAGGTGGCTGCGAATGATTTTCGAGGAAGAGTACTCCTTGTTGTTCCGACATTGAACACATGGACAACGTATAAATCCATTCTCTTTGTTTGCCGTAGCCACATCGATAAATTTATCCACGCCTTTGATATACCTGGCCACCGGTCACCGTACATCCATTCCCGACCGTTCATCTGCATCATATAAGTAAGTTTATCAAAAAATAGGACATCATAAATAGTGAAATAACCAATTCACACTGACACATGAATTGTATCAATGACCTAGAAAAGATAAGATTGCTAACCTCGATCGAGGGAAATAACGAGGAGAAAGCTCAAGTGCGTCTCGGACACCTTCTATATTTTTGTTCTATGAGAAATTCAACGGTATTATTCACTCAAACATTTCAACAAACGCCTTCAATGCATGCATGAGAAAAAACTAGCACACCCCCTCACAGCTTCCACCATTCGAAAAAACAGAGTGGAGGCAGAGGGGGCTGGGGCGTTGCATTTATAGAGGGCAGGGGGTCTTTAGCCCCGGTTGGAGCCAGCAACCGGGACTAAAGGTGCATGCCACGCCACGTGGCTGTGGACGCAATCTTTAGTCCCGGTTGCTGGCTCCAACCGGGACGCATGCCCCCTGGCCCCGTGCCCGCTCCAACCGGGACGCGTGCCATCATTAGTCCCGGTTGGTGGCGCAACCGGGACAAATGCTCTGAGGGGTCGCGAACGGATAGCCCTTTTTCCACTAGTGGGTGGATGTACTTCAAGAGGAGAACAATAGGATTCATAAGATGCTGGAGGGTTTCCTCACCCTGAACACACCACCACCACCGAGGGAGTAATTTGTCATCAGGTTTTGGCATCCCCTTGTTTTGTTCCAAGCTTGGGGGAGTGCCGCGGTATCACATCATTATATTTTTACCTTTTTAGTAGAGTCATATCTTGAATAGAGAAGTTATCATATAGGATGGTTTGTATTGTGGAAGTATCTCTCCTTTAATGGGTTATCTATGTATCCCTTGGTGTGAGTGACTTTATGGAATATTAATGAGAAGTTTCATCTTTTACTTTTTGCACATCTTATTTTAGTTTGCAATCTCTAATATATGATTGATCTTGTTGATTAGTATTGGTATCACTTTGGGAGCATCAAGTAAATCTAAATTGGTTTTGGCAGACTGAGCTCTAGTCAGTAACAACACTTTTTGAGGTTTGAAAGGAAAAGAGAAAAGCACTTACCTGTATTTTATATCATTTTCTTTCTTTCTTGATAGGCACATAAGCTTAGTATTCTTTAGATAAGATCTTTTGTGTTTTCAAGGAAGATTGCATGTTTGACTTTATCACTTGTATGTTTGCTTGTTTCCTTCAATTCTTTTGCTTGCTACCCAGCCTTGCTAGCCAAAAACATGTATTGAGAGGGAATACTTCTCGTGCATCCAATCCTTTAAACCAAAACTTATGCCATCTGTGTCCACCATATCTACCTATTAGCATTATTTCTATTCCAAGTAAATTTTCGATTTTCATCTATCTTTCAAATTAAAAATTCTTTTGTTATGAGAAAACTAGTTAGTAAAGCTCTCACAAACTTGATGGCACACCTTATTTTTCTTGCCCTTAAAAAATTTGAACCATTGTGTCATCTATATTGTATATGCTTGCACCTATAAGTTGCGAATTAGTAGAACCGTGCTGTCACGGGGAACGCTTTCAACACCTATAAATATACCCCGTTGATATCATGCTCTTTGGTTTATGGATGTCGTCCGTGTGAAATAAAAGGGGAGCTTGCAAGTCCATGGAGTTATGTATATGTGTTAGAGAAACGCCTGGGCCGCTAGCCTAAGACATGCCTAATCATGGTGGAAACTTGTACCATAACCATAGTGATCAATCTGTGAAGCATCCTCAATAAAAACCTATGCAAATAGCAAATAAAAAGATCGCTGAGATGCTCACTCTCTGCTTGCCTTGTCATTTTGATATGGGATAGCTCCTGTATCATGGGGCAACGGGTACCCCGTTGGCAGTTCTATATGATACACATGTACTTAGTATGAGAAGAACTTACCAGTAACTAAAGTTGAGTAGCATGAGGAGCGGCCCTCGTACTCAAGGGACATGAGATTGCCAACTTATATTTAGTCAAGCATATACTCCATCTTTGTTCACTTTAACCTTAATCACCTCAAGATGCTTATGACAGGGGAAATGAGAGCTCAAAGCTAGTAAGTAACATAATATGTTGAAAGCTCTTTGTGAAACTTGAAATCCCTTCTTCCCTCTATGAAGGACCTTTCTTTTACTTCTTAGTTGAGTCAGTAAACCTATTATTTTCTATCTCCAGCAAGCAATTGAGTTGTTGTGTTCAATCATTCATATGATGATTTATTCAATCATGTTTCCTATCTTCCTTGTTTTGCACTTTGTTCCTATCTGAATGAGTATTACTTTGAAAGCCATCATTGTGAAAAGCCTTTTATGTTTGAGCAAAAGGACTCCTGTTATAAACTTCTTTACAAAAGCTTTGCTTGAAAACCATGTGTGATTTGTCAACTGTTCTCTAACCAAGAACAAAGTTTGCCATTACCAATTATGATTTATCTTTATGCATATTTATTGTGACTCCCTTACTCGTTGCAAGTTAAGTTATATAATGGTGAGTTGCTATCTATTATGAGTTGTGTATTGGTAAGTGTGATTCTTCTTGTCCGTATTATTTTTATCGACACTTCGCTCCATAAACCTGTGGGCATGTTTACTGAGCTCAGTTTTCGCTTGGGGACAAGCGAGGTCTAAGCTTGGGGGAGTTGATACGTCCATTTTTCATCACTATTCTATATCATAATTTACTGCTATTCATTGAATATTTCATATTAAGAGGTGCTAATCATGTTATTTCATTTATTTTTGCATGTTGGATGTGTAGGGGTTCATAGCATGGAAAACAAAAAAATTCTATCGCATGAACACGCACAAGCCAAGATCTATCTACTAGATTGTAACAACGAGTCGATGGAGTACTAACCCTCGAAGATCCAAAGCGGTTAACGAGATCGGATTCTCGTCGGTGATGTAGTCATTCACTTGCCGATCTCAAGATCGCGTAGACAATCCTTCCAGCGCCGTGTTCTGGTAGCGCTCCATAGTCGGTCACACGTACGGTACTCGATGACGACCTTCCTCTCCCTTGTTCTAGCAAGCAGTGGAGGTTGTAGCTCTCTCCTCGCGATTCCGGCAGCACGACGGCATGGTGACGGAAGTAGAGGGGAAATTCCGCAGAGCTTCGCCTAAGCCAGAGTGGGTATGGTGGAGTAGAGAGTGCCTCGGGGCTAGGGTTTAGATGCCAAGAGAAGAGGGAAGCCGATGTATAGGGTTTAGGCTAGACGGCACCACGGTTTAGAGGGGATCTAGGGCGCCGGTGGCTTGGGGTGTAGCGGCGGCCAAGGGATTGGGTCTTGGGCACCTTGGGCAAGGGGGATACCTTGGGGAGCACCCCCACCCCTCCTTATATAGGTGGGGGCGTCCAAGGATGTTCCTAACCCAGGTGAAAACCCTCCCTAACTCAGAAACCCTCCCTAACTCGGAAACCATGTTGGGATTTGACTTTTTCAAACTGCCTTTTTGACTCTCAAATTAGAGTTTGATTTCTCTCTTCCAAGTGTCCAGCCAAGTGACCTAGGACATGATGCAACCATTCCACTTTTTCATGACACATCCATGTACCCTTCTCCTTCCGGTTCAGTGGACCTTCTAGACCCTTCTAGAACATTCTGGTGAAAACACCGAAACCATTGCCGAACTTCGGAATTGGACTTTCCTTATATGAATATTATTCTCCGGACCATTCTGGATCTCCTTGTGACATCCCGGATCCCATTCGAGACTCCGAACTACATGCGGTCTCTTTACTCACATTCCATATCCACTAAACAACATCGAATCCTTAAGTGTGTCTCCCTATGGTTCATGAATTATGCAGACATGATCGAGACTCTTCTCCGATAAATAACCAATAGAGGAATCATGAAATTCATATGGCTCCCACATATTTCTATGATTACTTCGTGATCGAATGAATCATTTTCATATGATACTAATTTCCCTTTGTCTCACGATACTTTACTTATCCGAGGTTTGATCGTCGGTATCTCTGCATACCTAGTTCAACCTCGTTACCGACAAGTACTCTTTTCTCGTTTCTGTGATATGTGATCCCTTGTGAGCCAATCACATGCTTGCAAGCCAATTGGATGGCATTCCCCCGAGAGGGCCCAGAGTATATCTACCTATCATATGGATGGAAAAATCCCACTCTTAATCCATGTGCCTCAACACATACTTTCCGAACACTCAGTGCCACTTTTATAACCACCCAGTTACGAAGTAGTGTTTGATGTCATCAAAGCATCCATCTGATGATGGTGATTAACATGATCTCATGGTCGAATGATTTAGGTTACTATGTATTTGAAAGCTTATAGCAAGTGAACTATTTAAATGACTTGATCTTATGCTACGCTTAACTATAGGAGTATGTCAATCACATCTTTCTCCTAATGATATGACCTTGTTGTTAATAACATCTCAATGTTCATGATCAGGAAACCATGACCATATATTAACCAACAAGCCAGTTTAACAAGAGGCTTTACTAGGGACTCTTACTTGTTTACAAATCACACAAGTATTAATGTTTTCGGTTAATACAATTATAGCAGGGCATGTAAAAATTTATCATAAGCATGAATATATGATAATAACCACTTTATTATTGCCTCTTGGGCATATCTCCAATAGTCTCTCACTTGAACTAGAGACAACAATCTAGTTTAAAATCTTTGTGCATTCAACACATATGGCTTTCCGGTGTTGTATGTACATGTGTCACATCCCAAGATTTTCCAAATCTTGTAATGTGAAAGATAAATGAATAAAATAAAACTTTGTTTGATTTTCAGGGCCAGAAGAAACTTTTTGAATCCAATTGGAACTTCAAACCAATTTGGACTAAATAAAATCCTAAAGGGATTTAAAAAGATAACCATTTGATGAAGGAAAATAAAATAATTTAGAAATACCATTTTGGATCTTTTAAATAAAAGGTTTTGGTTTTCAAATGAAATAGAAGTTTTCTAAATAAAGATACTTTTATAAAGCCAAATTAAACCTTGACCAAACTTTTGAAATAAAATATTTCTATTTGATAAAATAGTAAAGGTTTATTCAAAATAAATTAATAAGGATTTAATATCCAAGATTTATTAATAAAGGTTTTACTATTTCCAAAATAACAAAACTTATTTATTTATTTAAAAATAAGTTTTCCAAGTATTTTATATTTCCAAATAAAACCTACTGATTTGGTTTTGAAAATAATTTCAAAATGGAATATAAAATAAAAATCAAATTCTATTTTTGAATTATAATAACAATGGTCTATTTGTTTAATTCATAATGGACCCTAAAATAAAATTATTATTTTTGGTTTTGAAATTTTGGTTTATGTTACTGAATAGAACCAAATTCATAGTTGCAAAGTTTGGTGATTGTTTGAATTGATTTGAACATTGTTTGGTTGTTTCAAATTCAAAACAGAATTTAGTTCAGAAAAAGAAAAAAGTTTCAGGAAGAAAAAATATAGAACCAGACCCAGCCCAGCCGGCCAAGCCCACAAGCCCATCAAACAGCCCAGCTCCCCTCTCCCACGATGAAACATTTTCCACTCACTTCCAGACCCGCAAAGAGACTGACTGGTGGACCCTTTCCCTCACTCCCTTTCCTCGCTGACAACAGGGACCCACACATGCCAACTCACCCCTCTTCTTCCTCGCGACGACCACGCCGGCCGTTTCTGCCAGTGATTCCGCGCGTTAATTCACGAGTAATGGCCGCGTTAATCTCGCCCCCGACCATGCGTACATAAGCACCTCTCCTCCCTCTGTCTTTCCCCTCAAACGCCAACCCCTCTTCGCCACCAGGCTGCTCGAAATCAACTCCAAACCGCCGCTGCTCCGACGAGCTTCCTTCTCCAATTCCGGCCAGTACCTGCCACCCCGTGCCCCCTCGACCTAGCTCACACCTTCCCCACCTCCTGACACATCTGTCCATGCCCCTCGTTTGACCGCGGGCGTCCCTGAGCGTCGACTCCGACCAAGCTCTGAGCGCCGCCGTCTGTCTTCAACTCCGGCAAGTACCCAGGTAGTTTCCGACCGCCCCGCGCCTTCTAATTCACGCACACGTCACCTCCTTGATCTTACGCGTCTGACCACACCCTTTGTTTGCCTCCGCGTGATCCACAGCGTCGCCTTCAACCGCGGACAGAACCATCCGACGCTGACGACGCTTCCGATGAGCAATTGCGACCGTTCCCGTGCGCCCCCTGCCTCGTCGACCACACGTTGAGCTTCCCCAGCCTCCTACGATCTCGGTGAGCACCCCCTCTGTCTACCTTGCTTCCTAGAACAGCCGCTAGCCCGCCGCCTGACCGTCGCCGCCGTCCACCACAGCGCAGCGCCGCCAGTTAGTGGTCTGATTGATTGCGTCCGTTAGATCTAGGTCGTAAGGCTGTAAAAGAACATAAGCAAAGAGGTATCGTATGCCTCTGCGCCGCTCGATCTAAATGAGATCCTACGGTCTGCAGCGCGTGATCCACCCGAACCGGTACCATCCAATTAGGAAGTGCCGCGTGTCACTAGTTCCGTTTAAAAACAGAATTGAAATCAGAATAGAATGAGAATTTCAAACCTTTGTAACTTTTGATCCACACGTCCAAAAATTACAAATTTTATACCATTGGAATCAGTGGAACAAGCCCTAGCCAACCATGGAATTTTTTTAGAAAATAGTATCTGTTAGCTTGTTGGTTTTTGCAGAAACTTTTGAATGCTTGTTTAGATTAGAAAAATGATTCAAAAATGTTTTTGAGTTTAAAAACTTGGCAAAATGGTTTGTGGTGAACTTACTGACCCTAGGAACCAACCCATGGAGTTAAAAAATGAATTTGGTGAAATTTAGGATAGATTAATTGAATTAGTCCATTTCTAGCCAAAAGAAAATAAAGATTTTGGTTATGAAAATGTTTTTATAAAGAAAACTTTCGGAAAATGTTTTGATCAAACCTACTGACCCTAAACACCAAGTTTTGAGAAACAACAACTTATTTTGTGAACAACTTAAAGTTGTTGCTTTGATAAAAAAAATATTTTCCACCATATAAAAATGATGATTTGATTTAAAAATGGTTTATGGACAAAATCCTTTTGCTAATGACTTTGCCACTTAGAAAAATGACCACCTTGGACCTTACCAAGTTTAGAAGCCTAGTGGAGACCATCTTTGCAAATAGGACCATCTCTTGCATGCTTACATGCATGACTTAGATCCCATAGTTTTATGTGTGTGAATTGTTGTTTGGTTGATTATTTGGAATGCTAGTTGATATAGAGTTTGCTTGATTGATTGTAGTGAAATTAGCAAAGTGTGAGACTGGCAAGATCAAGGAGTGAACCATCATTCCCTACCAAAAAGGCAAGTGACACTATCATCTAAAGTCCTACTATTTTCATTATACTTAGTGGATTTTTGAAAACATGCATGAAAAGAATTTCTATACTTATGCTATGCTAAATCCTAATAGGATACCCTATACACTCCTTAGTGAAAATAATGTAGTTGATACATGCTTAGCCATGCTATATTTTGAAAAGAGTTACATGTTGAGATTTTATGAGATTGAGAAAAGACTTATGTTTTATATAATAAAACAAGGACTCAATGAACCACCTGGGTGGCCAAGGATACTTTGAGTTTTGGAGAAGGTGGAAACAAAAGGAACCATGTCTATGGCAATCTCTGTGTGTTGTGCTCCAAAGGAAAACCACCCAGGAAACTTAGAGATTGAACATGTTTCTCCAATTGTGGCTTTCGTGTGCAACCACATGCTATTATGGCTCTGGCTTAGTCAACTACATTGGGGAGACCCATACATTGTCTTTAGTTTACTGGACATGGGGACCTGGAATCCTACATGGGTGCTGTTGACAAAGCTAGCAATGATGTATGGGAGGACCCTTTGGAAAGACTTCGTCACATTCTCAATCTGCCGGTACTCCATCTTGGTGAGCACTAATCCAGCGTCCACTGGTGGCAAAAGGATGGGATTGTGACATGTGGGTAAAGTGTACTCCTTCTGCAGAAGATAATAAAATTCTAAGTACTTAGCCGTGTCCCCGGTTATGGACAATACTGAGCAACTAAAGTTTGAAGCTATGGGAGATCTCGACATTCTAATTTCTAAAATAAAACTTTTAAAGACTTGATGCACTTGGGGTTACCAAGGAGATCAAGAGACTTTGACAAAACTTGATGTACTTGGGGTTACCAAGGAACTCAAGAGATTTTGTTGAAAACATGAACACTTGGGGTTACCAAGGAACTCATGAGATTTTGATAAAACTTGTTGCACTTGGGGTTACCAAGTAGCTCAAGGGATTTTGACAAGGACTTGAACACTTGAGTTTCTACCAAGGAGTTCAAGGAACTTGGAAAAGGAGATTTGACAAAGGACCAAAACCACTTTGAAAAGATAGGATAAATTTTGCTTTATGCAAATGAGCCTTAAACTCTACTTAGCCAAATATGCATGTATTGATAGGATCCACTCATATTAAACATAGTAGTGAAGCTTGCCAATACAATTCGAATGCATTGACCCTTGTGGCTGTAACTTGTAATGTTGCAGGTTTGATTATTTTTAGTGAAGATTTATTGATTAGGATTACAAAGTCTACAACCAACATCTGCCTGTGGCACTTTGAAGATGAAGGACCCCATGACTATAGTTATTCCGCTGCAATGTAATGTAATAGCCAAATGAGCTATGTATGATGTAATAAAATTATGATGTTCCTGGTTATAAAGTTATAGTATGACCTTTGTATCTTGATATTACATCTTAACTGTGGATGCTAGCTATTGATCCAGGGACTAGCATTGCAAACATAGGGGACTCCACCTTATGTTGTGTAAAGGTTGGGGACACTCCCTCTACAGATGGTATCAGAGCATAGTGTTGCCTGTAGGATTTGTAAACCCTAGGATTGGACAATACCCCTTAGAAAAATAGGAGTTGTATTTGTTCCAAAACTTATTTACAAACAATCTTGTAAACTCTTTCCTCAACCATTTTGGTTTCAGCTCTACATCTCTTCTATTTCAACTTGATGGAAAAACCTACCCATGGCCCAAGACTACACCATGTGCAAAGAATGACTTCAACTTCTTCAACTCTAATGACTTCAACATCTTCAGCATGTTCACCAAGGACTTCGAACTTGGATATCACCAAGGACTACAAGTGAAACAAGGAAATCTTACTCAAGATTTAGAGACTGAGGGAATGCAAAAGTTAGAAGGAACCTAGATCATTTGAAGTATTGTAACCAAGAGTTTTTCCCAAGGAAACCATGATCTCATACAAAGAAGAACCAAGAAGGATGGAAAGATCACAAGTGAACCATATAGATGGACCACCATATTTTAGTTAAGACAAAACACACCAACTTATGTGGTGTAACAAAAATATTTTTGTTGCCTAAGTGTGTGCTTGAACTTTGTTGTTTGAGTGAAAAGTTGTTTGAGAATGTTTGCATTGCTTGAGTGAATTGTGATGTGTGTGATTAGAAATTTTTCCTTAGAAATATCTTGCCTATTCTAATCTCCCTTCAACCCAAACAGATGACTACTCCAAGAGACTCCAACATCAAGGTTGATGACACTAACACCAACCAAGAGGACAGCATGAAAGAGCTCATAGCAACCCAACACCAGTTGAACCAAGTGACATCTCAATTCATAGCCAACTCCAGTGGAGAAGATCCAACCCTACAAGGATTTTTGGAAACTCAAGGCCAATTGATGCTTAAGATGACTGATCAAATGATCAAAATGGAAGAAAGCTATCCCAAAAGAGTCTTTGACAACAAGGATGACAGAAACATTATTCTAGATGGAGCCCCAGCTTGCATTAATTGTGGAGACAAGGATCATACTTCCAGGGAGCATGGAGATCAATGCCCCAACTGTGAAGAGAAACATCCTGTTGGACAATGTCCCACCTCTCAAGCTACTTGCTACCTATGTGAAGGAAACAACCATGTTCCTATCCAATGCCCTATCTATTCCCTTGTGGAACAAAGGAAACAAGAAGGATCCAAGTCTACCAAGAAGGTTGATGGCAAAGGAAAAGGACCACTTATACCCCCAAACAAAACAACCCAATTCAAAGGATCAAAGAAACCCAAGAAGCAAAAGATAGACAAAAGCCATGTGCAATGTTATAAATGTAAGGAAATGGGACACTATTCTGGTGAATGCCCAGAGAACCTGAAGAATAAAGAGATTGGCCAAGTAGTGTGCAACAACTGCAAAGAACTAGGCCACTATGTAGCAACTTGTCCACAAGAGCCACGTAAAGAACTCAAGGACATCCACTGTTTGAACATCAAGAACCCAGGACATTATGCAAGCAACTGTCCATAAAAGATGAAGAACAAGTTGAACAAGCCTATGGAGAAACTCAACCTTGGCCCATGAGTCAAGTGTGGAAACCAAGGACACCATGCAAATGTTTGCTTAGAGAAATTTTCCCCAGGATCCCAAGAAGGACAATATGTAATTTTGATTGAAAAATTTTAAGGGTGGTAGTACCGTAGTTATTTTAAGCTTACTTGTAACCCTAGCCTTCCCAAATCTCGGGACGAGATTTATTTTAAGGGTGGTAGCCTGTCACATCCCAAGATTTTCCAAATCTTGTAATGTGAAAAATAAATGAATAAAATAAAACTTTGTTTGATTTTCAGGGCCAGAAGAAACTTTTTGAATCCAATTGGAACTTCAAACCAATTTGGACTAAATAAAATCCTAAAGGGATTTAAAAATATAACCATTTGATAAAGGAAAATAAAATAATTTAGAAATATCATTTTGGATATTTTAAATAAAAGGTTTTGGTTTTCAAAAGAAATAGAAGTTTTCTAAATAAAGATAATTTTATAAAGCCAAATTAAACCTTGACCAATCTTTTGAAATAAAATATTTCTATTTGATAAAATAGTAAAGGTTTATTCAAAATAAATTAATAAGGATTTAATATCCAAGATTTATTAATAAAGGTTTTACTATTTCCAAAATAACAAAACTTATTTATTTATTTAAAAATAAGTTTTCCAAGTATTTTATATTTCCAAATAAAACCTACTGATTTGGTTTTGAAAATAATTTCAAAATGGAATATAAAATAAAAATCAAATTCTATTTTTGAATTATAATAACAATGGTCTATTTGTTTAATTCATAATGGACCCTAAAATAAAATTATTATTTTTGGTTTTGAAATTTTGGTTTATATTACTGAACAGAACCAAATTCATAGTTGCAAAGTTTGGTGATTGTTTGAATTGATTTGAACATTGTTTGGTTGTTTGAAATTCAAAACAGAATTTAGTTCAGAAAAAGAAAAAAGTTTCAGGAAGAAAAAAAAATAGAACCAGACCCAGCCCAGCCGGCCAAGCCCACAAGCCCATCAAACAGCCCAGCTCCCCTCTCCCACGACGAAACATTTTCCACTCACTTCCAGACCATAAAGACCGACGTGGACCCTTTCCTCTCCCTTTCCTCGGCGATAACAGGACCCACACCAACTCACCCCTCTTCTTCCTCGCGACGACCACGCCGGCCGTTTCTGCCAGTGATTCCGCGCGTTAATTCATGAGTAATGGCCGCGTTAATCTCGCCCCCGACCATGCGTACATAAGCACCTCTCCTCCCTCTGTCTTTCCCCTCAAACGCCAACCCCTCTTCGCCACCAGGCTGCTCGAAATCAACTCCAAACCTCCGCTGCTCCGACGAGCTTCCTTCTCCAATTCCGGCCAGTACCTGCCACCCCGTGCCCCCTCGACCTATCTCACACCTTCCCCACCTCCTGACACATCTGTCCATGCCCCTCGTTTGACCGCGGGCGTCCCTAAGCGTCGACTCCGACCAAGCTCTGAGCGCCGCCGTCTGTCTTCAACTCCGGCAAGTACCCAGGTAGTTTCCGACCGCCCCGCGTCTTCTAGTTCACGCACATGTCACCTCCTTGATCTTACGCGTTTGAACACACCCTATGTTTGCCTCCGCGTGATCCACAGCGTGACCTTCAACCGCAGACAGAACCATCCGACGCCGACGACGCTTCTGACGAGCAATTGCGACCGTTCCCGTGTGCCCCCTGCCTCGTCGACCACACGTTGAGCTTCCCCAGCCTCCTACGATCTCGGTGAGCACCCCCTCTGTCTACCTTGCTTCCTAGAACAGCCGCTAGCCCGCCGCCTGACCGTCGCCGCCGTCCACCGCAGCGCAGCGCCGCCAATTAGTGGTCTGATTGATTGCGTCCGTTAGATCTAGGTCGTAAGGCTGTAAAAGAACATAAGCGAAGAGGTATCGTATGCCTCTGCGCCGCTCGATCTAAATGAGATCCTACGGTCATAGCGTGATCCACCGACGGTACCGTCCAATTACGAAGTGCCGCGTGTCACTAGTTCCGTTTAAAAACAGAATTGAAATCAGAATAGAATGAGAATTTCAAACCTTTGTAACTTTTGATCCACACGTCCAAAAATTACAAATTTTATACCATTGGAATCAATGGAACAAGACCTAGCCAACCATGGAATTTGTTTAGAAAATAGTATATGTTAGCTTGTTGGTTTTTGCAGAAACTTTTGAATGCTTGTTTAGATTAGAAAAATGATTCAAAAATGTTTTTGAGTTTAAAAACTTGGCAAAATGGTTTGTGGTGAACTTACTGACCCTAGGAACCAACCCATGGAGTTAAAAAATGAATTTGGTGAAATTTAGGATAGATTAATTGAATTAGTCCATTTCTAGCCAAAAGAAAATAAAGATTTTGGTTATGAAAATGTTTTTATAAAGAAAACTTTGGGAAAATGTTTTGATCAAACCTACTGACCCTAAACACCAAGTTTTGAGAAACAACAACTTATTTTGTGAACAACTTAAAGTTGTTGCTTTGATAAAAAAAATATTTTCCACCACATAAAAATGATGATTGGATTTAAAAATGGTTTATGGACAAAATCCTTTTGATAATGACTTTGCCACTTAGAAAAATGACCACCTTGGACCTTACCAAGTTTAGAAGCCTAGTGGAGACCATCTTTGCAAATAGGACCATCTCTTGCATGCTTACATGCATGACTTAGATCCCATAGTTTTATGTGTGTGAATTGTTGTTTGGTTGATTATTTGGAATGCTAGTTGATATAGAGTTTGCTTGATTGATTGTAGTGAAATTAGCAAAGTGTGAGACTGGCAAGATCAAGGAGTGAACCATCATTCCCTACCAAAAAGGCAAGTGACACTATCATCTAAAGTCCTACTATTTTCATTATACTTAGTGGATTTTTGAAAACATGCATGAAAAGAATTTCTATACTTATGCTATGCTAAATCCTTATAGGATACCCTATACACTCCTTAGTGAAAATAATGTAGTTGATACATGCTTAGCCATGCTATATTTTGAAAAGAGTTACATGTTGAGATTTTATGAGATTGAGAAAAGACTTATGTTTTATATAATAAAACAAGGACTCAATGAACCACCTGGGTGGCCAAGGATACTTTGAGTTTTGGAGAAGGTGGAAACAAAAGGAACCATGTCTATGGCAATCTCTGTGTGTTGTGCTCCAAAGGAAAACCACCCAGGAAACTTAGAGATTGAACATGTTTCTCCAATTGTGGCTTTCGTGTGCAACCACATGCTATTATGGCTCTGGCTTAGTCAACTACATTGGGAGACCCATACATTGTCTTTAGTTTATCGGACATGGGGACCTGGAATCCTACATGGGTCTTTGTTGACAAAGCTAGCAATGATGTATGGGAGGACCCTTTGGAAAGACTTCGTCACATTCTCAATCTGCCGGTACTCCATCTTGGTGAGCACTAATCCAGCGGCCACTGGTGGCAAAAGGATGGGATTGTGACATGTGGGTAAAGTGTACTCCTTCTGCAGAAGATAATAAAATTCTAAGTACTTAGCCGTGTCCCCGGTTATGGACAATACTGAGCAACTAAAGTTTGAAGCTATGGGAGATCTCGACATTCTAATTTCTAAAAGAAAACTGTTAAAGACTTGATGCACTTGGGGTTACCAAGGAGCTCAAGAGACTTTGACAAAACTTGATGTACTTGGGGTTACCAAGGAACTCAAGAGATTTTGTTGAAAACATGAACACTTGGGGTTACCAAGGAACTCATGAGATTTTGATAAAACTTGTTGCACTTGGGGTTACCAAGTAGCTCAAGGGATTTTGACAAGGACTTGAACACTTGAGTTTCTACCAAGGAGTTCAGGGAACTTGGAAAAGGAGATTTGACAAAGGACCAAAACCACTTTGAAAAGATAGGATAAATTTTGCTTTATGCAAATGAGCCTTAAACTCTACTTAGCCAAATATGCATGTATTGATAGGATCCACTCATATTAAACATAGTAGTGAAGCTTGCCAATACAATTCGAATGTATTGACCCTTGTGGCTGTAACTTGTAATGTTGCAGGTTTGATTATTTTTAGTGAATATTGATTGATTAGGATTACAAAGTCTACAACCAACATCTGCCTGTGGCACTTTGAAGATGAAGGACCCCATGACTATAGTTATTCCGCTGCAATGTAATGTAATAGCCAAATGAGCTATGTATGATGTAATAAAATTATGATGTTCCTGGTTATAAAGTTATATTATGACCTTTGTATCTTGATATTACATCTTAACTGTGGATGCTAGCTATTGGTCCAGGGACAAGCATTGCAAACACAGGGGACTCCACCTTATATTGTGTAAAGGTTGGGGACACTCCCTCTACAACATGATTTCTAGTGGTCAACCGATCTTCGGATCCGACACTTTCAAGTCCGTGTGTAATTGCATGTCTTTGCGTCTCTACGCATCACTCATTCTCTAATGAGATGGCTTTGTATAAATTTGGTCCTTTGGTGATACCTTTAGTTCCTTGGGGTTAAAACATGTTGATAATATTTTCATACAATATATCTTCATAGTACTATCTCTATGTGAACTACACCTAGTTTGATAACAAACTCTTGACACAAATGCCCTCTTTTGCTTCTATAATAGCAGTCGTATACTTAGCCTTTTGTTGAAGTATCTGTCACAATGTCTTAACTTTGGAACCCATCCAAATCCATTATGGGACTCACTTTCCATTATATTGTTCCACCCTTAGTTTAGATTGAGATAAACTTAATTTGTACTTTGTGACAAAACTAGTATCAATGTAGTACTTTTACAATGAACTAACCATATATTTGTCACCTCTACAAAAATAATATATTCTTAGTTCTTCCAAAAGATCATAAGAATATCCTTACTATCGTCAAATGATCATCTTATGAATTATTAGGGTATATGCTCATAACATTTAGAGTATAGGACATATCTGGATGTGTACATATCACGGTTTGATTGATAAACTCTCTTTGTGATTTCAATCAAGTATCAATCTATACTTGAATCTTTATTTCACTTACCAAGTGTCAATACACTTGAATTTCGATTCAATCCCTCTATGCGAGAACAACCTTTCTTGTAGTTTCTATATTGAACTTGTTCAATATATCATTTATGTACTCTCGGCGCAACCATATTAGCGTCTCAATCTATCCATATAGACATTGATGCCAAATATTCTGGTTTTGCCTAAGTCTTTCATCAAAATGAAATTCTTAACTTGTGTTAACAAAAGATACATCATTTCCAATAAATTCCACATAATGTATTAGAAATATGTCTTAGCGCTCCCACTTAATTTCTTGCAAATGCAAGCATCTTCATCATCTCCAATGAGATTAAACTCTTTTAACAGTTTCATCATGGTGAATATTCCAACTCCTTGATGCTTATTTCAACCATTGAAGTTTGCATACGCTTTTAGCATCCTTTGAATTAACAAAACCCTTTGGATCATGTTATGTACACGTCCTAGGTGATAATTCTATTAAAAGAACTTCGTTTTGTTTGTTCAACTACCATATAACTGAATTATATGTAATGGTTGCTACATTAATCCATCTAGACTAAATATCTCTATGAAAGATTAAATCTTGTCATAGTCAACCTTTGGATATTGTTGTGAACTCTTTCCCAACATGTTGACTATTTCATAGATGTGAAACATCCATGTCTATTTCTTTATAGATCCAAACACAACTTTAAGGTCTTACACCTTTCCAGAGGGTCTTTCAAGTTCAAAGCTTGATTTCTCGTGTATGGAACTATCACAGATTCTATGGCTTAAAACCATCTGACGTAGTCAAGGCCCATCGTCGCTTCTTTGCATACAGTTGGTTCATCATTGTCAAATAACAATGATCTACTTTTTAAATCCTAGTATTTGATTATTTACCCAACCTACTTGGTTCAATAGGAACTTAGACCTCCGTAACCACAACCTTTGAGGCACGTGAGCCATGATCATTGTTGCTGCCTCCAGAACACTTTTTGGCGCTGCGCAACTTTGCACATATAGCTAAGGTTCCTTTAACCTTATCAAAGTTCTATTGTCCTCCCACTTAACTTTTTACGGAAAATTCCTTCTCAAAGAAACTTGACGTTCTAAGCGACAAACATTTTTGTCTTCGGTGTTATGGAGGAATACTCAATTGTTATTCGAAATAACATATAAAGACATGTTCATCCGACTTTGGTTGTAAACATCTTACTTATGCATTGCATACCAATGTTAAAGAAAGGACAACTTGGGTTTTATCCCAAACCATAACTTTATATGGTGTCATTTCAACGGATCATGATGGAGCTCTTTTCAGTGAAAAAGCGGTAGTCTCTAAAGCTTTCAATCTTTAAAATATAATGGCAATTTTATGAATTACACCTTTAATCAACAAGGTTTCATTGCATATCTCGATTATTCCATACTCGTATGGTGTTTCAGGAAACGCAAATCCACGGAACGATTCCTCAAATCTTAGGTGTTATGCTAAACTTATAACTCAAATATCTTCCTTTATGATACTATCATAAATTCTTTATTTTCTTGTCACATTGATTTTGCACTTCATCTTGAAAGTCTTTGAACTTTTCAAATGTTTCACACTTCATCCTCATTAAGTAAATATTCATATATTCACTCAAATTTTCGGAGAAAGCATATGAAGTTGAAATCCATCGCTCTTGACTACACATATTGGACTTCATACAAAAATATGTACAAGTTCCAATAAGCTAGTCATCCGTTCCCTTTGGCCTATGAATGGAGTTTTAATTATCTCTAGGAAAGTTTCACAAGCGTCATTTGATCAAAAATCAAAAGACTCCAAAATTCCATCAAGCATGGGGTTTCTTCATGTTTTCTTTCCACTATCTTCGAGGATAAACTGTCGGACTCAGGATTCTGATGGAAAAAGCGGAGTTTGGATGCAATTTTCACGAAGATCATAAAATACCACAAAATACATGTAAAATCATATTTTTCCAGAAGACGAAGGATGCCAGAAGGGGAGGCTAAGATGGGCCATAGGGGGCCCACACCCCACAGGCGCGGGCCACCCTGGGCCATGCCACCAGGGGGTGTGGCCACCCTAGCCCACCTCCTGATCCGCCCTTTTGCCTATATCTTCTCCTCAAAACCCTAATACACGAGGGGCAACCACGGAAAGATTTTTCCGCCTCTGCGGGGCAGAAACTACAAAGAGAGAAAGAGCTCTCTGGCAGGTAGATTTCTGCCGGGGAAATTCCTTCCCGGAGAGGGGAGATCGTCGCCATCAACACCGTCATCAATCTAGACTTCATCGGGATCATCATCATCCACACAACCATCTCCACTAGCACCATCATCACTAGTCCATCCCGCTGTAACAATTGTGTTGAATCTTGCATACTTCTTAGGGGAAATTTCCCGGTGTTAATTACTTTTGTAGTTGATGCTTGTGAGTGGAACCATTGAATTACTGTTTATTGTCAGATTGTTATTCATCATTATATCATCTCTGATCTTGATCCATATGATGTCTTGTGAGTAGTTCGTTTAGTTCTTGAGGACATGGGAGAAGTCATGTTGTTAGTAGTGGAATTATGTTGAGGTATTATTCAATGGTTTGATATTTATGTTGTGGTGCTATTATTGTAGTGGTGTCATGTGAACATCGACTACACGATACTTCACCATTTATGGGCCTAGGGGAATGCATTGTGTATTTTGTAGGGGTTCGTAGCATGGAAAAAAAAATTCTATCGCATACAAACAAACAAGCCAAGATCTATCTACTAGATTGTAGCAACGAGTCGATGGAATAACTTACCCTCGAAGATTCCAAAGTGTTTAACGAGAGCGGATTCTCGTGGGTGATGTAGTCGTACTCTTTCCGATCTCAAGATCGTGTGGACGATCCTTCCCAGCCATGCTTCGGCAGCGCTTCAATCGGTCACATGTTCGGTACTGGCGAAGACCTTCGTCTCCTTGTTCCAAGAAATGGAGGTTGTAGCACTCTCGCGATTCCTGACAACGTGGTACCTAAGTAGAGGGAAATCAGAGGCTTCGTAAGCCGAGCGAGTATGGTGGATTATGAGAGGGCTATTAGTGGTCTAGAGATTAGACACACCAATTAGAAGGCTCTAAACCGCAGGCTAAAGCAATTAGAAGCTCTAAACCAAACGGCTCTAAACCGAGATTAGAGGTAGAAACTTGTGTGTCTCAAGGAGGAGGCCTGCCCCTCCTTTTATAGGTGGAGGGGCTAGGAGCGCAGGAGGAGGAGTCCCTCCCCAACTCGGCCTAGGCTGGCCGGCTTGGAGGAGAGGAACTCCTCCTCCAATTTGGTTTCAACCTCCTCTTGCTTGTTTCCACAGTTTCTGTTCCCACAGTTTCTGTTTTCCACAGTTTCTGTTTTAGCCGTTTGACTTTCAAACCGCAGTTTGACTTTCAAGTTTTGGAACAGCAAGAACACTTAGTACATGATTCAATCATTCAATGACACATTCATGTACCTCCCCCCACAGTCTTGGGACAATCCGGACCCTTCTAGAACATTCCCGATGAAAACACGAATCATTCCCGAACTCAAACGGGACTTTCCTTATATGAATCTTATTCTCCGGACCATTCCGGATCACCTTGTGATATCCGGATCCCATCCGAGACTCAACAACATTCGGTCTCTTTCTCATAACACCATAACTACTTAAAACAACGTCGAATCCTTAAGTGTGTCTCCTACGGTTCGTGAATTATGCGGACATGATCGAGACACTTCTCCGAACAATAACCAATAGAGGAATCTGGAAATTCATATGGCTCCCACATATTTCTACGATTACTTTGCGATCGAATGAACCACTTACACGATACCAATTTCCCTTTGTCTCACGATAGTTTACTTATCCGAGGTTATGATCGTCGGTATCTCTGCATACCTAGTTCAACCTCGTTACCAATAAGTACTCTTTCGTTCCGTGATATGTGATCCCTTGTGACCCAGTCACATGCTTGCAAGCTAATTGGATGACATTCCACCGAGAGGGCCCAGAGTATATCTATCCGTCATATGGATGGACAAATCCCACTCTTGATCCATGTGTTTCAACCAATACTTTCTGAACACTCAATGCCACCTTTATAGCCACCCGGTTACGGTGTGGTGTTTGATGTCATCAAAGCATCCATCCGGTAAAGGTGATATGCATGATCTCATGGTCGAAGGAATTAGGTTACTATGTATCAGAAAGCATATAGCAATTGAACTATTGAAATGACTTGATCTTTATGCTACGCTTATCAATAGGAGTATGTCCACCATATCATTCTCCTAACGATATGATCTTGTTGTTGATAACATCTCAATGTTCATGATAGGGAAACCACAATCATTAATCAACCAACAAGCTAGTGAAGTATAGAGGCTATACTAGGGACTTCAAATTAAGTTTACAAATCACACAAGTATTAATGTTTCCTTGTTAATACTATTATAGCATGAATGTAAACATTTATCATAAACACAAACATATAATAATAACTATATTTATTATTGCCTCTAGGGCATATCTCCAGTCTCCCACTTGCACTAGAGTCATCTAATCTAGATTACATGGTAATATACCGAACACCCATGGCAGTTCTTTGTTGGTCATGTTTTGCCCTCGGAGAGGTTTAGTCAACGGATCCGCCACATTCAGATCTGTGTGTACTTTGCAAATCTTTATATCCCCATCCCGGATATGTTCTCGAATAGCGTGAAAACGCAGCTTGATATGCTTGACTTCTTGTGTGACCTTGGTTCTTGCGCATTGGCTATGGCGCCCATGTTATCACAAGAGATAGACATTGGGTCCAGCGCACTAGGAACCACACCCAGCTCAGTAATGAACTCTTTCATCCATATCGCTTCTTGTGAAGCCTCCGGCAGCCATGTATTCCGATTCTTGAAGATCTCGCCACAACGCTTTGCTTTGCACTCCTCCGAATCGCTGCACCATTCAAAATAAATACGTATCCAGATTGTGATTTAGAATCATCCAGATCGGTGTTCCAACTAGCATCGGTGTAACCATTAACAACGAGCTGTTCATCACCTCCATAAGAAAGAACCATATCCTTAGTTCTTCTCATGTACTTAAGGATGTTTTTGACCGTTGTCCAATGATCCACTCCTGGATCACTTTGATATCTGCTAGTTAAACTAACAACATATGCAATGTCGGGTCTAGTACATAGCATGGCATACATTAGAGATCCTATGGCCGAGGCATAGGGAGTCTTACTCATCCTTTCTCTATCTTCTGCCGATGTCGGACTTTGAGTTTTACTCAAGGTCGTATTGGGCAACATGGGCAAGAACCCTTTCTTGCTTTCTTCCATTCCAAACCTCTTTAGAACTTTGTCCAAATATGTACTTTGTGACAATGATATTTGGCGTTTCGATCTATCTCTATAAATCTTTATGCCTAATATGTAAGTCGCTTGCCAAGATCCTTCATTGAAAAACTATTATTCAAATATTCCTTGACACTATTAAGAAGGTCTACATCATTCCCAATCAACAATATGTCATCCACATATAGTATTAAGAATGCTACAGAGCTCCCACTCACTTTCTTGTAAATACAAGCTTCTCCATAAGTTTGTATAAAACAAAAACTTTTGATTACCTTATCAAAACATTGATTCCAACTTCGGGATGCTTGCTTCAATCCATAGATGGACCTTTGAAGTTTGCATACCTTGTTAGCATCTATAGGATCGACAAAACCTTTGGGTTGCATCATATACAACTCTTCATCAATATCTCCATTGAGGAATGCTGTTTTGACATCCATCTGCCATATCTCATAATCGTAATATGCAGCGATTGCTAACATAATCCTCACAGACTTTAGCTTCACATCTTGGTGAGAAAGTCTCATCATAGTCAACTCCTTGAATTTGTCGAAACCCTTTTGCGACAAGTCGAGCTTTATAGACAGTAACATTACCATCAGCATTTGTTTTCTTCTTGAAAATCCATTTGTTCTCGACAGCCTTCCGGCCATCCGGTAAGTCCACCAAAGTCCATACTTGGTTTTCGTACATGGATCCAATCTCGGATTTCATGGCTTCTTGCCATTTATTGGAATCTGGGCTCATCATCGCTTCCTCATATGTCTCGGGGTCATCGGTGTTGTCCACCAACATGACACTCATAACGGGATCATACCAATCTGGAGTGGTACGAGTTCTCTGTAACATCCCAAAAATCATAATTTCAAAATTCATTCATATCATCTTTGCATCATTCATCCATCTAGGGTTTTCTTAAAAATCATCTAGAAACAGAAGTTGGAACTATGATTTCATGTGGACAATTTATCCCAAATGACCATCACCCTTTGAAAATTGGAAAGTTTAAATACTTGTTTGCTTGCCTCCATTGATGGAAAGATTAGGTGAAACTTTTAAAACCCAAGTTTTCAAATTTAGAAATGGATTCAAAGTCCTTTTTCAAAAATTTGCAAACTAGAGCAAATCTCTGTTTACTTTGAAACCCAAGCTGGACCAAGCTTTGCCAAGTAACCACTTAGTTAAAAATGACTGTTTATGAAACCACAAAACCCTACAAAATTCCCAAAACAGTTTAGATTCAAAAGGATTTGAATTCATATCAAAAATCATTCCAGGAAATTGAAATAGAAAAAGAAAAGACTTAAACAAAAGGAAAAGGCCGCGCGGCCAGAATCTGGCCCAGAAGCCAATCAAGCCCAGCAAGCCCACCCGGGGATCCTCGTTTCTTCTCACACGCGCGAGCGCACGCAGACAGACGCTGACAACACGACCCCACAATCACTTTGCGCGTTTACCGACAAGCGGGACCGACCACGTCACCTCGTCTTCCCAGATCGCGCTGCGACCACGTCATTGGCGATGATGGCCGGTAATGGCGCGGAGTAAATGGGCAATAATCCACGAGCGTTTCTTGTCGATTCCCCGGCTATAAGACCCCCTCTGCCCCGCCATCTTTTTCCCCCAAACACCTCGCTCACTCCGCCACCAGGCTGCCCTCAATCCTCCGCGAATCACCGCTGACAGAGCCCTCTCCGGCGAGCGATTCAGGTGAGCCTCGCGTTCCCCTCTGCCTATCGTTCTTGCTGCCTGACTCAGTGCATCTTTGCGCATCTCCTGACCTCACTAGTCCGTCTTGTACTGCCCCAGGTCACCGGTTCCACTCGACACCGCGAGTACTGACGGCGACATCAACTCCGACGAGCTTTCCCGGTAGGTACAGACCGCCCCTCGCCTCCCCGTTCATGCACATAACTTTCCCTTGACCCTGTGAACCTAATCGTGTCGCTCTTTTGCCCTGAGGTGGTTCACAGCGACGTCCACGACGACCACCTGACGCACCCGATGTCGCCACGAACTCCGGTGAGCAATCACAGCCGTGCCCGAGCGCCCCCTGACCAACCACGAGTACGTCGAGCCTCGCCAAGATCTCCTGAGCACGGTGAGCTACTCCTCGTTCTCCCTTACCTCAGAAGGCGCCCGTCAACGATCGACGCCGCCGGTAGCCGCCGCTCCGCCGCCAGATTCTAGTCAGTACGATAGCAGCCGTCGGATCTTTATCGTAGCGCTAGGATAGAATCACTTACTCTGAAGCGGTACGCGATCTGAGCCGCCTGATTTCATTTAAATCCTACGGTTGTGGATCTTGATCCGATGCGAAACGGTACGGGCGAATGAAAACACGACGCGTGGCAAGGTTGGATTAAAAACAGAATTTAAAACCTGATTTAGATTCAAACTTCAAATGCTCATAACTTTCAAATGCCACGTTAGATTTTTGCAAACTTTATACCGTTGGATTCAGTGAAACAAGGCGTTTCTGAATATCCAATTTGTTTAGCATATAGTAACAGTTAAAAATGATTTTATTTGTGGAACAAGTTTAGGGCTATTTTAGATATAGATTTATTCTTGTAAATTATATGGGAGCCAAATAAGTTTAGTAAGCAATCTTGTGGCATGTTAAGTTTCTGTGGGCAAGAACCTACTTGTAGAATTTTCAAAAATTCAACACTTGGTAAATTCTTGCATGCATGCATTCATATTATTTTGATTGTATTTAAATTGTGTGTAATTGTATGTTTTGATTTCTTGTGTAGATTTTGCTAGTGATTGTGATTGTGAAGAGTGCTACTCTCCACACTACCAAGGCAAGTGATGTTTTCATGAATATTCATATCCTAAGTTTTGTACTAGCATTAGATATTTTTGCTAAAAGTATATGCATGATATTTTGCTTAGTACTAAGATGGGAAATCCTAAGTAGAGTGAAATAGTAGAATTGCTAGGGAAATTCTCCTAAGTTAAGTTACCATACTTTGCTTAGCCTAGATTATAGCAAACAAGGGTGGTGAACATCTATGTACTATATGATAAAATATTCTAAGTCAAGAGACTTATATTTTCTTAATAAAACAACTAAGACAAATGAACCTCCTGGGTGGAATGGGAAGATTGGGTTATGTTGAGTGGTTACACAAGGCCATGGACTTGGGTTGTGTATCTCACTTGTGGAATGCCACCCAGCACAAAGGGATTTGGAGGCCAAGTGTGGAGAAAGCTTACAGGCAACCACTTGGCAAAATGGGCTCTGCCATGATCATATAGGTTGCTAGAACTTAGTCATTTGGACAGTTGGTGGTAGATGGGATGATAGGATGGAACGTCCATTTGACTAAGGAAAGGCTTCGAAAGGTCCTGTCTTGGGAAACCAAGTCAGTGGGAAAGTGCACAACCTCTGCAGATGGAAAACCTAAGTACTTAGCCTTGTCCAAGGCAATGGACACTTTTGAGCATCAAGACATGGAAGCCACAAGAATCTCATCACTCCAACTTCTAAATAAAAATTTGTGGGAGAACAAGGGTGAAGGACCTCAATGTCTATTGGTGGTTTCCTTGGGAATGTTTTTGACAAAGAAGAACTTAGTGATTTCAACTAATAGGAAAAACTTATTTTTAAGCAAAGCAAGCCAAGCTACTCTAGCCAAAATGCATATAGTATTATAGTCCACTTAAAATATACTAAGGTATCACTTGCCAATACTATTCCAAAGTATTGACCCTCTGTGGCTGTAACTTGTGATGTTGCAGGTTACTCCGATGATGATTAGGAGTCATGAGTCTACACTCAACATGCTTGCCTGTGGCACATGAAGATGAAGACTTGTGTTTATTTACCTATTCCTTAAAACTCTTGTATTAGGCCTCTGGCCCTGAGTTGTAAAAGACTATGTTATCTCTGGAATGAATGTAATAAACGACCTTTGTATCTGTGTACTTCATCTTAAACTGTGGATGCTAGCATTGATCCAGGGACTAGCATTGCAATCACAGGGATCCTATCCTTATAAAGGAGGGTCTAAGATGGTATCGAGCACATGTTGTTGTAGGACATGACCCTAGGATTGGAAAACCACTAAGGAAAAAGTTTTTTCAACTACTTCTACACTTGTCTATTCTTCTCGTAAAACTTTTCTAATCTCTTTCAACTTCCTTAGATGAATTCCATCAACGAAGCTGTGAAAAAGGGACCACTCATGACCATGACCTTGGAATGTGAAACTGAGTTTCCCAATATTCTCAAGGACCTCATGGAGGCAATGGATGCACATGGTGAAGCCGTGTACAAAGGCTTTCCAGTGATGGATGAAGGAGTGGAGTATTGGTGGGTGCAGCTTCACTTGTACAAAAACAAGGAAGACAACCACAAAGAAAGGGGATTCTGCATGTACACCAACACTACCATGCACACCACATTCTTTGAGTTAGCCAGGGATGCAGCTTGGAGGACTATCAAGGAACTAAGTGCTAGAGTTAAGTGCAGAATGCTCAACCTTCAAAAGGACTTAGAGAAAGAGAAAGAGCTTACTCAAGAGTTGGAAGACACCAACCAAGAAATAAGAGGAGATGTTATAGACTTAGTGATAGAGTCAAGAGAGCAAGATTGGTGGATTGCCTCTAGGAACATTGTGTTTAACAATAGATCCCGCGAGATTGGATTGTAAGGTCACCTCGTTAGTTGGACCACCACTTATCACCTTATTTTCGAAGGATATTTTAAATAAGTTTGGACCTTGAGTGATGTAACGAACTTATGTATGCATGATTTGTGTGACGATTCTGTTTCATGGATATGTATGAATGATAGTCTTGATTTACCTTGAATTACTATGTTCTAACTTTTCAATCTTATAAATAGATGCCTGTTGCCGTCAGCACTGTTGAGGAGTTTCGGGTTACTCGTTTTGGTCCCCGTATCATTGAGCTTACCACTCTACTTGATCTCCCTCTTCCTACCATCACGGTGTACCCACTCACCAAGTTCGAGAGGAAGGACCTCTGGGGCTTCAAGGTGACCCAGCCAGGCCTTGATGAGCCTACTACAGAGGCCATCGTCTTCAAGTTGATGCACGATGTGGAGAGAGGCATGGAGGTGATCATGCAGGACGATAGGACGACTGTTAGGCCACTCCCCGACAAAGTTAGGGTACTCACTTTCACGTCTTCGGAAGACGTGATATTGATGGGGACTCCATCGACTTTGAGGACGACTCGAGGAGCACTGCGGAGCCGATACGTCTTTATCTTCAGGACTTAGAGACTCTTCTCAGGCACGTAGATACGGACAGAACGAACGTCATGCTAGGTAATGACGAGCTTCAGGTGCAGCTTCGCGAAAAGGACAAGCTTTTTGCGCAGCAGGATGAGATGATCAAGGAAATGGAGACCAAGTTCGAGGCCCAGGACCGCAAGTTCAAGAGTCAGGAGAAACGCGTCCAGGAGAGGAACAAGAGGATCCGGGACATGACCGAGGAACTGAAGTCCAAGGACTTCGAGCTTGAGCAGCAGCAGATGGTTATTGAGAGGCTTCGCTCCCAGAAGAGGGCTCTCAAGACCAAGGTAGATTCTTTGACCACTACGATTGAGGAGAATAAGACCGCGATGGAGAACGCAGGTCTTACCTTCGTCGAGGAGGAGATAGATGCTGACGAGTAGACTTGATTACTCGTTTACCTTTCATACTCGTACTTGTTGTTGCAAACTTATTATTGGACCATCCGACATGTGGATGGCTTGCCACTTGTGTGTTTTATTTCATGAGTTTTGTTATGTGGATGTTGTACTTATATTCTTATGTTGCTTGTTATGTGTTGCTTGTGATGTATTGTGCATGAAACATCTATGGGTATCTCATTCTTATCTATTTGAACAAACCACAGATGCCTCCCCGTCGCGCAAACCCCAACCCCAACAACATCACCCCGGAGATGCAACAAATGATGAATGCGCAAACACAGCTTATGCAAATGATGACAACATTCATCCAGAACCAGAATAACAACAACAACTCCAACAACAACAACCCCAACAACAACAACAATAATAACAACAACAACAACAACCCTCCGGGTTTTGATATGCTTACCAGATTTCTGCGACTAAGGCCAGCAAAATTTTCGGGGACAACTGATCCCATGGCAGCCAATGACTGGTTATGTTCTGTGAACAAAGACTTAGTGACAGTGGGCTGCACTGATGCTGAAAAAGTCAGATTCGCAGCACATCTGTTGGAAGGACCAGCCGCCACATGGTGGGATAACTTCCAAATCACTACTCCCATTGATGAAGTGACATGGGACATATTTGAGGATGGGTTTCGCACCGCTCATATCTCATCCGGGATAATGAGTCTGAAAAAGAAGGAGTTTCACAACTTGAAACAGCGCCATCACAGTGTGGCAGAATACGTAGAAGAATTCAACAATCTGGCGCGCTATGCACCGGATGAGGTTGATACTGATGCCAAGAGAAAGGAAAAGTTCTTAGAAGGCTTGAATGATGAGCTGAACCTACAGTTGTCTGTGGCTTATGTTCCAACTTATCAGTCTTTGTGTGACAAGGCTGCTATTTTGGAAAGTAAAATGAAGCAAGTCGAGAGTAGGAAGAGGAAACACTCCGACAAACACAGCTCGGGATCGTCTCACAAACGGTCTCATTATGATGACAATGGCAGCTCAGGATCCCATAAACATGGGAAATTCAACAAGCACCACAACCACAACCGTCATGACAACAAGCATCACCGTAGCCATGACAATGATAAGTACAAGAACCACAAGGGTGGACATAAGAGCCACCACAGTGGAAATGGTAGTGGAAGTGGAAGTCAGCATGTTAAAAAGGACATCAGTTGAGTGCTTCAAATGCAAGAAGCTGGGGCATTATGCTAACGAGTGCCCTGAAAAGAAGGTTGAAGGACCTAACAAGCCAAATCCTTTCCAGAAAGGACAGGTTAACCACATCAATGTGGAGGAGGTCTATGAGGAACCTGATGTCGTTCTTTGGTAAGTTCAGACTCAATTCAATTTCAGCATTTGTACTCTTTGATACTGGTGCATCTCATTCATTCATATCAAAAGCATTTGTTGAAAGAAATGAACTACCGGTAGAAACCATTGGGTGTCCTATAAGAGTAAGTTCTCCAGGTGGAGAAATGATAGTAAACTCAGGATGTCATGACTTAGTCATAGAGTTTGGAAAACATAAGTTTCCAGTGAACCTAATAATCCTGAATTCCCAAGGATTGGATGTAATATTGGGAATGGATTGGATGGCTAAGTATGAAGGAGTATTGGATTGTGCCAATCGTACAGTTACACTCACAACCCCAGAAGGAAAAAGAATAAAATTTAAGTCAAACTTTGAGTCTAAAGGAAGTAAGCTCAATTCTCTTAAGGGGGTTAGCATGGACAGTGTGCCAATTGTGTGTGAGTATCCGGATGTATTTCCGGAGGAATTACCAGGAATGCCACCAGATAGAGATGTGGAGTTTTTGATAGATTTGGTACCAGGTTCTGGACCAATAGCTAAGAGGCCATACAAAATGTCAGTGGATGAACTGAAAGAACTCAAGAAACAACTAGGAGAACAGTTACAGAAAGGGTTTATACAACCAAGTTCTTCATCTTGGGGAGCCCCAGTATTGTTTGTGGAGAAGAAGGATAGAACACAAAGATTATGTATTGACTATCGTTCTCTCAACGAGGTTACAATCAAGAACAAATATCCTTTGCCAAGAATCAACGACTTGTTTGATCAATTAGAAGGGGCATGTGTATTCTCGAAGATTGATCTTCGGTCAGGCTATTTTCAACTTAAGATAAGAGAGCAAGACATACCTAATACAGCATTCACCACAAGGTATGGATTGTATGAGTACACTGTGATGCCTTTTGGTTTAACCAACGCTCCAGCATACTTCATGAATATGATGAACAAAGTGTTCATGGAATTCCTTGACAAGTTCGTTGTCGTTTTTATCGACGATATCCTAGTCTACTCCAAGAGCAAGGAAGAACATGAAAGACACTTGCGCTTGATACTTGAAAAGTTAAGAGAGCATAAACTTTATGCCAAATTCAGCAAGTGTGAGTTCTGGTTAGAGAAAGTTGGATTTCTTGGTCATGTTATGACAAAGGATGGCGTGGCAGTTGATCCTGCCAAAGTTTCAGTTGTGACAGATTGGGAATCACCCAAGAATGTGAAGGAAGTTCGCAGTTTCCTTGGCTTAGCAGGTTACTACAGAAGGTTCATTGAAAATTTCTCGAAAGTTGCTAAGCCAATGACAGAATTACTAAAGAAGGACAAGAAATTTGCTTGGACTGAAGGTTGCGAAGTCAGCTTCCAAGAGTTGAAGAAGAGACTTGTGACAGCACCAGTTCTATGTCTGGCAGATTTGGAAAAGGATTTCCAAGTTTATTGTGATGCTTCTCATCAAGGCTTGGGTGCCGTACTTATGCAAGATGGTAGAGTCGTAGCCTATGTTTCGAGACAACTCAAAACTCATGAAGTAAACTATCCTACTCATGATTTGGAGTTAGCCTCTGTCGTCCATGCACTCAAAACATGGAGACATTACCTTTTAGGTAAGCGGTGTGAAGTATTCACCGATCATAAGAGCTTGAAGTATATCTTCACCCAGAAGGAGATCAACATGAGACAAAGAAGATGGCTAGAACTTATCAAGGATTATGACTTGAGTTTGCAATACCACCCCGGTAAAGCAAATGTGGTAGCCGATGCTTTAAGTCGTAAGACATTTGTAAACGGTCTTACCAAAGGGGAATTGCCAGAAGATCTGTGTAAACAATTCAAGGAACACAGATTGGAGATTGTACCAGAAGGACATCTTATGTCATTAGATGTTCAACCCACTCTTTTGAACAAGATCCAAGAAGCTCAGAAGATCGATAAGGAAATTGAAAAGATCAAGGAAAATATTAGTCTAGGAAAGGCTAAGAGTTTCCATACTGATGAACAAGGAACCTTATGGCACGGGAAACGTATATGTGTTCCACAAGACCCAGAGTTGCGGAAACTGATCTTACAAGAAGGTCACAACTCCCCGTATTCTATCCACCCAGGAAACACCAAAATGTACATGGATATGAAAGAAAGATTTTGGTGGAACAATCTCAAAAGGGACATAGCCGAACATATTGCTTTGTGTGATGTGTGTAGTAGAGTCAAAGCGGAGCACCAAAAACCAGCAGGTTTACTTCAACCACTACCTATTCCTGAATGGAAGTGGGAAAATATTGGTATGGATTTCATTACCGGATTACCAAGGACCAGGTCAGGGTATGATTCCATATGGGTAGTAGTGGATCGCCTAACTAAAGTGGCTCATTTTATACCCGTGAAGACAACTTATACAAGTGCCAAGTTAGCAAAACTATACATGAACAGAATCGTATGCCTTCACGGTGTGCCAAAGAGTATTGTGTCAGATAGAGGAACTCAGTTCACTTCTCACTTTTGGAGACAGCTTCATGAATCCTTAGGAACGAGATTGGAATTCAGTACTGCCTTTCATCCTCAAACAAATGGTCAAACAGAGAGAACCAACCAAATTCTAGAAGACATGTTGAGAGCATGTGCTTTAGATTATGGAGCGAGTTGGGATGAAAGTTTACCCTACGCAGAGTTTTCTTACAACAATAGTCATCAAGCTAGTATTGGAATGGCACCGTTTGAGTTACTCTACGGAAGGAAGTGTACCACCACATTGTTATGGAATGGTGTGGGCGAAAGGAGCTTATTTGGACCGGATCTTATCAAAGATGCCGAAGAAAAAGTCAAATTGGTTAAAGACAGGTTGAAGATAGCACAGTCCCGACAGAAAAGCTACGCGGATTCTAAGCGTAGAGAAGTCACCTACGAAGTTGGGGATAGAGCTTATCTCAGGGTATCACCACTCCGTGGAGTGAAAAGATTTGGAGTCAAAGGAAAGTTGGCACCAAGATATGTTGGGCCATTCAAGATTCTAAGTCGCAAAGGAGAAGTTGCATATGAAGTTGAATTGCCAGAATCTCTATCAGCAGTCCATAACGTATTTCATGTGAGTCAGCTTAAGAAATGCCACCCAGAAATGGAAGAGTCCTCTTTGAAGGATACCATACCTTTGGAAGAAGTTCAACTAGAAAGTGATCTCACTTCTGAAGAAAAGCCTGTCAAGATTCTAGAGACCGCAGAAAGAGTCACCAGGACCAAGATTATCAAATTTTGTAAAGTACAATGGAACCATCACTCCGAAGAGGAAGCAACATGGGAAAGAGAAGATGATCTTCGGAAAGACCACCCTCACCTATTTGCTAGCCAATCCGAATCTCGAGGGCGAGATTCATCTTAAGGGGGTTAGATTTGTAACATCCCAAAAATCATAATTTCAAAATTCATTTATATCATCTTTGCATCATTCATCCATCTAGGGTTTTCTTAAAAATCATCTAGAAACAGAAGTTGGAACTATGATTTCATGTGGACAATTTATCCCAAATGACCATCACCCTTTGAAAATTGGAAAGTTTAAATACTTGTTTGCTTGCCTCCATTGATGGAAAGATTAGGTGAAACTTTTAAAACCCAAGTTTTCAAATTTAGAAATGGATTCAAAGTCCTTTTTCAAAAATTTGCAAACTAGAGCAAATCTCTGTTTACTTTGAAACCCAAGCTGGACCAAGCTTTGCCAAGTAACCACTTAGTTAAAAATGACTGTTTATGAAACCACAAAACCCTACAAAATTCCCAAAACAGTTTAGATTCAAAAGGATTTGAATTCATATCAAAAATCATTCCAGGAAATTGAAATAGAAAAAGAAAAGACTTAAACAAAAGGAAAAGGCCGCGCGGCCAGAATCTAGCCCAGCAGCCAATCAAGCCCAGCAAGCCCACCCGGGGATCCTCGTTTCTTCTCACACGCGCGAGCGCACGCAGACAGACGCTGACAACACGACCCCACAATCACTTTGCGCGTTTCGCTGATAAGCGGGACCAGACCACGTCACCCTCGTCTTCCCCAGACTGCGCCTGCGACCACGTCGCTGCGGCAGTGATGGCCGGTAATGGCGCGGAGTAAATGGGAAATAATCCACGAGCGTTTCTTGTCGATTCCCCGGCTATAAGACCCCCTCTGCCCCGCCATCTTTTTCCCCCAAACACCTCGCTCACTCCGCCACCAGGCTGCCCTCAATCCTCCGCGAATCACCGCTGACAGAGCCCTCTCCGGCGAGCGATTCAGGTGAGCCTCGCGTTCCCCTCTGCCTATCGTTCTTGCTGCCTGACTCAGTGCATCTTTGCGCATCTCCTGACCTCACTAGTCCGTCTTGTACTGCCCCAGGTCACCGGTTCCACTCGACACCGCGAGTACTGACGGCGACATCAACTCCGACGAGCTTTCCCGGTAGGTACAGACCGCCCCTCGCCTCCCCGTTCATGCACACAACTTTCCCTTGACCCTGTGAACCTAATCGTGTCGCTCTTTTGCCTGTTGGGCCACGTAGAGATAAAACAAAAACTTTTCCTCTAACGTGGTGATCCCAAGACCTAGCTGAGGTAGAAGGCCACGAGGTTTACCACTAGACGCAGTTGCGGATTAAGCGAAGCGTCGGTTGATGCACGATCCTCACGATCCGATCGTCTGGTGCTGATCGCAGACCTCTGTTGGTATCCACACGCATAAGGAGGAGCGCCGGCGAATCGCTAGGTTCGTTCTGCGGCTGGACTGCTGTGGAGCTAGGGTTTCAACACATGGAATGACCTAACCAACAACGATTAACCTTCGGGTTCTTGTGCTCCACTATATATAGGAGTGAGCGTGGGCTCTGCTTTCGACCCATTCACTAAAGCCCATATAAAATTAGTCACCGTGAGTCCAACTCACTAACTCAGTCCTAATCTGGTTTAGGTCCAACCCAACCAGATTATATATTCAGATCCAATCCGAACTTGCTCCCGCTCTTAAGTGTGTGACCCCGCAGGCTCATGGCTACTTGGACACGATTAGAGTCCGACTCACAATCGATCAATCGGCATCGGCTCCTAGCAGAACATGCCGTCTCCCAAGTACCAAAGAGTCATGACGACTTGCCTTTCCAATGCGACTTACGTCTGAGTCCCTTTTGCCTCACGATATACCTTGTCAGACTATAGGCGAATATATGTCATCCCTTAAATAGTTCCACTCTCTTCTCGTTCCGAGATAAGTGATTCACCCGACTAACTCTTAGTCGATCGCCTCGGTTAACACTTAACCGAGTCGTGCATGGCCATGCTTTCCGAATCATATCTCACGAGAGGGCCTAGAGAATATCTCCAGTGGAGGGCAAAATCCCATCTTAGTTATTCACATCACGCAGCTTGATTCTCGATCGACCCGAACCGCCTTTATAACTGCGCGATTCACGGATCAGCGTTTGAGAACCTAAGTCGGTGATCCTCAACTCGGACTATGCAACAACCCCAGGTCTAAGGATTACATTGATTGAGATGTACAAATGACAGCTTAGTTCGTTGTACCTCAATATGGGTCAATCCGACTCGCTAAACTCTTTAGCCTAGTCTGTGTAAGTTGGAATAGCATCTCCATGCCCATGACAAGTGGAACCGAGTCATCAAGCCAACTTTCACATTGGTCTAAGTTGTGTGTCCAGCACAACCTCAATGACCAAGGATATTTAGTACAAAGAACATGAATGCATAGTTCCACAACTGAATCACATATTCAATGATACACATCAGATGTTTATACAAGGACTACTTAATAACTTTATGAATACAATGGGAAATCTCATCATACATGATTGCCTCTAGGGCATATTCCCAACATTGCCCTGAGGTGGTTCACAGCGACGTCCACGACGACCACCTGACGCACCCGACGCCGCCACGAACTCCGGTGAGCAATCACAGTCGTGCCCGAGCGCCCCCTGACCAACCACGAGTACGTCGAGCCTCGCCAAGATCTCCTGAGCACGGTGAGCTACTCCTCGTTCTCCCTTACCCCCTGTAGCGCCGCCTCCGTCAGCAGATTCGCCGCCCGGTAGCCGCGCTCGCCGCGATTCTAGTCGATGCGATAGCAGCCGTCGGATCTTTATCGTGGCTAGGATAGAATCACTTACTCAAGCGATGCAGCGATCCGAGCCGCGATTTCATTTAAATCCTACGGCTGTGGATCTTGATCCGATGCGAAGCAATGCAGGCGAATGAAAACACGACGTGGCAAGGTTGGATTAAAAGCGAATTTAAAACCTGATTTAGATTCAAACTTCAAATGCTCATAACTTTCAAATGCCACGTTAGATTTTTGCAAACTTTATACCGTTGGATTCAGTGAAACAAGGCGTTTCTGAATATCCAATTTGTTTAGCATATAGTAACAGTTAAAAATGATTTTATTTGTGGAACAAGTTTAGGGCTATTTTAGATATAGATTTATTCTTGTAAATTATATGGGAGCCAAATAAGTTTAGTAAGCAATCTTGTGGCATGTTAAGTTTCTGTGGGCAAGAACCTACTTATAGAATTTTCAAAAATTCAACACTTGGTAAATTCTTGCATGCATGCATTCATATTATTTTGATTGTATTTAAATTGTGTGTAATTGTATGTTTTGATTTCTTGTGTAGATTTTGCTAGTGATTGTGATTGTGAAGAGTGCTACTCTCCACACTACCAAGGCAAGTGATATTTTCATGAATATTCCTATCCTAAGTTTTGTACTAGCATTAGATATTTTTGCTAAAAGTATATGCATGATATTTTGCTTAGTACTAAGATGGGAAATCCTAAGTAGAGTGAAATAGTAGAATTGCTAGGGAAATTCTCCTAAGTTAAGTTACCATACTTTGCTTAGCCTAGCTTATAGCAAACAAGGGTGGTGAACATCTATGTACTATATGATAAAATATTCTAAGTCAAGAGACTTATATTTTCTTAATAAAACAACTAAGACAAATGAACCTCCTGGGTGGAATGGGAAGATTGGGTTATGTTGAGTGGTTACACAAGGCCATGGACTTGGGTTGTGTATCTCACTTGTGGAATGCCACCCAGGCACAAAGGGATTTGGAGGCCAAGTGTGGAGAAAGCTTACAGTGCAACCACTTGGCAAAATGGGCTCTGCCATGATCATATAGGTTGCTAGAACTTAGTCATTTGGACAGTTGGTGGTAGATGGGATGATAGGATGGAACGCGTCCATTTGACTAAGGAAAGGCTTCTGAAAGGTCCTGTCTTGGGAAACCAAGTCTGGTGGGGAAAGTGCACAACCTCTGCAGATGGAAAACCTAAGTACTTAGCCTTGTCCAAGGCAATGGACACTTTTGAGCATCAAGACATGGAAGCCACAAGAATCTCATCACTCCAACTTCTAAATAAAAATTTGTGGGAGAACAAGGGTGAAGGACCTCAATGTCTATTGGTGGTTTCCTTGGGAATGTTTTTGACAAAGAAGAACTTAGTGATTTCAACTAATAGGAAAAACTTATTTTTAAGCAAAGCAAGCCAAGCTACTCTAGCCAAAATGCATATAGTATTATAGTCCACTTAAAATATACTAAGGTATCACTTGCCAATACTATTCCAAAGTATTGACCCTCTGTGGCTGTAACTTGTGATGTTGCAGGTTACTCCGATGATGATTAGGAGTCATGAGTCTACACTCAACATGCTTGCCTGTGGCACATGAAGATGAAGACTTGTGTTTATTTACCTATTCCTTAAAACTCTTGTATTAGGCCTCTGGCCCTGAGTTGTAAAATACTATGTTATCTCTGGAATGAATGTAATAAACGACCTTTGTATCTGTGTACTTCATCTTAAACTGTGGATGCTAGCATTGATCCAGGGACTAGCATTGCAATCACAGGGATCATATCCTTATAAAGGAGGGGTCTAACATTCTCGTTGACCACCGAGGCTCTGTAGCAACTTCAACCGAAGTTTCATGATCAACGTCATTAGCTTCCTCTCTAATTGGTGCAGGCACCACAGGAACTTCTTCCGGTGCTGCGCTACTCGCAATTTCGAGAGAAGGTTCGACAACCTCGTCGAGTTCTACTTTCCTTCCAGTCACTTCTTTCGAGAGAAATTCCTTCTCTAGAAAGGATCCATTCTTGGCAACGAAGATTTTGCCTTCGGATCTATGATAGAAGGTATACCCAATAGTTTCCTTCGGGTATCCTATGAAGACGCATTTTTTCGCTTTGGGTTCAAGCTTGTCCGGCTGTAACTTCTTTACATAGGCTTTGCATCCCCAAACTTTAAGGAACGACAACTTAGGTTTCTTCCCAAACCATAATTCATACGGTGTCGTTTCAACGGATTTAGACGGTGCCCTATTTAAAGTGAATGCGGCTGTTTCTAATGCATAACCCCAAAATGATAGCGGTAAATCTGTAAGTGACATCATAGAACGAACCATATCTAAAAGAGTTCGATTACGACGTTCGGACACACCATTCTGTTGTGGTGTTCGGCGGTGTCAATCGAAAGTATTCCGCATTTCTTCAAATGCTCGCCAAACTCGTAACTTAGATATTCACCTCCACGATCAGAACGTAGAAATTTAATCTTCTTGTTACGTTGATTCTCTACCTCACTTTGAAACTCCTTAAAATTCTCGAAAGTTTCGGACTTATGTTTCATAAAATAGATATACCCATATCTACTCAAGTCATCCGTGAAGGTAAGAACATAACGATAACCACCGCGCGATGCTACACTCATTAGAGCACACACATCGGTATGTATGATTTCCAATAAGTCCGTAGCTCGCTCCATCATACCAGAAAATGGAGTCTTAGTCATTTTTCCCATCAGACATGCTTCGCATCTTTCAAGTGATTCAAAATCAAGTGATTCAAGAAGTCCATCGGAATGGAGTTTCTTCATACGCTTCACTCCAATGTGACCAAAACGACAGTGCCACATATAGGTCGAATTATCGCTTGATTTCAAACGTTTAGCCTCAATGTTGTTGATATGTGTATTTCCACTATCGAGATTCAATAAGAATAGACCATCTATCAAAGGTGCATGTGCATAAAACATATTACTCATATAAATCGAACAACCATTATTCTCTGATTTAAACAAGTAACTCTACTTAATAAACAAGATCCCGATATAATGTTCATGCTCAACACAGGCACTAAATAACAATTATTTAAGTATAAAACTAATCCCGACGGTAGATGAAGGGGTAGCGTGCCGACCGCGATCACATCAACCTTTGATCCGTTTCCCACCCGCATCGTCACCTCGTTCTTCGCTAGCTTCCGTTTGATACCTGCTTTTTGAGTTACAAATATGAGCAACCGAACCAAGTATCAAATACCCGAGCACTACTACAGTACTAGCGAGATACACATCAATAACATGTATATCGATATACCTTTCTTCTTGATGTTGCCGTTCTTGAGATCCGCCAAGTACTTTGGGAAATTCCGCTTCGATGACCTTCTCCCTTGCGTAAAGCACTCGGTTTAGCTTGGGTCCAGCTTTGGTCTTCTTCGGCGTGGTAACTTTCTTACCACCCTTCTTGAAGTGTCCTTTGCTTAGACTTGCCTTTCTTGAGTTTGGTGGTCTTATTGACCATCAACACTTGGTGCTCTTTCTTGATCTCCACTTCGCATACTTTAACATAGCAAACAGTTCCGGCAACTCTTTGTTCATGTTCGCATGTTGTAGTTCATCACAAAGTTCACCGTAACTTGGTGGCGTGATGGAGGCGGTAAATCCCAAAGCATTAGGAATCACTATACCCAAGCTTTGAAGTTTGTTTGCGCCCAGACATCTTAAGCACATGCTCACCGACGAGCTGCCCTCTTCCATCTTGCGTTAAAGAACTTTTCGAAGCCTCATAGCTTTCAATTGCCGCATGAGTCTCAAAAATCAATTTGAGATCCTCGACAATATAATATGGGTCCGACTCTTCAAACCTTTTCTCAAGCTCGATTCTAAACCATACAAGATAGCACATCGAACTATGGAGTACCGATTCTTCCGAGCGAGGTAAACATTCTTTACTTCATCGGAAGCATCACCGCAGTGGGTCACCCAGTGTGCATCCAAAGACATAGGTCAAATTACCAGCTGTGAGGACAATCCTCAAATTGCGGAACCAATCCGCGAAGTTGCTTCCATTGTTTTTCAACTTTTCTTTCTCTAGGAACGCATTAAAATTGATGGTAGGGGCTTCCATTGATCTACAACATATTTGCAATAGTTTAGACTAAGTTTATGACAAATTGAGTTCAAATTAATTAATGAAATTAAACTATGTGAACTCCGACTCAAAACAACATCCCTCACATTGTTTTAGTGATCACACGAACCAAATTCACTACATCAACACCGATCATCACGAGAGTTGATATAGTTTCAATGGCGAACAATCGTCATGTTCATCATATCTACTATATGATTCATGCTTTACCTTTCGGTGATCCGTGTTCCGAGACCATGTCTGTACATGCTAGGCTCGTCAAGATCAAACCTTAGTTTCTGCATGAGCAAATCTTGCTTGCTCACGTTGTATACACTTGCAGAATCTAACACACCCGATCATCACGTGGTGCTTCGAAACAACAAGCTTTAGCAACGGTGCTAACTAAGGGTGAACACTTTATGATTTGAAATTCATGTGCATGAGGGATCATCTTATAATGCTACCGTCGTCTACCAAGCAATACAAGATGCATAAAGGATTAACATCACATGCAATTCAATAATATGTGATATGATATGGACTTTCTTCTTTGTGCTTCCGATCTCCATCTTCAAGCACGAACATGATCTCCATCATCACCGGCATTGCATCAAGGTCAATGACGCTTCACCATGGTTGTCGTCCACCGGCTTCAACTATTACAACTACTTTGAATAGACACGCGGGTCTTAACATAAATTAAAGACAACCATATATTCTCCCGTTGCCAACTTACAATAAGGAACATTGCATACATCAAATATAATCACAATCATGGCCATATCACATCATCAGACACCCGCAAAACAAAGTTAGACGCCTCTACTTTCTTTGCATATTTTACGTGGTTTGGGGCTTTCAATAAGTGTCATTCTAACTTACGAACAAGAACCACAACATTGATACTAGCATTGTTGCTCACCCGTTGTAAATTGGATCTTAACTATGCTAGGAGAAAGCAGGCACCATAAAGCCACTTATGCAATACAAGTTGCATGTCAAGCGTGGAGCAAGTCTCATGAACGATGTCATGTAAGGTTAGCCCGGGCCGCTTCATCCCAACATACCGCAAGATGCAAAGTACACAAAAAGCAATCGACAATAAAAGCATCAACGCCCACAATGACCATTGTGTTCTACTCGTGCAACAGATCTACATATAGACACGGCTTTGATACCACTGAAGGGGTTCGTAGCATGGAAAACAAAAATTTTCTATCGCATACAAACAAACAAGCCAAGATCTATCTACTAGATTGTAGCAACGAGTCGATGGAATAACTTAGCCTCGAAGATTCTAAAGTGTTTAACGAGAGCGGATTCTCGTGGGTGATGTAGTCGTACTCTTTCCGATCTCAAGATCGTGGACGATCCTTCCAACTGCGTTCAAAGCTCCTTCAGATCGGTCACACGTTCGGTTTCGACGAAGACCTTCCTCTCCTTGTTCCAGAAAGGCGGAGGTTGTAGCACTCTCCTCGCGATTCCGGCAGCACAACGGCGTGGTACCGGAAGTAGAGGGGAAATCCCGCAGGGCTTCGCCTTAAGCCGGAGCGAGTATGGTGGATTATGAGAGAGGGCTATTAGTGGTCTAGAGATTAGACACACCAATTAGAAGGCTCTAAACCGCAGGCTAAAGCAATTAGAAGCTCTAAACCAAACGGCTCTAAACCAGAGATTAGAGGTAGAAACTTGTGTGTCTCAAGGAGGAGGCCCTGCCCCTCCTTTTATAGGTGGAGGGGCTAGGCGCGCTAGGGAGGGAGGGGAGTCCCTACCCAACTCGGCCTAGGGCTGGCCGCCGGCTTGGAGGAGAGGAACTCCTCCTCCAAGTTGGTTTCAACCTCCTCTTGCTTGTTTCCCACAGTTTCCTGTTTCCCACGCTTCTGTTTTCCACAGCTTCTGTTTAGCTTTGACTTTCAAACTGGCAGTTTGACTTTCAAGTTTTGGAACAGCAAGAACACTTAGTACATGATGCAATCATTCAATGACACATTCATGTACCTCCCCAGTGCGGACAATCCGGACCCTTCTAGAACATTCCCGATGAAAACACCGGAATCATTCCCGATCTCCGAAACGGGACTTTCCTTATATGAATCTTATTCTCCGGACCATTCCGGATCACCTCGTGATATCACGGATCCCATCCGAGACTCTGAACAACATTCGGTATGTTTCTCATAACACCATAACTACTTAAAACAACGTCGAATCCTTAAGTGTGTCTCCCTACGGTTCGTGAATTATGCGGACATGATCGAGACACTTCTCCGAACAATAACCAATAGAGGAATCTGGAAATTCATATGGCTCCCACATATTTCTACGATTACTTTGCGATCGAATGAACCACTTACATACGATAGCAATTTCCCTTTGTCTCACGATAGTTTACTTATCCGAGGTTATGATCGTCGGTATCTCTGCATACCTAGTTCAACCTCGTTACCGATAAGTACTCTTTTCGTTCGTGATATGTGATCCCTTGTGACCCAGTCACATGCTTGCAAGCTAATTGGATGACATTCCACCGAGAGGGCCCAGAGTATATCTATCCATCATATGGACAAATCCCACTCTTGATCCATGTGTTTCAACCAATACTTTCCGAACACTCAATGCCACCTTTATAGCCACCCGATTCACGGTGTGGTGTTTGATGTCATCAAAGCATCCATACGGTAAAGGTGATATGCATGATCTCATGGTCGAAGGAATTAGGTTACTATGTATCAGAAAGCATATAGCAATTGAACTATTGAAATGACTTGATCTTTATGCTACGCTTATCAATAGGAGTATGTCCACCATATCATTCTCCTAACGATATGATCTTGTTGTTGATAACATCTCAATGTTCATGATAGGGAAACCACAATCATTAATCAACCAACAAGCTACTGAAGTATAGAGGCTATACTAGGGACTTCAAATTAAGTTTACAAATCACACAAGTATTAATGTTTCCTTGTTAATACTATTATAGCATGAATGTAAACATTTATCATAAACACAAAGATATAATAATAACTATATTTATTATTGCCTCTAGGGCATATCTCCAACATATTTGGCTACTAATTGTGCGGTTGCCGCAGTGACAGAAACCTGAACCCCCGTTAGGAAACCTTTGCAAAAGGGAGTGTAGGATCTCAGAGTTTAATGTTGTGGTTACGTTTTTTGTCTTAATTACTTTCTTGTAGTTGCGGATGCTTGCAAGGGGTTTAATCACAAGTATGTATTAGTCCTAGTAAGGTCGGTACATTAGCACAGGTTCACCCACACAACACTTATCAAACCAAAGAAGATTAATTGTAAGACCCCACCTTTATAAAGGTAAAGGTCCATGTGATTTCAATGCTAGTCCCTGGATCAATTGCTAGCATCCACAGTTTAAGATGAAGTACACAGAAACAAAGGTCATTATTACATCGTCATTCCAGAGATAATATAGTCTTTTACAACTCCATAGCCATAGGCTAGTACAAGAGTTTAACTTAACAATATAAATAAAAGTCTTCATCTTCATGTGCCACAGGCAAACATGTTGAGTGTAGACTCATAACCCTAATCCTCATCAGAGTAACCTGCAACATCACAAGTCACAGCCACAGTGGGTCAATACATTGGAATAGTATTAGCAAGTGATACCTTAGTAGAATAATAGTATCTAGCTTCTACATGAATTTGGCTAAGTGTAGCTTAGGCTTGCTTTTCTCAAAATAGGTTTTACATATTAGTTGAAAACACTAAGTTTTTGGTTTGGCAAAAACTCCCAAGGAACCACCAATAGACATTGGTGAACCTTTACCCTTGTTCAACCATAGTTTTTAACTTAGAAACTGGGATGAGGAGCTTGATAGCTTCCATGTCTTGATGCTCAAATTGTCCATTTCCAGGGACACGGCTAAGTACTTAGATTCTTCCTTCTGCAGAGGTGGTGCACTTTCCCCACAAGACTTAACTTTCATCAATACAGGACCTTTTAGAAGCCTTCCCTTAGACCAAAATGGACGTGCTCCAAACCTATCACCCCTACCACCAACTGTCCATTTGGCTAAGTTTTTGCAACCTATATGATCCATGCAGAGCCCATAATGCCATGTGGCTGCACTAGAAGCTTCTTAACATATGGCATCTCAAATCCCTTTGTTCCTGGGTGGCTTTCCACAAGTGTGATACACAAGGTAGACCATAGATATGGGCCTTGTGTAACCACTCAACATAACCCAAACAACCATTCCACCCAGGTGTTTCATTCACTTAGTTGTTTTATTAAGCAAAAACACAAGTCAAAGACTTAGCAATATTTTCCATAGCATATATATAATCCACCCTTGGTTGCTACTAGATAGGCTAAGCATGGAAATAGCAAGTGTCTTAACTTAGAGAAAATTCTAACAATTCTACAACTACTAGGATTTCCCAAGCATAGCATATAGATACAAAGCAAACTTTATCATGCAAGCCCTATACAAAATATTTCTAATGCATAGTCAAAATATTGGGAAAAAAATATGAAGCACCACTTGCCTTGGTAGTTCGGGGAGTAACAACAATCTTCAAAATCACAATCACCAGTAGCACCAAAATCTACACATAAAATGATAGCACCAAATTCATATTTCAAATAATCAAGCAAAAATGTATGAATGCATGCAAATATCATGTGATGATTTTTCTAAACTAAACAAGACAAGTAAAACAGTACTGAGTAATAAACTAAACATTTATACACCAAATAAACTTAATTTGTCCTTTAAAACATTTCCAAATAATTTTTGTACACAAAATAGGCCTACAAATGTCTCTGCATAAAATTCTATTTTAACAGAAACAATTTACAAAACTAAGCCCATAGATGAGTAGGATTTATTTTTGTGATTCCAATGGTATATTATTTGTATTTTTTGGATAAACAGAACAAAAGTTATTAAATTTACAAGTTTAATCATCTAATTAAATCAAATCAGAATTTAAAATCGAAAATCCTGACACGCGGCGCAATCTGATTGGCCCATACCGCTTCGCTCTGGATCACACGTCCGCACCGTTGGATTTAACTTAATCCAACGCACCAGATCGCATCATACCCCATCACGGCTAAACTAACCTATACCGTTAGATATGGATCTAGGGCCCAGATCTGCGCGTACCCCTTCGCGGTTGAATCTAATTTAGACCGCTGGATCTAGATCCAACGGATATAATCGCTTCAGCCAAGAACTGGCGGCACAAATGGCCAGAGCGGAGGCGACGCGTCTGACGACGGCGCTCCGGTGAGGCCAGGGGGCAAGGGAGGTAGTGCAGATGCTTACAGCGATCGCAGTGACGCGGTGATTCTCGACGTGGTCGTGGACGGACTGGGGGCGTACAGGAACGGCGTCGATTGCTCGTCGGAGTTGGCGTCGGCGTCGGGCTTGCTCGGGAGTGGATGTTTTCTATGCTACAAGGCACTAAATGGCAGGCCAGATGTGGCGTTAGACGCGTACAAGCATGGCGAGTCTACGTGTGACCACCAGAAAGGTTAGGGCGGTCAGGTTTTACCGGAAAGGTTCGTCGGAGTTGTTGAAGAGGATGTAGCGTGCTGGAGTTGTCCTCGCCGAGGTTCCGAAGCGCCGCGGGTTGGAAGTGGTACTGGGAGATGCGCGAGGCGAAGTGGAGTGTGCTCGTGGGAACCAGGAGCAGAGGGGTGGCCGGAGTTGCCCGGAATCGATGCTGCAGCTCGTCGGAGCAGCAAGGTCATGGCGAGAAATTCTTGCAGCCTGGTGGCGCTCAGGGCTTGGGGTTTGAGGGGAAATGGAGAGGGGGCAGTGGGGGTTTAAGTAGCAGAGCTAAGCGGGATAATTATGCCGGGAATCAAGCCCAATCAATTGAATTGAATCGAGGAGGAAACGGCAGAGAGGGCGCGGGTCCTCCGGCGCGAGATAGACGACGGGGTCGACGTGGCAGTGGGGCCTACCCGTCAGTGAGGTGGGGGTGAGCTTGCGCGTGAGAAACAGAGAGGGGGAGGGTTTTCCCGGGTGGGATAGGTGGGCTGTTTAGATGGGCCGCGGGTTGGGTTGGGTTAGATAGCTAGTTAGGTGTATTTTTTCACTTTTCTCCTTTTCTTTTTCTGTTTTGATTCTCTGATTTGAATTTGAATAAGTGTTTCAAATCTGTTTCACTTTAAATTTCTTCTAGAATTTTATTCTGTATTTCTTGTGTCCTAGGATGTGTAAAACATCCATTTATACTCAAAATCATTTTGGCTTTGAAATTAAAGCTAAAACCATGCCTTTAGTTAAATATTTCTAATAGGCATACAAATGGTTTTTAATTTGAATTGTTTTTAAAACCTTCGTCTGTCCTTGTATTCACTTTCAAAACAATGTTGATCAAATACTAATCATAAATAGAAAATAAAGTATAAACCTTGCCTCACTTGAATAAATAATAGGCATAAATATGGTTTCTTTTGTTTGAAATTTATTTGAAAAAGATCAAATGCTTATGAATGCATGAATGCTATGCAAGCTTTACAAATTATGATTTTTGGGATGTTACAAATCTAACCCCCTTAAGGTGAATCTCGCACTCGAGATTTGCATTGGCTAGCAAATAGGTGAGGGTGGTTTTTCCGAAGATCATCTTCTCTTTCCCAAGTTGCTTCCTCTTCGAAATGGTGGTTCCACTGAACTTTGCAGAATTTGATAGTATTTGTCCGAGTAACTCTTTTTGCGGTCTCAAGAATCTTGATGGGTTTTTCCTCATAAGTAAGATCACTTTCCAACTTGACCTCCTCCAAAAGTATAGTATCCTTCAAAGAAGTCTCCTCCATCTCCGGATGGCATTTCTTTAGCTGACTTACGTGAAATACATTGTGAACACCAGACAATGATTCAGGCAATTCAATCTCATATGCTACCTCTCCTTTACGGCTCAGAATCTTAAATGGTCCAACATATCTTGGTGCCAATTTTCCTTTGACTCCAAACCTCTTCACACCACGAAGTGGTGATACTCTAAGATAAGCTCTATCCCCTACTTCATAGGTGACTGCTCTACGCTTTGGATCTACGTAGCTCTTTTGTCGGGACTGTGCTATCTTCAATCTGTCCTTTACCAACTTAACTTTCTCTTCAGCTTCCTTGATTAATTCTGGCCCGAACAAGTTTCTTTCTCCAACACCATTCCATAGTAATGGAGTAGTACACTTTCTCCCATAGAGAAATTCAAACGGTGCCATCTCAATACTAGCTTGATAGCTATTGTTGTAAGAGAATTCTGCATAAGGCAGACTTTCATCCCAACTAGCACCATAATCTAGGGCACGTGCCCTCAACATATCCTCTAGAATCTGGTTGGTCCTTTCTGTCTGTCCATCAGTCTGGGGATGAAAAGCAGTGCTGAATTCCAATCTCGTTTCCAATGACTCATGCAGTTGCCTCCAAAAATGGGAAGTGAATTGAGTTCCCCTATCTGACACAATACTCTTGGGTACTCCATGCAGACACACAATCCTATTCATATAAATCTTAGCTAACTTAGCACTTGTATAGGTTGTCTTCACGGGTATGAAATGGGCCACTTTAGTTAGGCGATCTACTAAGAACCAAATAAAATCATATCCTGATCTAGTCCTTGGCAGTCCAGTGATGAAATCCATACCAATCTTGTCCCACTTCCAATCAGGAATAGGTAGTGGTTGTAACAATCCTGCTGGTTTCTGATGTTCCGCTTTCACTCTACTACATACATCACACAAAGTAATATGTTCAGTGATGTCCTTCTTGAGATTATTCCACCAAAATCATTCCTTCACATCCATGTACATTTTGGTGTTACCTGGATGAATGGAATACGGTGAGGTGTGTGCTTCTTGTAAAATCAGTTTCCAAAGTTCCGGATCTTGCGGAATGCAGATACGTTTTCCATACCATAAAGTACCATGTTCGTCTTCATGGAATCCTTTGGCTTTTCCCTTACCAATCTTTTCCTTAATCTCCTCAATTTCCTTGTCCGTATTTTGGGCTTTCTTGATTTTGTCCAACAAGGTGGGTTGAACATCCAATGACATGAGATGTCCTTCAGGCACTGTCTCCAATCTAAGATCTTTGAATTGGGAACACAGATCATCTGGCAATTTTCCCTTAGTAAGGCCATTCACATAAACCTTACGGCTTAATGCATATGCTACAACATTTGCTTTACCGGGGTGGTATTGCAAACTCAAGTCATAGTCCTTGATGAGTTCTATCCATCTTCTTTGTCTCATGTTGATTTCTTTCCGAGTGAATATATACTTCAAACTTTTGTGATCTATGAACACTTCACATCGCTTCCCCAAAAGATAATGTCTCCACGTTTTGAGTGCATGGACAACAGAGGCTAACTCCAAATCATGGGTAGGGTAATTCACTTCATGAGTTTTGAGTTGTCTCGAGGCATAAGCCACAACTTTCCCTTCTTGCATCAGAACTGCACCTAATCCTTCATGAGATGCATCACAATACACTTGGAAATCCTTCTCCAAATCTGGCAGACATAAGACTGGTGCTGTCACTAGTCTCTTCTTCAACTCTTGGAAACTGAGTTCACATCCTTCAGTCCAATCAAATTTCTTGTCTTTCTTAAGTAACTCCGTCATTGGATTAGCTACTTTTGAGAAATTCTCAATGAATCTTCTATAGTATCCTGCCAATCCAAGGAAACTACGAACTTATTTCACTGACTTAGGAGATTCCCATTCAATTACAGCTGACACTTTTGCGGGATCAACTTCTACACCATCTCCTGACACAATGTGTCCAAGAAATCCAACCTCATTCAGCCAGAATTCACATTTACTGAATTTGGCATACAGCTTATGCTCCCTAAGCTTTTTAAGTATCAATCATAAATGTTCTTCATGCTCTTCATTTCTATTGGAGTAGATCAAAATGTCATCGATGAAAACGACAACGAACTTGTCAAGAAATTCCTTGAACACCTTGTTCATCATATTCATGAAGTAGGTTGGTGCATTGGTCAAACCAAATGGCATCACGGTGTACTCATACAATCCATACCTAGTGGTGAAAGCAGTCTTAGGTATGTCTTATTCCCTTATCTTTAGTTGAAAGTAGCCTGGCCGGAGATCAATCTTTGAGAACACACGGGCTCCTTCTAACTGATCAAACAAGTCATTGATTCTGGGCAAAGGATACTTGTTCTTGATAGTCACCTCATTGAGTTAACGATAATCTATGCATAACCTTTGACTTCTATCTTTCTTTCAACAAACAAGACTGGTGCTACCCAAGATGAAGAACTTGTTTGAATAAATCCTTTCTGCAGTTGTTCTCCAAGTTGTTTCTTGAGTTCTTTCAACTCATCAACTGACATCTTGTAAGGTCTCTTTGCTATTGGTCCTGATCCTGGCAGCAAGTCAATCAGAAACTCAACATCTCTATCTGGTGGCATTCTCGGCAATTCCTCCAGAAACACATCCGAATATTCTCTCACAATTAGCACACTGTCTATGCTAACCCCCTTAATAGAATTTAGCTTACTCCCCTTTTTCAAAGTTAGACTTGAATCTAATCCGTTTCTTATCCGGGGTTGTGAGTGTGACAATACGATTGGCACAATCTAGTACTCCTTCATACTTGGTCATCCAATCCATTCCCAAAATAACATCCAATCCTTAGGAATCTAGGATTATCAAACTAACAGGAAACTTATGCTTTCCAAATTCTATTACTAGATCACGACATCCAAGACTTACTATCATATCTCCACCAGGAGAACTTCCTTTTATAGGACACCCAATATTTTCAGTTGGAAATCCATTTCTATCAATAAATGCTCTTGATATGAATGAATGCGATGCGCTAGTATCAAAAAGAACAAGTGATGGAATAGAATTGAGTTTAAACTTACCAGCCACAGCATCAGATTGCTCATATATTTCTTCCACATTGATGTGGTTCACTTGTCCCTTTTGGAAGGTATTGGGCTTGTTGGAACCTCAACTTTCTTTTCTGGGCACTCGTTAGCATAGTGCCCCATCTTCTTACACTTGAAGCATTCAACCTGAATGAGATCTTTCTTAACAGGCTGACTTCCACTACCACTTCCACCTCCACTGTGGTGGCTCTTGTGTCCACTCTTGTGGTTCTTATACTTGTCATTATCATGACTGTGGTGATGCTTGTTGTCATTATGATGGTTGTGGATGTGGTGGTTGTTGTACTATTCATGTTTGTGGGATCCAGAACTCCCACTATCATCATGATGGGAACGCTTGTGAGACGACCCCGAGCTGTGCTTATCAAAGCTATGATTCCTCTTCCTGCTCTCAACCTGTTTTATCTTGTTCTTCAAGATGGTAGCCTTGTCACAAAGTGATTGGTAGGTTGGGACATAGGCAACAGACAGTTGCAGGTTCAACTCATCATTCAGTCCTTCGAGGAATTTCTCCTTCCTCTTGGCATCTGTATCAACTTCATCTGGTGCATAACGTGCCAGATTGTTGAATTCCTCAATGTACTCGGCCACACTGCGGTGATGCTGTTTCAGATTGTGAAACTCCTTATTCAAATTCATCACTCCGGATGAGATGTGAGCTGTACGGAATCCATCCTCAAAGATAGCCCAAGTCACATCCTCAATGGGAGTGGTGATCTGAAAGTTGTCCCACCAGGTTGCTGCTGGCCCTTCTAGCAGATGTGCTGCAAACCTGACCTTTTCTTCGTTGGTGCAGCCGACAGTCACTAAGTACCTGTTCATTGAACGTAACCAGTCATTGTCTACCATTGGATCAGTGGTTCCCGAGAACTTTGCAGGCCTCAGTCTTAGAAATCCGGTGAGCATGTCAAATCCTGGCGGATTATTCTGGTTGTTGTTGTTATTGTTGTTGTTATTCGTTTGGTTACGGTTGGGGTTAGCACGTCGAGGAGGCATCTGTGGTTTTAATAAGGATAAGAATGAGATACCCATAGATGCTTAACATGCACAATACATCACATAGAACAATCACAATAACCAAGCTTTAAAATAACATAGAGTTTGAATGACATAAACAACAAGTTTTTGGAACATGTAAACACACCATAACAAGCCATCCACATGTTGGATGGTCATTGCGACTCAATAATCAAAGTACGGTAGGTGAAAGATAATCGGGTAGTCTACACTACTCCGCATCAATCTCCACATCAACGAGGGTAAGACCTGCATTCTCCATGGCGGTCTTGTACTCATCAACATTAGCAGTCAAGGCCTCAATCTTAGCCCTAAGAGCCCTCTTCTGTGAGCGAAGCCTCTCAATCACTCCCTGCTAATGCTCGAGCTCGAAGTCCTTGGGCTCTAACTCTTCCTTCATCTCCTGGATCTTCTTGTTCCTGTCTTGGACTCTTTTCTCCTGGCTCTTGAACTTCTTGTCCTGGCTTTCAAACTTGGCCTCCATTTCCTGATCAATCTCGTCTTGCTCCGCGAAGAGCTTGTACTTCTCTCGGAGCTGAACCTGGAGCTCGTCATTGCTAAGCATGACGTTGGTCCTATCAGTATCAAGGTGTCTAATAAGACCCTATAGGTCCTGAAGGTACAGAAGAATCGGCTCCATCGTCTCTCTAGCAGCATCCTCATACTCTATAGCCTCACCCTCCTCGTTGCGTCTCCTGAAGGGGTGAAAGTAAAGACCTCTAAGCTCGGTGGAGTGTCTCCCTACCAGGCGCCCAAGTAACTCCTGCATTGTCGTGGTATTGCACGGCAGATGCTACTGGGGGTAGCTTACGTAGAGGGAGCAAGGCGACGTAGGAGAATCCGGGAGCGAGATTGGCACACGATGTACCCAGGTTCACGTCCCCTCGGTGGAGGATCGCTACGTCCTGCTGTCAATCCAGTATATGATCATAGATTGGTTTACAATGGAGCCGCCGGAGGCGGTGGGGAGACTAGATCTAATATGACGTACCCCTTGGGGGTGCCCTTGGTGGCTTTATATATGCAGCCAGTTAGGGTTTACAAGTGCTTTAGTGGGCTTTCTATTGGAGTCGCCGCCTTGGGCCTCCAGTCGGCGCCAGTCGTCTGGGCCCAGCACGCGCCACTCGCCGTATTGGGCGAGTCGACCCGCTCTGGGCTTGGCTTTAGTCGGCTCGATCCAGCTGGCGAATCCGCTTCGTGGGTATACCCCGATTGGTATTCCCCCATCATGCATGACTACATCTAAGCCTTTCTCCTAGTCGTCATGCATCAGCTTGAAAGTGATAGCCTCCGTGGGTGCCTCTGTCTGGCGTAACGTCTGGGTGAGTCTGAAGCCCCATAGGTCCTTCCTCTCAAACTTGGTGAGCTGGAGTGTCATGATGCTAGGAAGTGGAAGGTTGAGCACACTAGTGAGCTCAATGAGACGAGTACCAAAACGAGTTCCCTTGAACTCCTCGGCCGTGTTGATAACAACGTTAGGCATCTATTTTTTATAAGATAGAGGAAAGTTAGAATCAACACAAGTAGAGAAAAATCACAAGACAAAAACATCACAAGCACATCTTTTAGCAACAAACACACAAGTCATGGCATACACAAATCCATTACAAACATGAAAGGTTCAACATAACTTAGACAAATTTTTGGAAGTAAAAACGATAAGTGTGGTGGTCCAACTAACGAAATACGTTACAACTCTCACTCACTAGACAAAATAGCTATCAGGGCATCCTTAGTAGCCATATGTCTATCTTGTTCACAAGACTCCCATATGAAGTCTATGATGTCTCCCCTTAGTTATTGGTTGGTAGTCTCTAATTCTTGGGTATGCTTGTTTTCTTCTCTAAGGTCATTTTGGGTGTTGAGCATTCTGCACTTGAGTCTGTCACCAAGCTCCTTGATGGCATTCCAAGCTGCATTTCTTGCAGAATCAAAGAATGTTGTGTGCATTTCAGAGTTGGTGACCATGCAGAATCCAGACTCCTTGTGGTTTTCTTCCTTGTTTTTCTACAAGTGAAGTTGCACCCACCAATACTCTTCTCCTTCGTCCATCACAGGGAATCCCTTGTACACAGCTGCACCATGTATCCCCATGGTAACCATAAGGTTCTTGAGTGCCTTGGGAAATTCAGTCTCACACACCAAAGTCATGGTCATGAGTGGTCCCTTCCTCACGGCTTCGTTGATGAAGTTCATCTACAAATAGAGATGAGAAAGAAGATTAGAAAAGTTTACAAGAAGAAAAAGACAAGTGTGGAAATTTTTCAAAGTGTTGAAATTTCCTTAGTGGTTTCTTAGTCTAATCCAATCCTAGGGTCATAATCCTATAGGAAACACAGTGCTCTGATACCATCTGTAAGACCCCACCTTTATAAAGGTAAAGGTCCCTGTGATTGCAATGCTAGTACCTGGATCAATTGCTAGCATCCACAATTTAAGATGAAGTACACAGAAACAAAGGTCATTATTACATCATCATTCCAGAGATAACATAGTCTTTTACAACTCCATAACAATAGGCTAGTACAAGAGTTTAACTTAACAATACAAATAAAAGTCTTCATCTTCATGTGCCACAGGCAAGCATGTTGAGTGTAGACTCATAACCCTGATCCTCATCAGAGTAACCTGCAACATCACAAGTTACAGCCACAGTGGGTCAATACATTGGAATAGTATTGGCAAGTGATACCTTAGTAGAATAATAGTATCTAGCTTCTACATGAATTTGGCTAAGTGTAGCTTAGGCTTGCTTTGCTCAAAATAGGTTTTACCTATCAGTTGAAAAACTAAGTTTTTGGTTTGGCAAAAACTCCCAAGGAACCACCAATAGATATTGGTGAACCTTTACCCTTGTTCAACCATAGTTTTTAACTTAGAAATTGGGATGATGAGATTCTTGATAGCTTCCATGTCTTGATGCTCAAATTGTCCATTTCCGGGGACACGGCTAAGTACTTAGATTCTTCCTTCTTCAGAGGTGGTGCACTTTTCCCACAAGACTTGACTTTCATCAAGATAGGACCTTTCAGAAGCCTTCCCTTAGACCAAAATGGACGCGCTCCAAACCTATCATGCATCCGCACCGTTGGATTTAACTTAATCCAACGCACCAGATCGCATCATACCCCTCCGCGGCTAAACTAACCTATACCATTAGATCTGGATCTAGGGCCCAGATCTGCGCGTACCCCTTCGCGGTTGAATCTAATCTAGACCGCTGGATCTAGATCCAGAGGATCTAATCGCTTCAGCCAAGAACTGGCGGTGCAAATGGCCAGAGCGGTGGCGACGCGTCTAACGACGGCGCTCCGGTGAGGCCAGGGGGCAAGGGAGGTAGTGCAGATGCTTACAGCGATCGCAGTGATGCGGTGATTCTCGACGTGGTCGTGGACGGACTGGGGGCGTACAAGCACGGCGTCGATTGCTCGTCGGAGTTGGCATCGGCATCGGGCTTGCTCGGGAGTGGATGTTGTCAATGCTACAAGGCACGAAATGGCAGGCCAGATGTGGCGTTAGACGCGTACAAGCATGGTGAGTCCACGCGTGACAACCAGAAAGGTTAGGGCGATCAGGTTTTACCGGAAAGGTTTGCCGGAGTTTCTGCAGAGGATGGTGGCATGCTGGCATTGTCCTTGTCGAGTTCCCGAAGCGCGCGTGGGCTGGGAAGTGGTACTGGGAGATGCGCGAGGCGAAGTGGAGTGTGCTCGTGGGAACCAGGAGCAGAGGGGTGGCCGGAGTTGCCTGGAATCGGCGCTGCAGCTCGTCGGAGCAGCGAGGTCACGGCGAGAAATTCTTGCAGCCTGGTGGCGCTCAGGGCTTGGGGTTTGAGTGGAAATGGAGAGGGGCAGTGGAGGTTTAAGTAGCAGAGCTGAGCGGGGTAATTACGCCGGGAATCAAGCCTAGTCAATTGAATTTAATCGAGGAGGAAACGGCAGAGAGGGCGCGGGTCCTCCGACGCGAGATGGACGACGGGGTCGACGTGGCAGTGGGGCCTGCCCGTCAGTGAGGTGGGGGTGAGCTTGCGCGTGAGAAACAGAGAGGGGGGGTTTTCCCGGGTGGGCTAGGTGGGCTGTTTAGATGGGCTGCGGGTTGGGTTGGGTTAGATAGCTAGTTAGGTTTATTATTTTTCTCTTTTCTCCTTTTATTTTTCTGTTCTGATTCTCTGATTTGAATTTGAATAAGTGTTTCAAATCTGTTTCACTTTAAATTTCTTACAGATTTTTTTTCTGTATTTCTTGTGTCCTAGGATGTGTAAAACATCCATTTATACTCAAAATCATTTTGGGTTTGAAATTAAAGCTAAAACCATGCCTTTAGTTAAATATTTCTAATAGGCATACAAATGGTTTTAAATTTGAATTGTTTTTGAAAACCTTTGTGTGGCCTTGTATTCACTTTCAAAACAATGTTGATCAAATACTAATCATAAATAGAAAATAAAATATAAACCTTTCCTCACTTGAATAAGTAATAGGCATAAATATGGTTTCTTTTGTTTAAAATTTATTTGAAAAAGATCAAATGCTTATGAATGCATGAATGCTATGCAAGCTTTACAAATTATGATTTTTGGGATGTTACATTAATCAACTATATGAAACAAAAGCACTTGACAGTATTCCCATGTGTCATCGAGAACATTTGGTCTTCATAAGTAATACAACCAGCTTGTCCTTTGCTAAGAAAGGTTTGGGCCACTTGCTGCAATTATTTGCTATATTTATTTACTTACACTTTATTTCCTTGCATTATCAAAAACCCATAAAAATTCGTTTGCTAAGTATTACAGAGATTTCCTGCTCCAAACCACTACTCAACACCGTCTGGTCCTCGTTGGGATCGACACTCCTATTGATCGAAAGTACTACGATACACCCCCTATACTTGTGGGTCATCACAGCGGAACTCTTCTCTTGAAATTGTCGAACTCCCCGATGTTTTTAGGTCGGAGGGTATATGTAGGCGAAAGGAGAGGTCGAGGCGGAGTCCGAGGCGGCCACACCATGCACTGGCGCAGCCTAGCCTGGCCCGCGCCTGGGGGTGGTGTGGGCCCCTCTGGCCTCTTCTCTCCTCCATCTTATGGCTCTGTGAGTCTTCTGGGAAAATAGGATTTTCGACATATTTTCTGGGATTTTCCCCGAAAGTTGATTTTCTGCACAAAAATGAGATACCAAAGCAATTCTGCTGAAAACAACGTCAGTCCATGTTAGTTGTATCCAAATCACACAAATTAGAGGAGAAACAATAGCAAAAGTGTTCGGGAAAGTAGATACGTTTTGGATGTATCAAATCCCCCAAGCTTAGCTTATTGCTTGTCCTCAAGAAATTCAGTTGAAAACTGAGTGCAATAAAAGAAACTTTCACGAACACATTTGCTTCATAAGATGTATATATTCTCAGCATATGATCAAGTACTTAGGCAATTTATAATAAGGAGTATGCAAATAAGTCTACCCAATAGTCATGCAAGCTATGAAGAGATTCCAACACAATAATAATAATAATAATAATAAGCAACATGAAACATAAGCATATGCAAGATTGTAATGCTCATAAGAAGGTATGATAAAGTGGTATCTCGCTTGCCTTTCTTTTGGGAGCAAAACATAAAAAGCCAAGGCACCTATGAATTTCAAGTGAAGAATAGAAATAAAAATATCAAAGATACAAGCATCATAGTTATTTCACAATCAACCGTGTTCTGGGACAAGCACATTACACTAAGAATGACAGCTATGCTCTCGAGAAGGTGCTCATAGAAAAGATGGTGACTCGACATAAAAGTGAAAGAAAAGATTAAAAAGTTTGAAAGGCTTCCAAATGCTGAAAGTATGGTACTCATTATCTTTGAGCTCTCATTGCCCCTATCATAAGCATCTTTAAATGTTTAAGGTTAAAGTGAAGGCAAATATGAGTTATATGATTGACAAATCATAAGCTGAAAATCTCATGCCCCTTGAGTATGAGGGCCATTCCTCATGCTACCCAACTTTAGTCACAAGCAAGTTCTTGTCATTGTAACTATATGTGTATCATAGAGAACTGCCAATAGGGTACCCCTTGCCCCATGACACAGGATCTATCCCATATCAAAATGACAAGGCAACAGACAATGAACATCTCAGCGATATTTTTATTTACCATGAGCATGGTTTTTCTTCTTTTTCTATTTTTTTTCTAAAGATGCTTCATAGATTGCTCACTGTGGTTATGCTGCAAGTTTCCACCATGATTAGGCATGGCTTAGGCTAGCCGCCCAGGAGTTCTCTAACAAATATACAAAACTCCATGGACATACAAGCTCCCCTTTTATTTCACACCGCCGACATCCATAAACAAAAGAACATGATATCAACTGAATATATATGTACAAGTGTTGAAAGCGTTCACCATGACAGCATGGTTCTGCTAACTCCCAACTTATAATTTGCAAGAATACAACTAAATAGATGGTCACAATGGTTCAGGTTTATTAATTGCAAGAAATAAAATGTGCCATCAAGTTCGTAAGATCTTTACTAACTGATTTTCGCATAATGTAACACCCCAGTTTTACTTAAATAATAATTAGGGTTTGATTGTGCATCATCAGCATCATATTAAAAATGCATGCAAAGAAAAATAAATCAAAACCCTAAAACCCTAATCCTTCCCTCTCTTTTTGAAATGCACTCAAAAAGGTTTTGTATTTTGAAAAGTGCCAAAAATTATGGAGCCCAAATAGACTAAGAGGGCCCCACAATATTTTACTAGATTTATAAACCTTCTGGTATTTTTTTAAAATATACAAAAGAAATTTCAAATGAAAACTACAAAGGGAAATACAAAACAGAAAAAGGAAAAAAAATCTGCTAGAAAACGGATCCTAAGCTAAACAGGCCGTAACCCATCTTCCCTCTCCCATTCATGCCGCCATATGACACAGCCCACCATGTCCAATCGCCCCGGCCCAAGACCCTTCACTCCTTTCCTTCTTCCTTTCTGGCGGACGAGGGCAGATGCGTGTCATCGGGCGCCATTGCCGCCTCCTGCGCTGCGATTCGCGCTACCCCGCCGCCCCAGACGAGGATAAGAGCGCCGCAGCGTGTCCGCCTTCTCCTCTCTTGGTCTTATCCCCTTCTCTCTCGCCCTCTCTCATCTCCGCGAGCTCCCCAAACCATAGCCCGGGCAGACGCCGTTTGCCGCCGTCGACTGACGCCTCCCCAATCCCTCTGAGCATGGCCGCGACACCGCATCACCGTCTTCTACCGCCCTGCAAAAGGAATTGGGTCGGGTGCTGAAAATCGACGTCGCTGTGCGTATTCTTCCTCAAGCCCGATGATCTCTGTTTTCACCGTGTCGTCGCCTCCGTCCAGCTCGATCCTCCATCATCGTCATCGCATTGAGGGTGAGCTCCTGGTCCCCCCCCTATGCCCCTAGTTTGCCCGCACGTCGTCTGTAGCCATAGGTCGTCGTCGCCGCCACTGGCCGTCGTCGTACGAGCCACTCCGGTGACCAATAGTTGGTGGCGCCGCCACCATCAGGTTCCCCTCGTTGCTCTAAGTCGAACCCGCACCCGCACGCAATCCCGCGAGCCCTCCTTCGCCATCTCCGCTGCCGTGCTGCGAGCCCTGCCGGCGTGGCGTCATTCCGACATCACCCATGCGTCAGCAGGCGCGGGCTGACCCAGTCAACCCCCTTTCGGGTCCCACCTGCTAGCGTGGCAGCTGAGGTAGCCTAGGGCCCCTCTGTCAGCCCCCATGGGTAGGTTCTGCCTCGGTGACAAAACACCCCCACCCCTGTGTTGATGTCACATAGATGCAATAATTCAATTTAAATTGATTAAATAATTTTAGAAATTGATAAAACTTGTAAAATACATATCTAATTATTTATAAATCAGAAAAGTACAAATAATATATCAAAATGTTCAGAAAAATGAGCTCTAGCTATTTAAGCTATAATCATGCATTGTTTAACAACTTTAATGACAAGTTTAATTAGAAGAACATAGTAACCCCTCACAAGTGACTCCGGAGTTTCCCCGAGTTAGGGTTTATACCCCTCGGAACCCCGATTAAATGGTCGAGCATGCCTTAGGGTTACTTTTAAATACAATTCAACTTGTCATATCATCATCCTTGCTTGAGCATTGCATCGATGCCATGTGTTGATTGTTTCCCTTTCTTTCCGGTGATTTGGTTCTCCTTCGGTAGAATACGATATCGAGATCCAGATCGAAGACAGAGACCAAGACCATCGAAGATCGAAGATTGACGAACAATACTTGACCAACTTTAATCAAGTCAAGTACAAGATTCTCGAAGATCTGCTTATCTGTTATCAACTAGCAAAGGAAAGCATAGCCCCACCATGATATCATCCTATGATTTCGAAAGCATTTCAATTCCTGCCATGATGCATATGATTCTACTATGGTCTTTAATCGATAGATAGAGTATCCTATTTGTTGCATTACTCCCCTTTGAGCTTATATTACCTGATCCACTGCTCCTAGCATAACTAGGTTTGGCTTGTGTGCACTTCTAAAGCTTATCTGTGTTCTGCTTAGCCATGCATAGCTGTCAGTACTAGTCCATCCAGCTGATGTATCAGATGTAGATAATCTAGTATGTCAGGAGAACATGATGAGATGAGATCATTGATATGAGATTAAATATGCTAAGTCTTGTATGGGAGGCCACGGTGGGATGTGGTTTTTCTAATCCCATGCTCGCCACCACTAGGACCCGAGTTCTTGCCTCTAACCAAGACGAGCGTACAACCACACGGGGTTTATGGGGACCCCCTGATTGAGTAACTTGCCTAGTAGATTCCATGAGTCACATAGTTCAGGCGTTCCATTCGACATGCATTCTGGATCTTCTCGAAGGCGGTGAAGGAGGTGCATTCATAACAGGTAGGTAAGCATGGCCGAGGTTGCTTGGGGTAGATAGTGACCCTGGTAAACCAACCTCGCCTCACATCTTTAAGTACCGGCTTCGGGATTTGACCCGTTACGGCGGAACCATACTTATTGCGTGACTCATGGTCTCGGGGAAAGCAAGGTAAAGGTCATGTCTAACCACCCTATGTCGGCCTTCCAAGGAAGAGGGCTAATCTTAAGTGGCATTAAGAGAAGGTTAGTACGTGTGGATAAAGTTGTACACCTCTGCAGGGTAATAATCTTTTGGAAAGCGGTGTCCACGGTTATGGATGACTGCAGGGTAATAATCTTTTGGAAAGCGGTGTCCACGGTTATGGATGACTTTCTTTCCGGTGATTTGGTTCTCCTTCGGTAGAATACGATATCGAGATCCAGATCGAAGACAGAGACCAAGACCATCGAAGATCGAAGATTGACGAACAATACTTGACCAACTTTAATCAAGTCAAGTACAAGATTCTCGAAGATCTGCTTATCTGTTATCAACTAGCAAAGGAAAGCATAGCCCAACCATGATATCATCCTATGATTTCGAAAGCATTTCAATTCCTGCCATGATGCATATGATTCTACTATGGTCTTTAATCGATAGATAGAGTATCCTATTTGTTGCATTACTCCCCTTTGAGCTTATATTACCTGATCCACTGCTCCTAGCATAACTAGGTTTGGCTTGTGTGCACTTCTAAAGCTTATCTGTGTTCTGCTTAGCCATGCATAGCTGTCAGTACTAGTCCATCCAGCTGATGTATCAGATGTAGATAATCTAGTATGACAGGAGAACATGATGAGATGAGATCATTGATATGAGATTAAATATGCTAAGTCTTGTATGGGAGGCCACGGTGGGATGTGGTTTTTCTAATCCCATGCTCGCCACCACTAGGACCCGAGTTCTTGCCTCTAACCAAGACGAGAGCACAACCACACGGGGTTTATGGGGACCCCCTGATTGAGTAACTTGCCTAGTAGATTCCATGAGTCACATAGTTCAGGCGTTCCATTCGACATGCATTCTGGATCTTCTCGAAGGCGGTGAAGGAGGTGCATTCATAACAGGTAGGTAAGCATGGCCGAGGTTGCTTGGGGTAGATAGTGACCCTGGTAAACCAACCTCGCCTCACATCTTTAAGTACCGGCTTCGGGATTTGACCCGTTACGGCGGAACCATACTTATTGCGTGACTCATGGTCTCGGCGAAAGCAAGGTAAAGGTCATGTCTAACCACCCTATGTCGGCCTTCCAAGGAAGAGGGCTAATCTTAAGTGGCATTAAGAGAAGGTTAGTACGTGTGGATAAAGTTGTACACCTCTGCAGGGTATTAATCTTTTGGAAAGCGGTGTCCACGGTTATGGATGACTTGGGAACGGATGTGAGATTATAGAGAACATGAACCTAATCATAAAACTTGGCAGATCAACGTGTGCTTAAGGATGCTTCCTCATGGGTACGACGGGTGATCCTAGTTGGTAGATGATGATGACTTGGTGGATATCAAAAGATGATGATCAATATTTTGGAGATGTCGCTCTCTTATCCCCTTTTAAAATACTCTGAATGGACGAGCTTCTCCTCTCTCCCTTGTTTTATAAACAAAGATGGCTTTATGCAAAGCAAATCCACCAGCCATAAGTCTTGCGGAGTACACCCTATACTCACCCTTGCTTTGTTGATACTTTTGGTAGAGTAAGTGTTCCCCTGAAAGACGAGTTCCATACTACATTGACACCAACGAGTAGCTTGGGGTTCCCGGCCGGCAGCCTGGAATCTATGGGCTGGGACGTCATCATTATGCTTCAGGCCTCTTAGGCCATTGTTATGTTTGCTATACTTAATAAAATAATTTTCCTTCCGTTGTTTGATGTTTGTGGTCAGTGACCTCTGCTTGTAATAATTTGTCTCTTCGCTCAGTTATGAGCTTGCTATATAAATTTTGTGTCGTAGTGTCACTATTGTGTTACTGATTCTTCATTGGATATCCTCGAGCTCAAGGTTAAGCTTATGTCAGACGGAGGTCTAGGATTTTTTTAGCCCTGATCCCGGGGGTGTCACAGGTTTTGGTACCAGAGCAGTACCGACTGTAGGAAAACCTTGCTATTGGTCGATGTTGAGTCTAGTGTTTGAGAAAACTATTTTAAAGATGAAAAGTATTTGCGAAAACTCTAGTATGCTTCTTTTTCTTCTTATCCAGTTTCGCTCTAACTCTGGGTCATATTATCTTGTGTTGATTTTGGAAAAGTTTTAATATCTCTTCTACTCCTTCAAAGCTTAGGTGCCTTTTGGGAATGTCGTTTATCAACCAGTTGACCTAGTGTTGAGTTCTCTAGAGTTGTGTGTGTTGTGAATTCCTTGTTCCCTTTGCTCTTTTTCCTCTGAGAGATTCCTTTCTATCATGATCTCTCTATCTTTTGGACCCACAACATTAAATTATTGGATCTTCAGTGTTCTGTTCTAGGATTTGAGGTTTCCTTTAGCCTTGTCTGCCTCCTTTTCATTTGTTTGGGTACTTCAGAATTTGTTTCTTCTCTTGGAAGCTACCTCATGATTACTATCTTGCAGTGTAAGATATGTCACTCAAGTAGTGGTTACTCCTTTCTTTGGGTTTTAACCTTGGACTTGAACTTAAGATCCCTGATTGTCCTGGATTCCGGAGTTGTGATTCTTCTATATGTGTTGCCTGCCAAAACCCACCGGCGAGCAGCGACGAGCAACACGAAGAGCCGGGAGGCTCCTGGGATCGCCGGTGGGCCTGGTCCCTCGAACGGCCGCAAAACTCGCACACGTCCGGCTTGGTTCGAGATGCCACCTGACCTATACCTGGTCAGGAAGGTGAAGGATTGCTTCGATTGATTTCCTGCATGGTAAACAAGTATACGTAAAATTCGAGCCGTGACCGGCTCCCAGGTTTCCCTGTGAATCGGCTCCTAGAGCCGATTATCCCCATGGTTCTGCATTAGATTTACGATAACATGGGGTTTTGCTTTATCATTATAAGTTAAATCGATCTACGACAGTTTAACGTTTTCACCACGTAACTGGAACGTCCCACACGTAATTGAGCCTGGTAGATACAACAGATGATAGGAAACTAACCCTAGAGGAGGCCTAACAACCGACGTAAAGTCAATTACCGGAACAACTTCTCTAGAACTAGTAAACCACGTCCTTACGTACTACTGGATCGTTCAACCCGTTTGCAAGGCCTGACTACGTAGATATCAAACTAAACCTTGGCGAACAAGGCATAACCATAACAGATCGAATCAGCTAAATAAAGATCAAGCAAGATGCTACCCTTGCACTTGGGAAAAGGTGCAAAGGTAGCGAGGTAACTAGAGGCAGCATAAATCAAACAATTATAACGAAAAGCACCGATGCTAGCCTCGACAAATCTATGATAGTAGTATTACTCGCCATCAACAAGGCTTCAGTACGAGTAACACCAAATAACGCATAATTAAAAATACTGCCTAGATCGCAAGATGCGATCTAGGCAGCATGACACTTACCCGAAAGAAACCCTAGAAACAAGGGGTGGCGATGCGCCGAGATTGTGTTTGTTGTGAACGTGATTGTCCTCCTTTTCTTGATAACCTTAGGTACATATTTATAGTCCGGAGACTCTCTACTTTTGGAATAACTCTACAAATCTATCGTTACCTAAACTGAAACGGAACCTAAACTGAAACGAAACCTACGATGATACAATATACACGGGCAATTTAGCCCAAATCCACGCACAAGGCCGATTCAACAACACGTTGAATATACGTATCTTCCAAGCCCATCTTGATCACGGCCCATCTCCGTCTTTGGCCAAAATATGGCGATAACAATATGAAGCTGACCTTTAACCCAACATCCATTCCTTTGACACCTGTCATTAATGTTCACACATTACCTCAGGATGGCTAGTACTACAATTCTAGCCTTCAAGCTTGTGGTCTTTGTCATGATTGAACTGTGACAATGAAGGACTTCCCCTACCACATGCTATGGCATATGTTCTTTAATGGAACCAAATAGATCACAACAAGAATAATCCTCGAGAGTCTCGCATCTATATTCGTGACTCTGCCACACCTTACCTTTTCTATGCATTAGTTTTTGGAAGATTGTTGACTTATGCATCCACATCTCGGGATTCCATCCCGAGCATGTTCTTTCTCCCTTGTTGTTTTCCGACCTTTGTCCACTAGTTGGTAGCCAAGTAGTGATTTTCATTGGTGTTTTCTGATGCAAGCTACTCTTGTGGTCCATCATGACACACCATTTCGGGATGTTAGGAGAAACAAACTCCAGTACCTCGTCATATCTAGGACCAGGTCAAAGTGTTGTAATCCGCAGATTAAGAGGCATTGTTTAGCTTCTGTTTGTTATACCTTAAAGTATCACACTCTTTTATGCTAAGAGTTCATGTCGAATTTCATGACCCCTGAATGAAGTGATGCTCTTACACATATTTACCCACCCTTCCTCGAGCTTTCGCGCTCGTGAGTGATGCGTGTGCGTAATAATGTGGTCAACTGAGATTCTAGCAATTTTTATTGTTTAGAACTCAAAGGACATTTGAATCATACTTAGCGTGATTGGTTAACCCTATTACTAAGCAAAGAATGATGGTGCTATCTAGTTCGACATTCTGGTGCACCTCTTCGGTCAAAGAGTTAGGCTGTTGCTGAAGCTCTAAGACTGTGTCCTCTTGCCTTGTAAAGCAAGTTTCCTCTCAAACTATGTGACATATCGGTGATTCGTGATATTCTAAACGTATACTAGAAGTATCGCCATGTTGTCACATGACCGTATTGTCCAGTTCTTGAGCAAGCAAGTTCTCTGAACTGCTCCTTTCTCCAAGGATTTGTACTGGATGCCCCTAAACTAGTTGGTTGAGCTTAAACAACAACTTGGAGAGTTGTAAGACAAAAGTTCCATCCGACTCTGTTCCTTCGTCGAGGGTTGTCTAGTTTTGTCCGTGCTGAAGAAAGATAGTATTTCCTTTATGGATATGTTATCTTACCCCACCTTTGGTTTGATTTGGGCTATTGTCAAATCAAACTCAGTTCCAAGGACTATCTTGATGGTGTTTTTACTTGTGATGTTTCACTTGAGTACATCTTCATATTCTTTTGTCTGACCAATATTCTCGCCTTGTTCATGAAGCATATGAGTCCATCTTACTGGAGTGTCTTGATAAGTTTATTGTTGAGCCCATCGACAATGTTCTTATTCTTTCCACGTTAGGCTGGATTCATATGGGACATTGGGCATCAATGTTGGAAAATTTTGAGAACCGTCTTTGGGTCATTTCGAAGTATGTGTTCTGGATGTTAGAAGTAATCTTCTCTGGTTCACGAGCAAATGTTGAAAGATGTCGCCGTGGGTTTGAGTAGAGTTATCTCCTTCCTTAAGGATACATGTGTGTTTTATTGTTAGGACATTATGTGTGTGCAGTTGTCTTTCGACAAGTTGCTAATACATGGGTATAGCAATCTAGCTCATCTTTTGGAGCTTTACACTATAGTTCCTATCTTGAGAATCTAGTGACTTTACCTCTGTGTAAATGTTACAAAATTTCTATTTGGACATGCTAAGTCTGAAGTCTCGTCCCACCTAACCAAAGATGAATCTCAAGAAGCAACAATGGTTGGTGTTCCTCAAGGTTTTGATATTGGTGTAACATCCCAATTTCAGCAACCCTGATTAAATGTCCAAAACGCAAAAATCAGGGGGAACAAAAACTTTTTCTTGCATTGAGTACTTACTTGTTTGCTTGTGCTCAAGCAATTGTTTATGTATTATTTGTGTACCCCTCATCTCAACACTAGTTTATAAAAACTATTTTACAAAAGAGATGTCTTGCCTCATCTTTCATATTCTCAAATGATCTCGCATTTCAAAAACCTGAGCCAAGATGACTTTGACCAAACAAAATACTTTACTAGTTTCTTTTGAGAAACTATGGAGACCAATATATTATCTCCTTATGTTTTCAAGACAGAACCTTCAACTGTCACATCCCAAAATTTTCCAAATTTTGTAATGTGAAAAATAAATAAACAAAATAAATAATTGTTGAAATTTAGGGTCAAAAGAAACTTTTGATTCCAAATGGAGACTTAAAATCCCATCTTGAACAAAGTTGAGTAATGTTTGAATCCAACTAAATTCAAATCAAGTGAAATGCATTCTTCATAAATGCATCTTGAAATTTAAACACTTGGAAAATAAACCAAAACCCTAAAACCCAAATGGAATAAAATCATTTCCAAGATATCTCAAAGACCATGATTTTGATCCAAGATAACTCCTGTTAGTTCCCAACCCAGTGAAGACCCAATCTAAGCATGGATAATATCCACTTATCCATTACCTCAACATCCTCTCCTTAATCATGAGTTTGGAGCCTAACACCCTCTCAAGGGCTTTTACACTTGCACACTAGTCAAAATCACCAAATCTGCCAAAATGGCTAAGTCTGGATTTCTTATTTGGATACCATTTTTGGATCTCTACCTCTTCCAACCAATGTGCATTATTGAGAATTCACTTGAACCATCTTGAAGTACATCTTAAGTACTACCAAGGCCCACTCTTGCCCTTGGCTAAGCCATTCTAATTCCCACTCATCCATGATGGTTTTGTAGTCAAGATAATAATATTTCCTATAAATCTTATCATCTTGCCTACTCTGACAGAAGCTCACACCTATATGCATTTACCCATGACCAACTCTTTGCATGATTAAGAACTAATAATCATGGCCTATCAACCCCCACTTAACTTATTTCCATTGTAGCCTTGTGCTTCTTAAACACACATGGTTTAGGAGGCTACCTGATGTATTTGCTATGGCAGCCTTACTTCCAAAAATGTTGGCCATCTCCTCTACATCACTACAAATCCAACCAAGCCCAACTATTTCTTCCATGATCATCCTTATAAATTTGTCTATACATCCATATACCCCTTGTACCAAGGTGAGCTCTGAGCTCCCTAATCCAACCCTGTTTAGATGGCATCAGAATAACCAAACCTTAGATACTCCAAGAATCTAGTTCCACCCTTTTCACCATGTTTCTTCAAAACCAAGGTTGACTTTGATGCCTACATCAAGTTTAGATCATCTACCTTGTATATAAGCATCCCCAAATAATTCCCACAATTATTTGGATTATTAAACTATTTTATTTCCTCTACTTACCAATTTCCCAAAATACTTGTCTATAAAGGCAAGTTTGCTTTTCTCCAAATCACCTTGCCAAATCAAGGCACATTTGATGCCTATCCATCTTATCCCACCTTTCAAACTCAAAAATAAATATTTTCAAGATTCTTTATTATTTCTTTTTGCCATTTTTCTTAAATAGCAGAAACAAGAAATAATCCCCTAAAAATACTTTTCCACCTCAATAAATCCCAATAAAATTCTCCAATGTGTGCTATGTTATTTAGGACCATATCACATCAAAAAAAAAGCTTGCCCAATGTAAAAATGTCATCTTAGCTTCCAAAATCTATTTCTGCACTTTTTGAATAAGTGCATTTAAATGGGATTATAATCATCAGAAAAATCATATTTAAATCATGGAGAGATTATTTGACCCCATCTATCTACCAGTACCATTTCCAAACTTTTCCCAACGCAAATTTATCAACTTCCTTCACAAGCCTTCATTGGATCAATTTTGGCAAACTAGCCCAATCTTGATTTAAACCAACTCCAAACTCCACCAAACCTTGTCAAGTACTACACACAACATCATACCTCCCTCCTAGTCGTGCAAATTAACCTAAGCTACTGTAGAACCTCCCCTCCCCTTTTGTCCCTAGTGTTTGTAAGAGTGAGAGAGAGACCACCATATCTTGTAAAGATCTTTACAATAAAGGCCACAACGGCTGCAACGTCCCTCCCACCACCTCTCTGCCCATCTTTGACCATAGCACCACCCTTAGAAACCAAAGGGAATCCCCCACCCCATGCCCATTTTGGAAATTTCATCTATACCCATGAGATTTCAAAATAAAAGGGCCACAGGCCACCCCCAGCACACCCCTGCCCTCATTTTCCCCCAGCACACCTCCCTCTCCTCCCCCAGAGCTCCCCCTCTCCCTCCTTCCCTCTCCTCTGGACACAAGAGAAAGAAATAGCCATTTCGGCCATTGCTTAGAGCAAGCTCGCGGTCACCTTCCCCCTTCTCCCCTCTCACTGCATGTGTGTTATTCGTGCTCCCCTTCCTATGATCTACCCTTCCCTAGCTCCAGAGCTCATACCGTCCACTGCCTAACCCGGGGGAAGAAGTTTCCTCCCTCTCGGCTTTTCTCAAGAACTCGACTTGGTGCTCTCCTTGCTACCCCTCTCCACTCGCTCTTAACCTTCCGAGCCTCCCTAACCTTGTTCTAACACCTCCGGGCCTTCCCTTGCCACTTGCAGGACCAAGAGGATCCCCACTGGCGAACTCCGGCGATCTCCGCTCAGTACCCGAAGCTCGAGCACTTTCCCGACGTCAAAACCACCTCGGTCGCCCATCCCCCGCGTGGCATGGTGGACCGCGTCGCCCTGAACCGTCGGCGTCTCTGCTCCAGCCCTCTAGTGAGCTCCCTGCCCCCTAGCTAGACGTAGAGGATGGACCGCGACCGTTGGATCTGCCCCTAATCCGATGGCCAGTGCTGGCCCTTACCCCTTCGCATGCGGGCGGCCAAGATGGGCCGCAGCTGCTCCTCGCGGCCCACGGGGGTACAGATCCGGCCCATTTCCTCCTGGCCTCTCTCTTTTTCTTTAAAAACCAATCAAGATCTGTTTTTGACATTTTGGTTTAAATCCAAAACAAATTGGAAAATGCCTCAAAATATTCAGATCCAATTTTTCCCAATCACCTGTAAGTTTTCCCTAACATGCAGACTCGGATCTGGACCAAAATCTTGTCTAAATTAATTCTGATAAATCATATCCTAAGATCTATCTAGAACACTAACAAATTCTCCAGGCAGTTTTACAAACCCAAATGACATAAACTCAATTGGTGATGAAAGGTACTGACCCTATCTACCATATCCCACTGGCCCCACCTTAGTTTGCTTCCTAGTTTTCCCCTGAAAAAAATATCAAAAACAAAGACTTTTTGCTTTTAGGAAATTCCCTAGGTCAAATCAAGAGAGTTTTTGACCTAAAACCAACACCCAGTAAACCCACATAACCATACCTTCCCAAATCTAGCAGCTCATAATTTTATGAGTCTTTGTTGAATTTTAGTGAATTAAACTCTTCTGTGCATAGTTTATTCACTATCAAAATCACTACAGTATCTATGCAACTCCAAAAAGGTTGATTACAATTTCTACAGAAAGGTATTCTCAGTACCTAACATGTGTCCTTGGAATCAACTAAAAATCTTCTTTAGATTCAATCTGAAGAAAAAGACAAATCCCATCCAGTATTGTCTTTGGGAATTTCTCAAGAGTATTCTGTTAATTTTTTTTAGGAGATTCCAATTACTCTTGTTTCAGTCCACCAACTAATACCTAATCACCCAAGAAAATAATTTTTGGAACTCCATAAGAGTTCTGGTGAATTATTTCCTTAAACTAGGGTTTTATCCACTATAAAATCCATTATAAATCAAGGGAAATTGATAAAATAGTGAAACCACTTTTGTTGGCTTCATTTTATCAATAACTATATGATGGTATAATTTTTATACAATGGTATCATTTAGATCTAGACCTTGGTCAAAAACCTCTCTCTTAGGTATTTCCCTAAACCATAAATCCAAAGGGATCCTTTCCCTAATGCCTCCGAACTCTTTTGCCAATCTTATCCACCAACCTCCAACATCACACTAATGTATATCTTGTATTTATCCTTTAATTGCTTTACGGTTTGTTTCTTGTATGCCTTGTATTGATTGGTGTAATGTTTGCTTGCATGTATGCTCTGTAACGACGATAGTGGTGATTGTGTGACGCCGAGAAGAAGGAAGGATCGGGTTATTCTTATTTTTGTCATTATTGGTATTCTGGTTATCTAACGCCGTCAAGGGACATCTCGATGGACATAGGCAAGCCACCATTCTTGAACTCCTATATTAACCTACTTCTGTTTATCACATATTTTTTATCTCGTTTATAAATTGCATGATCACAGGCATGGTTTGTTTCAAATAAAAGTGCGTGAGTAACTTGGCTCCTCCAAGTTATGGATGAGTGTCCATTAGGACACCTACTATATTGACACCTATTTTACCCCTTTAGATCGAGGCAAAGATGATTAGCATCTTCCCTCTTGGAACCCACGGATTTTCAAGAATAAAACTATTTTGGGTTTTACCCTACTACAAAGTTTTCAAAATAAAACCCTTGGAAAGAGGCATCATTTCTGAGTGGAAGTTTTACTAAAGAAAATATGAGCTGGATGCAGAGAAAGTTAATGAAGAGGAAGATAAGTAAAGGAAAGTTAAGTAAGAGAAAGGAAGGGGTGTTCTAAGCCAATGTCCAGAACAATTTACTCGTGCAACCACATTACCCCAGACACTGGGGCTTAGCTCGTAGTTTGTGATCTTTATCCGGGGCTGCTCTTACTCACTAAAGGGGAGAAATCCCCTGAAATCCGGGCTACCTGTAGGGTAAGGCACTGGTGCAACAATTGGGTGTCTCGCGGACGGTATGCTTTTAGGTAGTACGGATGGAAGATTGTCACTATTGCTATCTGCCAGACTTCGGTCTGGAGATAGGGGTCAGTACGGATGGAAGGACCAAGGTCGTAGTACCCCATACTCGTACTGGAGAGAACAACCCAAAAGGAAAAGCTGTTGTTGCTAGGGATGGACAAATGAGAAGTCTAGGTTTGATTATCCGAGCCCCTGTCTACCGTGTGTAGAAGGTCGTGGTTTTATCCAGGCGGATGTATTGATTCTTGTGGGTAAAGTTCACAAACTCTGTAGAGTCTAATATATTCGAATAGCCGTGTCCACGGACAAGGACGGTTGGAATGGCAAGTGCTAGGAGGACCCTTCGATTAAGTTGTGATGAAATAAAGGATGTGACTTGGTCACGAGGAAAGATAAGAACGAGTTTGGTTTTTACCAGAAATGGTCGAAGACGTTTAAAAAGGGTTTTACAACAAAACTGTTTAAAAATCTTTTTTAACAAGGATGTGGAGATGTCCGTATTTTCTAAAAGGAGGCATATTTTCTAAAAACTCTTTTTTTCAACAAAGGTATAGAGATGTCAATGTTAGTTTCTCTTTCAGAAACAACTATAGTGTAGAGCTATCTCTCCACATCCAAATATGCATTATCTTTGTTACCTTGTCTCGGTGGTTTGCGAGTACATTCAAAGTACTCACCTCCATTGTCCCTGGCTATTTACTTGGCCAGATTGCATATGCTAAGTGACGATGAAGGTGCTAACGTCTATGCAAGCTAGGCCATGTTCCCAGTCAGTTGCCTGTAGGTTAAGGTATGGGCTCTGCGTTGAAGACTTCCGCTACTTGTAATGTATTCGCCATAATGGCCACTTTGTAAGTTTGTATTCGTTACTATATGGATGTTGTAATGATACTAGTCGGTTATGCTCACAGCTCACTGATCATGGGAACGTGAATTGCATGCATAACGGGTATTCTCAAACCATAAATCCGGGGTGCCACAGACATGGTATCAGAGCCATCCTGACTGTAGGAGACCTTAGTTAGCATGGACGTTAGACAGGATAACCCCTATTTATGAAAACACCGGTTTTTCACAAACTATTTTCTCAAAAGCTTTTCGAAAGATTTCTTACCTCATCTTCTCTGACTTAAACAATTTGAAAATGGATTACTCTATATCTCGTCTACTTCAACTAATCCGTTTTCAAAAACCAAGTCCAAATCAGAGACTATGAAGACGAAGATCCCGGAACGAAGAGACATCGAGACGAGCAAAGTAAAGGAGCTACCAACGACGTCAGACACTACAAGATCACCCTAACAACGGAGTCCTTCACCACCCCCAAATCAATCAAGTACGACACCGACGACAAAAGACTGCAAGACATAAGTTAAGACCTCTGTAATGTCCGTACTTAGGATTAACACCCCTAAAATAGGATTCCCTTTATGGCGTGTAGTCACCCCCCCATTAGTATTCCTGGTATGCCCTGTTTGCTTGTCTTGTGCATGTGTGATGCTTGGAATGTGTTGCTTGTCGAACCACAACACTAACCCTCTTAACCTCCTAGCCAGAAACCCCTACACAGCAGGATGGCCACCTAAGAAAACCTCAACAACCCCAAGTAAAGCTCTAAGGTGGAAAGACTGCATCTTTCCACTCAACTCCAATAAACCCTTGTTGACATGTCACCGTCAACCATAGCCCTCCACCCAATATTATACCTCACCTTTTCCGCTACCCTCGAACCCAGAAGACTAACTCCGTCGTCGTTTCCTTCTTCAGCTGGAAACTTCATATCCACCAGAAAACCCAGAGTATGGCCATGAAGATCGAAGCCCCGAAGAAAGGATGCAGCCATTGCGGTGAAGAAGGACATTAGGCTAGCCAATGCTTAGGCAACTGCCCAAACTGTGGAGCTCTCCACTCTCCTGCAGATTGCCCTACCCAACTAGTCACCTGTTTCCTCTGTGAGGGTCAAGACCATGTCCCGGCCAACTGTCCCCTCCAACTCCTGATTGGCAAAGCTCGTGAACTCCCCTGCATAAACATTGGGAAGAAATCAAGAGAAGGACGCTCCAAGAAAGGCACCTACTTCTCCTATGATGAACCGGGTCACTTCAGCCGAGAGTGCCCCCAGTGTGGTCTTGACAACCCTCCTCCCAAGGCAAAGGCCAAGAAATCCACTATCCTCGTAAGGATCCCAAAGCAAGACCAAGGAGGATCTGAAGCTAAGAGAAGCGCCTGTTACACCTATGGAGACCAAGACCACTTCGCCCACAGCTGTCCAGAACAGTAATGGATGAACCCAAAACAAACCACTGCGACACCCGAAAATGGCAAGAAACCACGAACCCGTTCGGCTAAAGGAATCAGGAGGCCACTATCCCCAGAACCTCCTATGCCCCCGAGAAACAACTACCTGTGGGGAAACTTTTCACCCTAGAAAGGAGACAAGACTCTGGACGTTCCTCCAAAGTAGTTTTCGCACCCGGAGACTCGCCTATTACCAACTTTGATACAGACATGTATCGTCCCAAGACCTGTTTTGTAAAACTCTAATTGCCTTGTCTCTTTGCGGCACAGACCCGTTTTGTAACCCCTTAAGTACCTCTGCCACCGACCGGCTTGAACTCGCTAAATCCTTGGATGATATGCCAGTGTGGTATCCTTCATTGCATGTTTGACCCACGACGTGGCATCAGACCAAACCAGGAACGACCCCATTCCAAAGGATCTTGTTTCTGAGACCGCCAAACCCCAACAGCAATCCTCCAACCCGTTGGACCCATACCCCGCCCAGAACTAATTACCCTGAAGCTAGTAGGCGCCCTTTCCGATAGACCCTCCACCTCATGAAGCAGTTCTGACGACGTCGACAGAAGATAACTACCCCGAAGGAAAGATGTAGCGCCTTACCCCAACATCAGCATACGACTCCAATCACGAAAGTCGGCAACTTCACCATGAACCCCTAGTGTCGCTCTAAGGGGGAAAGACTGCGTATTTCCCGCCCAAAATTTGATAGACCCTTGGAGTCGACCCCTAGTTAGCTTTGAAGCAAGGACCAGCCCTTCCAAGTCCGAATCCTCAACCCTGCAAGAAGAACAACGTTCAGCACTTCTCCAGAATACGAAGGTACTTCAGGAGAGTCCTCCACTCCAAGGTCTACCGCCAAGTCAACACCCCGATGTGTCTAGACCTCGAAGAGAGAAAATTTGACCACGAGACGAGGGAATGAGAATATTCAACTCACCGTCCCGCCTCAAGAAGGGAGTACCTCATAAATTTTAAACTTACCTAGACTTGTACTAAGGGGAAAAGACTTCGTATTTTCCATTTTGTTTAAAGCTAGACCGCCCGATCCGAAGCCACTCGTCTCCAACCCGTGACTAACCACGTTGGGTATTTGCAAAACTTATTAGCGCCTAATAATTTCCACCGCTGAATTTGATAAGTGGATGTTATCACCCCAACCCTACTCCCTAATCTCGGGACGAGATTATTTTAAGGGGGAAAGGTCTGTAACATCCCAATTTCAGCAACCCTGATTAAATGTCCAAAAGGCAAAAATCAGGGGGAACAAAAACTTTTTCTTGCATTGAGTGCTTACTTGTTTGCTTGTGCTCAAGCAACTGATTATGTATTAGTTGTGTACCTATAACACCCTCAGAATCGGCCCTATGCAAGTTTTAGAAATTCCCGCCAAACCCGCATAGAAACGATTCAAAGGTGCCCACCAGGCACTTGCGTGCGGGTGGAAAACGAAGTAATATCATTACACAATAGTCCATGATGGAACCCACAGAACAGAAATATACAACAATGACTTAAAGATTTAAGAATACAGATATACAATACAAAGATCCAAATCACCTTTAAAACGATATAGCGTTCAAGCACGGTCAAGATGAAAATTTAGCTAAGAGCCCTGAAGATTAACCAATGGCGTCCATAACACTACCCAGGCCAAGCCGGAAGGGTAACCCTGCTAACGACGTTGATCCCAAAACCTGATTAAACAAAAGGGGTGCCGACAAAGGGCAAAGGAAAAAAGAGAGCAGTCAGTACTGAGGCCAGTACATGGCGAGACTAGAATTCGGCGGTCCTCGCCTACATAGGTATGGTGGACTGGGGCGGCAGCGCAACATGCACTAAAAAACCTATAGAGACTCAACACATCTGGCGACTATCAGATAGGGATAAGAAACACCTATTCGGATCCAACTTGAAACTATCACCAAGCATACCCATCCTGGTATTTACCCCTCGAGACCAAACGAGGAAGTCAACCGAGGAACTCACACAGTTGGCAGTTTTATTCATTCCGTTATAGTTGCGACAATTACTAGTCAGATATATATAGCATGAGTCATCCTGATATTATAAACAGTGGGCAGTTTTAGTTAACCATTCTGTTGTAGTTGCAATACTTACTAGTCAGATATAATGGTAACAGGTGACAACCCAAATCCAGCAGTTGTTGACACTTTTATTTAGCCATTCCATTATAGTGAAGTTGATTACTAGTCATTATAAAGTCAAATTTATAGCACTACTTTAGTTATAGTTGTCTATGATCGAGATACTGTGCTCCAAGTCGTCCATAACCGCGGACATGGCTTTCAGAAAGTTTTACCCTGCAGGGGGCACAAATAGCAAAACACGCACGATCAACCTCAAAAAAAACCAAATGAAAACCCAACGAGGCATCACGACAGAACATTCGCAAGATTCATATTTGATTTCAGGGGGCCACCCCACCAAGCTACCCGCGACGAAGTTGGCCGGCTCCGAGATGGACCCAGAGGTTTGTGCCAATGGCTGTAAACGACTAGGAACCCGAAAGTGTGACTGGGCTTATCGATACCGCGAAAACATTCCACATTTGTTCCTAAATAGTACAGGCGCTCCACGCGCAATAGTAAATAAAGCAGTAAAGCATGGCATAAGTACAGGATAATAATAAAGCCCCAAACTACTTGTGGCCCCAAGGAATTAAATATGACTCAAGCTAGGGTTAGGGGGATTCATGGTCCCACATGCGAATAGTGCGAATATTCAAAGAACAGGTATCAAGTACTCGGGGTCCTACGGGACACAAGTGGACGGAAAAACCAAATAACATCTATTGCCCACTTGTGCCTCTGCATTGTTTACCTACTTCAATTTTAGTTATTAAACAGTAATTAAAGCCATGATTATCTCCAACATTAAACATGCGACATTAATCCAACAACTGTGAAAGATCGACGGCTCGACACCTCACCTGTGCAAGCAACTATGACTCGCAAGACCGACTATCTACCAAACAACAGGTAATAGGATGTGTCCATGGCAATATAAGGGCTGCAGGGAAGTACAACGGGGTAGGGAATCAATAGAATCGCAACACAGATAGCAATAGATCAACAGGAGGAAATAAGGACTATAAATGTAAAATAGGTAGAAAGGGGTAGAATGGTCGCCTAGAAAACTTTGCCTAAGATTCATCCGAAGATCGGGTTGACACTCGCATCATCTCATTGTCCTAATCCGTGAAGAAGCAAAGCACTAGCATAAACACCGGATGCACTATTTAATACTACGGTAGAAGATCGGGCATGATGCATGTAAGATGTATGACATGACAAAGATGCGATGCGATTAGACAATGTTAAGCGGAACCGGGGTCCTGACAATTAATTATTACGTTCATGTTGTTTAGATACCCCGCAATTTAAATGTAATCTTAACAGGGCAAAATATAGCATTGATTTGCTAAACAAATTTAAATGGAGACAATATTAGACTAGATTCGCCCGCATTTGATCTCCATATTGAATTATGAGGTGAATCGGCATAATGCCCCCAAACCACACAGATTTATGCAAGCATGAGCGATTTATTATGCAACAATTTATATAGAAGGCATTTATAAAATACGGCTTCGAGAAAGGGGTCACACTTGGGTTCGGCGATCTTGGGGTTCCGAGGTTTTGAGGGATCGGTCTTCGGTTCCATGTGGGCGATCTTGGCGTCCGAGTAGAAGACCTTCGGCCATCGGATCCATGCTTCAAGGGTCCGTGGCGAGCTTGTTCGATGGCGATAGATCTTGGGGTACGCCTTCGATGTTGATGCCGTACTTGAGTTTCGATGCAGGCAATCTTCGGATGGTACTCTGGTTGCGGTAACAGATCGAGGAGCCTCTCGATTACATAGTGACTATACCACCAAGACATGCACCAACACCACACTTCTTCTAGGAGTTGTCGAGTTGAAGGGTCAGCCTTGGTCATCGGGTAGCAGCTGCTGCACATAGAACCAGCGCATTAAACATCCCCACGACCTGCAGGAGGCCAAAACAAGGCACCGAATGGAACGGTGGCCGTAGACGGCGGGCACGCGTGCGGATGGCGATGCCAGAAAGCTTGAGGCATCGGTGAGGCCGAGCGGCGCGGGTTCGGTAGCACAGGCGGCCGGTGCAAGGGCGGATCAGAGGGGTTACACGCCCCTGGCAGCGAGAGGAGATCCGGGAGGGTCGCAGGGTGCTGGAGAGGAGGATCCGGGCGGGGACGGCTCTAGTGAGGCGGCGCGGCGCTCTGCTGCAGACGGAGGGGAGGTCCTAGCGGCGGCTGGACCGAGAGGTGGCGGAGGGGGTCAGTGTACCGCTAGAGAGGAGGGGCGCCGGCCATGGTGGGGACGAGGACGGCTCGAGGGGTGCTCGGCACCGAGGAGATCCTGGCGACGGTTGTTCTCGTGCGAGGAGAGGGTAGCGAAGGCCGGACGCGGACCTGGGAGGCCAGCGCAGGAGAAGCTCGGGGGCGCAGGGTCCGCTGGCGGCGGGGAACATGGTGGCAGCGACTGGGTAGCAGAGAGAGGCGAGGCTCGCGTCGGGGTCACGCGGAGAGGAGAGGAAGCGGTTGGCGGGGTGAGGTCGCTGGTGTGGGGAGAGGGGCTCGCCGAGGCTAACGGGGAGGGGATCGAGCGAGGCTCGTCTCGCTCCTGGAGGCGGTAGACGCGAGAAGGACGGCGGGAGGAGATCACGTACTTGGTGGGGAAGGTGGGTTCGGGGTGGTGTTCAGGATCGGGGAGGCCGGGGTGTGGTGGAGCCTGCTCGCGGGCGTGCCAAGAACTGTGTGTGTACCGCATGGGAAGGGTGCGGGTGTGGCGACGAGATGGATTGAACCAGGGGTGGCGGAGGCTGGGACTAGAGGAGGGATTAGGTAGGGTAGTTCTAGGGTTTTGTCTGGGTTGTGTCCAGCCGGCTGGGCCTTTAGGCCTAGCCGGTTTAGGTTTTAGTTTTTATTATTATTATTTATTTAAAATAGTGTTTTTTCCTTTTATATATATATTTAGAAAACATTTTGTAAATAGATTCTCATGATTAAAATATCAAGAATTATCACTTGAATAAAAGAGAAGATATAATGTAGAAAACAAAATATGGTTTTCGTGAAAATATTTTCAGGCAAGATATGCATGATGATGCACATAATAAAATCAACAGCGATTTTCTAGTAGTGATTTTACCCGGGGTGCTACAGTACCCCTCATCTCAACACTAGTTTAGAAAAACTATTTTACAAAAGAGATGTCTTGGCTCATCTTTCATATTCTCAAATGATCTGGCATTTCAAAAACCTGAGCCAAGATGACTTTGACCCAACAAAATACTTTACTAGTTTCTTTTGACAAACTATGGGGACCAATATATTATCTCCTTATGTTTTAAAGACAGAACCTTCAACATACCCCCTTCTTACCTCAAGCTAGGCTTGATGGTAACCCTAGTAGTAGTACATAAGTGTTAATATGAATTACCTTGATCTGCTGGTTGATGAATTGCCTTGATCTGCTGTTTGCCTTGTCTGCTTAGGAACTAGAATGAGATAATCTAGTAGCTCATTAATTAGGACTCAATCCTTGCTTGTGATCATCAATCTCAAAGCAAGCATCTAAGTCTGGATCTATCCTAAACCACTCCAGTGACCCTCTCATCTCCCGATTAGATCAATCCAGGGATAACCACTCATGTTAGTTCCCAACCCAATGAAGACCCAATCTAAGCATGGATAATATCCACTTATCCATTACCTCAACATCCTCTCCTTAATCATGAGTTTGGAACCTAACACCCTCTCAAGGGATTTTACACTTGCACACTAGTCAAAATCACCAAATCTGCCAAAATGGCTGTCTGGATTTCTTATCTAGATACCATTTTTGGAGCTCTACCTCTTCCAACCAATGTGCATTATTTAGAATGCACTTGAACCATCTTGTAGTACATATTAAGTACTACCAAGGCCCACTCTTGCCCTTGGCTAAGCCATTCTAATTCCCACTCATCCATGATGGTTTTGTAGTCAAGATAATAATATTTCCTGTAAATCTTATCATCTTGCCTACTCTGACAGAAGCTCACACCTATATGCCATTTCCCCTTGACCAAATCTTTGCATGATTAAGAACTACTAATCATGGCCTATCAACCCCCACTTCACTTATTTCCATTGTAGTCGTGTGCTTCTTAAACCCACATGGTTTAGGAGGCTACGTGATGTATCTGTTATGGCAGCCTTACTTCCAACAAAGTTGGCCATCTCCTCTACATCACCAAAAATCCAACCAAGGCCAACTCTTTCTTACATGATCATCTTTATAACTTTGTCTATCCATCCATATACCCCTTGTACCAAGGTGAGCTCTGAGCTCCCTAATCCAACCCTGTTTAGATGGCATCAGAATAACCAAACCCTGGATCCTCCAAGAATCTAGTTCCACCCTTTTCACCACTTTTCTTAAAAACCAAGGTTGAACTTGATGCCTACATCAATTTTACATCACCTACCTTGTATATAAGCATCCCCAAATAATTCCCACAATTATTTGGATTATTAAACTATTTTATTTCTTCTACTTACCAATTTCCCAAAATCCTTGTATATAAAGGAAAGTTTGCTTTTCTCCAAATAACCTTGCCAACTCAAGGCACATTTGATTCATATCCATATTATCCCATCTTTTAAACTCAAAAATAAATATTTTCGAGATTCTTTATTATTTATTTTTGCCCTTTTTCTTAAATGGAAGAAACAAGAAATAATCCCCTAAAAATACTTTTCCACCTCAATAAATCCCAATAAAATTCTCCAATGTGTGATATGGTATTTAGGACCATATCACATCAAAAATAAAGCTTTCCCAATGTAAAAATGTCATCTTAGCTTCTAGAATCTATTTCTGCACTTTTTGAATAACTGCATTTAAATGGGATTATAATCATTAGAAAAATCCTATTTAAATCATGGAGAGATTATTTGACCCCATCTATCTACCAGTACCATTTCCACACTTTTCCCAATGCAAATGTATCAACTTCCTTCACAAGCCTTCATTGGATCAATTTTGGCAAAACTAGCCCATTCTTGATTTAAACCAACTCCAAACTCCACCAAACCTTGTCAAGTACTACACACAGCAGCATACCTCCCTCCTGGTCGTGCACATTAACCTAAGCCACTGTAGCACCTCCCCTCCCCTTTTGTCCATAGTGTTTGTAAGAGAGAGAGAGGGAGAGAGAGAGACCACCATATCTTGTAAAGATCTTTACAATAAAGGCCACAACAGCTGGAACGTCCCTCCCACCACCTCTCTGCCCATCTTTGACCACAGCACCACCCTTAGCAACCAATGGGAAGCCCCCACCCCATGCCCATTTTGGAAATTTCATCTATACCCATGAGGTTTCGAAATAAAAGGTCCACAGGCCACCCCCAGCACACCCCTGCCCTCATTTGCCCCCAGCACACCTCCCTCTCCTCCCCTAGAGCTCCCCCTCTCCCTCCTTCCCTCTCCTCTGGCCACAAGAGCAATAAATAGCCATTTCGGCCATTGCTTAGAGCAAGCTTGTGGTCACCTTACCCCTTGTCCCCTCTCACTGCATGTGTGTTATTTGTGCTCCCCTTCCTCTGATCTACTCTCCCCTAGCTCTAGAGCTCATACCGTCCACTGCCTAGCCCGGGGGAAGAAGCTTCCTCCCTCTCAGTTTTTCTCAAGAACTCGACTTGGTGCTCTCCTTGCTACCCCTCTCCACTCGCTCTTAACCTTCCGAGCCTCCCTGACCTTGTTCTAACACCTCTGGGCCTTCCCTTGCCACTTGCAGGACCAAGAGGAGCCCCACCGGCGAACTCCGGCGAGCTCCGCTCAGTACCCGAAGCTCGAGCACTTTCCCGATGTCAAAACCACCCCTTCCGCCCATCCCCCACCGCGGCGTGGTGGACTGTGTCGCCCTAAACTACCAGCGTCTCCGCTCTGGCCCTCTGGTGAGCTCTCTGCCCAACCCGACGCTGCCTAGGGTTTCCTCTCCCTGTCCCCTAGCCAGAGGTAGAGGATGGACCGCGACCGTCGGATCTGCCCCTAATCTGATGGCCAGCGCTGGCCCTTCCCCTTCGCACGCGGGCGGCCAAGCTAGGCCGCAGATGCTCCCCGCGGCCCACGGGGGTACAGATCCGGCCCATTTCCTCCTAGCCTCTCTCTTTTTCTTTAAAAACCAATCCATATCTGTTTTTAACAGTTTGGTTTAAATCCAAAACAAATTGGAAAAATGCCTCAAAATATTCAGATCTAATTTTTCCCAAGCGCCTGTAAGCTTTCCATAACATGTAGACTCGGATCTGGACCAAAATCTTGTCTAAATTAATTCTGATAAATCATATCCTAAGATCTGTCCAGAACACTAAACAAATTCTCTAGGCAGTTTTACAAACCCAAATGATATAAACTCAATTGTTGCTGAAAGGTACTGACCCTACCTATCATATCCCACTGGCCCCACCTTAGTTTGCTTCTTAGTTTTACCCTAAAAAAATATCAAAAACAAAGACTTTTTGCCTTTAGGAAATTCCCTAGGTCAAACCAAGTGAGGTTTTGACCTAAAACCAACTCGCAGAAAACACACATAACCATAACTTCCCAAATACGTCAGCTCATAATTTTATGAGTCTTTGTTGAATTTCAGTGAATTAAACTCTTCTGTGCATTGTTTATTCACTATCAAAATCACTACAGTAGCTCTACAACTCCAAAAAGGTTGATTCCAATTTCTACAGAAAGGTATTCTCAGTACCTAACATGTGTCCTTGGAATCAACTAAAAATATTTTGTATATTAAATCTAAAGAAAAATACATATCCCATCCAATACTGTCTTTGGGAATTTCTCAAGGGCATTCTGGTAATTGTTTTGAGGAGATTCCAACTGCTCTTATTTCAGTCCACCAACTACTACCTAATCACCCAAGGAAATAATTTTTGGAACTCCAGAAGAGTTCTGGTGAATTATTTCCTTAAACTAGGGTTTTATCCACTATAAAATCCATTATAAATCAACGGGAATTGATAAAATAGTGAAAACACTTTTGTTGGCTTCTTGTTATCAATACCTATCTGATGGTATCATTTGTATACAATGGTATCATACATATCTAGCCCTTGGTCAAAAACCTCTCTCTTAGGTATTTCCCTAAACCATAAATCCAAAGGGATCCTTTCCCTAATGCCTCCGAAATCTTTTACCAATCTTATCCACTAACCTCCAACATCACACTGATGTATATCTTGTATTTATCCTTTACTTTCTATATGGTTTGTTGCTTGTATGCCTTGTATTGATTGGTGTAATTATTGCTTGCATGTATGCTCGGTAACAACGATAGTGGCGATTGTGTGACGCCGAGAAGAAGGAAGGATCGGGTTATTCTTATTTATGTCATTATTGTTATTTTGGTTATCTAATGCCATCAAGGGACATCTCGCTGGCCACAGGCAAGCCACCATTCCTGAACTCCTATATTAACCTACTTCTATTTATCAACTGTTGTGTATCTCGTTTATAAATTGCATGATCACAGGCATGGTTTGTTTCAAATAAAAGTGTGTGAGTAACTTGTCTCCTCCAAGTTATGGATGAGTGTCCATTAGGACACCTACTCTATTGACACCTATTTTACTCCTTTAGATCGAGGCAAAGAAGATTAGCATCTTCCCTCTTGGAACCCATGGATTTTCAAGAATAAAACTATTTTGGGTTTTACCCTAATGCAAAGTTTTCAAAATAAAACCCTTGGAAAGAGGCATCATTTCCGAGTGGAAGTTTTACTAAAGCAAATATGAGGTGGATGAAGAGGAAGATAAGTAAAGGAAAGTTAAGTAAGAGAAAGGAAGAGATGTTCTAAGCCAATGTCCGGAACAATTTACTCGTGCAACCATATTACCCCAGACGTTGGGGCTTAGCTCGTAGTTTGTGATCTTTAGCCGGGGATGCTCTTACTCGCTAAAGGGGAGAAATCCCCTGAAATCCGGGCTACCTGTAGGGTAAGGCACTGGTGCAACAATTTGGTCTCTCGCAGACGGTATGCTTTTAGGTAGTACGGATGGAAGATTGTCACTATTGCTATCTGCCAGCCTTCGGTCTGGAGATAGGGGTCAGTACAGATGGAAGTACCAGGGTCGTAGTACCCCATACTCGTACCGGAGAGAACAACCCAAAAGGAAAAGCCATTGTTGCTAGGGATGGACAAATGAAAAGTCTAGGTTTGATTATCTGACCCCCTGTCTACCGTGTGTAGTAGGCCATGGTTTTATCCCGGCGGATGTATTGATTCTTGTGGGTAAAGTGCACAAACTCTACAGAGTCTAGGCCCAGTTCTTTTGACGGCTTCTCCAAGAAGCCTCCCTACCCCCCGCTTCCTGGGGAAGCCGGTTCAAAAAAATTACAAGGCTTCCAAAGTGGTTAAGGCTAAACTAACTTGGAAGCCTCACAAAATTTTGGAACCGGCTTCCCCAGGAAGTTGGGGGTAGGGCGGCTTCTCGAAGAAGCCTCTACAGACTATTCGAATAGTCGTGTCCACGGACAAGGACGATTGGAATGGCAAGTGCTAGGAGGACCCTTCGATTAAGTTGTGATGAAATAAAGGATGTGACTTGGTCACGAGGAAAGATAAGCACGAGTTTAGTTTTGACCAGAAATGGTCGAAGACGTTTAAAAAGGGTTTTACAACAAAACTGTTTAAAAATATTTTTTAACAAGGATGTGGAGATGTCCGGATTTTCTAAAAGGAGGCATATTTTCTAAAAACTCTTTTTTTCAACAAAGGTATAGAGATGACAATGTTAGTTTCTCTTTCAGAAACAACTATAGTGTAGAGCTATCTCGCCACAGCCAAATATGCATTATCTTTGTTACCTTGTCTCGGTGGTTTGCGAGTACATTCAAAGTACTCACTGGCATTGTCCCTGGCTATTTACTTGGCCAGATTGCAGATGCTAAGTGACGACGAAGGTGATGACGTCTATGCGAGCTAGGCCGTCTTCCCAGTCAGTTGCCTATAGGTTAAGGCACGGGCTCTGCGTTGAAGACTTCCGCTACTTGTGATGTATTCGCCATAATGGCCACTTTGTAAGTTTGTATTCGTTACTATATGGATGTTGTAATGATACTAGTCGGTTATGCTCACGGCTCACTGATCATGGGAACGTGAATTGCATGCATAACGGGTATTCTCGGACCATAAATCCGGGGTGCCACAATTGGTCTCTTTGTAAATCTGGCAAGATTGATGTAATGGTTGACACACTTAGCCGGAAAGACCTCTTTTCATATTCTCTTGATTCAACAATAACAACCACTCTTCATGAGGCTTCTTCTATGATTTATTAAAGAAGTTGTGCTTATGGTTTCCTTTGTATCCGAAGCCCGACATTTACTTGATATCTCGTGTCTCGAACATCAAGGAGAACATTTAAAGTAGTGTTGCTAAATGTCTCTCGGTCGATCCTCTAGACCATTTATGTTGTCAAGCATATTGTTGTGCCAAGTAGTTGGAGTTTGAGAATGAAATTTCTTTCTTCTCGTGTCATCAGGAATCTTCTTAACTATTCATCTTAGTGGTGCAAAGTGATATCATGATCTTTGGCAAAGATCTTGATAGTCCTGGATGAATAAAGAGATTTTCCTTCATTTTGTCAACCATGTTTAGGAGTGACTATGATTTTGATAATCAGAAGTTTCTCTTGTTACATGTTCCTTGTGACTATTATGAGTCCTCTCCATAAAACACATCTCCGTCTTGGCCTTCTGTTGAATGAAAGAGTAACCCTTCTGTGTCAAAAGTAGTTCAAAGCTTGGTTTTGTTGATCCATATCCCTGCAACTGAAATCTCTACTTAAGTCTTTTAGTAGAGGTTCCCTATCAAAGTCTGTGGTCATGTTCTTTTTGTTGGAACCTTCCTTTTCAGAAGCTTAAACTCTTCTGTGAGTTCCACGGTCTCAGTCTTTATGAAGTCCAGCTATCAAACAACTTGAAAACCATCTCCTTTTGTTTCCTCCTTTACCTTGACATGTGTTTCATGTTTGTCATCTCAGATTTGTTTCTAAACACTCCATCCATGAGTTGACCATGAGATACTCGGTGTGTTGCCTAGTGTGTTTCCTTCTTGTCTTTAGAGTGACCCTATTTCTTTCTCTCTCTCTCTTCCTACCTTTGGAATCTCGGGTCGAGATTCTCGTAAGGGGGATAGAGCTATAACACCCCAGTTTTTTTACTTAAATAATAATTAGGGTTTGATTGTGCATCATCAGCATCATCTTAAAAATGCATGCAAAGAAAAATAAATCAAAAACCTAAAACCCTAATCCTCCCCTCTCTTTTTGAAATGCACTCAAAAAGGTTTTGTATTTTGAAAAGTGCCAAAAATTATGGAGCTCAAATAGACTAAAAGGGACCCACAATATTTTACTAGATTTATAAACCTTCTGGTATTTTTTAAAAATATACAAAACAGATTTCAAATGAAAAATACAAAGGCAAATACAAAACAGAAAAAGGAAAAGGAAAAAAAATTATGCTAAAAAATGGATCCTAAGCTAAACAGGCTGCAACACATCTTCCCTCTCCCCTTCATGCCGCCCAGCGCAGCAGCCCGCAGCCACCCGCGGCCCAATCTGGCCCAGTCAGCCCAGTAACCCTTCACTCCTCTTCTCCTTTCCTTCTTCCTGGCGACAGAAGGACGAGGCAAAGTAGGTGCGTGTCGCCGGTGCCGCCGTCGCCCTCCTATGTTGCGATTCGCATTACCCCGCCGCCCCCAGACGAGGATAAGAGCGTCGCAGTGTGTCCGCCTTCTCCTCTCCTGGTCTTATCCCCTCCTCGCTCGCCCTCTCTCATCTCCGACTTTAATCAAGTCAAGTACAAGATTCCCGAAGATCTGCTTATCTGTTATCAACTGGCAAAGGCAAGCATAGACCCACCATGATATCATCCTATGATTTCGAAAGCATTTCAATTCCTGCCATGATGCATACGATTCTCCTGTGGTCTTTTATCGATAGATAGAGTATCCTATCTATTGCATTACTCCCCTTTGAGCTTATATTACCTGATCCACTGCTCCTAGCATAACTAGGTTTGGCTTGTGTGCACTGCTAAAGCCTATTTGTGTTCTGCTTAGCCATGCATAGCTGTCAGTACTAGTCCATCCAGATGATGTATCAGATGCAGATAATCTAGTATGACAGGAGAACGTGATGAGATGAGATCAGTGATATGAGATTAAATATGCTAAGGCTTGTATGGGAGGCCACGGTGGGATGTGGTTTTTCTAGTCTCATGCTCGCCACCACTAGGACCCGAGTTTTTGCCTCTTGAACCAAGAAGAGCGTAGAACCACACGGGGTTTATGGGGATACCCTGATTGACTAACTTGCCTAGTAGATTCCATGAGTCACATAGTTCGGGCGTTCCATTCGACATGCATTCTGGATCTTCTCGAAGGCGGTGAAGGAGGTGCACTCATAACAGGTAGGTAAGCGTGGCCGAGGTTGCTTGGGGTAGATAGCATCCCTGGTAAACCAGCCTCGCCTCACATCTTTAAGTACAGGCTTCGGGATTTGACCCATTACGGCGGAACCATACTTATTGCGTGACTCATGGTCTCAGCGAAAGCAAGGTAAAGGTCGTGTCTAACCACCCTATGTCGGCCTTCCAAGGAAGAGGGCTAATCTTAAGTGGCATTAAGAGAAGGTTAGTACATGTGGGTAAAGTTGTACACTCCTGCAGGGTAATAATCTTTCGGAAAGCCGTGTCCACAGTTATGGATGACTTGGGAATGGATGTGAGATCAAAGAGAACATGAACCTAATCGTAAAACTTGGCAGATCAAGGTATGCTTAAGGATGCTTCCTCGTGGTTGCGAGGGGTGATCCTAGTTGGTAGATGATGATGACTTGGTGGATATCAAAATACGATGATCAATATTTCGGAGATGTCGCTCTCGTATCCCCTTTTAAAATACTCTGAATAGACGAGCTTTTCCTCTCTCCCTTGTTTTATAAACAAAGATGGCTTTATGCAAAACAAATCCACCAGCCATAAGTCTTGTGGAGTACACCATGTACTCACCCTTGCTTTGTTGATACTTTTGGCAGAGTAAGTGTTCCCCTGAAAGACGAGTTCCATACTACATCGACACCGACGAGTATCTTGGGGTTCTCGGCCGGCAACCTGGAATCTATGGGCTGGGATGTCATCGTTATGCTTTAGGCATCTTAGGCCATTTCTTAAGTTTGCTATACTTAATAGCATAATTTTCCTTCCGTTGTTTGATGTTTATGGTCAGTGACCTCTGCTTGTAATAATTTGTCTCTTCGCTCAGTATGAGCTTGCTGTAATAAATTTTGTGTCGTAGGATCACTGCTGTGTTACCGATTCTTCACTGGATATCCTCGAGCTCAAGGTTAATCTTATGTCAGACGGAGGTCTGGATTTGTTTAGCCCTGATCCCGGGGGTGTCACACATAACAAGCAAACATTTTTATTCGGAAGAAAACAAGGCATAAGAAGTATGCAAGGAATAGCAATGATTCTAATAGGTAGATATGTTGGACACTTTTTGATAACTTTGGTTTTGGGGAGTTGGATGCACGAGTAGAGCTCATACTTAGTACAAGTGAAGGCTAGCAATAGAAAGGGAGCAACAATCAAGAGAGCAATAACTGTCATAATCATGCTTACGAAAAAACAAAATTGATAGTGGCATAAAAATGACACAAGAACTCTGAGGCAAAATAAATCATCAAGGCTTAACTGACTTTTTGTTTAGTCATATGCATGAGCGAGCATGTGCCAAGTCGATTCAAATAAAACATTCAGATGAGAATACCACAATGCCATACCATGTTATGACTAGAACAATGCAAGAAAATATTTATATGACATGCTACAAACTATTAGCAAATTGCAACTAAACATAAGATAGCAAGAACTACTAAGCATCCATTAAATAACATACACCTTACATGAACAGACTAAGAATGCCCACATTGATGAGTATATGTACAAAAAATAAAAATAAATAGAATTCATACCAGCCACTTACCACACCTCGAGTTGTCATAAATCGTCATTATTGCCTTTCACTTGTGTGGCTTGAATAATAAGATAAAACCAAACTCCAAAGGAGTCACTGAGGACTGCTGAACCCCTGCAACAAACTTTACAAAACCAGAGAAGAACAACAAATATTTTTAGGTTTTTCGAATAACAAACCAAAGATAAAAAGGGTAAGAAAACTAAAGCTAAAATTTAAAGGAGCAAACAAAGAGAAACAACGAAAATATTTTTGGTATTTTTGTGTTTTGGAATGCAGAAACAAAACAAGAACAAAAAAAAAGAAAGAAAGCAAAACATGGATATACAAGGTACCGACAGAATATGACATGTAGATGAGTGTGATGTCGGTATACCTCCCCCCAAGCTTAGGCTTTTGGCCTAAGTGGAGATCAATCCCAACGCGGCCAAGAGGTGGCGCCTCCATAGTATGACGAAGAAGTACCTTCGTCCTGATATGAACTCAAGGACGCCCCAGCGTAGTGCACAGAATAGTCATAAGAGGGCATGTCCTCCTCCTGGTGCTGCCTGTGGAAACCAAGCAAGCGGAGCTGCTCATCCAACTCCTAATTGGAACGCAACCATGGCTTTCTGCTAATACTGAACAAAGTAGATTGTGGCAAGGAAATTTCCCTCTCATCTCCGTCAGTAAACAACATCCTGTAAACTAAACTCTCTATGCGAGAGTTAGCAGCAACAAAGTGATGTGCTTTCATAGCCGCAAGATCAAGTCTCTATGGGTCCAGCACTGTATCATTAGGATCAACAGAAAGTTCCAAAGCAGCAACCATGCATGCAGCAATAATACCCCCATAAACGGGTCCTCTAGCAGCTAGGCGACGAGCAATTAGATAACCAAGATTATACTTGGTTTTATTATTTAGCGCAGCAGCAAGAAAAGCTAAATGATAATTAGAAATATTACTAGTTTTCTCCCTACCAAGTATGCTAGTAGCAAGATAGTAAGCAAAGTATCTAAGAGTTGCGAGATGAATGTTTCTTATCTTGCCGTGTTGGGCTGTGCAGTCATCATCATTTGTTACACCTCGGTAGAGCTCCAGCAAATCAGTGGGTCGGCCTTGGATCTTGTTTGTTGTCCCAGCCATGCCAATACCTATAATGCTGCAAAAAAAAATCAAGTTCATGGTAATAGGCATATCATAGATTTTGAATGAAATAGTTGTCCTATAAGAAGTGTTAGAGAAAGTGAAGATCTCAACAAAAGTTTTGGTGAGCAGGGCATATTGCTCACTCTCATCCTGCATGTAAGCAGTTAGACCAACCCTTTGAACAAGAAGCAAGAATTCACCGAGTATCCCCGCAGCTCTCAAAAAATCATAACAAGGGAAGGTAGATGGATTCGCATCTCCATCATCTCCCTCATCACCAAAGCGCGACGCAATAATATCTTCATTGTATGATGGCCTAAATAGAGAAGTTGATCTCGAAGGCCTTGCCACCCTTGGCTTGTCTCTCTCAAATACTTCTTCAAAAGCATGGTTGTCCATCTTCCTCTTTTCTGAAATTTTTAGGCAAACATCAAACAAAGTAATTTCAAAGCTACTAAATGAAGGGAACTACTATAGGGACTTGCAAGTGGACTAAACATGCAACAAAATAATTTCTCTAAGCATAGAACAAGCATGCAAGATCACATAACCTCTCACCTACAGTAGCAAAATACTCAAGATATACTCCACTAATCAAAGATCTACTTGGACAAGCGGAGGAGTCACATACCAGAGAACAAATGCTCCAAAAAATAGCAGCAAAGAGTGGCTGAGCAAGGAGATCGAAAATCGCAGCAAAGAACAGCAAGAATGCGAGTTTGAGAGATTTTTCGGTGTTTTTCGGGAGAGAGAGAGTGTAGTGGTAGGTGAGTGGGTAAGTGGAGGGCCAGGGGTGGCCCACGCCATGGACAGGTGCGCCCCTGGGGTGGCCACGCCACAAGGTGGTGTGCCTACCTGGTGGGCCCCCTGGGTCACTCCAGGTGCCTCTCTGTCCCCTTTTTGACGTAAAAAATTAATATGAATTTTCTGAAATTTTTCGAGAAACTTTATTTTCAAGCAATTTTCAGGACTTGATAATTGATTTTCTTGCAGAAAGATGATTTTGGAACGATGGGAAAACAAATCAAAACCAAAACTACAGAAGTTCTAATACACTCAAATATGCAAGCAACTAGCAATACAAAGATGAGCAAGGTGAAATCAAAAATTGGAATAAAGGAAATAAGAGTAAACAAAGATAATCATGGTGAAAACATTGTTTTGTTCATCAAAATCCCTTTGTTAACAAGGTTGATCAGGTCTTGTTACCAAAACAATTTTATATGAAGCAAAACTTTGCATTTAACTAAATGATTATGTTACCTCAACCTTGATATCAATAGTCTCAATCATACTAGTTTCATAATCTTCTTGTGGTATGGGACAATATATTTATCCAAATTTGATGCTCTCAATATTTTTAATTGAATTTAGGCCATATTTATTATCAATCTTCTTGGAGAAATAAACAGTATGCTCCTTGTCATTAACATTAAAAGTTACTTTTCCTTGGTTACAATCAATGATAGCACCTGCTGTTGGAGATATGCCCAAGAGGCAATAATAAAGTGGTTATTATCATATCTTCACACTTATGATAAATGTTTACATACCATGCTATAATTGTATTAACCGGAAACATTAATACTTGTGTGATTTGTAAACTAAAATAAGAGTCCCTAGTAAAGCCTCTTGTTAAACTAGCTTGTTGGTTAATATATGATCATGGTTTCCTGATCATGAACATAGAGATGTTATTAACAACAGGATCATATCATTAGGAGAATGATGTGATGGACATACTCCTATAGATAAGCGTAGCATAAAGATCAAGTCATTTCAATAGTTCAATTGCTATATGCTTCGATACATAGTAACCTAATTCCTTCGACCATGAGATCATGCATATCACCTTTTCCGGATGGATGCTTTGATGTCATCAAACACCACACCGTAACAGGGTGGCTATAAAGGTGGCATTGAGTGTTCAGAAAGTATTGGTTGAAACACATGGATCAAGAGTGGGATTTGTCCATCCATATGACGGATAGATATACTCTGGGCCCTCTCGGTGAAATGTCATCCAATTGGCTTGCAAGCATGTGACTAGCTCACAAGGGATCACATATCACGGGAACGAGAAAAGAGTACTTATCGGTAACGAGGTTGAACTAGGTATGCAGAGATACCAACGATCATAACCTCGGATAAGTAAACTATCGTGGGACAAAGGGAAATTGGTATCGTATGTAAGTGGTTCATTCGATCGGAAAGTAATCGTAGAAATATGTGGGAGCCATATGAATTTCCAGATTCCTCTATTGGTTATTGTTCAGAGAAGTGTCTCGATCATGTCCGCATAATTCACGAACCGTAGGGAGACACACTTAAGGATTCGACGTTGTTTGAGTAGTTATGGTATTATGAGAAAGAGACCGAATGTTGTTCGGAGTCTCGGATGGGATCCGGGATATCACGAGGTGATCCGGAATGGTCCGGAGAATAAGATTCATATAAGGAAAGTCCTGCTTGAGTTCGGGAATGATTCCGTGTTTTCATCGGGAATGTTCTAGAAGGTTCCTAATGTCCCAAGACCGGGGAAGGTACATGAATGTGTCATTACATATTGGAATGATTGCATCATGTACTAAGTGTTCTCGCTGTTCCAAATAAAGGATTAAATTGAATCCTAAAACTGAAAAGTCAAATGGCCAGTTTGAAAGTCAAACGGCTAAAACAGGAAACTGTGGGAAACAAGCAAGAGGAGGTTGAAACCGACTTGGGGGAGGAGTCCCTCCTCTCCAAGCCGGCGCGCCACCCAAGGCCGACTTGGGGAGGCACTCCCTCCCCTTGGTCGCCCCTCCCACCTATAAAAGGAGGGGCAGGGCCTCCTCCTCTACACACACAAGTTCCTATCCTTTAAATCTAAACCCTAGCCACAGCCTCCGGTTTAGAGCCGCTTTGGTTTAGAGCTTCTAATTGCACTAGCCTTCGGATTAGAGCCTTCTAATTGGTGTGTCTAAACTCTAGACCACTAATAGCTCTCTCTCATACTCCACCATACTCGCTCCGGCTTAAGGCAAAGCCCTGCGGGATCTCCCCTCTACTTCCGGTACCACGCCGTTGTCATGTCGGAATCGCGAGGAGAGTGCTACAACCTCCGCTGCCTGCTGGAACAAGGGAGAGGAAGGTCTTCGTCGAGTACCAAACGTGTGACCGATCAAGGGAGCGCTGGAACGCAGCTTGGAAGGATCGCTCACGATCTTGAGATCGGAAAGAGTATGACTACATCACCCACGAGAATCTGCTCTCGTTAACCGCTTTGGAATCTTCGAGGGTAAGTTATTCCATCGACTCGTTGCTACAATCTAGTAGATAGATCTTGGCTTGTTTGTTTGTATGCGATAGAAAATTTTGTCTTCCATGCTACGAACCCTACAAAGGGTATCGAGCCGTGTCTATATGTAGATCTGCTGTACGAGTAGAACATGGTCATGGGCATTGATGCTTTTATTATCGATTGCTTCTTGTGTACTTTGCATCTTGCGGTATGTTGGGATGAAGCGCCCGCTAACCTTACATGACATCGCTCATGATACTTGCTCCACGCTTGACATGCAACTTGTATTGCATAAGTGGCTTTATGGGTGCTGTTTCTCCTAGCATAGTTAAGATCCAATTTACAACGGTGATTAACAATACTAGTATCAATGTTGTGGTTCTTCTTCGAAGTAAGTTACACTTATTAACAGCCCCAAACCACGTAAAACATGCAAAGAAAGTAGAGGCGTCTAACTTTGTTTTGCAGGGGTGTGCAGTGATGTGATATGGCCATAATTGTGATTATATATGATGTATGCAATGTTCCTTATTGTAAGTCGGCAACCGGCAGGAGCCATATGGTTGTCTTTAATTTCTGTTAAGACCCGTGTCTATTCAAAGTAGTTGTAATAGTTGAAGCCGGTGGACGACAACCATGGAGAAGCATCATTGACCTTGATGCAATGTCGGTGATGATGGAGATCATGTTCGTGCTAGAAGATGGAGATCGGAAGCACAAAGAAGAAAGGCCATATCATATCACATATTATGAATTGCATGTGATGTTTATCCTTTATGCATCTTGTATTGCTTAGTAGACAGCGGTAGCATTATAAGATGATCCCTCATGCACATGAATTTCATGTCACAAAGTGTTCACCCTTAGTTAGCACCGCTAAAGCTTGTTGTTTCAAGCACCACGTGATGATCGGGTGTGTTAGATTCTACAAGTGTATACAACGTGAGCAAGCCAGATTTGCTCATGCGGAAACTAAGGTTTGATCTTGACGAGCCTAGTATGTACGACATGGCCTCGTGAACACGGATTACCGAAAGGTAGAGCATGAGTCATATAGTAGATATGATGAACATGATGATTGTTCGCCATTGAAGCTATATCAACTCTCGTGATGATCGGTTTTGATGTGGTGGATTTGGTTCGTGTGATCACTAAAACAATGTGAGGGATATTGTTTTGAGGGAGTTCACCTAGATTAATTTAATTATTAATTAGAACTCAATTTATCATAAACTAAATCAAAGTGAATTTGCATAGCTGTTGTAGTCATTGGCATCCGCTACCACCTTGCGCTTAGTTATAATTGAGATAATAGAACTATAGAATTCTGGTTAGTTACTTTACGAACTGGTATCATATTGTTTTGAAGTGTTAATCTAAAGTTTAAAAGTCCTATTGCAAACTTTCAGTAAGTTCCGGTTACTCCATGAAGTTTAATAATTAGTATTAAATCAAGAGTAACAATTCCAAGTGTTAGTGTATAAGTATCATGTTTGTTTCCATGATTCTTGATATTCAAAGGATTGTCTTAATATCAAAGTTATCTAGGATCTGAAAGAGTTGTTTTAGAAACCATGCTGTGTGGAAGATATTGTGATATCTGAAACGAAGTTTTGGTTACAACATGATAGAGTATAATATGGCAAAGTTCATGTTCTCATATTTTGATGAGAATTTGCAAAAGGTTGGAGACACTTGTTGTCCTAATCCTCCAAAAGGTTTTGGATAGCAACATTATACTCATAATTCATCGTTATAAGCTAAAAGTAGCTTGGTCATGGACGATTCCATGATAAGGGTGAATATTTGATGTAGGTAAAATGTTTACTACACCAAGAGATTAGTAAAGAAAGGAATTTGAAAGAACATCAAACATTTGATGATGGTGATCTACTTCAAAGTGCAAGTCCAAAGACATTGGTATTTAACTATACACGCTTTGGACTATATGTCATATGTATGACTCCACTATTGATGTTGATAGATTCTTTCAAACAGAAAAGGAAATACTGAAAGAGAAATCTCATAAATATATGACAGAAAGGAAAAAACTAGAATTGTTCAGCTTAAGTATATAAATGATATACATGTTATGGCTATATTCTTTGCTTATTAAACAATGTGGTTCTCAAGTATTTGATACTGAATTTGTTGGTGTGAATCGTCATACGAAACAACAGAATTCATGAACTACAATGGCCTAAGTAACTAGCAAAAGAATATGTGATGATGTTCATCGAGAACAAATAAAGGGTTATTGTGTTGCTCGCTAAAACATCAAAGCTTGCCTTCAAGATTTGTTTTATCAGGTATTATGAGAACAAAAGGGTTGTTCAAATAATTGCCGTAATCCATAAAAGATGGATTCGCAAATCTCGTTGGAGACATCACATCCATAAAACTAGTGCTAAAGATGTCGAAAGACAAATTGATTGAAAGATCACTTAGGAAGTGACATCGCCGTTTAAATTATATTGGAAAGAAAACATGAAGAAACTCCATGTGAATGGAATTTTGGAGTCTTTTGATTTTTGATCAAATGACGCTTGTGAAACTTTCCTAGAGATAATTAAAACTTTGTTCATAGGCCAAAAGGGAACGAATGACTAGCTTATTGGAACTTGTACATATTGTTGTACGAAATCCATTATGTGTAGTCAAGAGCGATGGATTTCAACTTCATATGCTTTCTCCGAAAATTTGAGTGAATATATGAATATTTAATTAATAAGGATGAAGTGTGAAATATTTGAAAAGTTCAAAGACTTTCAAGATGAAGTGCAAAATCATTGTAACAAGAATATAAATAGTTTATGATAAGATCATAAAGGAAGATATTTGAGTTACAAGTTTAGCATAATACCTAAGATTTAAGGAATCGTTCGTGATTTGCATTTTCCCGAAACACCATAAGAGTATGGAGCATTCGAGATATGTAATTAAACCTTGTTTGACATGGTAAGATCAAAGGTATAATTCATAAAACTGCCATTATATTTTAAAGATTAAAAGCTTTAGAGACTACTGTTTTTCCACTGAAAAGAGCTCCATCATAATCCGTTAAAATGACACCATATAAAGTTATGGTTTGGGATAAAACCCAAGTTGTCCTTTCTTAAAACATTGGTATGCTATGCATAAGAAAGATGTTTGCAACCAAAGTCGGATAAACCTATCTTTGTATAAATGTTAAGTATTCCTCCATGAACACCGGAGATAAAAGTGTTTGTCACTTAGAACGTCAAGTTTCTTTAAAGAAGGAATTTTTCGTGAAAAGTTAAGTGGGAGGACAATAGAACTTTGATAAGGATAAAAGAACCTTAGCTATATGTGCAAAGTTGCGCAGCGCCGAAAAGTGTTCCGGAGGCAGCAATAATGCTCATGGCTCGCGTACCTCAAAGGTTGTGGTCGCGGAGATCTAAGTTCCTATTGAAACAAGTAGGTCGGATGAACAATCGAATACCAAGATTTAAGAGTTAAATAATTATTTGACAATAATGATCCGACTACATGCAAAGAAGCGATGATGGGCCCTGACTCCGTCTAATGGCTTGAAGCCATAAAATCCGTGATAGTTCCATACACGAGAAATCAAGTTTTGAACTTGAAGGACCCTCGAGAAAGGTGTAAGACCTTACAGTTGTGTTTGGATCTATAAAGAAATAGACATGGATGTTTCGCATCTATGAAATGGTCGACATGTTGGGAAAGAGTTCACAACAATGTTCAAGGGTTGACTATGACAAGATTTGATCTTTCGTAGCGATATTTAGTCTAGACGGATTAATGTAGCAACTACGACATATAATTTTGTTATGTGTTGAATAAACAAAACAAGTTCTTCTAATAGAATGGTTACCAAGGACGTGTGCATGACACGGTCCAAAGGGTTTTGTTCATTCAAGGATGCTAAAAACATATGCAAACTTCAATGGTTGAAGTAAGCATAGCGGAGTTGGAATCTTCACTATGATGAAACTGTTAAAAGAGTTTAATTTCATCAGAGACAATGAAGATGCTTGCATTTGCAAGAAATTAAGTGGGAGTGCTAAGACATATTTCTAATACATTATGTAGAAGACATATTGTTGATTGGAAGTGATGTATCTTTTTATTAACACAGGATAAGAATTTCATCTCGATGAAAGACTTAGGCAAAACCCAAATAATTGGCATCAATAGACGCCAATATGGTTGTGCCAGAAGTACATAGATGAGGTATTGAATGAGTTCAATATAGAAACTACAAGAAAGGTTCTTGTTGCACAGAAAAAGGATTGAATGAGTTCAATATTGATGATATATTCAAGTGTATTGACACAGGGTAAGTGAAACAAAGATTCAAGTATAGATTGATACTTGATGTATGAAATCACAAAGAGTATTTATATCAATCATACTGTGATATGTACAAATCTAGATATGTCCTATACTCTAAATGTTATGAGCATATACCAGAATGATTCATAAGTTGATCATTGGACAATAGTAAGGATATTCTTATGATCTTTTGGAAGAACTAAGAGTATATTATTTGTAGAAGTGACAAATAGATGGTTAGTTCATTGTAAAAGTACTACATTGATACTAGTTTTGTCACAAAGTACAAATTAAGTTTATCTCAATCTAAACTAAGGGTGGCACAATATAATGGAAAGTGAGTTCCATAATGGATTTGGATGAGTTCCAAAGTTAAGACATTGTGACAGATACTACAACAAAATGCTAAGTATATGACTGCTATTATAGCAGCAAAAGAGGGCATTTGTGTCAAGTAGTTTGTTATCAAACTAGGTGTAGTTCACAGTGGGATAATACTATGAAGATATATTGTGCGACAATATTATCAACATGTTTTAACCCCAAAGAGCTAAAGGTCACACCGAAAGACCAAATTTATACAAATCCATCTCATTAGAGAATGAGTGATGCGTAGAGACGCAAAGACATGCAATTACACACGGACCTGGAAGTGTCAGATCCGGAGATCAGTTGACCACTAGCAATTGTGTACATACAACAACGGAAAGCCATATATGTTGAATACACAAAGGTTTGAAACTAGATTATTGACTCTAGTGCAAGTGGGAGACTGTTGGAGATATGCCCAAGAGGCAATAATAAAGTGGTTATTATCATATCTTCACACTTATGATAAATGTTTACATACCATGCTATAATTGTATTAACCGGAAACATTAATACTTGTGTGATTTGTAAACTAAAATAAGAGTCCCTAGTAAAGCCTCTTGTTAAACTAGCTTGTTGGTTAATATATGATCATGGTTTCCTGATCATGAACATAGAGATGTTATTAACAACAGGATCGTATCATTAGGAGAATGATGTGATGGACATACTCCTATAGATAAGCGTAGCATAAAGATCAAGTCATTTCAATAGTTCAATTGCTATATGCTTTCTGATACATAGTAACCTAATTCCTTCGACCATGAGATCATGCATATCACCTTTTCCGGATGGATGCTTTGATGTCATCAAACACCACACCGTAATGGGTGGCTATAAAGGTGGCATTGAGTGTTCAGAAAGTATTGGTTGAAACGCATGGCTCAAGAGTGGGCTTTGTCCATCCATATGACGGATAGATATACTCTGGGCCCTCTCGGTGAAATGTCATCCAATTGGCTTGCAAGCATGTGACTGGCTCACAAGGGATCACATATCACGGAACGAAAAGAGTACTTATCGTAACGAGGTTGAACTAGGTATGCAGAGATACCAACGATCATAACCTCGGATAAGTAAACTATCGTGGGACAAAGGGAAATTGGTATCGTATGTAAGTGGTTCATTCGATCGCAAAGTAATCGAGAAATATGTGGAGCCATATGAATTTCCAGATTCCTCTATTGGTTATTGTTCGAGAAGTGTCTTGATCATGTCCGCATAATTCACGAACCGTAGGGAGACACACTTAAGGATTCGACGTTGTTTGAGTAGTTATGGTATTATGAGAAAGAGACCGAATGTTGTTCGAGTCTCGGATGGGATCCGGATATCACGAGGTGATCCGGAATTGTCCGAGAATAAGATTCATATAAGGAAAGTCCCGTTTCGAGTTCGGGAATGATTCGTGTTTTCATCTGAATGTTCTAGAAGGTTCCTAATGTCCTAAGACTCAGGGGAAGGGGTACATGAATGTGTCATTACATATTGGAATGATTGCATCATGTACTAAGTGTTCTCGCTGTTCCAAATAAAGGATTAAATTGAATCCTAAAACTGAAAAGTCAAATGGCCAGTTTGAAAGTCAAAAGGCTAAAACAGGAAACTGTGGGAAACAAGCAAGAGGTTGAAACCGACTTGGGGGAGGAGTCCCTCCTCTCCAAGCTGGCGCGCCACCCAAGGACGACTTGGGGAGGGACTCCCTCCCCTTGGCCGCCCCTCCCACCTATAAAAGGAGGGGCAGGGCCTCCTCCTCTAGACACACAAGTTCTTATCCTTTAAATCTAAACCCTAGCCACAGTCTCCGGGTTAGAGCCGCTTTGGTTTAGAGCTTCTAATTGCACTAGCCTTCGGATTAGAGCCTTCTAATTGGTGTGTCTAAACTCTAGACCACTAATAGATCTCTCTCATACTCCACCATACTCGCTCCGGCTTAAGGCGAAGCCCTGCGGGATCTCCCCTCTACTTCCGGCACCACGCCATTGTGCTGCCGGAATCGCGAGGAGAGTGCTACAACCTCCGCTGCCTTCTGGAACAAGGGAGAGGAAGGTCTTCGTCGAGTACCGAGCGTGACCGATCATGGAGCGCCGAACGCAGCCTTGAAGGATCGCTCACGCGATCTTGAGATCGGAAAGAGTACGACTACATCACCCACGAGAATCGCTCGTTAACCGCTTTGGAATCTTCGAGGGTAAGTTATTCCATCGACTCGTTGCTACAATCTAGTAGATAGATCTTGGCTTGTTTGTTTGTATGCGATAGAAAAATTTTGTTTTCCATGCTACGAACCCCTACACCTGCAGTATTAAGAAAAGGTCTCCCAAGAATAATGGACATATTATCGTCTTCAGGCATTTCAAGCACAACAAAGTAAGTTAATATCAAACAATTATGAGACACTTGAACAGGAACATCCTCACATACACCAATAGGAATAGTAGTAGACTTACCGGCCATTTGCAAATATATATCAGTTGGTATCAATTTTTCCAGGTTAAGTCTCTTGTACAGGGAAAAATACATAACACTGACTCCTTCTCCCAAATCACACAAAGTAGTTCTAACATAATTATTTTTGATAGAGCAAGGAATAGTTGGGATACCTAGATCTCCAAGTTTCTTTGAAATCTTACCATTGAAGGAATAATTAGCAAGCAAAGTGTAAATTTCCTCATTAGGAATCTTCCTTTTATTAGAAACAATATTCTTCATATACTTTGAATAAGGAGGCAATTTAATAGCATCATTCAAAGGAATTTACAAAAACAAAGGTTTCATCCACTCACAAAACTTTTTATAGCGTTCTTCTTCCTTTGACTTATGTTTCTTATCCGGAAAAGGCATTGGTTTTTGCACCCAAGGCTCTCTTTCACTACCATGTTTATTAGCAACAAAATCTTCCTTAGTGTATTTAGCATTCTTAGTGTGCCTTTCAGGTTCTTCTTTATCAGGAGCATCATTCTTATCATTACCACTTTTAGTTTTAGCATTAGAGACAGATATACTATTAGGATCTTTAGCAGGTTCAGAAGATTCTACAATTGTTTTATGTCTCTTTTTATTTTTCTTAGAAGAAGTACCACTATTTTTAGCTTGTTTAGAATCTTTCTCAATTCTTTTAGGATGTTCCTCGGGATATAAAGGATCTTGGGTAGAAGCGCCACTTCTAATTCTAATTTCATCAGCAAGTTTTTCTCTAGAAGCATTAACTAGCAGATCTTTTTGCACCTTAGTAAGCTAATCAATTTGAGTTTGAACCATTTGGAAATGTTTAACAAGCATTTTAACATCATTGGAGGTTCTCTCCATAATATCATGCAAGTTATCAATAGCTCTAGAGTTTTCCATTAGATGATTCTGCACTCTCTTATTAAAATTATCTTGCTTAACAACATAAATATCAAATTCTTCTAAGCATTGATCAGGAGGTTTAGAATAAGGATGTAGTGACCTCGGATCAAGTAGGATCCTAAGTCCCTGTGAATAACATGCTAGTCCCTGGATCAATAGCTAGCACTCACAGTCGATGAAATATCATGTAAAACACAAGTCTTTATTACATGAATCGAGTAATCTAGAGTTTACATTATTACAACAGAAGTGATATAAATACAACTTGGAGTCCCATCAATGCCACAGGCAGGTTGAGTGAAGACCCGCGATCCTAGCGCACCTTTCAATGATCTCCGAAATTCTGCACATGAAACGTGCAGCCAACAAGTTGGGTCAATACTTTGAATGTATTGGCAAATTACACCAAGGAGAGAAAAGACTATCTCTACATGAAAGGCTGGTATAGGCTGTAGAGTTCATTTGCTCAAAGCCAATTTTCTTAAGTGGAGAGAAGAAGAGAGGATTGTCCTACTTTGTAAACATTTGCTTAGATAAAATAAGGTCGAGTGGCACACAAGGATATTACGCACCAAGTGTCCAAACAACCAAACACTTGGATATTACGCACCAAGCGTCACTTGGATATTACACACCAAGTTCCCAAATTCCCACCCATTAGCGATATTACGCATGCCATGGGGTTTCAAAACTTTGTTTTAGAAAAGAGAGAGGAAGATCCTTCAGAGGCTCCATCCTTCAGATGCTCAATGTTGTTTACATACTGAACACGGTGATCGATCGATTGCAATACTCTCGAGAGTTTGTGCACTTTACCCACAATCCACGATCAAGTCCTTTACTGACAAGACCATGGCGAGGCTTTCCTTAGTAGCCCTCTACCTTCCGGATCCAACCGTGCCAAGAATCCTCCAAATGTTGGTACCGGTGAGGTTTCCCACTAAGTACTAGGCCAAGACAGAGCCCATAATGTATTGTGGTTGCACCGAAGCTTCAATTCAAACATGGCACTTCTTTGATTCTGGGCGGCCGCCTCCACCAAAATCTCACTCGTTGTCCCGACAACCATTCCATGAAGAAAACTTAGTTTTATTTTGAAGTGGATTTGAGAAGAAAAGTTTGCTCTAGAGAGCCTTTATACTTAGAAAATTCTTTGTCTTTCGAACCCCCAACGGTACTTTGTATATACAAAGATAGCAAGCAATACTTAGCAAAACAGGGGTAACCTATTAGGATGGGAAATCCTAAGTATAGAGCTACTCATGGCATACTACAAAATCATCGCACTTGCAAAATAACACTAAGGAAAAATTCTACTAGATCACCCTACACATGCATACTACAGAATTTTGAAGATCACATGCATAGAATCAAAACTGGGACTAAATTATGAACAAGTGGTGTAATTTGCCTTATGTTGATAATATGGGTGTTGATTATATTTCCCTGCAGCAATCGCACTCTCCGAACAATCTAATACGAGGACAAGGTAGTTCCAATCAAAACAATTGCAAACATAGCAAACACAACAAGGATGATCGAAAACATGCATGATGATTCAACATTACACAATGGGTATAATTAGTTTTATGAATATTAATATATCATATGATGCATGTATGAGTTCATTTAATGCAATAGGGTACTTGTTATTAATAATTACTTGCCAATATAAGGGTTTTGATAGTTCTGTTGTAACGCTTGTTCTAACGGTAGAATTAAATTTGATTCTTGGGTTTACTGGATAGAGGACGTTAATACGAACTAGTAGGCGTTGGATTCAACCTAATCGAAGTTATAGATCTTTTTATATGATTTAAATAGTGTTTAATGGGTTTTAAATGATTCATACAGTTTCTGTTTCCTAAAAATCAAACAAAAATTATATCTGTAATCTCCACGGAATTGTGATTTCACGGACATATTATTTGTAATTTTCTGAATAGTATTTATTTTCTTATGAATTTATTACTCTAAATAAGCCATTAAACTATTTAAATTTTCACGTCAAAAGCTTATAGTAAAATGCCGAACTAATTGCAGATTGATGATCTACATGGAACCAGCTTTCCATCGGTATATCATTTGTATTTTTGTGACAAGCAATTAACTTACTATGAATTTAATGATTTATAAAGGCATTAAAACTAATTAAATTTCTACGGGTTAAATAATCTGAAAAGGCTAGATCCAACCATATATTATTAAAGTACATTACAGTAGCTTCAAATTTATATATTATTCATATTTTTCGGAGTTACAGATGATTTCTTATGAATTTATTAACCTAAAAGACCATTAAAACTAATTAAATTACTGAAGTAACCACGTACAGTAAAAGTTGGATCTATTCCAATAAGATGATTCTACGTGAAATTATCTTCAATTTGATATATTATACGCAATTTTTGGACATGGTATGAATTTCTAATGAATTTTACAAGTTAGATCTATAATATGCAATTTTAAATCCGAACGGAATATTCCAGGGAATATTCCGCTGACTGGACATGTTGACTTTGCATGCTGACTGAGACTAGATGTTGACCTTACGTTGACGTGGCGTTGATGAGGAAGATGACCGGGATGACGACATGGCACGCATCGGTTTGATTGGATCTCGACCGTCTGGATAGGATCCGGTGGCTAGAAGAAGAGATTGACCCGATTTTGGCTAAGAATAGACAAAAAATAGATCTGTGTTAGAGAGACAAATCCGTAGGTCAAATCGAAAAACTCAGAACATGAAAGTTGTGGGAAATCATTATTCCTACCTTCTAACCAAAGGAATTTGGATTTGAACAAACGAGCGCGAGTACATCTTGGATTTACACCGTAAGATCTGAAATATTGCGATACGAAATTCTCCGGCTGTGGTGGATGAAAAGAGGTGAGGTTTGTCGGGATTGAAAGATTTCGATGATCCCTACAACTTTCGTGTTTTGACCGAAAGCAAACGACGAAGTCTAGATGGGTTAAAAAGCGAAACAAGATTCGGCCAGATGTAGATTCGGGATTTCGAGAGGAAAAACTTGTACAGCCGTGGCTTCATGAGTTTATATGGAGGTTTGAGACGTTGTAGAGATAGGCCTTGTAGTAAGGAACAAGTAGAAACAAACGGAAGTCAATTCGGAGTTGTAGATAAAAAGTTGTAGCAGTTTGAGTAGAGATAGGTTAGACAAAAACTGTTTCGCACAGTTTTTAAAGCAGCTGGACACGTACCTGCGCGCGTGCGTGCGCTCCCGGCTGGCTAGGTAGCTGGGCCGCCGGCCCGTTAGTTTTTTTTTTCTTTTTCTTTTTCTATTTACTTGTTTTCCTTATATCTTTTGCATACGAACTCCAAATGATATGATTTTTGTTTCTAAATTTTTCTAAAATCGTATAGATTATTGTAGGATCAAATTTATAATCTTTTTTACTAGTTTAGAAGTAGTGGATTTACAAATCCTTGTATATTCCATTTTATTTATATCTTTATGTGTTTGTATTTGTTTTATAACTTTTTCATACTAGCTCCAAATGAGCTCAATTTTGTTTCTAAAATTTTGTAGTATTAATTAGATCTCTTTAGGCTATAACTATCAATAATTTATGCCTTAAGAATAATGGGTTTTATAAAGTCAATTTAATTACCCTTAGGAACATTTGGGCGAATCAACTATAGGATTTAGATACCAGGATTTGGATTCAGTTTGTGAGATCTTTGCATGGATGAAATGCTTATGAATGATTCATGATTTTCATTTTGAAATCTTGCACACCAACTCTACAATCCAAAGTCAATCCATGCCTTTTTGCCTATATGGCTACTTAGGTCTTAGCAAAAGAATATAAGATTTTGAATTCAAGGTTGAGAGGATTTTCTATTCCAAAAAGTTTCTTCTCTTTGAGAATTTTCAACATAGTCAAACAATCAATCAACCTTATTTGTTTATTTCATATTCCAAAATTAGGAGAATTTTGGTATGTGACAAAGGAATGTCTCCATCATCAAAATGTTGGAGAGAGCGTACCTCAATAGTGGATGAGTGAGAGATTGGCTTACATTGTTCTTCTATAGGAGGTATATTCTTCACATTTTCAGATTTAATACCCTTCTCCTTAAGACATTTCTTATCTTCCTTCATCACTTCATCATTTAATTCAATCATTCCCCTCTTCTTTGGTGTTGGTGTTGGGGTTAGCTCAGGTGTAGTCCAATCATCATAATTATTGCTTATTTTAGCCATTAATTCCTCAGCTTCATCGGGATTTCTTTTCCTGAAAACACAACCAGCATAACTATCCAGGTATGTCCTAGATTCATCAGTTAGTCCATTATAATATATATCAAGAAGTTCATTCTTAGGTACTGGATATCCAGGGTGTGCTTTAATTAAAGTACAAAACCTTGCCCATGATTCAGACAATTTCTCTTCTTTTTACTTCTTAAAATCAAAGAGTTCCTGCAAAATAACATGTTGCGCACTAGGAGGGAAATATTTCTAAAAGAAAGTATTAACCAAACCAATAGGACTAGCAATAGATCCAGGAGATAAATTATTAAACCAAGTTTTAGCTTCACCTTTCAATGAAAAAGGGAAAATTTTAGCAACAAAGTAGGTGTGTTTCTTAATATCATCAGAAAATAGGCCACTAAAAATAGAGAGCTCTTGCATATGTGCCACAACACTTTCATTTTCGGTCCCACACAAAGGTTCTTTCTCAACAATGGTTATATAAGATAAATCAAGAGAGAAATCATAATCCTTATCTTTAATGTTTATGGGAAATGTGGAAAACTTAGCACCAGGAGATAATTTAGGTATAACAGTGTGTCTCTCAAGAAGACTCTTAATAGCACTTGCACCATGAGTGTTTTGACATTCCTCAATAAATTCATCAGTCATTTCAATATAACCGTCATCAAGATCATAGCTAAGATACTCTCTAGACTCAGGTGAACTAACAGGTGTAGCAATATCTTCATTAGGAGTTTCAGTGTTTCCCATTATAGTTCTAGCAATTGTAGCATCTAGGAAAGGACCTAATGAAACACTCTCATCAAACACAGTAGAAGTAGCATCATAAGTATCAGAAGCATTTTCAGATTCAGCAGCAGTAGCAGTATGTGTAACATGTGTATGTGGTGGTGGTGTAAGGAGCTTACTTATCACAGATGGTGAATCAAGAGTAACAGAGGTGTTCAGGATTATACCTCTTCTTGTAGTGGATGGTAATATAGGAACTTTTCCATCACGAGTTTTACCCATGATGAATGGATAGTAGCGAATAATAATAATTCCAAGTGAACTTATAAATAAAGTTATGCTCCCCGGCAACACGCCGGAAAATAGTCTTGATGACCCACAAGTATAGGGGATCGCAACAGTCTTCGAGGGTAGTAAAGCCCAAATTTATTGATTCCACACAAGGGGAGCTAAAGAATATTTATAAGCCTTAACAGATGAGTTGTCAATTCAGCTGTACCTGGAAACAGTCTTGCTGCAATAGTTTATCAGTAGCAACTTTTGTAGTAGCAGTAGCAAAATAATAACAGCGGTAAAATACAGACAGTAGTAGAAATTGTAGTAAACAGCGGGATTAAAATGCGGTAGGCATAGGGATGGATGGACGGGCGTTGCATGGACAAGACAATTCATGTAATAATCAAGGCAAGGGCATTTGTAGATAATGAAGATAAAGCATCCAAGTACTAAATAACCATAGGCATGTGTTCCGTATATAGTCATGCGTGCTCGCAATGAGAACTTGCACAACATCTTTTGTCCTGCCAACCCGTTGCAGCGGGGCCTCAAGGGAATCTACTGGCAATTAAGGTGCTCCTTTTAATAGAGCACCAGAGCAAAGCATCAACACTCTATGAACACATGTGATCCTCACATCACGGCGTTCCCCTCCGGTTATCCCAATTTCTGTCACTTCGGTGCCTCGGGTTCCGGACAACGATATGTGTATACAAATTGTAAAACAATAATTTCATCATGAATCAATAATATGTTCAGATCTAAGATCATGGCACTCGGGCCCTAGTGACAAGCATTAAGCACAACAAGTTGCAACAATGTCAAAAATCACTAACAATAGATACTAGGCACCATGCCCTAACAATCTTATGCAATTACATGAGTGATCTCATCCAATCCCTACCATCCCCATAGACTACTGCAGGGAATTACCTACACATGGATGGGGGAATCATGGATGGTTGATGGAGAGACGTTGGTGATGATGATGGCGATGATATCCAATTCTCCGTCCCGACAGGGTGCCAGAACGGAGTTTCTAGTTTCGAATCGCGGTTTCTGGTGGTGGCGGTGCAGCGAAACTCTTCTCTAGAAATTGTCGAACTTCCCGATGTTTTTAGGTCAAGGCGGAGTCCGAGGCGGCCACACAATGCCCTGGCGCGGCCTGGCCTGGCCCGCACCTAGGGGTGATGTGGGCCCCTCTGGCCTCTTCTCCCTCCGTCTTCTGGATCCGTGAGTCTTTTGGGAAAATAGGATTTTCGGCATATTTTCTGGGATTTTTCCTGAAAGTTGATTTTCTGCACAAAAACGAGACACAAGCAATTCTGCTGAAACAGCGTCAGTCCGTGTTAGTTGTATCCAAATCACACAAATTAGAGGAGAAACAATAGCAAAAGTGTTCGGAAAAGTCGATACAATTTGGACGTATCAAGGTACGGACGCGTCGGGCGATAGAGGATATTGTGGATACTTTCTCCCTAATGGGTAATTTCCCCTCTCAATTTCTGATTTTTTGGGAAATTGGATCGTCTCTGCCAGGTTTAGCCGTGTATGAAGAACCCTAGGTTTCTCCCCAATAATTCCAGGTTCTGGTCGACCTATAAGTGCAATGACATTCCCACTATTGTAATTCGATGTTGTCATTTGCAAGAACTGTTATATGATTGTGCAATGAGATGAAAGAATGTGTCCATATTGGAAGATTATTTTTTGTTTCAGGATGCACATTAATTTTCGAGATTTTTGTCAATTGCAAATATGTTATACACCTTGTCATTTAACTATGTAGGTTGGAGTTCTTTGTGGATTCACAGTCAGGTCACATTCTGGGCACACAATATAGTTGGAATCAAGAGAGCCAGATGGAAAGAAACATGGAAGAAGAAGAAGATGTTGATTCAAATTTCCACACTGTGAAGGTGACACTGATGTTGAGGACTGTTTTCTAATACATAACTAAGAAGATATTGTAGATGAAGTAAGGTCTGTGGCAGAATTGCAGAACAAAGGTAGACTTAAAGATGCCAAGTATAAGGTAGAGAAGGCAAGAAAAGCAAAGATAAGGGCAATAGAAGGATTGGCAGAAGATCAGAGCATAATATTTAGTGACCAATATGTAGGGGTTCGTAGCATGGAAAACAAAAAAATTTATCGCATACAAACAAACAAGCCAAGATCTATCTACTAGATTGTAGCAACGAGTCGATGGAATAACTTACCCTCGAAGATTCCAAAGTGTTTAACGAGAGCGGATTCTCGTGGGTGATGTAGTCGTACTCTTTCCAATCTCAAGATCGTGTAGACGATCCTTCCAGAGCTGCGTTCCGGCAGCGCTTCGCAATGGTCACACGTCGGTGATTTTCGATGAAGACCTTCCTCTCCCTTGTTCCAAAGAAAATGGAGGTTGTAGCACTCTCCTCGCGATTCCGAAAGACAACGTGGTAGCGGAAGTAGAGGGGAGATCCCGCAGGGCTTCGCCTTAAGCCGGAGCGAGTATGGTGGAGTATGAGAGAGAGCTATCAGTGGTCTAGGGATTAGACACACCAATTAGAAGGCACTAAACCACAGGCTAGAGCAATTAGAAGCTCTAAACCAAAACGGCTCTAAACCGGAGATTAGAGGATAGGAACTTGTGTGTCTAGAGGAGGAGGCCCTGCCCCTCCATTTATAGGTGGGAGGGGCGGCCAAGGGGAGGGGAGTCCCTCCCCAAGTCGGCCTTGGTTGGCGCGCTGGCTTGGAGGGACTCCTCCCCCAAGTCGGTTCCAAACACCTCTTGCTTGTTTCCCATAGTTTCATGTTTCCCAACAGTTTCCTGTTTTCCACAGTTTCCTGTTTTAGCCGTTTGACTTTCAAACTGGCAGTTTGACTTTTCAGTTTTGGAACAGCAAGAACACTTAGTACATGATGCAATCATTCAATATGTAATGACACATTCATGTCCCCCCCCCCCCCCCGGAGTGCAGGACAATCCGGAACCTTCTAGAACATTCCCGATGAAAACACCGGAATCATTTCCGAACTCCGAAACGAGACTTTCCTTATATGAATCTTATTCTCCGGATCACCTCGTGATATCCCGGATCCCATCCGAGACTCCTAACAACATTCGGTCTCTTTCTCATAATACCATAACTACTCAAACAACGTCGAATCCTTAAGTGTGTCTCCCTACGGTTCGTGAATTATGCGGACATGATCGAGACACTTCTCCGAACAATAACCAATAGAGGAATCTGGAAATTCATATGGCTCCCACATATTTCTACGATTACTTTGCGATCGAATGAACCACTTACATACGATACCAATTTCCCTTTGTCTCACGATAGTTTACTTATCCGAGGTTATGATCGTCGGTATCTCTGCATACCTAGTTCAACCTCGTACGATAAGTACTCTTTTCTCGTTCCGTGATATGTGATCCCTTGTGAGCTACCACATGCTTGCAAGCCAATTGGATGACATTCCACCGAGAGGGCCCAGAGTATATCTATCTCATATATGGATGGACAAATCCCACTCTTGATCCATGTGTTTCAACCAATACTTTCCGAACACTCAATGCCACCTTTATAGCCACCCATTCACGGTGTGGTGGTTGATGTCATCAAAGCATCCATCCCAGAAAGGTGATATGCATGATCTCATGGTCGAAAGAATTAGGTTACTATGTATCAGAAAGCATATAGCAATTGAACTATTGAAATGACTTGATCTTTATGCTACGCTTATCTATAGGAGTATGTCCACCATATCATTCTCCTAACGATATGATCTTGTTGTTGATAACATCTCAATGTTCATGATAGGGAAACCACAATCATTAATCAACCAACAAGCTAGTGAAGTATAGAGGCTATACTAGTGACTTCAAATTAAGTTTACAAATCACACAAGTATTAATGTTTCCTTGTTAATACTATTATAGCATGAATGTAAACATTTATCATAAACACAAAGATATAATAATAACTATATTTATTATTGCCTCTAGGGCATATCTCCAACAATCTCCCACTTGCACTAGAGTCATCTAATCTAGATTACATGGTAATATACCGAACACCCATGGCAGTTTGGTGTTGGTCATGTTTTGCCCTCGGAGAGGTTTAGTCAACGGATCCGCCACATTCAGATCTGTGTACTTTGCAAATCTTTATATCCCCATCCGGATATGTTCTCGAATAGCGTGAAAATGCAGCTTGATATGCTTGACTTCTTGTGTGACCTTGGTTCTTGCGCATTGGCTATGGCTCCCATGTTATCACAAGAGATAGACATTGGGTCCAAGACACTAGGAACCACACCCACCAGAATGAACTCTTTCATCCATATCGCTTCTTGTGAAGCCTCAAGCAGCCATGTATTCCGATTCGGTTGAAGATCTCGCCACAACGCTTTGCTTTGCACTCCTCCATTAACTTGCACCATTCAAAATAAATACGTATCCGATTGTGATTTATAATCATGCGGATCGGTGTTCCAACTAGCATCGGTGTAACCATTAACAACGAGCTGTTCATCACCTCCATAAGAAAGAACCATATCCTTAGTTCTTCTCAAGTACTTAAGGATGTTTTGATCATGTCCAATGATCCACTCTTGGATCACTTTGATATCTGCTAGTTAAACTAACAGCATATGCAATGTCGGGTCTAGTACATAGCATGGCATACATTAGAGATCCTATGGCTGAGGCATAGGGAGTCTTACTCATCCTTTCTCTATCTTCTGCCGATGTCGGACTTTGAGTTTTACTCAAGGTCATATTGGGCAACATGGGCAAGAACCCTTTCTTGCTTTCTTCCATTCCAAACCTCTTTAGAACTTTGTCCAAATATGTACTCTGTGACAATGATATTTGGCGTTTCGATCTATCTCTATAAATCTTTATGCCTAATATATAAGCTGCTTCGCCAAGATCCTTCATTGAAAAACTATTATTCAAATATTCCTTGACACTATTAAGAAGGTCTACATCATTCCCAATCAACAATATGTCATCCACATATAGTATTAAGATTGCTACAGAGCTCCCACTCACTTTCTTGTAAATACAAGCTTCTCCATAAGTTTGTATAAAACCAAAACTTTTGATCACCTTATCAAAACGTTGATTCCAACTTCGGGATGCTTGCTTCAATCCATAGATGGACCGTTGAAGTTTGCATACCTTGTTAGCATCTTTAGGATCGACAAAACCTTTGGGTTGCATCATATACAACTCTTCATCAATATCGCCATTGAGGAATGCTGTTTTGACATCCATCTGCCATATCTCATAATCATAATATGCAGATTGCTAACATAATCCTCAGACTTTAGCTTCGCATCTTGGTGAGAAAGTCTCATCGTAGTCAACTCCTTGAATTTGTCGAAACCCTTTTGAGACAAGTCGAGCTTTATAGATGAACATTACCATCAAGATCTGTTTTCTTCTTGAAAATCCATTTGTTCTCGACCTTTTCGCCATCCGGTAAGTCCACCAAAGTCCATACTTGGTTTTCGTACATGGATCCAATCTCGGATTTCATGGCTTCTTGCCATTTATTGGAATCTGGGCTCATCATCGCTTCCTCATATGTCTCGGGTCATCGGTGTTGTCCACCAACATGACACTCATAACGGGATCATACCAACTGGAGTGGTACGAGTTCGTTGACCTCCGAGGCTCAGTAGCTACTTCAACCAAGTTTCATGATCACCATCATTAGCTTCCTCTCTTATTGCGCAGCACCACAGAACTTCTTCCGGTTTGCGCTACTCGCAATTTCGAGAGAAGGTTCGACAACCTCGTCGAGTTCTACTTTCCTTCCAGTAACTTCTTTCGAGAGAAATTCCTTCTCTAGAAAGGATCCATTCTTGGCAACGAAGATTTTGCCTTCGGATCTATGATAGAAGGTATACCCAATAGTTTCCTTTGGGTATCCTATGAAGACGCATTTTTTCGCTTTGGGTTCAAGCTTGTCCGGCTGTAACTTCTTTACATAGGCTTCTCATCCCCAAACTTTAAGGAACGACAATCTGGGTTTCTTCCCAAACCATAATTCATACGGTGTCGTTTCAACGGATTTAGACGGTGCCCTATTTAAAGTGAATGCGGATGTTTCTAATGCATAACCCCAAAATGATAGCGGTAAATCTGTAAGTGACATCATAGAACGAACCATATCTAAGAGAATTCTATTACGATGTTCGGACACACCATTACGCTGTGGTGTTCCCGGCGGTGTCAACTGTGAAAGTATTCCGCATTTCTTCAAATGCTCGCCAAACTCGTAACTTAGATATTCACCTCCACGATCAGAACGTAGAAATTTAATCTTCTTGTTACGTTGATTCTCTACCTCACTTTGAAACTCCTTAAACTTATCGAAAGTTTCGGACTTATGTTTCATGAAATAGATATACCCATATCTACTCAAGTCATCCATGAAGGTAAGAACATAACGATGACCACCGCGCGATGCTACACTCATTGGACCACACACATCGGTATGTATGATTTCCAATAAGTCCGTAGCTCGCTCCATCATACCAGAAAATGGAGTCTTAGTCATTTTTCCCATCAGACATGCTTCGCATCTTTCAAGTGATTCAAAATCAAGTGATTCAACAAGTCCATCGGAATGGAGTTTCTTCATACGCTTCACTCCAATGTGACCAAGACGACAGTGCCACATATAGGTCGAATTATCGCTTGATTTCAAACGTTTAGCCTCAATGTTGTTGATATGTGTATTTCCACTATCGAGATTCAATAAGAATAGACCATCTATCAAAGGTGCATGTGCATAAAACATATTACTCATATAAATCGAACAACCATTATTCTCGACTTAAACAAGTAACCGCCTCGCAATAAACAAGATCCCGATATAATGTTCATGCTCAACGCAGCACTAAATAACAATTATTTAAGTATAAAACTAACCCTGATGGTAGATGAAGGGGTAGCATGCCGACCGCGATCACATCAACCTTTGATCCGCTTTCCACGCGCATCGTCACCTCGTTCTTCGCTAGCTTCCGCTTATTCTCAGAGCACTGTTTGAGTTACAAATATGAGCAACCGAACCAAGATCAAATACCCGTGCACTACTACGAGTACTAGTGAGATACACATCAATAGCATGTATATCGGATATACCTTTCTTCTTGATGTTGCCGTTCTTGGATCCGCCAAGTACTTTGGGCAATTCCGCCCAAAGGACCTTCTCCTTGCATTAAAAGCACTCAAGATCGTGCTTGGGTCCAGCCTTGGTCTTCTTATTTGGCGTGGTAACTTTCTTACCACCCTTCTTGAAGTGTCCCTTTGCTTAGACTTGCCTTTCTTGAATTTGGTGGTCTTATTGACCAACAACACTTGGTGCTCTTTCTTGATCTCCACTTCGCAGATTTAAACATAGCAAACAGTTCCTGCAACTCTTTGTTCATGTTCTGCATGTTGTAGTTCATCACAAAGTTCTGTAACTTGGTGGTAGTGTCTTTGGAGGACACGGTAAATCCCCAAAGCATTAGGAATCACTATACCCAAGCTTTGAAGTTTGTTTGCGTGCGGACATCTTAAGCACATGCTCACCGACGAGCTGCCCTCTTCCATCTTGCGCTTAAAGAACTTTTCGTAAGCCTCATAGCTTTCAATTGCCGCATGAGTCTCAAAAATCAATTTGAGATCCTCGACAATATCATATGGGTCGACTCTTCAAACCTTTTCAAGCTCGATTCTAAACCATACAAGATAGCACACGAACTATGGAGTACCGATTCTTCCGAGCGAGGTAAACATTCTTTACTTCATCGGGAGCATCAAAGTGTGGGTCACCCAATGTGCATCCAGACATAGGTCAAATTACCAATGTGAGGACAATCCTCAAATTGCGGAACCAATCCGGGTTGCTTCCATTGTTTTTCAACTTTTCTTTCTCTAGGAACGCATTAAAATTGATGGTAGGGGCTGCCATTGATCTACAACATATTTGCAATAGTTTAGACTAAGTTTATGACAAATTGAGTTCAAATTAATTAATGAAATTAAACTAGGTGAACTCCCACTCAAAACAACATCCCTCACATTGTTTTAGTGATCATACGAACCAAATCCACTACATCAACACCGATCATCACGAGAGTTGATATAGTTTCAATGGCGAACAATCGTCATGTTCATCATATCTACTATACGATTCATGCTTTACCTTTCGGTGATCCGTGTTCCGAGACCATGTCTCATACATGCTAGGCTCGTCAAGATCAAACCTTAGTTTCGCATGAGCAAATCTGGCTTGCTCACGCTATACACTTGCGAATCTAACACACCCGATCATCACGTGGTGCTCAAACAACAAGCTTTAGCAACGGTGCTAACTAAGGCGAACACTTTATGACTTGAAATTGATGTGCATGAGGATCATCTTATAATGCTACCGTCTACTAAGAAATACAAGATGCATAAAGGATTAACATCACATGCAATTCAATAATAGGTGATATGATATGGCCTTTCTTCTTTGTGCTTCCGATCTCCATCTTCAAGCACGAACATGATCTCCATCATCACCGGCATTGCATCAAGGTCAATGACGCTTCTCCATGGTTGTCGCCCACCGCTTCAACTATTACAACTACTTTGAATAGACACGGGTCTTAACATAAATTAAAGACAACCATATGGCTCCGCCGGTGCCAACTTACAATAAGGAACATTGCATACATCAAATATAATCACAATCATGGCCATATCACATCATCGCACCCCTGCAAAACAAAGTTATACGCCTCTACTTTCTTTGCATATTTTACGTGGTTTGGGACTTTCAATAAGTGTCGTTCTAACTTACGAACAAGAACCACAACATTGATACTAGCATTGTTGATCACCCGTTGTAAATTGGATCTTAACTATGCTAGGAGAAACATGCACCCCTAAAGCCACTTATGCAATACAAGTTGCATGTCAAGCGTGGAGCAAGTCTCATGAACGATGTCATGTAAGGTTAGCCCGGGCCGCTTCATCCCAACATACCGCAAGATGCAAAGTACACAAGAAGCAATCGACAATAAAAGCATCAACGCCCACAATGACCATTGTGTTCTACTCGTGCAACAGATCTACATATACACACGGCTCGATACCCTTTGTAGGGGTTCGTAGCATGGAAAACAAAAAATTTCTATCGCATACAAACAAACAAGCCAAGATCTATCTACTAGATTGTAGCAACGAGTCGATGGAATAACTTACCCTCGAAGATTCCAAAGTGTTTAACGAGAGCGGATTCTCGTGGGTGATGTAGTCGTACTCTTTCCAATCTCAAGATCGTGTAGACGATCCTTCCGGAGCTGCGTTCCGGCAGCGCTTCCGCAGTCGGTCACACGTTCGGTACTCGACGAAGACCTTCCTCTCCCTTGTTCCAGCAGGCAGCGGAGGTTGTAGCACTCTCCTCGCGATTCCGGCATGACAACGGCGTGGTACCGGAAGTAGAGGGGAGATCCCGCAGGGCTTCGCCTTAAGCCGGAGCGAGTATGGTGGATTATGAGAGAGGGCTATCAGTGGTCTAGGGATTAGACACACCAATTAGAAGGCTCTAAACCGCAGGCTAGAGCAATTAGAAGCTCTAAACCAAAACGGCTCTAAACCGGAGATTAGAGGATAGGAACTTGTGTGTCTAGAGGAGGAGGCCCTGCCCCTCCTTTTATAGGTGGGAGGGGCGGCCAAGGGGAGGGGAGTCCCTCCCCAAGTCGGCCTTGGTTGGCCGTCGGCTTGGAGGGACTCCTCCCCCAAGTCGGTTCCAAACACCTCTTGCTTGTTTCTCACAGTTTCCTGTTTCCCACAGTTTCCTGTTTTCCACAGTTTCCTGTTTTAGCCGTTTGACTTTCAAACTGGCAGTTTGACTTTTCAGTTTTGGAATAGCAAGAACACTTAGTACATGATGCAATCATTCAATATGTAATGACACATTCATGTACCCTCCCGAGTGCTGGACAATCCGGAACCTTCTAGAACATTCCGATGAAAACACGGAATCATTCCCGAACTCAAACGGACTTTCCTTATATGAATCTTATTCTCCGGACCATTCCGGATCACCTCGTGATATCCCGGATCCCATCCGAGACTCGAACAACATTCGGTCTCTTTCTCATAATACCATAACTACTCAAACAACGTCAATCCTTATGTGTCTCCCTACGGTTCATGAATTATGGACATGATCGAGACACTTCTCCGAACAATAACCAATAGAGGAATCTGAAATTCATATGGCTACATATTTCTACGATTACTTTGCGATCGAATGAACCACTTACATACGATACCAATTTCCCTTTGTCTCACGATAGTTTACTTATCCGAGGTTATGATCGTCGGTATCTCTGCATACCTAGTTCAACCTCGTTACCGATAAGTACTCTTTTCTCGTTCCCGTGATATGTGATCCCTTGTGATCCAGTCACATGCTTGCAAGCCAATTGGATGACATTCCACCGAGAGGGCCCAGAGTATATCTATCCGTCATATGGATGGACAAATCCCACTCTTGATCCATGTGTTTCAACCAATACTTTCCGAACACTCAATGCCACCTTTATAGCCACCCAGTTACGGTGTGGTGTTTGATGTCATCAAAGCATCCATCCCAAAGGTGATATGCATGATCTCATGGTCGAAGGAATTAGGTTACTATGTATCAGAAAGCATATAGCAATTGAACTATTGAAATGACTTGATCTTTATGCTACGCTTATCTATAGGAGTATGTCCACCATATCATTCTCCTAACGATATGATCTTGTTGTTGATAACATCTCAATGTTCATGATAGGGAAACCACAATCATTAATCAACCAACAAGCTAGTGAAGTATAGAGGCTATACTAGGGACTTCAAATTAAGTTTACAAATCACACAAGTATTAATGTTTCCTTGTTAATACTATTATAGCATGAATGTAAACATTTATCATAAACACAAAGATATAATAATAACTATATTTATTATTGCCTCTAGGGCATATCTCCAACACAATATAGTGATGACTGCAAGGAGTTAATGTATTCAAGTGATGATGATCATGCCGTGGAAGGAAATGATGTGTCCAAAACAAAGAGAAAGAGCACAACTACAAAATAAGTAAAGAGAGCTTATTATGATGAGTCAAGATTGAATGAAGATTATCAATTCTTGCCTAATATGTGCTTTGAACATGTCCGTCAATTTAGAAGGGCAATCTTAAACTATCATGTCATTCATCAAAGGGACTAGGAATATCTGAGAAATGACAAGGACATGATCAAAGTTTGTTGCAAGTCCAACACCACATGCCCATTTGTAGTTATGACATCAACCATTGTGGGAGAGACTAGACATGTTATTTGGCAACTTGTCTCACCTCACACATGTGGCAAGACTAATGAAAGTTCAAGAATTAATAGTGCGTGGGTGAGAAGAAATTATGAAGAGCAAATAATAAGTAACCAGGGTGTCGGGGGCTGGAGACTCTGGGGTGGCCGGAGACTCTAGGGTGCTCGACACTCTCCGGTCTTGACTTTGGGGAGGCATACAGAGAGTTCCTGACGGGGGTCCGGAGTCGAGGGACAGAGACTCCAGGATGTCGGGGCGAAGACTCTAGGGTCTGGGTGCTGGAGACTCCGATAGTGGCTTCGGTCTCTAGGGCAGTCTTCGGGGGGAGGGGTGTACTAGGAGCTCCAGGCAAGGGTCCGGAGTCCAGGACAGAGACTCCGGTGTTGGGGGCCAGAGACTCCGGGCTTTAGGGTCGGAGACTCCAGGCTTCAGGCTCGACTGCTCCATCTTCAAGTCCAGCTCTTGGTCCTTCTTCCGAGGGGGCTTCGTAGCTAAGGATGCACAGTGTCGTTGCATGAAGTAGAAAGCCATCCAAGGATGTATCAAAATCACACGTGGAAAGGAGCGAGTTAACCTTAACTTGTAGGAGATTGGCTCTAGCGTGCACCATCGGTCCACTTGGGGTACTAGGTGGGGAGAATGTAGGGATGTATGTATGAATGGCTGCATCAATGGGGTTGGTTTCTGTTTCAGCTGAGATCTGCTCTAGGTGGTAAAACAAGTAAGTACGGGCCATTTACTTTCATGTCGGATCGCCAAAAGGGGCTATTGAATGCAGTAAACCAAATATTTCCAAAATGTGAGCATCACTTCTGTCTTAGCCACATCCTTGCTAATTTCAAACTAGCTGGGTTTAGGGGAGATGACCTTAAAAAGATTGTAGATGCTGCCGCTTTTGCCTTCTCACACTCTGACCATATGGCTGCAATGAATAAACTTAAAGAAGAGAGTATAGCTGCATGGACATGTCTTATAAACTTACAACAACGCACTAGGCACGCTATTCTATGGATATAACATGTAAGACAAACCTAGTTGTGAACAATCTTAGCAGCTATCTATATGGAAAGAGAGTTTTCTGAAGATCATATTAGCGATTTCTTCAAGGAACCAATGTATGAAGCTACCTACAGGCCAATGATATATCCTGTTCCAGGACCACATGACTAGGTTAGAACAGACACGGTAGACATATAACCTCCTCACTTTGCAACAAAACCTGGGAGGAAAAATAAAAAGAGAAGGCCAAGTGCAGGTGAAGGTCAAGATGAAAGTGGCAAAATTGCTACCATTACTTGCTCAAACTATAAGCTAAAAGGACACATATACACCATGTGTACCCAACCTCTGAAACCTCACCTCGCAATTAGAAAGGCAGGACATAAGGTAATTCTCTCTTTTTAATTACAAACATTATCTCATTACATTATGTCGAAGTTCATCACATTGTTTTGTTGTTTCAGAGCAATCGAACTCAGCATGATGCCACTCCTACACCTGCAGCACATATTCCTACTCCTACTCCACCACCAAATCGACAACCTCCAACAACAGCTCCACCACCATGACAACATCCTGAGCAGCTCCACCACCACAGCGACAACCTCCAACAACTACACCACTACCACGACAACCAAGGCAACATCAGCCAGGCTCCCCAACCTCTAGGTTGTACTAGACCGTAAATGCGCGCGTTGCCACGCCCGTCCATATTATCAAGAAACCTATATAAATATATAAAATATATAGTGACAATCAAACTAATAGATATATGTATTAATAGATGCACATATTCAAGACGAAATTTACATTGAGGTTTAACAATAGCATGGTATCCACCACATTTTCAACATTGCATCCTGAAAAGATCCACTTGGCAAGAACAAGCACCCCTTATCCATTAGCATCTAGATCCTATTGTTGTGTAGTAGTGCACTGAAGCAAGCACTTCATCACAGCTAGACAACAAAATACATATAGCATTGTTAACTTAGGCGTTCGTTTGAAACTGAAGTTCAGGTATCCCTAGAAATCCCAACAAAATTGTACTCGAGGTCGACCATAGCACAGCTAGATGGATCAACATGCAACTATAAATAACTACGGATTAGATAGATAAATGTAAGACACATAACAAATATTATCATAAAAATTACCATCACCATTTTAAAGCATGGATGCTAATAGTACTACCAGTTCAGATAAAAGGAACTCCAAATAGGCTCTGTCACATACAATTCCTCCTAGATGAATTTCATATTCAGACTATCCGCAGGCGAAATCTATGCTGGCTAGAACATGTTGTCCATATAAGATTCTCTAGCAATACGTATGACTGAAAACAGAGTACCTTTGTAATTTCGACCTTTCTAGATTCACCATCTGACTCTTGATAATTTAAAGTTGATGCCAAAAATAATATCCTGCAGCAAGGGTTTTTTCTCCAGCTGTTTATTTTAGCAGCCCAAATCTTCCGAAAGCTCCATATTTACAACCAGCAAGAATAGGATTAAATAAAATGGCGTATTATGTTCAAAGGCACATTTCATCAATACTCACCACTAACATCTAATTGAGCAATTGAACACTTTGCTCATGTTGTAGTTATGATTTTACCACTTTCATCATTCAACACGCTTTGCACATGCAAGTTTACAGACTCACATCAGTTGGGCTCCAATGACAATGTTATCTGTTATTAATCTTAAGCAAACGTGGAGTCAATACGCGTGTAGAAATTTGATCAAGCGCAGTAACTCAATGATCAGGGAAGGAGACATACTATTTCTATGATACATGCAGCACTACAACAAGAATGATAGAAATGCACGTACAAATAATTGTACGATCCTGATGAAACCAACAAATATTTTAAAAAATTGTACAAATTTTATCATATCTTAGTAATGCGAGCATATAAACTCTTATATTATCAATTTTCTACAAGAAAAAACTGAGAAAGTTATATAATGCCACATATTCATTTTTTTCTGTCAAGATGCTACTCCCACTGTTTTAAAATATAAGATATTTTAGATTTGTGAAGAGAATGTATTTATCCTCCAAACATGAATGGACCTACATACTAAAAGAAGTCTATATACATTTGCTTCACAAAGCTAAAACATCTTATATTTTAAAACGGAGGGAGTACATAAGTAAGGAAAATGGATGGACATAGGTACACATCAAAAAACAAGATTTTTTCATAATTATGTAACTCAAGCATAGCTAGAGTGCACTATGTACCATGTTATTGACATCCCTCTGTTTATCCCAATGCTTAACTGTGGAGGACTGGAGGCCAGCGGAAGCAATCTACAATCTATCTAGGCATTATCATTGAGAACTCATGGCAGAATCGAAGAGATTATTGATTCAAATGTTAACAGACAAACCCTGCATCCTCCCTGTATCCATAGGGTGTCAAGTGGGATCCCGCCAAAATCACACCCTAGTTTATTTACTAAAATCTAGTTCAAATTTTTGCTCAAAATTTACACTAGATTTTAACAAATGAACTAGTGGAACTTAGGCGGGATTCCACTTGACATCCTCAAAATGAGCAGTCTAGCACTGGTAAATGGTAATCACGTAAAAAAATCCATTCAAGCTCAAATCAACAACCCCAATGTAGAGTAAACTTTACACAGAAAATACAATTGCAAGACTCCATATAATGAAGCCAATTGAAACCTGAAATAAACAACCTGAATTTTCCCACAACCATGCCACTGTAGACTGGAGAGATCCTGAATCCTGATGGTTTTGGGCACGTCCTTTGATACATAGATCTTGATGGTTTACTGCATGACCTAGTGAGAGAGGGCAGAGGGAGCTGACAGAGCAAGATAGCGACAAAGGTGCAACAACCATCAAGCAAAACTCACGTATCCATAGCGGATCTTATAGCAACAAGGGTAGTAGCCATAAACGGGGAACGGTAGCCCGTCCCTCGATCCGGAGTTATCGTCCCGGAATCGGAGTCGGGAACGATGCTCGGTACGACACGATTCGATGTGGGAACGCGACCCCGGACGGGAAGGTCGATTCAGGTGAGTTTTTTCTGGCCACGACAGCGTCAAGGCCTCAAAGGGGATCGAGTTAATGAGTATGGCAGATTAGTTTTCGTCCTGGGCCTACAAAGCTCATATAGGAGTATAAATTGGCCCAGTGAAATTTGTTTCCCTCGTCTAGGATTGCTCAACACTGCATGTTTTGGAGTTTGTCGTCCCCGAAACATACGGATCACGTCCCCGGTATCGTACCGGTCGTTATGAAGATGTATAACCCCTTCGTTTCCTGTTTTTTTCATCCATCGTTCCCCATCCCTCGTTTCCGTTTCTCGACCCGACCGAATCGGAAACATGGTAACTATACTGCGTCATGCTAAACTGAAGGCAGCAGGCAAATGCATATATTTTTGTGGGATTAAAAACTGAATAACTTGCAGACAATAGAGAACATAGGCCTAGTTCTTTTTGGGCTTCTCCGAGAAGCCGCCCTCCCTCAGCTTCCTAGGGAAGCTGGTCTAAAAAAATTGCGAGGCTTCCAAAATAGTTAAAGCTAAACAAATTTGGAAGCCTCGCAAAATTTTTGAACCCAGGAAGCTGGGGGTAGGGCAGCTTCTGGGAGAAGCCACCAAAAGAACTGGCCATAGTAAAGTAAACAATAGAGGTAAGAAATATTAACATTGTATCGGTAAAATGTGGTAAAATTGGATGAATGAGTGTACCTATCCAGCATCCATGATCACAAATGAAGGTCACACGGTTAGTGTGAGCAGCCCTTGAATAAACATCCCAAACGCAATCCCTGAAACAAAGAACAGAAAGTCAGCTGGCCACCTAATGTTGGCGTCTATGAAATTACAGAAAAAAGGAGGATAGGTGCAAAAAGAAAATCATCCTAAGAACATTGTTGACGAACAATAGGAGGGCAAGGGCGAGCCGGATGGGGTAAAGGAAAACGATTTCTCGTTGCACTATATATATGAAGGAGAAGAGAAAACAGACAATAGAGATTAATCACCATAATTAGGGACGAAATTATTAGCACCATGATTATGACACCGCAGTTTGCACACCATGATTATTGCGACACCGCTTGCACGAATAGAAGGGGATGAGTTGCTCGGACAATGGGCTGAGTCTATAGGATAGTCGAAGAAGCCCTACATGGTGGAAGCCCCATCCGTTGCCTGTACGCCCTCCGCTCCACGCCAGCGCCGGGAAGAAGCTAAAGATTTGGGAGACCTCTAGTAAATCGACGCATAATATAGGGAACGACGCGGATTTTCTAAACAGAGGCGTAGCTAAGCATAGACTTAGGACCGTTGGATAAAGAGATCACATGCAATGCTAGTTTTAGATGATAGTGTCTGGCTCTTGGTAGAAGTAACGGTTCTTAACGGCGTTTGTACCACACCGTGTGTGTACATGCATGCAATGCCTAGGGGCTCTAGCAAACCCTAATTTTTTAGCTTGTTGTTTGGCAAAGAAACTTTTAGCATCTAAAATGGAAAGATAAAGTGAACAAGGCTTAAAATGAGTTATGCATGCAAACGTTTCCTGCACGTTTCCTGCTATGCATCATGTGACTCTTAGCGTACCCAAGGATTACGAGGGTATCAGAAAATTATTTCGCAATTATTTATTGGACAACTTTATTTGCTTTTAAAGGATTCTAGTAGAATATCAGTTCCAAAAAGTGCTTGCTCAAACGACGGTAGTCAATGGATTGTGAAAAGTGCTTGCTCAAACGACGGTACAACCCAAATTAGTTTTGCTTCCAAAAAGATATAGGCCAGAAGGAATTTTTACCGGAAAGTCAGTTTCAAGGTAGTGTCTCCATCCTATTGGTGATCCATTTGGGCATGATTGCTAAAACCTCCTAAGCAGTGCGTCACATGTGTCTGGTTCTAATGAAATTCCTTTGCCGAACTGTTCAATAATTTGGGCGGTGGAAATTTCAATATACTTTGGGGTCCCGTGCCTTATCCAAAATCTATGAACAAAAACAATGTTGAGACCATGCTTGGATGGGTGTGGCGGTACCGTATTAATTTTCAAATGCACATAGGATTCGTGGGACAAGGAAGAACTATAATTTTGAGCAATAAAATAAGGCTTAGTTTGGTTAGGGTTTACCGCATGTAGTATAATAGGGTTTGCCTCACCTAAATGAAATTTCATAAGCTTTGTTTTGCTTACGGCTTCATGCATGCAGTATATTAGGGTTTACCATGTAATATACTAGACGGGCATGCGCGCTTCGCCGCGCCGCCTCCTTGTCGTTGTTGCATGGCATGGCTAGTGCGATACATCCGTGGGCCTTTCATTCTGGGACACAGTAGGACAAAATCATGTTGAGCATATGTAATTGTAGGTAGACGCCATGGTTTATACAGTGTTCCAGTTTTGCAACAGTAGTATTTCTGGCCATATAAATTATTCTAACCAACAATTCAAAAATTACATTTACCCACAACAATATACCACCTATAAAATAAGAATTTTATGTCATAGTGTTTTAGAAGACTGTGCAATAATGAATCAACTCATATGAGAACATCCGTCGAAGAGTAGTTTAGTATATTATGAAATTAGATTCATCCAATCCAAATGTTTCCACCAAGCAAGTGTTCCCAACATCGATGCAAAGTCTTAACTATCTTGACACCGGTCTCAAACTTGTACCTGAAATTAGTATGAGAGGCCAAAATAAAAAGAAATGGAGCAATTATATAATTATGCTCATATGAGCTATCCGACATTTATGTTAGGAAAGCAGTTTGACCTCTATGTTCAGACACAGTCTACATACATTTTTAGGAGGCTTACTATAAAATCACCCTTTAAATTAGTATCAGATACCCAAAAAAGGAGTACTAATAGAATATGCTATTAGTATGAATGGTTTGAAATTTAGGTTAACAAATCCGTTTAACATGCATGCTATCCAACTAATAATGTAATAAGTAGATATTCTGGAAGCTTAATGTACGATGACACTGTGATCTTGAAAAGAGGGCTGCGATATAATTTGTCCCTATATTCTAGCAAATATAGGTATGTTTCAATATCTAGTTTAATTAGTATATTTTCATTATCGATGGCTCAGTGCATGATAAATTTGTATCCATAGGCCTCAAACTTTTTACTCTTTGAAATTTGTACTACAACCAGAATATAAGAAAGCACCAAAATGATGAAAGAGGTATGAAAACAAAGTCATGAGTAGCTTTTTTGTCCAAACCTCCATAATCCAGAAGGAATCAGCTTTCCGATTTTTGTCTCTACAGTTAGGATAATCACAAATTAAACCAATTGGCTTAAGAAAGACCATGTGTATGTACAGGAAGAGCTTTGCAATGTAATATATCTGTGTTACAGCAAAATGCCAAAATTTTAGTTCAATAGACGTCCTTTGTAGCAAAAATGTAAATAAGTTTGGAGTGGACTATAAAAAGTATGTTACTACTCCCTCCGTCCCAAATTACTTTGCATTCTAGGTTAGGTGAAAGTCAAACATGTTAAAACTTGACCGAGCATATTTACCAAAATATAAACATTTATAATATCAATCGCATACAATATAAAAATATGTTTTATGGTGAGTCTAAGTATATTTATTACATATTTTAGATATTGATATTTTTTTCTAATATATAGTCAAAGATTATGAAGTTTGACTTTGACTAAACCTAAAATGCCGAGTAATTTGTGACAGAGTGAGTATTGCAGAACACATCAATTCAATCAGTAGGTTACAAAAATATGTTACTATTGCAGAACACATAAATTCATGGGAAAATCCATGTAGAACAATTATTTATTTACTGCACTACAGATGAATTTATTTACCAAAAGCACTCATAGATCTCCAAACACAATTTCACATGAAAATTAAGAAAACATTAAAATTGTTACTTAACACCAGTGATCTACCTAGCTTACTTAAAATAGACAACATAAAATGTAAGGAAAACTCTAACTTATATCTAATAAGAAAATACAATAATTGAGATAAATAGTCAGGTTACATGGGCCACACCTTATGACAGTGAGGGATTTCATATATGTGACAAAAGTCGATTAAAAAACCCCTTAGTCTTTTGACTTCATAGTAAACTAAACCAATTAGGAAAAAATGCCCTAGAACTTCAAGAAAGGAAATAGACGATGTAACGATATTAGATAATAAAATTAGGGAGGCTTACCTACTCCTTGGCGTTTGAGACAATTATCTAGAGCCAAGCACGATTACAATCCATACTCGCCACTGCGAGAATATATATAATTTTTGAACACTGCCAGAAGAAATGAAGGGGGGAGGGCAAACAACTCTAGCTCATGATAATAATGCTAAAAATTTCTAAATTCTTGTTGGATGGAACGTTACCTAAACAAATTAATTTTAAAATTCTTACTACTTGGGCAAGTTTATTTGTCCTCTTGGTAGAGAAACTCATCATCTTTTTTACTCGCACTCCAAAGACATTGATTGCTTTACCTGTAGGCTGTAGCAATCAAAAATACATTGTTTACTTTCTGATGAAGAAATAATACATGATACATCTAGGGGCGAAGGTTTGAAGGATACAATAGTATGTTACTGGGAGAATCACAGAAGTAATTAGAAGTAATTGGAACACTACAACATATGGATCTTATAGTGCATAATCTGAATTAACCATTGCAACCATTGAGTCTATGTGGACTACTTCATACTGTTAACTGATAGAACGGACACAATTAGCTTTAATTTTGTGAACTCTTCCTAGTATACCGGCCACAACACCATATAGGTTTAGCTCCCAGCATTCATAACCACAAAAAAGATTCGGTGGTGGAGGCAGAGCCCATGGCAAAGTGGCAAAGGTCGCAGGAGACGTGGGTCGAGGAACTGGAAGGCTAGACCCGTCAGCCGGACGAAGGCAGCGCTCTGATGCGTCGATGGCTGATGGAATGAAGTGGTTGCCTCTTCGAAACTGGGAAGACTGCGCACCAGGCAGCTCTATGGCGGTTCGACGGATGGAAACCCCGATGGTGGAGGTGGCAGCTCTCCCACGAGGAGGAACACACAGGCAGCGCGGTCCGAATCCCCGTGCTCCCAGTGGGTTCAGGTTCAGAGAGGCATCCTCAAATCATTGTTCTCGGCTCTAAGCCAGTCAACCTCAAGCACACAACTCATTTGCACCAACTTCACCGCGCCTCCTCATCAAGACGGCCACCGTCATGGCGGCCTGAATCATCGTACTGGCAGTGGGTTCATGTGCAAGTGAGGCATGGATTGGACAGTTGGGGATGAGGTCACAACTGTTATGTCATTTCTTCATTCAAATACGAGGCAATGAACCCCCTGCCGAGAAATAGACGCAAAACTTTGTATATCAATCAGCTTTCACGGTAATACATGTCACATCATTAACAATGCTGAACTGCAAAATGGTTGCAAGAAATTTGCTGAACATGATGAACACGATGAATACTAAGGCTTAAGGTATCAGATAGAATTAAATTATGAACAATAAGATATATGGAAAGAACAATTGATATCACAGATATTAAATAATCGGCACAAGAACACTTAACCTCTCCAAAGAACACTTTCTGTCCATGAACTTGCAAATAATTAAAAACAAAATTGGAACAAATTGAGGTTACAAAGTTGCAAGGAGTTCAATTTATACCGTTGGTAGCAAGGAGGGCGTCGTGCGGTGGACTCGATTGAGGGGACGAGATTCGTGGCGCCGCTTCGCACGTGGTGAGAAGGCCCGCTGTCGGTGCCGCCGCCGAGCGGAGAGGGCTCGATTGTTTGCAGCACTGGAGAGGTGTGCTTGGCTGCCGCGCATGGAGAGGTGGCTCGGTCCACCGGTCGCCACGCGGATGGAGAGCGGACTCGGTCGTTCGTGTCGGTTGTCGTCGCCGCTCGGTGGAGAGACGGTTCGCCATCCGCCGAAACCGGAGGCCGCTGCGTGTGGAGAGGCGGTTCGCGACTTGATCCGAGGAGAGCGGCGGCGGGGTAGGCGCCGGGTTAAGCAGCTAGAGGAGGGCGGGGGTTGGGGCGAGGGCGGCGGCGGGGTAAGCGCCGGGTTAAGCAGCTGGAGGAGAGCGGAGGTTGGGGTGAGGACGGCGACGGCGGCGGAACCCTTGTTCTCTCTGAACACCGCCTGTAGACAGGGATGGTGGAGAAAGAATAAGTTGGATGTGTCAACCGACCCTTTTTTTCTCAAAAAAAACATACTATAGGACGAGCACCCAAGTAGCCTCAGAACGCTCTGTTTCTCTCACGATTAATCTATAGAGTAATTAGGGTGGGTTTACCGCATGTAGTATATTAGGGTTTGCCTCACCTAAATAAAATTTGATAAGCTTTGTTTTGCTAGGGCTTCATGCATGCATCAAAGGAACACTAACGGCGTTACTATTGAGCCAACATCCTGGGTCTGAATACATGTGCTCCCTATATCAAAAGGGGAGAGAATCAACGGTGGATAGACTATGCGCAGCTATGCCTGTGTTTAGCTGGCTATTTCCCATATAGGGAAATCAGGCAATACATCGACGCTAGACTCCCATCATTGTTTCTTCAGTGGCGCTAATCTATTGCATAGAAACAGATCGATGAGGCAAGGCCTGGGCGGAGAAGGATTGGCGGCGCGACCAGAGCAGAGAAGAAGAACAAATGAGGAGTTGTCGTTCTTCTTTTCTTCGGCTGCTAGCGATAATAACAATGAACAAAATGGTAGATGGGCTGAACCTGTAGGACCATATGAGTGGTTTAAATGGTTGTACACCATTGGATGGCCAGATCGAACGGTCCAAACTTTCAAATCGCTGTAGAGGCTCCTATCTAGGCAAGTTATACTATTTCTTAATTAACCAGGTGCGGCCCAAGTCGTTATGTGGAGCAGCAGTCCAGCAACGAACGTTGGACTCCTCCAGCGACGAACGAAGCAACGTTTCGGCAATGTACACCATTGGATGGCCAGATCGAACGGTCCAAACTTTCAAATCGCTGTGGAGGCTCCTATCTAGGCAAGTTATACTATTTCTTAATGGTGATGCGCAACGCCAAGAGAAAAAGATATAATTTAGGAGAAAGAAATTGAAGAGGTAGAGCATGTAGTCCTATAGTAGCTCTTGTATACGTGTATGTTCCAGCGGCATGTATTAGACTGAATTGTAATATTTATGAAGTACTCTCTCTGTTTTAAAATATAAGATGTTTTAGTTTTGTGAACCAAATGTATCTAAACTTATTTTAGTACGTAGATTCACTCTGGTTTGAAGTGAATCTATAAACTAAAACAAGTTTAGATACACTTTATTCATAGACCTAAAACATATTATATTTTGAAACAAAGGGAGTACTAGCTTTGTTTGTAACGTATCATGTTTGAGTACTACCGGAATGTAGAGTATATATTTTCTACCACTATGCTGCCTATTTTTTAATTTACTGTATAATTATGGTATATGATACAGAAATACAGTCCAACGTGTCAGATATGTTTTTAAAACACCATATACTCAATTTGGATTGGGTGCAATGGATTAGATAACAAGTTGGGTCAGCTGCAACTTTCGTTTTATTTCCGTGTTCTCTGCAACAACAACACGGAAGGTTGGTGTTACGTGCAATTCTCCGAAATGGTTCAATATATGATGTTTTACAAAAAAAAAAATGAACAAACACAGAGTATCCAGACACGATGGAAACTGGGTCGGCTCACGCTCGAAATCGTAGGGCGAAATGACGGTACGAAACGGGCGCTTCCGAGTCGTTTCCCTTCGAGGTAATAACACCCTTAGTCTCACAAGTTACACACTAGAGGCAGATTAGTCCCACAACTAGGCGAACTTGACTCTACCATCCCAGAACTAATCCCGAACGAACCCGTCACTCATGTGGAAACCGCGCCGCTCGTCGGGAAACAGTAACAACCGCACGGGTCAGTCAATTTTGCAGCAATGTACGTGAGAAAAATCACACGTTTGTATGGAGGCCCTTCCACACCACATTGTAAAAAAGGCTGCAACAGCAATTTGTATGGAGACCCTTCCACACGTTTTTGGGAGGTGGGGTGTGTGCGATAGTATTCTGAACGGCAACCGCTCTGTACGCTCGCTAATTTGTCGCGATTTTTCTTCTCTACGCCGTTATTCTGTGTGTCGTGGCCTTGAAGGACGCCGACGGCTCCGCCTCCTCTTCACCGTCGTTCGTGGTGGCTTTCACGGCGAGATGCCGCCGGATTTGCACTACCGTAAGTGGAATGAAGATCCACCGCAGTATGATACGTTGGAAATTCTCTGCCGAGGTGCTCATGATCCGCCACAGTACGGTATGCATGATCTGGATGTGATAAGGGTTTCTGATCGTCGGGGAAGTCGCACAAGTAGTAGGGCATTGCCAATTCATTGAGTAATTACAGTTGACGAGTTGTTCACGCATGTTTCTGCCGAGCTGTTCATGCCATGTTTCTGACGAGTTGTTCATGCCCTATTCCCTGTTTGGCTAAAGTCTGAAAGTTTGTCTGACGGACACTCTTTTTTATCTAAACTTTTATATGGACCTGCATCTCCAGGCTTAGTAGTTCATCGAGTAGCTCATGAGTACATGTGATCAGTTCATGTACATACGATTTTAACGCAAGTTTTTTTCTGTCTGAACTGACTTTTTTTCATGAGCGAAGCTCCTGATGGCTTTCAGCTCTAGTACATGGGATCAGTTCATGTACAAACGTGGTTCTGGTTTGTAGTCTAGTTGGTATAGGTAATTCATGGTTTTATAGGAAAGATCAGATCAACTGAAGCGGAAAACCTTTTTAATGTAATTTAAATACTTGGTCGCTGATGTTAAAAAGACAGTGTTTGCAGTATGATTGCTGCAGCTGTGATCACATAAACAGCTTAGATTATGGTCAACTGCGGTATTTACAAATCAGCTTAGATCTGATGGTATTTACAAATGTTGCGAACTCACATAATTTCGTTGAATGTAGTAGAGATAAGTGTGAAATTGTATAATTCTGTCATACATCATGTGTCTGCAACACTCCATAGCACTGATGTAAATGACAAAAATAATGTTTATTATGATTTATCACTGTACAATGATTTCATACAAAGGGAGTTCATACAAAAACCAAGCAAAGTAAACTGATTGTATACAAAGATCAAGCAAAGTAGACTGTTTTCGTACTAAAGGATTACAAACTACATTATGAACAACATTACATACTGCCTCACATCCTAGTTACATTATTCTTCTCTTCTAGTACATACTACCAAATAACACTAGACAAGTTTACTTCTTCTCAGGTTCCTTCCTTCTTCTCTGGCTCACTTCTTCTTTGGCTCCTTCCTTCTTCTCTGTCTCCTTCTGTCTTGTCTCCAAAAGAATGCACAGAAATTTCTCAGGTAGCGACCAAAAAGTTTTAAGTGTTTAGGCTACAAAAAAGAGAAGTAAATATAAATGAGAAAGATATACGCCTACATGATAATGCATAATGGAAATGAGGCAAGGGCAAAGGGAAGCAGGGCAACAGAAACAATTATGAATTATATATGTGGAACGGGCAGGGCCTTAATGTTTCTCCTCTTGTGCTTTTTTTTGACTGTGTTGGCAAATTAAGGTGCAAAAGAATTAAGACATGGCAATGGTAAAGTGAAGCAAAGTTGGCTATGAAGTTAACGGGTTACAGCAAAGAGTAGTCTGTTGCAGATATGATTACTGTTTTTCTTGAGCTTCATTTAACATCACATTTAAATATTACAAACAAGGCAAATATATACCTCTTTTCTTGTCCTTTTACGTTTCACCTTATGAAATGGATCTGCAAATGTATACATTAGGAGAATCACTACTACAAATAGAACAGATTCCATACAGTAACATAATTCATCTATATCTAGACTGACTTAAGTTGAATTGGAGTCAGTAATATCACCACGACTTTATCCCCCTCCCCCCACCCACCCACCCACCCAGTCCAAATATGTGTTTTATTATTGTCCAAAAACATCAGTAGTAATGATTGTATTGACTTAGAAATATGTAGCAGTCTAAGGCCTGCTTCCTACAAGAACTCATAGAAATATCATTGCACTGAGATTATCAAGCAAAAACGAAGCAACATCACTAAGTACTACCATTACAAACCAATATTCTATTGAAATGACAAATAAAAACTTAGTGGCCAATGGTATATCTAAAAGCAATGTTCTTAAAGATGTATTGTACTGTTGTCTGACTTGTGGTATAGTCGAAGTAAATTGTAGATGAGCATCCGTGTACTCTTTGCAGCAAACATATCCTAAATTTTCCTCGTTCCAAACTTCCAATAGTATATCTTAAATTATGAAGCTGAAACACGGCCATCTGGCCAGGTGAGGCTCCAAAGCTTTTAGATATACCATTAGAAGCTAAATTGATGATAGTCATCCAGAAGTACAATGCTCCCGGCACTAATTCAATAGGATAAACAAGTCCACCAACAAGCCAATATACACAGATATGCATCTCCTAAAGTAAATCTAGCTAGCTCAGATCAAACGTGAGAAGAGGGGATCGATTGCGGGAGTAGTTACCGGGGGGCCGAGGACGGGGGCCTGGGAGATGAACTGGCAGGAGTCGCGGCCGTCGAAGCACCAGACGTGGTAGACGCCCTGGAGGCGGCCCTTGTCGTCGATCCGAGCCTCGGAGAGCGGGGCCAGGCGGTGCGAGAACGCGTCGTCGAACACGCGCCACTCGTCGACGACGACGCCTCGGTAGCCACGGCCGGTACCGGAAACGATAGCCGCGCGCGCTGCCGCCACCGGCGAGCCGACACAAGGCGGGCTGCTGCTGATGCTCTGCCGGCGCTGCTAGGCGCGGGGCGCAGTTGTGGAGCAGGAGCGAAGGGCGCGCACGGTTGCGGCTACGGCGAAAGAAAGGAGACGTGCTCTCTGCTTCGCCTCTCGGTTTGACCGCTCATGTTGAGACACGATAAGTGGAGAAGAGGAACGTATTGACGGGTCCAAGTGAGAGATCTAACTTGTCATAGGTACCTGACTGCAAAATGTTTGGCCCGTGCTGTTTTGCGACGTGATTTCCCGAGAGGAGCCGGTTTCTGACGGTTTGGACAGGTTTGTTCGGGATTAGCTAGTTTTGGGACGACGGAGTCGAGTTAGCCTAGTTGTAGGACTAATCTGCACCTTGTATACAACTTGTGGGACTAGGGGTGTTATTACCTCTTTCCCTTCGAATTAGAGGTTTGGGCTGAACCATCCGATGGGCTCCATGTTAGACCGGGCCTTGTCACTGCGTGTTACGTACTAACCTACATTTTGTTTCTCTTCTCGGCCAGATCTTGCTGAGGAATATTCCAGCGTCGCTGCTTCGATTTCCTCTCCGGCCGCGATGAGGTCCGTGTCCGCCGCCGACTTCCCCGACGCCCCGCCATCTCCAAGCTCCCCTGCTACGAACCTAGCCCACTCCAGGTCAGAATTCCCTGCCCTGATATCCTTATCACTTTTGCATTCCGTCCTACTACTACTAACTAATCAACCCTCCTGATATCCAGCGCCGGCCGCCACTTCTACCTCGCCGTCGACCGCCTCCAGTTCAAGATGGTGCGTTGTTTGGCTTCCGTGTAGCCGTGCATTTTTGGTTTCTTTCCGGTTATAACCGTGCCTAGTGAAGCAACCACAGATCCAGTGGATTGAGCCAGATTTTGATTCTTGTGAACATGTGATTGTCTCCGTGGTGCAGAGGACGTTGTTGGAGCTTCTAGGTGTTCTCTCGGATCGCCATGGCGCGCTGCCCATCGCCGTATGTGTTTCATCCCGGGATGAGCTCGATTCCGTCTGTGCTGCTGTCACAAACCTCCCCTTTGTGTCCTCGTCACCACTGGTATGCTCAATTTGGTTGGCTGCCAATTTCTATGTTTGGGTAAATTCATGATACTTTTGTGGTTGCATTGGTAGAAAACTGTCAGATAGTTACATCTGTGATTACACAATTTGGACTGTTAATAATTGTTCAATTCTTCAAGTGAAAACATGGAAATGATTGAATTGACACCTTCATCTTGGAATTATGATTATGCAATTTCTGTTTTGTTTCCATATCCAATTGTTCCCAAAGCACTCTTGTTAATCTGTTATCCTGATCTGAACGTTGTTTCAGGTTCTCATGCTTGTTTATGATGATCCTTTTCTACGAACATAACTAATCACTTATATCAATCTGTGGAATTTTGTGTACAACAGTACAGTGATCAGGCTGAAGCTGAGCGTGCATCAGTTCTTGAGAAATCCCGTCGGGCAGCAATACAGCGAAATCCGGTTGAAGACACTGATATTTCCGAGAGTCCCAAGCCTGAAAGTATGGTCTCAAAGCTAAGCATTACAGTAGTAACCGATGCTTGTTTGCCTTCGGCAGCGATGGGAGAGGCTCCACTTATGGCTCGTGTGCTGATAAATTACGAGTTGCCTACAAAGAAGGTGAGCTGTCCCATATTTTTCTCGGTATTTTACCTTTAGGACATTTGTGACCTATTATGCATCCATGCAGTTTCAGTGTGAAACCATACATTCTAATTTCTAGACCATTTTGTTGTGCCTGATGTTTGCATTTGAATTATCCAGGAAGCTTATTTAAGACGTATATCAGCATGCTTGGCAGCAGGTAACTTCAATTATTTCGGATTGATCCACTTATTGGAAGTGTTGGTCTAGTTGATGTACTATGAGTCTACCACAGTGCAGATGGAATCGTGATTAACATGGTTGTTGGTGGTGAGGTAGCTCTTCTAAAGTCTCTGGAAGAAACTAGTGGATTCGTGATTGCCGAGATGCCAATACATGTAAATATGCTTTTTAGCACTTACCATCAATTAGGTTTGCTTGTCATATTAGTGAGCTCTTGTGGTCTAAAATGAAAATATTTGCAATGCAGGTTTCTGAGATATTATGACGGTCTCAATTCGTTTCAGAAGTTTCTACAATACTTCAGAACTAGCTACTCCAGGTTCTACCAGTGCTAGATTGATATTTGGAACTACTCTTTGGTTCCTTCATCTGTGGATTGATCTTAAGATTAGGTTTCAGAATAATGGGATTGCTCTTATTGCCTCTATTTACTGAGAAATGGAAAATTTTAGTCAAGTAAAGACATTGTCGGTCTATACTTAAACTTCATACTACTCCCTCTGGCCCATATTAATGGACTCAAATTTGTCTAGATTTGAATGAATCTAGACACTATTTAGTATATAGGTTCATCCAAATTTTGACAAATCAAAGTCAATTAATATGGATCGGAGGAAGTACATCATTTGTATGTTCTTGTTAAAAATTATTTATGGAATTAAGATTTTCTGACAAGTGCTACAGTCAATAGCATTCTGAACAGGAGGGTTTGGATCAGGGCACTCAACTGCTTCACTTTGAAAAGCTGTTACACCAGAATCAATCCAACATATTTAGTTCTAACCTGATCATTTACAAAGAGGCAGCCAGCCCAATTAGTATTGCAAGGAAATTCTCTAGAAAACATCTAGAGTTCAGACATCCGATCAGGTTGAACTCTAACCAAAATAATGTTTCAACTAATCCACCCCTCATGATATGTGCTCTAGCCGACTTCTACATTTTTCAATAAAAATCTTGCAAAACATGAAACGTTGTCAGAAACACCTCATGCGCACGAAAAATTTGGGGACCATATTTGGCACATAGCATGATTTTTTACTTTTTGTAGAGAGATTGCAGATCTTGCCCCTGCATCAAGAGAAATATAAATGTTGTAACCGAGCCACCTCAGCTAACAGCCAGATGTTTGCATAATTTCTATTTAAATTGCCTAAACCATTACCTCAATCAAATTCTTCAATAGACAGTACCTCCGCTCCATATCAATTTTTTCATAAGATGATTCTTCATCTTTTGTCATGTACATAAATGATCACTCTATTTCTATCAAACTGTATGGCAGAGCCGCTGCCTTTTCCTCAAAAAGATATAGTAAAATATTGGCACTTTATAAATATATTTTAATCGAGATCAATGACCAAAGTTATGTTTTGGAGACGGTGCCGATGTCCAAACGACAGTTTTTTTTTACCTTTAGAGCACCTCCACTCCTGGCGTTTCTAGCCCCCAATTTGACGCTATTTAGCATCAGACGGATAGAACTTTTGGCCTGAAAATGACCTTTTTCCACTCACGTTCTTAGGCGTGGTTTTCACGCGACACAAAATTGGCGAGTTTTCGTCTAAATTTGGCTCAAATTCAAACAGAGTTCGACGCCGAAACACGGCCTCTTCGTGTAACGGCTCGTCGGCGAAGTAGTCGGCTTACAGCATGCATTAGCCCTTCATCCGTTGCCTTGCTTTGCCCTTCTGGCAACCCTTCGCCAAGCCTTCACGCTTCGGCGATGTAGTCTACATGTATAGTCAGGCTAGAGAGGCGAAAATTTGCATGTGCTCTGCATCTTCGGCGGCCCAGGCTTTAGAGATGCACACCCCAGGCTAGTGCATCCCCGTGGCCCACGTGCCAAAGATCCCAAGACGAGCGCCCACCGAGAGAACAGTTGGCCGCCTCCATGTTCGGTCGTCACGCCACCCTCGCGTCCACAACTGCCATCATCGAAGAAGGGTCGCCACCCAAGATCCCATTGCATCCAGCGCCGCCATGGGAGCCTTGGCGCCGCCGTCCTCTGCGTGGGCTTTGCCCATCAGCCTCCCCTGGCGACGGTGACGAAGAGGAAGGATGTTGGGTGGTGGTGGCGGCAAATGGGGTGCCCTGATGCGACCCTGGGAGCCGCACGAGAACGGAGAGTTGGTGATGGCCTAGCCCTTTTCAGAGGCTCTGCGTGTCGTATAATTGATGTGTGTCGTATAATTGAGTGGTTGTGTGACGAGTGATGGACATCTTAGTAGGCCCACCATCTCAATGACAACACACACAATGCTAGCTTGGCTAATGCTTCATTTTCACTTTGTTAGTGGGACACCGACATGCATAGCTCGACCAGCCCTATTTCTTATCCATAGTGAAGAAATTGCAAGACAAAATAATTAAACAAATGTCATAAAACAATGATGGTATAAAACATGGAATAGTAATTTTTAATATGGTAATAATGCAAAAAAAAGGCAACATACATAGTTTTGCTTATGATACCAAGCATCTAATGTAGAGAAGTACAATACTTGTTAATAAAGATAAATAGACAAGAAACTACAAACTGGGATGGTCTGATGCGTCTTTTGCATACAGATATCTACTGAAGCTTATATGGCAACAGGCTTGAGAAACACATTGTTAACAATGTCTTCAAGGATCGTGCCGAATGTGTATGCATCTTTTCTATCGTCGTAGTACAGTCGCATGCTAACCGCCATGTTGACAACCCGCTTCACTGTCGAGAGTATTGCACGATGTTCAAAGCGAGCCTGGTTTATCGTTTTCCATTCGTTCTCTACTAGTGAATCAATCGTGGCAAAGGCATCGTCACTTGTAACTTGATGCTCATTCATGTGACACTCCACAGAACTTTCTATATCCCCCTTGTTCTTTCCATGCTGCATGTACCATTAAATTAGTTAGATAAGAATGCTCGATGGTATAAGGTTATGTTAGCCATAAACGTAGAAATCTTTACTTTATATGCAGCAATGTCATTCATAAAACGCCCGATTTTTGCACTTGCTACGACGGCGTCTGGTGTACCTACTGCCCACTCGAGTGCTTCATCTGTAATTGCATCACCCATACCGACCATCATACCCACACATAGCAAAGGCACGGCCGAGGACATTGAAGAAAGATTTACATGATCTTCAAAACATGGCTTATGATTCCGGTGTAACCATTCAGCTTCTTGGAGATAATAAGTGGACTGTTTTTGAAACTGCAAGCAAGTACATTAAGAAAAAATGACCAAAGAATACTTATAAATAATAGCAACATATATGCATGGAAAAAAGATGTACGGCTTTCTTGGCGCAGTCAATCCGGTGATTGTCAATGATTGCCACTTCTTCCCCGAACTCACGAAAGGTTTCCAACAGCTTGTGATAGAAGTTTTCTAGATACTCTGGTACGAGAGAAACGGCACTCTCATCCCATCTACACAAGACCAGTTAAATTGTATATCAGTTAGTCAAACTAGCATTAGTTTGATTGTCCCCCTACATGACACTCAACAAACAAAATTTTCCAACATTTCTTGAGATTTAAAGATATTTTAATACAACCTTTGGATTGCCGCATTTAGCTCCCGGCATTCCTCTATGGTGGCATGTGCATCATATGTGTCATCCAACAGGGAAATCAGTACTACTAACTTGGCATACATCATCCTTGCCCGCGCATAGTTTTGCTCATAGAACACTGTGTAAGACCAAAAGTAAGCCTCCACCATACGATCGCGAGCATAGGTTAGCCCACATGTTTCATAAAGACCTTTCCACCACCTGAAATTATTGAGGAAGTGTTTAGATCATATAATAGGACAAGTTAGGTGAATAATTTTACCCTTATATTGGGTAGTGTCATATTCTAGCCTATAGATGTGGCACCATTTGTGTGCAATAATAATGTCACATATCCAACTGCTAACAATTCGCGGAAGTTGGATGAAAGAACCAGGATAGATGGAGCAGTTACTTTTATAAGCAAGCATTCCTAGTTTATTTCGACAAATATGGATATCCGATTTTCTAAAGCTAATTTTAGTAATCCACAAGTTTAGATCATCCTCCCACAACAAATAGAGTTAGAACACCCTAATATAGTTATGTGTTCTTTGGATTAGAGATACATATATTCAAACAACCATCAATACTCTCATCATTATACTTTTGTTTTCGAAATCAAGGATACTTACTCAGAAATATCTTTGAGCTCCATCAGGTTGTCACGCTGTAGAAGGCTAAAATCCAGCTTTGCAAGCTCCAATAGAAGTGGGTTATGCCCTTCTTCTTCTTTGTATTCGGATATGTAGTGCAGTGTTTCCAGCCTTCTAAAGGTCCTTGGGAATGGTATATGAAGAGCACGTTTGACTTGCTCAGCTAAAGGGGAGCCGAGACCGTCACTCATTGATTTGAGATGATGGCTTGCAAAAGAGATGGCTTCTTCAAGCTCTGGCTCATTATGAACAAAAAGGTAAGCTGCGTTGTATAAACTTAACAAACCCTTTGGATCCTTTGTTATGTCTTTATTGAATCTCCCATCTTTACCTCTGAAGTTTCTAAATTCATCTGCGCGGAAAACATTATCAAATTCTATCCATCTTGTAAAAACGTAATTAAAGTTATGTTCATTACAAGAGAACTAGCCCGTAGAGGCATTATTTTTTGGTCATTTAGAGGCACTTCAGTTGCCTCTACCCAATGCCCTAGGGATATGTCTCTACTGCATGTTTTTGTATCACTATTTGGTTATATGTATCCTCTCGAATTGGTTGGAACTAATAGTTATTGGAGGTTCACTTATTTATGTCTCTATGCTACTCTTTTTGATGAACCAATTTCATACTTAGCTTGTACTAATCTATTTATGTCTACATTTCATAGAAGAAAAGATCTCTCTCTACATAAAGATAGGTACCTGTAGGTACCCAAATTCCATGCTCTCTAAGCAAGCGAAACCGAAGAGCGACATCATGGAGGCTTGAACTGTTGAATTCGCTTTGATGGATGTCCTCTAAGGTGGCTCCAATCTGTTCAGCGAAAAGGTGATCGATCCCGAGATGTTGAAGTGCATCTACTAAGGCCATTTTCTCTGTGGTGTCCTTGCAAGTTTTCAACAACATATGGGTGTCCTCTTTTAGTTTTTCTGCTCTTATCCTCAGCCATCTCTCTGACCTCTGCACAATTTTGTTAGGGTTAACCAAAATCATGAACTGACAAGGGTTGTACGCATATATATGATACGAAGGCAAATGTAACGCAAACTCCCATTTTCTTAAGAAGGAAAAAAGGAACATCATATCAACACAATTTAAGAAAATCTTGTGATAGTTGCCTGCGCGTCATCTATACTATGAAGAGACAATCTTAACATAGTAAAGTTTTTTTTCAATAAGTTTTCCATATTGAAATCGATGATAGTTTTACCTCATAGTCACAGTGTAAAAAGATCATCAGTCTAACCCATGCTAAGCGAATAACAAGGTCTCAGGTAATGAACACGCGAATAACAAGGTAATAGAACGATTAATGTGCATAGCAGTTCAATTAAGCTCCTTGGAAAAGCCTGTACGTGTACACCAGCAGACGTGTACACTTTTTTTTTTGAGAGAGAAAGCAGACGTACAGTTAGGACACACCGTGACCTGGAAATTTTAACTAGTTCTGGAGGAAGGCGCGATGAGACATGATTGATCCATCATCCCTTGTAATAACTGGATTTGAGAATAATGAAGCAAAACAATACTACTTTGTGTGTACGCACCTCTAGTGGCTGCGGCTCGTATTTGATGAAGAAGTCACTCCATAAAGAGGGCTCAAAAACACACACCATTTCACGGGTGACGGCGGCAACCCCAGACGCCATGGAGAGATCTATGTAGTCCAGTATGAAGTATGAACCAGTGTGCGTTGGCTACTTATTAGCTTGATTTAGGAAGGAGCCGGATGGAACCAGCTATTTATACACGCTTAGGAAGCAGCCAATGCAATAGTAAGATGATGACATTCTAGATTTTATTTATACATAGCGAGTTTCACGTGGTAGGCGCACAAAAAGTAAACTAAGAGGCAACCGCTTTCTGATGATGTATGCATAGCGTTTGTCAATAAAACTTGTAAGGTACACTTCTTTTTTCTTCATGGCGACAATGATTAGTCCAATGTTTCATGGATAGCACCTAATGAAATAAATGGTGTGACAATAATTAGATTTATTCCCACAAATTATTTTACCAGATATGTACGGTTGCGTGGACGTGATGCCTAGTCGACGACATCGATTAGGTTGTGTGGCCACGCGTACTCCTGGGGATTACACAAGGCGTCGCTGGAAAAACCCGGAGTATAACCGGTAACACAATAAGCATCGTCACCGTAGTTCATCCATTCATATCCAATCATCACGATATTTTGTTCTTGCAAAAGAAAACATAATGGGAAATAGTAGCTTTAAAACTTGAAGTAGCGACATGTTGCTAGCTGTTGCGACACAATTTTGTTTTCATGCAAGAGGCCACATGTGTTCAGTTAGTGCAAAGTTGCAATAGATTGGTATCAAATTAAAAGTTGCAATAGATCGGTATCAAATTCAAAACAACCGGTAACACTAAGAGTTTTTTTTAGGGTTTATACAAATTGTTGTCATACTTCTTAGGGTTTACTTTGTTTAGTGTCACTAAGAGGTAAAGGAAGACTCCATCAAGAATAGCTTCTGACTGCTAAGATTGTTTGGTTTGTTAGACAATAATACTAATTCTGATAATAACTATAGCGCAATTGTTATCGCCATATTTTGGCCTACGAAGGGGATGGGCCGTGATCAAGATGGGCTTGGAGGATACATTATTCAACGTGTTGTTGGATCGGCCTAGTGCGTAGATTTGGGCTGAATTGCCCGTGTATCTTGTATCTTAGTAGGATTCGTATTTGTTTAGGTTCCGTTTATGTTTAGATAAAGATAGAGTTGTAGAGTTATTCCAAAAGTAGAGAGTCTCCGGACTATAAATATGTACCTAGGGTTATTGAAAGAAGAGGACAATCACGTTCACAACAAACACAATCTCGGCGCATCGCCACCCCTTGTTTCTAGGGTTTTCTCGTAGTAAGTCTTGCCTAGATCGCATCTTGCGATCTAGGCATTTATTCTATCGTTATCCGGTGTTACTCGTCAAGCCTTGTTGATGGCGAGTAACACCTTTACCAGATTTGTTAGAGCTAGCATCGATACTTTTACTATGATTGCTTATTTATGCTACCTCTAGCTATCTCGCCGTCTTTGCACCTTCTCCCGGGTGTGAAGGTGGCATCTTGCTTGATTTCTGCTTAAGTCGATTTGATCTGTTATAGTTGTGCCTTGTTCATCAAGGTTTAGTTTAATATCTACGTGATTAGGCCTCACAAACGGGTTGAATGATCCGGTAATACGTAAGGTATGGTTTATTGATCTTAGAGGGGACGTTCCGGGAATTGACGTTATGTTGGTTTTTAGGCCTTCTCTAGGATCAGTTTTCTACTATTTTTCGTATCTATTAGGCTCAACTACGCGTGGGACGTTCCGGTTGCGTGGTGAAAACACCAAACTATCGTAGATCGATTTAGCTTGTAGTAATTAAGCAAAACCCGTGTTATCATAGATCCAATGCAGAGCCATGGGGATAATCGGCTCGAAGCCGATTCTGGAAACCGGAGCCGATCACGGCTCGAATTTTACGATACTTGTTTACCGCAGAAACCAATCGGAGCAATCCATCACCTTCCTGACCAGGTATAGGTCGTGGCACGCCTCGAACCAAGACAGACGCGGCGTGCGTCTTAAGATTGCGGGCCGTTGACCGAGGACCAGGCCCACCGCCTGGGAGCCTCCCGGCTCTTCGTGTTGCTCGTCGCTGCCCGCCGGTGAGTTTTGACAGGCAACACATTCTGGCACGCCCGGTGGGATCTTCAACAACGTCTACATCAATGTCCGACGCTGCGATGGAGAACAGGCGGTCACGCATTTACGAGCTTCGCTGAGCACAAAGTGAAGTATGACGAGATCAAAGGCTCTTGAAGCCGACCTCATCGGCTCTTTCGAGAGGACCCGTGCTGCGTGGCATCAAGTGGAAGGATTCTCCCAGGGTGCTCTCGATGAAGTGGATCTGCTCCTTCGAGGAACGCTCGAGCTCTACGACAGAGGTCAACTACATGGTGGCTCATTCTCTACCGCCACTCGAGAGCCCGTGAACGCTTTCGAGCGGGTCGCGGTTCGCGTGGTCCAGAGATCATGAAACATCGTACTCTCCGTCGGGCCCACTTTAGGAACCCACCAAGGAGAAAGACTGCTCCACACCAGCGCATCGCCATTCACACTGCGGCTCCAGCCGCCCGGGATCAGCGGCATACATTGTCTACAAGGCCGGAGGCGATCCAGTGATTGCCAATTCCTGTTCGAGCCACCCAAGGAGATCCCGCATGGGTACATATGTGCCTACGTCGGATCGCAACAACTTGGCGCGCACCAGATCGCAACCGCAGAGTCTCCGCGGCAGGGTTCCTGCCGCAGATCTTCGTGAGCGGCGTTCGAGCAACGATGTCCGGATGGACGCCGACAACAGCGTGGCTAGCCAAGTATGCCATCGAACAAGCCATGAGAATCCAGCCCTGCAGCTCAAACAGTGGACCGATCACCGCCATCTTGAGAGATCGATTCGGCCCGTGCGAAAAGGCGCCAATCGGCTACTCAAAGCCGTACTCAACGAGTTTGACCTGATTCCACTACCGCCCAAATATAAGCTCCCCGAGTTCTCAAGATTCGATGGGTCGAGGGTCAAGCTCGATCGAGCACGTGGCCGATACCGGCACAGCTAGGCATGATTTCGCATCGGATCAAATGCGTGAGATTTTTTGCACAATCTCTAACAGACCAGCCTTTGGGTGGTACACCTCACGCCACCGATTCAATTCGCACTGGAAGCAACTAGAAGAACAGCCCACATCCAAGACCATTCGGAGGCTACCGAGGCTGGCATTGCGCACTGGCGCAAGTAACGAAGCGAGGGAAATCAGAGTCGAATACATCCAGCCGCTTCAGACCATCAAGAACAGATGTTACTCGGCTCGTTTAATCGAGAAGGAAGCAATCGAGGCAAGATGTTGGGACTCTTAGCACCCATCAAGGATATGGCTTTCCGTGGAGTACAACTCATCGGCACACATGGCCCGAAACCGATGTATGAACAGCGCCACCACGAGTTATACCAAGACAGTTCAAGCGGCCCGTAAGCTGGTTGTTACGAAGAAGATGATCCTACACAAGACCAGGAGGTGGCCGTGGCCGAGTGGGCTCGGGGCGAACCGTGTCCGCAAGTGGGTGAAACATAGGGCTGTGAAAGGGTTTGACTGACGTGAGCAAAGCCGGCGATATTCGATTCTCACGAAAGAGAAACATCCGAGGTTACCCGAGGCCACAAAATCCCTACCGCTCAGAGATGAACGGAGACCATACCGCAAGTGGCATCATTCGTTCACCCACACCACCAATGATTGCAAAGAGCTACGCCGCCAAATCCAGATGGCAATAGAACAAGGCCGCCGATCCTCGCGATTCGCCATGAAAGTGGACACGAACCCGCTTTCCGGTGTCAACATGATAGAGCTCGACGCTCCGCGAGACGCCAATCGGACTTTTCGTCGGGGTCAACATGGTCTGGGTACCACCATGGCACGTACAAGGAAGGAGGTGATCCTCTAGGGCAAAGAAAGAGAGAAGGCTGGTCCACGCGACCGCCCAACCCACGATAACGGCGATACTTAACAGAGGAACAGTGAGGAGGGTACGGTATCGGAAGCCACATTCCACGCATCTCCTTAATAAGTATGAGCGTCGGCGTGATCAAGCAGCGCCACTCGATGGAGACAATGAAAGACATGGGCACCTCGCCAGAGACCACCCAAAGAGAAGGAAGGCGCAGACAAACATTGGGATTGCCTTTTCAAGCATTCTTTGGGACGTGGAATGAGCCGATTGCCTACAATGACAACCGCCTGAATGTGGACAACAAAGAAGGACACGAGGCCGATGTCGGTGTTCGAACGTAGGACCTCTCAACCTCGAGCCGTCCCAAGGAGTCTACTCGGGCAAAGGGCCGGAGGCCCGGATGACAAAGAAGAAGACAGGTTTCACCGTCAAGGTGGTGCCAGATGGACTCGACACACCCGTGGCGAGTGCAACGGCTGCGTCACTTAGAAGAGGTCAAGCGCAGATCTCTACGCTTAAAGAAAGCACTACCGATCTGGCCGTCAAAGTAAGCGGACTACGGAGACGGAGGGCCGCGCCAAGGAAAGAGTGGCGCCCCAATAAAAGCCGATGCACGTGCATCGGCACAAACATGGTGTTCATACTCGGCGGAGTTCTGCGCGCCATTTAACCAATATGCTACCAAGAGTACGGCTGATCGCGCCCACGGCCGATTATCTTTGAGAAGCCACGAGAGAAGGGTTACAAACATCCGAAAGCGCTACTGCGGGGCTACATCAATGGACAACCCGTCAAGAAGATGTTGGTGGACACCGAGCGGCGATTAATATCATGCCATACTCCATGCTACGACGTTTGGGACGCTCACCGCGACTGATCAAAACCAACGCCACGTTAAGCGACTTCAACGCCGATCTTGAAACGCAAGGCGTTACAACGTGGATCGACCGCAGGTGAAAACCATACCCACGTCATTTTTCGTCGTGAATGTAAAAGTACCTACGCCGTCTTGCTAGGCGGGATTGGATCCACGCTAATCGCCGTATTCCATCCACGATGCACCGCTGTCTAATGGGGACGGGATGAAGTGGAGGTCGCCCATGCGAACGATTCTATCGAGGTTTCCATTCTTGGCATGAACATCCGGGAAGCGAAGACCAAGAGCCGATCTCCGGAATCAGTTTGACGGCCGTGAGCGCATTGAAGCGTCAAAAACGGGTGAGGCTGGTCTTATCCATCGCCCGAGAGTAGAAAGGTCCACGATCATACGTGGCACGGCCGATCCTCGCGATCGGCCACAAAAAATAAAAAGCAACGATCATACGACAAGCAGATCATGTAGTCGTAGCAGGGAGACGCCCTGCCATTGTAAAACCATGAGGTGTACGCCACCCTCGACTAACGCAATCAAAAAGGGGGCCGATTCAGGCAATCGGCCCAAATTATTTATGTTGTCCTCACCCACTGCTTGCCCTGTGTTTAGCATCGACCTGACAGGTGACGGAAAGCTTGGGTATGGGTTCACATCCGCTGATGAACTGGAAGAGATTGATATTGGTCCTGGGGATAAGCCACGACCAACATTTATCAGCAAGAAGTTAGACCCGGGTCTGCGAGGCCCAATGATCGCCCTGTTGAAACGATACCCAGACTGCTTCGCCTGGGACTATATGGAAATGCCTGGTTTAGACAGGAGCATCATTGAGCATCGGCTCCCACTGAAAAAAGGATTCCGGCCATTTCAGCAGCGAGCACGACAAATGAAGGCCGAAATTCTGGAAGAAGTCAAGAAGGAGGTCGAGAAAATGTTGACAGCCAAGTTAATCAGGCCATGCAGGTATCTTTGAATGGATTTCTAGTATAGTGCCCGTAGAGAAGAAGGATGGCCAATGGTCGCCATAGATTTTCGGGATCTCAACAGGCTACCCCAAAGGATGAGTATCCAATGCCGGTAGCGTAGACGTTAATCAACGCAATGCTGGTCACAAGATCTTAAGTTTCATGGATGGCAATGCTGGTTACAACCAAATTTTTATGGCTCCGACATACACAAAACCGCATTCAGTCCCGTGTTCGGTGGGGTTATTCGGTATGTGGTCATGACGTTTGGACTAAAGAATCTTTGGCGCCACATACCGAGGGCCATGAATTATATTTTCCACGACCGATCGGCAAGTGGTGGAAATCTACATTGACGACGTGGTCAAGTCCGCTTCAAGAAGGGCACTTGGGCGATCTACAACGTCTGGACCGAACAAGAAAGTTCCCGAGGATGAATCCAAAGAAGTGTGCCTTGAATGTAACGGTCGGGCCTCGGGTTTCTTGGTCCATGAACGCGGGATTGAGATCGGCTGAAGAGTAAGGAGGCGGTCACGAACAATGAAGCCACCCACTACAAAGAAAGAGCTGCAGCCTCATCGGCAAGATCAACTTCCGACGATTCATCTCTAACCTGTCGAAGGATAGAGCCGTTCATGGGGCTCGTGAAAATTAAAGCCGACGAGGAATTTCATTGGGGCGTAACAACAACGGGCCTTCGACGAGATCAAAGAATATCCGACAAAGCCGCCGGTTAGTTCCACCTAGCCCGACAAACCGTTCTACATTTACTTGTCGGTCGACACGTCCATCGCCTCGGTGGTGGTACAAGTGCATGATGGGCTAGAGCGAGTCGTATTCTACATAAGCGTAGGATGCCGGACGCAGACGAGGTATCCGATATCGACAAGTTGTGCCTCTGTTTGTTTTTACATGCACCAAGTCGCGCCACATCTTGCTATCGCCAGAGGTCATCATCATATGCAAGTCGGACGTCATAAAGCACATGCTATCGGCTCCTATGTTAAAAGGCCGATTGGGCAAATGGATGTTTGCATTATCGAGTTTGACATCCGTATCGCCCGCGAAGTCGTTGGACAAAGCCGGCTGATCTTATTGCCGAGAGGATCAACACTAACATAGCAAAGACCGTCCATAAAAGCGTGGGCTATGTTTTTCGACGGATCGAGTGACGATGGCTGGCATAGGCATTTTGCTCGTGTCGCCCGGGCAACATTTTCCTTCTCCATCAGGTTGTCTACCCTTTGCACCAACAATGTAGCCGAGTATGCGAGGCAATACGCAAGGGATGGAGTTACTCCTCGGCCGGAGCCGGAGGCGGTGGAAATTTTGGTGACTCAAGTTGGTGATTTCCCAACTCACGGAGGAGTACAAGTGCGAGAGCGAGTCCCTCTTCCCATTATGGTTGCACCGCCGTGAGTTGATGGCACGATTCGATCGTAAACTTCAATTGGATCCCGGTCGCAGTAACATAGAGGCAAATGATCTTGCACAGATGGCTTCAGCTATAAAGAGGCAAATGAGGGAGCCGATATTCGTGCAGCTCACGGAAGCGACATCGGAGAGCCGATATCTTCAATTACTTGAAGGATTCTCGGGGCACCTAAACGGATAAGGTACAGAGCCATGAAGTATGTGCTTATTGGGGACGAAATGTTTTACAGACCTGGAAGGATTATTGCTCAAATGTCCGGGAACATGAGGCTAATCGGCTCCTACACGAGGTACATGAAGGCGCTGTGGGACTCACCAATCTCATAAGATGAAGTGGTTGATCAGCGATCGTGGTTTTATTGGCCTACCATGCTCGAGGACTTTTAAGTACTACAAAGGGTGTCAAGCATGTCGATATTTGGAAAAATCCAGATGGTACCCGATCGCAATGAATCCCATCATCAAGCCTTGGCCATTCCGAGGTTGGGGCATGGACATGATCGGCAAGATCAATCCTCCGTCAAGCAAGGGCCACATGTGGATCTTGGCCATCACATTATTTTACCAAGTGGGTGGAAGCCGTCCCTATGAAGTCAAGATAAGTTCAAAAGATGTCATCGATTTCGTGAAAGAGCACGTCATTCATAGGTTTGGAATTCAGACTATCACAACCGATGGAGGTTCGGTTTTATTTCTCACGAGTTCGTAAAGTTCGTGAGGACACAGGATTAAGCTGATACGGTCATCTCCGTACTACGCTCAAGCAAATGGGCAAGCCGAGGCGCCCAACCGTAGTCTTATCAAGCGATCAAGAGGAAAATCGATGAGCACCCTAGGCGTTGGCATGAGGTTTTATCGAGGCTTTATGGGCTTATCGCATGTCGTGCCATGGGCGATAAAAACCTCTCCGTACCATCTGGTCTATGGGCAAGAAGCCGTATTGCCTTGGGAAATTACGGCTGGATCGAGACGTGTTACTTTTCAGAATGAGCTAACGGCTGAAGAATATGCAGCTTTGATGAGTGACAGTGTGGAAGATGTGACTAAGCTTAGGCTGTGGTCGCTTGAGAAAATAAAAGAGAACAAGGCTAAAGTAGCTCGTGCCTACAACAAGAAGGTGAAGCCAAAGGAGTTCCACGTTGGAGATCTGGTATGGGAAGTCGTGTTGCCCTTGGGTACTAAGGACGCAGATATGGTAAATGGTCTCCAAATTGGCACGGGCCGTACAAGGTTGACCAAGTTTTAAGAGGAACGCGTACATGCTTGAGCTTGGACGGTGAAAAATTTCGATGGCGATCAATGGCCAAGATCTCAAGAAGTATTTTCCAAGCATGTGGGATATGGGACAATAAAAACTTGAGGGGCCGATCGTGAGATCGGCTAAGTCGATTAGCAAGAAAATATGGGGCCGACGTTGAAAATCGGCGAATAAAAAAAACATCGGCATAAGTTACCAGATTGCCACCGCACATACAAGCTACCGAGGAAATGCATTGAGGCCGTGGAGAGCGTCGACGGAACTCGCTTATTTCAACCGTCATCATCATCATCATCCTTGGTCGATAGTTGTTCGCTCAGGCACATTTTCGATGAGCAATTGAGGTTTGGATCGCCTGCTTTGAAAAAAGAAGGACAGGTCGCCTATTTTGAAAAAAGGGTCGCAGTTACCGTTCGCATCGAGAAGTGGCCGTTTTGATGTGCCTAAAGATGCGACCAAATTTTCACCAACGTTCATGACGCTAAGGATGGGCATGCAATGAAACCATACGGTGTCAACGTTTTGGTTTTCGGAGAAGCCGATGGGTGGTCATCGGCTCTTTGCGGTTGAACCTGTTGGACTTAATACGTGTAGTATGGTGAGAGCCGATACGGTGTCATCGACTCTTTGGGCAGCGACCTATTTTGGCTATCGGCAAAATTAGGGGCAAGCAAGCAAGGAAAAGCTTTGGGGAACGGATTCTCATTCATTTGAAGATGATCGATTGCAAAAGGATGGTCGATTACAAAAGGAGTCCTGCTACTACTAATGCTACTGCTACTAAATCCTAATCGAGGCCGAGGTCGCTGCTGCCGCCGCCGTCCTCCTCATCTTCGGCTGCTACCGTCGTCTTATTCTTGCTCATCGAGGAAGCCGGTAGGGGCCTCCTCGTCCTCGTCTTCGTCATCGTCGTCGTCTTCGGACCCGGCACGGAAGTACTTCACCGGCTGGTACTCCTCGGAGGAGGTGTCCTCCTCCTCCTCTTCTTCTTCCTCTTCTTCAGAGGAGTCGACGCCATCCCAGGACATGGCGTCGTCGCTGCTGTCCGCCTCCAGCTCCCCGTCGGCGAGGAACTGAAGGTTCTCTTCGCCGTCTGTCAGGGACGCATCGTCCTCGACTGCGGCAAAGTCCCAACCCCTCTCGTCCCACCATTGTGGGGCGAGAGTGTTGTACGCCGCTGTCGGCGGGTGCTCCGGAGTTGGTTCGCGGTCACTGAGGCTATTGGAGGCGTGGGAAGACAGACCGGAGGAAGCAGAGGAGGCCATGGCGAGAAAGAGGGTTTTTTCCGGTGGAGAAAGAGGGTTTTCTGGCTACGGGAGGAAGATGGGGACTGTGAACTGTTCAGGCGGATTTAAATAAAGAGGGATAGTGAAGAAACGGTTCAATGCCATAGCAGTTTCCCAGATTGTGCTGCCAAAATCGTCAAATCATGCACTGCGGAGGAGTTGAGAAGACAGGGCATCATGATCAAGGGATAGCGTGACGATCCTGTTCTGCCACGCGTTCTGACGTACGCGTAACCCGATAAAAAAAAAAGGGGGAAGACCCAGGAAGAAAAACACATAGAGTGGTTTTGGAATTATCATTGCCAAAACCAGGGGGGCATGTGTTATCGCCATATTTTGGCCTACGAAGGGGATGGGCCGTGATCAAGATGGGCTTGGAGGATACATTATTCAACGTGTTGTTGGATCGGCCTAGTGCGTAGATTTGGGCTGAATTGCCCGTGTATCTTGTATCTTAGTAGGATTCGTATTTGTTTAGGTTCCGTTTATGTTTAGATAAAGATAGAGTTGTAGAGTTATTCCAAAAGTAGAGAGTCTCCGGACTATAAATATGTACCTAGGGTTATTGAAAGAAGAGGACAATCACGTTCACAACAAACACAATCTCGGCGCATCGCCACCCCTTGTTTCTAGGGTTTTTCTCGGGTAAGTGCCATGCTGCCGATCTAGGCAGTATTTACTTATGCGTTATCCGGTGTTACTCGTACTGAAGCCTTGTTGATGGCGAGTAACACCTTTACCACAGATTTGTTAGAGCTAGCATCGATACTTTTACTATGATTGCTTATTTATGCTACCTCTAGCTATCTCGCCGTCTTTGCACCTTCTCCCGGGTGTGAAGGTGGCATCTTGCTTGATTTCTGCTTAAGTCGATTTGATCTGTTATAGTTGTGCCTTGTTCATCAAGGTTTAGTTTAATATCTACGTGATTAGGCCTCACAAACGGGTTGAACGATCCGGTAATACGTAAGGTATGGTTTATTGATCTTAGAGGGGACGTTAGAATTGACGTTATGTTGGTTTTAGGCCTTCTCTAGGATCAGTTTTCTATTTTTTTATCTATTAGGCTCAACTACGCGTGGGACGTTCGGTTGCGTGGTGAAAACACCAAACTATCGTAGATCGATTTAGCTTGTAGTAATTAAGCAAAACCCAGTTATCATAGATCCAATGCGAGCCATGGGGATAATCGGCTCAAAGCCGATTTACTGAAACACGGGAGCCGATCACGGCTCGAATTTTACGTATACTTGTTTACCGTGCAGGAAACCAATCGGAGCAATCCATCACCTTCCTGACCAGGTATAGGTCAGGTGGCACGCCCTCGAACCAAGACAGGACGCGTGCGTGCCGGAAGATTTGCGGGCCGTTGACCGAGGGACCAGGGCCCACCAGCCGCTCTGGAAGCCTCCCGGCTCTTCGTGTTGCTCGTCGCTGCCCGCCGGTGAGTTTTGACAGGCAACAGCAATATAAGGGAAATGTGATTTTTAATAGTTTTCTCAAAATGTGTGTTTTTAGTTGTTGCTACCCCTGCCTCAGTTGTCTTTGGTTTTGTATCATTTGCTTGGTGGAAAAAACATTTTATAATGTTGATCTAGATATAATTAAGTATATTCTTAACATGTTAATATTACAATTTGATGATGCATTACATGTTTTAATATTTGTTCTCCTAAAATTATGTTAGCTTCTCATGTTATTCTCTGGACTAACTACCACAGATCACGTGTGAAGATGAACACTATACATACATGCACATTGTTCGACCCGAGTAAAACACGAAGTGGAATTGAGGTGCATGATGTCATTTCTTTAAACTTAGGATGATATGTTTCTAAATTTCAAAAAATTACGAAAGAAAATACACATATATGTATTGAATACTTGTATTTTGATCGTAGGATTTCTCATTTCTAATTTTGACACAAGTCACAAATGTTTATTATATTTATGAAAAAAAATCCATGATAACTATTGTAAGTGGCTTATTTTGTGTATATTTTTTAAAACATAGAGGTATGCTATTGCTTAGTTTTAAAAGCGTGTTCACATAGATCCAGGTCTTGGACATTCCCTTTCGTCGATGCCAAGCAAGCCTAGCTACCTGGCTAGCAAGTAGCAACCATACTCACTATATCTATAAATAAGTGTACTTTTAGGTTTTGGCTAAGTCTAATATTTTCTTAAGTTTCACCAACTTTAGAATAAAATTAGTAGTTTTATGACATGAAACTATATTCAAGATGCATCTAGTGTTATTAATTTGGTGTTGCAAATATAGTTATTTTTCTAGTTTGTAGAACTATGCAATCGTTTTTTGCTCACATATTTTGCAAAATTCGGGCCAACCCAGCGCGAAAATTATTTCGGCCAACTTTAGTCAATGCTTGTGGGGTGACTGTTCGTCTAAAAGAAAAAAAATGTATATTTGGGAATAACGATTGGATGAACTAGGCAAGAAAAGGACGGCTCTTCGGAACTTCTCGTGGTCTCGATTGTGCTCCAATTGGCTTTCTCCCTTCCCTTCCCCATCCCAAATCAACCATCGCAAAGCGCGCCAAAGATCGCTGGAGCCGCGGTTCTTCGCTTCTTTTTCTTCTTCTGGTCCGTCCATTCCGGAGCCAATCGCCACACCACCCGAGCCCCAGTTCGTCCATTTCCTTCCTCTGCTTTTAGATCTTGTCCCAGGGCATTACGTGCGCGCTCTGTTTTCGCTTTCAATGGGAAGCAGAAACCAAGAACCTGGGGTGAGCCCCCGGACGGCTGGCTGGATGCAGAAGCCTGTCGACAGCCTCATGCAGATCCCGGATAAGATTCAGAACTCTCTCAAGGTTGGTTCCTTCTTGACCAGGTAAAGAATTTCCTTGTTCTCGACGGGTCGACATTATTCGCGCAGATGTAAGTAAATTGGCCTGTTTGGATCTTGTAACAGCTGCATTTTGGGCGTTTCTTGAAGACGGCTGATGGTGTCAAGGCTCAGATATCACAAGAGAAGGTCAGGGAATCGTGTAGTGCAACTGCTGCTGCAGATGTTAGTTTGGATAGGCAACTCCAGGCTTGGAGAAATGACCCTAGTTGGACTGATCAACCTCCAGAAATCAAGGTATTTGGTAATGAGTTGTGATAGAGCAATTTCATGCCTCAGTTGGGGATGCTTGTAGGTTAATAGATGGTCTTATATTACTGTTGGCACATCGAAGATGTAATCTTCTTTCTTACTGGAACATATCTCAGTTTGATGTGCCAGTAGGTCACAGTTAATTCTAGATTGCTGAATTATTTTGATATCCTGACCTTGCATTAGCAAATATTTATAATTGCAGGTTACTGTGCCACAAGGCTCTCTTTGCAACCTTAATTTGAGTTTTAAGGCAGGACTACCACCGGATGCAGTTTACAACATTATAATTGATCCCGAGAACAAAAGAGTGTTTAAAAATATCAAGGTATGTACGGATGCTGTCTTATTCAGAACTGCCAAGCTTGAACGACCTTTTTGTTTGCCTAGGGAACCATCTGATACTTCAACTTCTTTTGTTGTCTAGTGTGGACATTTTGGAAATTGGAATCAAATTTCCATGAGTAAAACAACTTATTGTATCTGATGAAAAGTCACTTTGTCATTGTCTCTTGTGTGTCTTTGTGCAAAGGAAATTTGTTTGCTGATAGAATCCATTTTTGTATAGTTTATTGTCCCCCAGCAATGTTGGACTATGTTCACTTCCAGTATCTTTCTTGGAGGTGCACTAACTAACCCTGAGGGCTAATTTAAGATGTTGGTCACAATATTGCTGTAAAAGTACCCCCAAGTCTATTGGTTTGTCGAATGACAACATGATACTTGTTGTCATTTATGAAGTGTTGTGTGCTTCTCTATAGTCTGTAGAGAATATCTTTGATAACAGAAACATGATGTCCCATGCACCATGTGTGTTGTGTTGATTCTTCATGACTTCCCAAATTTGGCTATTTCTGCTAGTTAAACAACCCAAGGAATTGATGTTAAAACGAGCAGAAACTGGGTTATCTACCCAGGAGCATCAAATGCATGCACATGATATTGTTCTAATTTTAGGAAGTGATATCAAGGAAAGTCTTGCTTGATGAAGGATCAAGGCAAGTAGTTGAAGTGGAGCAGGCGGCCATATGGAAGTTTCTCTGGTGGTCTGGCATCTTGTCAGTTCATGTTTTTGTTGACCAGAACAGAAGAAATCACACTGTATGAACTTGGAACTTCTCCACTAGCCTTTGATCAACACATGCTGTATGTTGGTTGTCTGATATCATAATATGTGGTTTCATGCTAAAACTATTTGCAGGTGAAGTTCAAACAAGGGCGAAGTGGTTTTATGAAGAAGTTTGAGGGTTGCTGGAAAATAGAGCCCCTGTTTGTTGACAAAGAACTGTGCCTTCCTCTTGATCCATGCACGTTGGAAGAATATGATTTGTGTACTGCCGGCAGAGGAAGAGTTGGATCTGCCATTACCTTGGATCAACTTATCGAGCCTGCTCTCTTACCGCCACAGCCCATTGCATGGTATGTGAGAGGGATTACCGCAAGGACAACAGGGATGCTGGTTAATGACCTGATAGCAGAAACTGCTCGGCTTCGTGGCGTGGCAAACAATATGGATGACAAGCACTATACTGAAGATAACTGTGATGCTAATGATGACCTCCTAACAGAAGAGAGTGGCGATATTAAGGAACGGTGGCGACAGAGGAGAAAATCAGGACGACATGGAAGTTCCCTTAGATCGACAAGACAACAAGTGTAAACTGCGAAGCCTGGGTGGACGCCATTTTTACAACCAAGTTAGTGTATATGCTAAAGTTTCGTTGCTGATAGTGTAGCGTTTGTTGAGTTTTAGATTTCTGACAGCAATATTCCGACAGTACTAATAACATCCTGTTCCCGTTGTCATTTGTGATGTGATATTCTTGATAAACATGTATGTCTAAGATAGCTGATTCCTGTTGAACTATAACTATGTTTGGTGACAATATGAATAAAATTTGACTTGTCAGAAGCTATCCTCCTGTTGGTTCTGCTTTGCTCTGCAGTTTTATTCTGAACTTCCAGGGCAAATGAAATTGCTTGAACGTCACGTCTGATCTGTTTGGCATGCCTGTTACATTTTCTAGGATATCCTGTTAGAAATTTACAATGTGCTTTCTAGGCAAAATTTATGTGATGACGTGACCTCATGTGAATTTAGTTTCATGAGAATCTAAGGTGACTAGATGAAGCAGATGCCAATTTGTAAACCTTGCCCAAACTTGTAAGTCAAGAAAAGCCTTTCTCCAGAGCTTTGTAAACCTTGCCCAAACTTGATGCAGTTGGTAAACCTTGCCCAAACTTGATGCAGTTGGTAAAGCAAGCAACAGGTTCATCCATCCTTTCTCCAGAGCTGCAAGCCAAGAAAAGCCTCCAATTCCTTTCTTTCCTTGACACGATCAAGGCAACACGTACGGCCCTATGAAACTGCCACCCTACGTTGATCTAATGCTAAGTTTCTTAGTACAACCTTTTGCCTCCCACAGAGCCTACTGATCGTTCTCCCGCGCGGCAGCCATGTCCGGCCAACCACAACAGCCGGCGGTACCGCCGCCACAGCCACAGCCATTCCGGTTCTGGCTTCCTTACAGGAGCAATGTGGGGCTGTGGCGCCAGCAACCGCGACCAATACCAGCCTCGACTAGGCCTCAGCCGCCAGGTGGTGCAGGCCCACCCGCAGCAGCTCCGGCAGAGCCTGTGCCGGCGGTGGTGGAAGATGTCCCCATCCAAGCTGACTCGTCCGACGAATCGGACACGATTGCTGTTGAAGCCTTAGACTCGTTGCGGTCGCGAGGAGCCAGGCAGGCCGTGGCTGACCTGGAGCTGACGCTCTCGAGGTCGCCGCCCACGGGCCAAGGACAGGGCACGAGCGGGGACGGTGACGCCAAGATCTCCATCTCCGGCTTCCCGAGGTCCCGCCTCTTCGACGGCGACCGCGCGCCGTACCGGCGAGAGATCGAGGACGGGCTCAAGAGCCTCGCCGGCCGCGAGACGCCGCCGGCGCCGAGGCCGCCGGACCAGGGGTACCGCGTCATCACGCTGGCCGGCCACAACGTCGGCGCGAGCATGGTCCTCGGCAACGGCTCCAGCGGCGCGCCACAGCCGCCGAGAACCGATGAGCGGGAGGGGTCCTCCGTGTGGCCGTCGCCGTCGGTGGCCACGAACGTGAACAGCAACGTGCAGAGCGTGAACAACTCGGCGATGGAGGAGAGCACGTGCAACTCCGGAGACCCCGGGGTGCGCGTGGAATTCAAGAACGCGCAGGAGAAGCCGGCCGTGCTGGCGCCGAGCAAGGAGCCGCCGGAGAAGCCAAAGGAGCCGGCTGAAACGCTGCCGCCGCAAGAGAAGAGCATGGTGGCAGCGAGTGGCCGCGAGACGGCCCCGGTGCCGCCGAGGACGAAGCGGTGTCTCCGCGCTCTGTTGATCGAGGAGCGGAAGCCGAAGCCGATAGCCTGCCGGTTCCAGTGCGTGTCGGATCACGCGCCGCCGCCGGCGACGGTGACGGCGACAGGGAGCGACCCCAGCAGTAAGAGCGCGGAGGAAGGCGCGGAAGAGAGCACGAGATGAATTTAAAAGGCGTGCGGACCATGGTACACCGTTTCTTTGTCGCCTTCAGCGGCTGTAATTGAGTTCGTGATCGATTCTATTTTGTAATCGATGATGTATGCTCCTCCTCTCTGTAAAACCCCAATGCCAAAGACTCTGTTGATGTGTCCCCGTGCCGGACGGCCGATCCGATCCTCTCCAATCCAAGTTCAAGGTTCTCGCGTCGATCGATGGGCTCCGGCGCAAGCAAAGGCAAAGATCCGCCGCCGCCGCCGCCGGCGAGCTCCTACCCGTGCTGCTGGTCGGACCTCCCGCTCGACCTCGCGGGTATCGTCCTATGCCGGTTGCACACCCACGCCGACCACGTCCGCTTCGGCTCCGTGTGCCGCCACTGGCGCCACGCCGCGAAGCTGCTGCACTCGCCGTCCTCGCCGCCGCCGCTACCCTGGCTCAGCTTCCGCGACGACGGCACCTTCGAGAGGCTCACGGACGGCAAACGTCACAGTCTCTTCTTGGAGACCTACGAGAAGTGCCGAGGCTCCTTCGACAACTGGCTGCTGCTGGAGGACGTGAGAGCCGGGCACTGCCACCACTACCTCAAGAACCCTCTCACCGGAGACGTGGTAATGCTCCCGGGCCACTGCAAGGAGCCCGTCCGCCGCGACTGCGACGTCAACGTCGTCGTGCCGCCCAGCTCCACGGACTTCCACCTCCGGAAGGTGGTCATGTGCGCGAACGGGCTCGTCGCCGCCAAGATCACCTACCACGGCCTACCGGACGTGGTGGTCTTCTGCTGGCCGGGCATGTCCTCGTGGCCGGCCGGCATTTGCAACGGGACATGGTACCACGACATGGCCCGTTACAGGGGCAAGATGTACGCCGTGAGCAGGCGAGGCGACCTCTACGTCCACGAGCTCCGGAGGGACACGGGCACCGGGGAGCCCAAGGTCACGGGTGTCGAGCGAGTCATCCTGGCGCCGCTCTCGGAGGAAGGGTTTCCCCCGGAGGCGGTGAGCACCTTGGACGGGCCTTACGCCGCTTTCGTGTGCGCCAGGAAGTGCTACCTTGTTGTATCGCGGGGCAAGCTGCTCATGGTTCGGTGGATCGTCCCTTACAACGATCGTGGTCGGGACTGGGCAGACACCATGGCGTTCAAAGTGTTCGAGGCAGACCTGGAGATGTCCCGGTGGGTGCAGCTGGAGAGCCTCGACGATCGGGTTCTCTTCATCAGCCGCGACTGCTGCAAGGCCATCGGCGCCGGCGACCACTTCAGAGGAGACCAGATATATTTCGTCGACTACGGCCTTGAATTCTGGTGCCATCAGCCAACCTGTAGAAACACTAGCACATGCGGTGTCTATGATATGAGAAGCAACGCAATCTCTCCGGTTTCATCGCGCATCGCGGATCAAACCAAGGCGGCGTGGTTCTTCCCCTCCATCCACCAGTAAGCGAAATACACCGGTATATGAAAAGACTAGTCAATGTTGCATTTACTTTGCTCTTTCTAACAAGACATCAATATTCATTCACATATTCTGTGCTAATGCTGAGATCTCATACTATGTCATACATCATAAATGCAAGTGCAATGAGGAGCAAGGATTATCTGTCTTGAGTACTACTAGTACAAGGACATTTGTTTTCAGTTAAAACCCGTATCATCGCTATGCAGAGTACTCCAGTAAGGACATATCAGGAGAAACGACTGCTATCAGGTGTTAATAGTCCATCACAGGATGCCTTGTCAAACTGGTAGCGTAGGACCCTTCAACTTTTCCTCCGCTGTCAAACTGGTGGTAGCATAGGCTCCTTCAACTCATCCTCCGCTTTAGAATCATGTACAACCGCAGGCACTGGACTCTTGCGCCATCCTCTCAACGAACCAAAGACTCGCTGCAGAGAGAAGGCAAACAGCGCAACTGTGAATTTTCAGTTCATCATATGAATCAAATGGCACTGTATAAATAACCCATAACTGATAACTAGGAAGCTGAAATGAAGGAAACTTTGGCAAGCATAGGTACGTAGGCTGCATAGAAAAGGCAAACACCACAGCTGTGAATTTACAGTTCATCGTATGAATCAAATGACGATGTATAAATAACCCATACCTGACAACCAGGAGGCTGAAATGAAGGTAACTCTGGCAGGCGTGGATATGTAAGCTGCATAGAAAAGGCAAAGAACAGAACTATGAATCTGCAGTTCACCATATGAATCAAATGATACTGTGTAAATAACCCCTACCTGACAACCAGGAAGCTGAAATGAAGGAAACTTTGGTAGGCGTGGATATTTAAGCTGCATAGAAAAGGCAAAGACCAGAACTGTGAATCGTGAATCTGCAGTTCATTGTATGAATCAAATGATGCTGTGTAAATAACCCTACCTGACAACTAGAAAGCTTGATTGACGGAAACCTTGGCACACGTACATATGTAAACCATATGTATGCTATCCCAACAGACATGGCAAGCCAATGTCCCCGAAATAGCCATGTGAACAGACCATCCTCTGGCAAGCATTTGCAAAGCATGTAATCTATGAAAGCAAGCGTTGAACCAACAGTCCATAGTGTTAACATCGAAACTGCTGCGGTGCATCTGCTGCCGCGACCGAACAGTGACAGCACCAAGCCCAGCAACCATACACTTACAAACATCACAAAGAAGAATACAACGGCAGTCTTCTCATTGCTTTGATTATCCACGTGCTGAATAATAGCCATCAAACTTAAACGCTGCTCTGCAGGTTTCTCCGCAGGCTTCTCTTTGGGAGCTTGATACCTTGGGAAAAATATCAGAATTTGTGGCATAGCAAAGAATACACAGTCGACAAGCATCTTGTTGAATTTTTCCATTAACTTCTCCTCCTATAGCATATAATGGGATAAAAATCAAATGACGATAGTTTCTATCAGAACATATATACTTGATGCAAATGAATACTTAAACAACCAGTAGAAAAGACTTAAACCAGAAGTACAGAAAGAAAAAGAACAGAATTAACTACCTGGTAGTTTCCCGCTGATTCTGTATCGGTATTTGGTGCAGGTTCTGGTGCATTATCCTTACTTGCTTCTGTTTTGGACTTCTCCCTTACGCTTTTCACCTCCTACAGCACACAGGAGATACAAATAAAACAACAGTTTCATTCAGCACATATATACTTAATGCAATAGTATATTCAAACCAGTAATACCAAAGAAAACACAGTAAGCTAACAACCTTCAAATCAGTAATAGAATCTTCAACTAACTCAGGTTTTAGTGCCCCAGTGTCATGCCCACTTATGTCTGTACTTTTAACAGCTGCAATATTATGCTCATATAACTCGTCCAATTGCTGCTGAAGAATAGAATTCCAATGAATCAAATACTGAATTTTTGCTTCAGAAGTTTCACATTCACGACAAGTCAAGATCTGCAACAAACCAACCAAGTCATAGTGCAACTTAGCATAAGTGAGAAACTGAGCTCAAGACCAAAATATCAAGAGATCAACTAAATTGATTGCACCACGCTGTTAACAGATAGTACCTCAGGTGTCGTCCATCTATCTATCCTAGTTCCATGCTCATGGTGCAAAAAGGAAAACCGGCTTCCTCCAGACATGTTATCTGCACGATCTAAAAACTGCTCTAAGGAGTGTATACTTCTATGGAGCATAGTGTAGCACAATCTTCATCAGAGAGTAAACATACTATTTCCTAAAACCTGGCACCGATTAGGTATTTCTATAGAAGCTTTAAGATATTTTGGTCAATAGCACAAAATGATAGTCCATTGCATCAATTTTTGCTGAAGGAAGTTCTTGGTACAACAAAATATGATTGCTTTTTTCCTACTACATATATGGCTGGTGCCAGCAGAAGCTCACCTGTAGTTATGCAAAACTGAGATGCGCTTGTGTGTGAACCTATCAATTGAGCACTACTGGCATGATCAAATTCCCTGCAAAGATGCATGGCAGGCAAAGAGTTACATATTTCAAATGTTGACACCTACAAGTGACAAGCAGGTGCAGCTGTGCGGGTAAACTTGATCTCAGTTGTGAAATAGTACCTAATAGCTGAGTTGACATCTCTTGTTGCATAGACATGACTCTTCAGCCCAATGTCAGAGAGCAGAAGAGACGGCTGCCAAAGACAAAGAAGCACAATTGAACAAATATCACATGTTAGCTAGAATTTCTTAGATTAATGCATACGTGAGTAAATTCAGTGCTCAACCAACATTAGAGCAAAAAAAATCTAACCCTAGAAATGTAAAAACTACAAAGATACCTAGCAGAAAACAAAGCCAAAATAATAAAAATGTACCATTTCTGACCTGAGCATAGAGTTTGGGCTTGGCGGTAAAAAGAGCAAGAGCATCACTCAGACCATCCAATTCTTCATGTGCATTCAAGTTTGTCCCCTCCACATTCATTTCTTGAATCTTAGATCACAAAGTTAAAAGGTCAATTACTCTCTGTAGTCAATATAAGCGTGGTAGTATAGGGCCCTAGGTCCATTATGAGGAAAACTAGGAATTAGATTGTACAGACAGGTTTTATGCCCCTTCCCCGTTTCATATATAGGGAGAGGCTGATCACCATCAATCCTAATAACATGAAACAAATTAACTAAATTTCTATTTAGCGAAATAACTAAACCAGAGACAAGGAATATCAGTATCTCTACTTGGTACAATTAATCATACTACTGAACATAAGTAAGCATTAATTCACAGGAGGAATTAGTAGTCCCAAATCAAGAGAAGTGCACAAAAGAGAAGACCCAGATTCCTGGAATATCAGGAACTGTTTCTCTAGTAAAGCCTCGTGTCAGAAGATTACTCGACAATCTGACAGCATTCCTCCAAACTCAGATTATAGATTGTGCACACTCAGTTGCATTTACATCACTATTTATCCTGCATGACAGTCTTTTCCCAATCCAGAAAGTACTAAACTATTAGACAAAATGGTAATTACAATACGACCTACCTGTATACGTGCTCTCATGATGAAATTTTCTTTCAACAAGATCTTATGCCAATGCAAATAGTAAGGTTCAGGGTTAGAAATAAGACCAATGTAGCTTGTTTTCAAGATCTTCCACAATACCTTGTCTAATACTACCAGGGATTTTACCAAACCATGATTGCTTCATGATTTAAGTCAAATCCAACAGAGGAATCAAACAAAGGTAAGAAAAGTGTTTACCCTGGGATTATGGTGATTGAATGTTGATTTCGATTGAGGGTAATATGATTCTGCCATATCTTTCATATTGATAAGCCACAGATCCTCTTGAGCATTCAGATTCATCAGATAACTACAAAGTGGTGAAAAGAAAGAAGACGAGCATTAAACTATTGCTAGTATCAAGAAAACAATCGAGGTCCAATAAATCAGCAGTAAATATCAAACTACAAGAGTAACAGCCTAACATTGAGATTCACGCATGCATATTCTTTCTCCAATCAGCGAAATAAGTGGAACTGCAGAAGTGCTTACATAGCAACCATCAAGTGACCAATTCCGTGGGGCAAGGGTGCCTCACCTCGCACGAAACCGGGCGATTGTGCAGGAGCGGCAAGGTGAGCCGGACGGTGGTGACGCCAGGTGCACGTAGCCTTCGGTGAAGAGCCGCTCGAACAACTCGCGGAGGGATTCTCGCAGGTTTCCACCTCCGTGGCCATGGGAAGCAAGCATAGCAGGCGGGGAAGCGGTCCAGCGAGGCGGAGGCGAGCTCCAGAAATGGAAAACCGGCTTTACTCTGCGTGTCATCCAGCTATCTGTCCTAGTCTCATACTCATGGTGCAAAAAGGAAAACAGGCTTCCTCCAGACATGTAATCTGCACGATCTAACAAAATATATTAAGTAACTGCTGGAGAAAACTGCTATAAGGGGTGTATACTGCTATGGAGCACAGTGTAGCACAATCTTCATCACAGAGTAAACAAACTATTTCCTAGATGCTGGCAGCGATTGGGTATTTCTATAGTAGCTTTAAGATATTTTGGTCAAATAGCAGAAAATGATAGTCAATGGCATCAAATTTTACTGAAGGAAGTTCTTGGTACAACAATATATGATTGCTGTTTTCCTACTACATATATGGCTGGTGCAAGCAGAAGCACACCTGTAGTTAAGCAAAACTGAGGAGCCCTTGTGCGCGAACCAATCGATTGAGCACTACTGGCATGATCAAATTTCCTGAAAAAATGCATGTTGGGCAAAGAGTTACATATTTCATTTGTTGATACCTGCAAGTGACAAGAAGGTGAAGCTGTGCAGGTAAACTTGATCTCAGTTGTGAAATACCAAATAGTTGAGTTCACATCCCTTGTTGCATAGACATGACTCTTTAGCCCAATGTCAGAGAGCACAAGAGATGGCTGCCAAAGACAAATAGGCACAATTGAACAAATATCATATGTCAGTTAAAATTTCTTAGATTAATGCATACATGAGTAAATTCAGTGCTCAACCAACATTAGAGCAAAAAAAATCTAACCCTAGAAATGTAAAAACTACGAAGATACCTAGCAGAAAAACAAAGCCAAAACAACAAAAATGTAGCATTTCTGACCTGAGCATAGAGTTTGGGCTTGGTGATAAAAAGAGCAAGGGCATCACTCAGATCGTCCACTTTTTCACGTGCATTCGAGTTTATCCCGTCAACATCCAGTTCTTCAATCTTAGATCAAAAGGTTAAAAGGTCAATGCCTCACCGTAGTCAATATAAGCGTGGTAGTATAGGGCCCTAGGGCCATTATGAGGAAAACTAGGAAATAGATTGTATGGACATGTTTTTGATTCCCCTTCCCCGTTTTATATATAGGGAGAGGCTGACCACCATCAATCCTAACAACATTAAAAAATTAACTAAATTTCTATTTGGCAGGAAATAACTAAACCAGAGATAAGGAATATCAGTATCTCTACTTGGTACAATTAATCATACTAACATAAGTAAGCATTAATTCACAGGAGGAATGAGTAGTCAGAAATCAAGAGAAGTGCACAAAAGAAAAGTGCCAGATTCCTGGAATACCAGGAACTGTTTTCTAGTAAAGCCTCTTGTCAAAAGATATACTCAGCAGTCTGACAGAATTCCTCCAAACTCTGATTATAGGTTGTGCACACTCAGTTGTATTTCCATCACTATTTATCCCATATGACAGTCTTTTCCCAATCCAGAAAGTACTAAACTATTAGACAAAATGGTAATTACAGTACGACCTACCTGTACACGTGCTCTCATGATGAAATTTTCTTTCAAACAAGATTTTATGCCAATGAAAATAGTAAGGTTCAGGTTTAGAAATATGACCAGTGTGGCATGTTTTCAAGATCTTCCATAAAACCTTGTCTCATACAAGGGATTTTACCAAACCATGATTGCTCAGGGATTTAAGTCAAATCCAACATAGGAATCAAACGAAGATAAGAAAAGTGTCTACCCTGGGATTATGGTGGTCGAATGCTGATTTCCATTGATGGTAAGATGATTGTGCCATATCTTTGTGATTGATAAGCCGCAGATCCTCTTGAGCATTCAAATTCATCAGATAACTACAAAGTGGTGAAAGGAAGGAGACGAGCATTAAACTACTGCTAGTATCAAGAAAACAATCGGGGCCCAATGAATCAGCAGTAAACATCAAACTATAAATGCAACAGCCTAACATAGAGATTCACGGATGCATATTCTTTCTCGAATCAAATAAGCGGTAGTGCTTACATAGTAATCATCAAGTGACCAATCCCGTGGGGCAAGGGCGCCTCACCTCGCACGAAATCGGCCGATTGTGCAGAAGCGGAAAGGTAAGCTGGACGGTGGCGAGGCCAGGTGCAGGTAGCCGTCGGTGACGAGCCGCTCGAACAACTCGGGGAGGGCTTCTCGCAGGTCTACGCCCCCGTGGCCATGGGACGCGAGGAGAGCAGGCGGGGTAGCGGCCCGGCGAGGCGGAGGCGGGGGCGGAGGCGGGGGCGGAGACGAGCTCGCGCCGACGCAGGATGCTGCCGACATCACGTCCACGCAGCCTTCGGCGAAGATCCGCTCGAGCACCTCGCGGAGGGACTCTCGGAGGTCGCCGCGGCCGTGCGCAGCGAACGCAACGACCGCACGCGCGGGTGCTGCGCGGCGAGGCCGCGGACGCGGCGGCGAGCTCGCCCCGAGGCCGTCCACGGCGCCGGGCGCGCCACCACCCGCCGATGCCATCGCCGCCGGTGCGCGAGCCGCGCGCACCCGCTCCTCCTTCTCGCTCGGGGGCTCCGGGCTCGCGCTTCGAGGCGGGAGGGAATGGTGTCTTCTAGAAGCTTCGGGAGGCGGAGGCGAGCTCGCCCCGAGGCCGCCAACAACGCCGGGCGCACCACCACCCGCCGACGCCATTGCCACCGGTGCCCGAGCCGCGCGCACCTCCTGCCCGCTCGGGGGCTCGCGCTTCGAGAGGCGGGAGGGAGCGAGGTCTTCTAGAAGCTTCGAGAGGCGGGGGGTTTTCGGGGCGGAACTGGGAAAGAGAGGAACCGTTGGTCAGGGTGCCGGGCTGAGCAGGAATAAGAGATCGACTTTATTGGAGCGAGAGATAAGATGGAGGCCCAGTAAGCCAGCCTAGAAGCGTGCCGGTCGCCTGGGCGCATGAGGCCTATCGTGGCGGGCTGCAGCGGCTCCGTGCGGCCCAAGCGTTATCTATCTTTGAGTTGGAAAAAATATCCCCCTTTGCCTTTCAATCGCTCAAGAGGCATATCCCGGAACAAAATTGTTGGCAAGGGACAAGTGCATTTTGTGCCGCCATGAAGGCCACAAAGCACCTCAGGCTAAGCAGCAAAGATCTTTTGTGTACAGGACTGAAGCATCGTTTTTTGTGCCCCTGTTATGAAACAGAGCTACCACCTCGGTTCCGGTTTATAAGGTAAATACATACTACTTTAAGAAAATAATTTACTCGCAAATTTAGTCAATAAAATATAAGCTATATTTAATAAAAAAATATACCATTAGATTCATATTTAAAATATGTTTTTAATGGTATAATTTTTGTGACATATGATTCATATATTGTTGACCAAATTTACGTCAAACTATTTTCTCGAAGTATGTATTTGCCTTATAAACCGGAACGGAGGTAGTACTAAGTCGTGTCACCAACAATTATATACCATACAGGTATGTATATTGGAAAAAACTACAATATTTTGATATAGAAGTTAATTCATTAAATCGCAGAAAACTATGATAAGATTATATGACTTGAATCAATCATTTTACAATACCACATTTTTCTAGTTTTGCGCAACGTGATTTTGATTTTACTTATTTTGAATCTAGCTAGCTAGCTAATAGACGTCGTGACTCAGGGAGGGCGGCAGTAGTACAATCCGAAATTGTTAGTGTATCAAGCATGCCACAAATATGGTTTCTTGAAAAGGAACGGTAGTATAGTTTACTCGGTGGCCTCTAGAGCGGTTTGTACCGAGCCTATGTTCAAAATTTGATCATGGTTAATGTGACTATTGATGTGCTTGCCCATGTGTCATAGCAAATTTATGTTCTCCTGCACCTTTTGAAATCGTGTGCAGGATATGAGAGATTATTATACCAACCACATCCATTATACCACCATACGAGTGTCGAAGTTGATGGAACAACATTTATCCCTTCCTCGACATCGAAAGAGGTGAGACGCTACGCTGCCATAGAGAGCGTCTCATGTACCTTGTGAAACATTTGGAAGGAGGACAAAATATCAAATCTTAAACATCACAGCATGACTTGCATCGAGGTGGCGATGATGACTCTTGAGGACAACAAACAACCTGATATGGGCTTCGAAGGAGTGTCGGTACTGGACATGTACGTTCCAAAAACAGGTCGGTGATTAGTACCTCCTTCGATCATAATAAGTATCGTTTATTTAGTGCAATACTTATGTTCTAATTTTTTGTCTAAACAATAGTGTTTCTGCCGGTTCCTCGTTGAAAAAAAAATCAACCCACAATCTAGTTCAAACACATAGTACACACATATTGCAACACAGCATCCGACTAAACAGAAGATCCAAAGGCACTGGCTGTGGCTGGCCATTCTAAAACCAGACAGAACACCGAAGTCTCAGCCTCTCCGAGAGGCCAAGCAGAAATGGCGGCTTCCTGTACGCTCACCGTCCCTGCTCCCTTCGCTGCCTCCTCCTCCTCCTCCTCTTCCAGTTCAGCTCGCCGCTCCAGGTATCAGCACCGAGATCAGCCCCTACCTCGACTCGTGCGCGCGCGCAAGGGCTGACCCCTTGGGTTGTTTTTTTGGTTTTGGCGAGGTGGGCGCAGGCGATTTGGGGTGGTGGCCATGGCCAGTGTGGGGCAGAAGGTGTACGCGCCCGGCGTGGCGGTCTCCGAGGGCAACGGCGGGCTGCCGAAGATCAGCCTCAAGTCCCCGCAGGGGAGGTAATTCTGGTTCTGATTGATTTGGGGATTTTCTTTTCCAGGTGTTAAGTGTATGACTTGTGTCTGCGATTTTGTGATGTTGACAAGCAAGGAGATAATGCAGCATAAGAAACATTGTACTCTGTTAAGAAAATAGTCACCGTATAATTGCTTCTAAAAATCAAGAGAAAAAACAAATGGTTTGAAATAGTGAACTGATGATGCGCTACTACACTGGAAATTATGGCAGTAGCGCCTCAGGGGTTGATGGTTCATCCTTAGGAATTAGACCACAGAATATGAAATGGAGGCACATTGAGTTTTAGAATACGTAATTGTACTTCCACTCTGCCAGCATGGCAATGAAAGCTTTGAAATATAGTTCAGTTGTGCATAAATTTCGGTATTGATTGCTGAGTATTAGCTTGTCATGACTTCTGTAAATTTAAACTCAGGTTATTCCTAGAGTTATTCTACTATTGCAACATAATGTACTATCTAGACTTCCGTTTTACCTTGGCAGCAACTAATATGAACTCATTTTATGCATGAAGTGAGGCTGAGATTTATCTATTTGGAGGATGCGTCACTTCTTGGAAGGTCCCAAGTGGAAAGGACCTGCTCTTTGTTAGACCAGATGCTGTGTTCAATGGTCAGAAACCCATCAGGTCGGCATCGAGATTTATTCGATAGAGCATTAGGAGTTTGACTGATACCTAACGGTCTCTTTTTTTCTGAAAGCAGCGGTGGAATTCCACATTGTTTCCCCCAGTTTGGCCCTGGCGCCATTCAGCAGGTTTCTAAAACCTTTTTTTTTATTGTGACCCTGTGCAAATAGGCGTAAAAACTAATATTTGTCATTACAGCATACAAGATTTCACTGACTTCGTCCCGGAAAGTTAATACTAGCAAATTTATAAATTATCATTGATGTCATCAAGGCTAGTACTAAATCAAGTAATGTCTATAGAATTAGACATCACTAGCCGATGTTATACAGCTGTGGTGTGAGAAGTTCATTTCCATAATGTCCATGTCATGCATCAACTGCAAAAGAATGAAACATTTTTCATCATAATGAAGGCAATTTCACTTTCTTACAGCATGGATTTGCAAGGAACGTGAATTGGTCTTTCACTGATTCAGAAGTCACCGAAGGAGATCCGGCTGTAACCTTGGAACTAAAAGACGATTCCTACAGCCGTTCAATGTGGGATTTTAGTTTCCAAGCTTTATACAAGGTTAATCCCTGCGAGCACCTATGTGCCTGTGTGCACTCTATCTGTGCAATAATAAGCTTATCAACGCTACTCAGAAATTACAATTGACATTCCAATCTTGCCCTTATGCAGCATATGAATTTGTGCTTGTCTAATCCTTGTAGGTTGTGCTGCACTCTACAAGCCTGTCAACAACCCTGACAATAACAAATACCGATGATAAACCTTTCTCGTTCAACTCAGCACTCCATACTTATTTCAGTGTAAGTTGCAGGTTTGTGCAAAGCCAAACTGAATTCTACTTGCTACACTATATTTCACATGAATCACGTAAAAAAATCGTACAGGCTTCCATCGCTGGCGTTTCAGTGAAAGGTCTTAAAGGTAGTAAGACTCTCAATAAGGATCCCGATCCTAAAAATCCTATTGAAGGCAAAGAAGAAAGGTCAGTTTGAGCTGGTCAGCTAGTCCAGTCTTAGTTACAAACCTACAATTATATCTCCACATTAGTAGTTTAAAACATTTGAACTCCCAGGGTCTCATATTCTTCCAAGAACTTCCTGAAAGGATCACCTCGTTTGTGTGAAATATAAGTGGTAGCACGAAACATAGATCATTTTTCCCTATGGTGCACACTAGTCTGCTGCATTTCTTATTTTTATTTTCCCAATCTATTAAATGGATTTAGTTATTAATATCGGAAACAAATATACACTTATTGAAGAAACATATCCTAGTGTCAGCTGCTGTGCATGAAGTAATTATCTAGACATGATCCTGAACTGCTTCATGTGATGCAGGGACGAGGTAACCTTTCCAGGATTTGTCGACTGCGTTTACCTTGGCGCACCGAGTGAGCTTACCCTGGACAATGGATTGGGTGACAAAATTGTCATCTCAAATACAAAGTAGGTTTAACTTATCTGCAAAGCAGCGCATCCCTCTTCAACGTTGCAAAGATCACATGATTAAATTGTGGTTAATTTTTGAAACACAGCTGGTCAGATGCAGTGTTGTGGAATCCTCACTTGCAGATGGAAGCATGCTACAAAGATTTTGTCTGTGTCGAAAATGCAAAGGTATGGCACCTGGCGTATTGATAAGTGCACATACATATACATTAGCATTTGTATACTCTCCATGTTCTTGAATGGAGACGGTTGCATAATTTTGACTGATGGTATGACCGGCTTGCGTTATGTAGATTGAAACAGTACAACTGGGTCCTAAAGAATCTTGGGTGGCAAAGCAGAAAATTGAACTAATCTGAAGCTAATCAGTGCAAAAGAATACGATGCGGCGAAAGGGCCTTTTTTTACTTTCTGGCAATGTGAACATATGCCACACCCAATGTACTTGGTTCAACTTATGCCATCACATCAGATGTTTATAAGTAAATCAATAAATTTAGTTCTTGTTTCCTTCTCTTGGATGGTCAGCTGTCTTGCATGTTCTGCTCACAGCATGTCCTTCAAAATGTGCAATGGTGCTACGAAGGTTAAACATTGAATGAGATACAGTGAACATTTTCTTTTTCATGCATCTAGATCCAGAAAAGATATTATGAACATATTGTGGCTCTTGGTGGAGAAAAGGGGGCTGCTCAAATCTGAGATAAATCAGATATGCTCAAAGCGATTCCCCTGATACAAGCAGTAGGGTGCTTCCATTGCTTAATTGTGGTCATTAGGTGGTTCAGCATTGTGCAGAATGATTTTTACACACCTGCTTATTACACATTCATGGATCAACGATTTGGCATAATAACGACTCTCCAGTCAGGATGACTAGAGAACAAATATTCCAAACTGTCAATATCCTCATGGATACAGAAAGATCTAGGCAGATATGTCAGTATCATGACTCCACTAGGTTTTATAGACATATGGAGATACAAATCAGCAGTCTCTGTTTTTACTTGATTTCCATGAGTTGGCTCTGGCTAGTAGGCTAGAAACTGAACTATCAATATATTCATATGATTCCCAACCAAGAGTCAAAATTATTAGAAGTTTGGATATCACTAAGCATATATTATTCTGTTGACAAAAAAAAACCGAAACATTACATCCCAGCTCTAATCTAGCTCAACTTGAGAGCAATGGGCGGAGTAGAAAGTGAACAGACTAATTTTACAAAGGGCAAGGGCAAATAGTGACCGTCTTGAGACCCGGGTTGCAATCATCCAAAGCCAAAACTGGCAGAAGGGTGCTAGACTGCTAGTTCAATTTTGTTCTTTGCGTGCAACCCAAGTAGCAGCTCTAGTTCAAAAGTTTGTATAGGACGGGTTTCATGGGATGATCCAAACCATTTCTCAACACCCATAGTTACAGTTCAGGGCGTCGAGTCACTCAATCCATAAACTCGTTTTGCTGAGTCAAGTGTATTGGCAAGAAGCATTGCAATGGTGACTGGTCCCACTCCGCCCGGAACTGGAGTAATAGCAGAGGCCACAGTCACTGCTTCTTCAAAGCAGACATCTCCGGTCAATCGATAGCCATAATCACTGTCTGGATCCTGAAAAAAGGCCAGAACCGATTACGGCTCAGTAGGACAAAATACATTTCACATCGGTAGTTATTTAACTTCAATAATTAGAAGGGAAAAAGGAAAGGGTTATGCATTGATTCCAATTTGCTACTTGGTGGTATCTTACCTGATCAAATTTTGAAACCTCCAGTGAAACTCAGGCTCAATATTTGTAGATATATTAGGAAAGGTGATGATTTAAAAGATTAAATTGTGCAATCATCTTAACATTCTATCAGTGAATTAGGAATTTTTTTAATTTACCATGTTGTGCACCAAGGAAATATCTGAATAATAGACTAACAAGAAAACAAATATCAGCAAGTGAAATTGCAACTATAATCAGAACTAGTGGACTGAAACAACCTTCACATCATCAAACACACACTTTTAACTAAATAACATCAACAAAAAATTGCACTGATACTGCAGCAATTATGAATCGAGCTTCCCGAGCAAAAGAACAATAGACATCTATTATTACCTCAACTGGATTTGTCCCAACATCAATCACAACTGCACCTTGCTTCAACCAGCTTCCTCTTACAAGGTTGGCTACTCCAGCAGCTGAGATCACAATGTCAGATTCACGGGTAATCTCCTCTGGGTTCGCTGTGAAGGCATGGATAACACTTACAGTGGCATGATGTCTCTGGGCAAAGTGAATGAAGTTAAAATACATTCATCATACAACAATGCAGTTAAAAAACTGCAGGATAACCATTGATGAGTATATCTAACAATTTTACCTGTAAAAGTAAGGAAGTGGGTAATCCAACAACTTTGCTTCTCCCAATAATAGTGACATGCTTTCCCATGAGATCAATCCCAGATTGGAGCAATAACTCGAGGCAAGCTTTTGCAGCACAGGAAACAAACAAAGGTTTCCGGCTTCGGAGGGCGAGATTACCAACGTTTAAGGGGTGGAAACCATCAACATCCTTGTCTAGGCTAATAGCGTTCAGAATTTTTTCCTCATCCATATGCTGTTTTAGAAAAAATCATAACATAAAATGGAAGGCTTGATGGTGCATTATGTCAGCAAAGCTTGGACATAAAGTAAGCTAAATCTTCACACTGAAAATGCAAACTCAAATAAAATGCAATTGTTTTTTACGTGAACTAAATTACGTTAAATTATCCAGTCATTGAGCAGTTACCTTACTCTGTGTAAATGAAAAGGTTTTCATGATATCAATGTATGAACTAAACCAAACATCATGCTTTTTAAGGGCAGCAACCAGAAAAGTAAAATACATTACTTGTGGTAGTGGTAGCTGAACAAGGACGCCATGAACTGACGGATCTTCATTGAATCTCGCCACCGAATCCACCACCTCATCCTCTGTGCAATTCCCAGGCAACTCCGCCAACAAAGATTTTATTCCAACTTCCTCACAACCCTTTACTTTGAATCTCACATAGGACTGAGAGTCCCTTCTATCACCTACCAACACTACAGCAAGGCCAGGAACATGTCCGACTGCATTTTTCATTTGACGAACTTCTTCAGAAATTTGTAACCTTATGTCCTCCGCAATGGACTTGCCATCAATAATGGTCGCCGTGGGCTCACAATCAACTACGAAAACAATGAAAGTACCACAGAACAATAAATCATTGGCAGAGGATGCTCAACAACAATGAGATTGGTAGCCTCTATGGGAAAACCTTGAAATTTGGCTATACCATTTCATCAACCAGACATAGTAATACTCAGGTGGCAACCTTGAAATTTGACTACAGCATGGCAAACAACACTACTTTAGACAGCAATGCTTCAGCTTGCTCAAGTAAATCTATGAATCTTTTTTCCAACTGGTGCTTGGAAGCTACCAACCAGATCGAAGCATCTAATACTAAACAAAACATTATATGAGAGTCACCAAAGAACCTCCACTTGCATTCTACTCGAACCCACATTTAGATCACACGATGCTTCTAAAATTCCACTTTCAGAGGACAGAGCCTCAAAACTTCCTCTCAGTCATTATAGGTACTGCACGATCTGGAAAATGGTCTAAGAACATGAAATGCGTTCTCACAGTTCATACATCTAATCCTGATAACATTTTAATGCTTTGGACACCATGAACACCCGAAATCACTGAACCAAAAGGAGCACTCCAAGGATAACGAGGCCTTTAAACAAAGATTAGCAAGCTCCCAAGCCCCGCTCACCTGCATAATCCCGCGGGGGAGGCGGCCGCGCCGCGGCGCGCGGGGCTGGGTCCCAGGTGTCGCTGATGTCCGGTCCAAGAAGGCGGCTGCTACTGCTCCTCCGCCGCCTCGCCCTCGCTCTGTCCTCCTCCGCTGCCGCTGTAGCCTCGTGGAGGCCGCGCACAGCACGGGAGAGAAGGGAGGTAACAGTCGGGGTTGAGCGTCGTCTAGTGGCGGCAAGCAAGGCCACGGCGGCGCCGCCCATCTCCGTCGAAGCGCTTTGTCCAGACGCGGTCGCCGCTCTAGGCCGACCGAAAAGATATTGATGGACCTTTGGGCCTTCTGGGTAACGTGGGCTCTCAGAGTGATGTTTTTGGTTCCTAAAATCACCATCCGACTTTAAAGTCCACCCGACTTCAGAGTCCACTTTATAACCTGTATAAAAAATCCTTCCAGTAATGAAAAACAAAAACTCTAAAAATCGTCTAAAACAGAACCTGTCAAAAAGACCTCGAAACTACAAAATCAAATATTAATAGCAAGAACTTCAGATTAACTTGCAAACCAAGAAGAAATATAACTAGCTAAAAATCCAAAATTTCACTTCAAACTCAAAATTGTAAATTTCCACCAAGTATCCAAGTTCTCGCCATGAAGTCGCCAAACGTCGAGTACAACCTTTGTATACAAGATTGTATAGAAAATAAGAATATGAGAAACTCAAGGTTGAGACGACAACAGAAACACCAACATTTTTTAGAAGGAAAAACACCGGGATTTAGAGATATAGGTTTTTAGGTGCTTACATAAGATTTGTGAAAACTAGAAATGTGCATGCCAAACTTGTAACTTCTTGCTATAAATATTATGGAATTAAGATGTATGAAAGCAGTTTATAGAAATTTTGGTGTTCACGTTCCTTTCTAACGACCTCTCTTGGAGAATCTTATGTAGTAAAATCATCACTAAAGTCTTATGGTCATAAGGGCTCATTTTATTCAAAGGAATATGGTAGGATATTTTGAGGATTTAATTTCTTACGAATTTTGCTAAGTTGGTTGGTCGTTTGATTCACATGATTGGAATCCTAAGGAATATTTTATAAGGACTCACTTGCACTAATTTTGGAGGAAGTTTTTCATCTACTCAAACCTTATGCTAGAATTCCTTTGTTTTCCTATAGTTTTATAATTTTAGAATTCCATAGGACATCTCACTCCAATTTTGGTTTTTTTTTCTATACCTGCGTCTTTCCTATTTCTAGGTTTCGTAGACTATAGAGATTGTTTGTTTAAAGTCATGCATCTTCAGGTATTAGATAGATATAAGTTTTTACATTGCAACAATGGCTACACGGGAGTAGAGACTAGAGAGTGTGGTTATATGGATAAACAATTATGCATGAAAAGGCGGGGATGGAAATGCACATGTATGGCAAGAGTCATGTAATATTCGTTCCAAACCTCCCTATCAATTGATTTAGGTATGAATACTCAAAATTAGGTGCAACAAAAGGAAAGTATCAACGAACGATTACATGGATCTATATTTTTTTTTGAGAAACACAGTATAAACAATGACGCTCACAATGCGTACACACACTCACCCCTATGAACACACGCACGCACATCCTACCCCTATGAGCATCTTCGAGAGTCTGAGCAGGTGGGTCTTGAGATTAACGAAGTCACCGTAGACGCCTCGCTATCGACGGGAACGTCACCTCCCACTGAAAGAATATTCCGCCTTAATGAGACACCAAAGCGTCAAACCCGGGGTTTGAACTTTGGTGGGCTGGGGTACCACTGCCCTTCTAACCATCCAACCACGGGTTGGTTCTCACATGGATCTATTTGAAAAGGAAAAAAATGTAGTAAGTGAACAATTTTCCCCTCGTAGCAATTAATTGCTTCACGTCGTCGCATAAGAGCAAGTTCAATAATAAAGCCCGTTATTGGCTATAAGCCACCGTCACGTCATCTATAGTCAATCTTATAGCTAACACGTACAATAGTTAGTTATAATTATGTACTACTTTATTTGTCTAAGACCCACCTTAGAGCATCTCCACTCGGCTACCCAGGACACCGATCCGGACGCCAAATTTTGGTCCAGACGCCGAAAATTGGTCCAGTCGCGTACCTAGGAACCTGTTTTTTGCCGGATTTGGGCCAATTTTGGACTACCCAGGCCAAACCCAGGTTTCTGGGTACGTCCTGGGAACGCCGGTCGCAGCGAAATCGGCGGAAAAAAACGAAACGACGTGTGGACCCGCCAAGTCAGCGATAGAAGCCGAGTCGTCGTCGTCCTCGGAACCAGGCGACGACCGTCGGACATTAACTGTCCGTCGCGTCGGCCACGCGTCGCCGAATTACGGCGCCACCATCGTCGCCTCGGCTCCCGCGACGGACCGGTGGGCACTAACTTCCCGTCGTTTCGCCTTTTCCCGCTCTCGCCGCTACAACCCTCCCGTCCTCGCCGCCCGCCTCGGCCTTTATAAGCCGTACCCTTCGCCGGAGAACCTCACACTCTCTCACAGCTCCCGCCAGCCTGAACTTCGGCAAACTCTTTCTCCCAGCTCTCCTTCCCCAGCCATGGCCGAGAGGTACCCCGGCGACGGTGCGGCGACGAACGGCTTCGGCCGACGCACTCTGCAGGCGTGGGAGGCGCGCTTGCTCTACGAGGCCGACTATGTTGCGCCGCCGGATACGAGGACTCTGTAGGGGTTCGTAGCATGGAAAACAAAAAATTTCTATCGCATACAAACAAACAAGCCAAGATCTATCTACTAGATTGTAGCAACGAGTCGATGGAATAACTTACCCTCGAAGATTCCAAAGCGGTTAACGAGAGCAGATTCTCGTGGGTGATGTAGTCGACTCTTCCGATCTCAAGATCGCGTGACGATCCTTCCCGGCGCCACGCTCGGCAGCGGTCACACGTTCGATACTCGACGAAGACCTTCCTCTCCCTTGTTCCAGCAAGCAGTGGAGGTTGTAGCACTCTCCTCGCGATTCCTGACAACTGTGGTACCTAAGTAGAGGAGATCTCGCAGGGCTTCGCCTTAAGCCGGAGCGAGTATGGTGGAGTATGAGAGAGGCTTTAGTGTTCTAGGGATTAGACACACCAATTAGAAGGCTCTAAACCGATGGCTAGGGCAATTAGAAGCTCTAAACCAAAACGGCTCTAAACCGGAGGCTGTGGCTAGGGTTTAGATTTAGAGGATAGGAACTTGTGTGTATTGGAGGGGCAGCCCTGCCCCTCCCTTTATAGGTGGAGGGAGGCGCGCCTGGGGAGGGGAGTCCCTCCCCAACTCGGCCTCAAGGAGGGCCGGCGGTGGGAGGAGGAACTCCTCCCCCAAGTCGGCTTCAAACTCCCTTCTCCTCTTTCCCACTTCCCAAAATAGCCGTTTGACTTTCAAACTAGCCATTTGACTTTTCAAACTAGGATTTGATTAAATCCTCTATTTGGTAAAGCAATGACACTTAGTACATGATGCAATCATACCAACTTGATATAACACATTCATGTACCCCTTTCCCCAGTCTGGACATTCCGAACCTTCTAGAATGTTCCCGATGAAAACGGAATCATTCCCGAACTCAAACGGACTTTCCTTATATGAATCTTACTCTCCGGACCATTCCGGATCACCTCGTGATATCCCGGATCCCATCCGAGACTCCGAACAATATTCGGTCTCTTTCTCATAATACCATAACTACTCAAACAACGTCGAATCCTTAAGTGTGTCTCCCTACGGTTCGTGAATTATGCGGACACGAGACACTTCTCCGAACAATAACCAATAGAGGAATCTGGAAATTCATATGGCTCCCACATATTTCTACGATTACTTTGCGATCGAATGAACCACTTACATACGATACCAATTTCCCTTTGTCTCACGATGGTTTACTTATCCGAGGTTATGATCGTCGGTATCTCTGCATACCTAGTTCAAACTCGTTACTGATAAGTACTCTTTTCTCATTCCCGTGATATGTGATCCCTTGTGACCCAGTCACATGCTTGCAAGCTAATTGGATGACATTTCACCGAGAGGGCCCAGAGTATATCTATTCGTCATATGGATGGACAAATCCCACTCTTGATCCATGTGTTTCAACCAATACTTTCTGAACACTCAATGCCACCTTTATAGCCACCCTGTTACGGTGTGGTGTTTGATGACATCAGAGCATCCATCCGGAAAAGGTGATATGCATGATCTCATGGTCGAAGGAATTAGGTTACTATGTATCAGAAAGCATATAGCAATTGAACTATTGAAATGACTTGATCTTTATGCTACGCTTATCTATAGGAGTATGTCCATCACATCATTCTCCTAATGATATGATCATGTTGTTAATAACATCTCTATGTTCATGATCAGGAAACCATGATCATATATTAACCAACAAGCTAGTTTAACAAGAGGCTTTACTAGGGACTCTTATTTTAGTTTACAAATCACACAAGTATTAATGTTTCCGTTTAATACAATTATAGCATGGTATGTAAACATTTATCATAAGTGTGAAGATATGATAATAACCACTTTATTATTGCCTCTTGGACATATCTCCAACAGACTCCGCCGGGGTGGAAGCTTAGCGCCGGCGGCATTCCCATCCCGTCGGCGCCAACGCCGGAGGAGCTCTCGTACGAGATCCAGGAGTTCATCTCCGGCATGGACGACCCCTCCGCCACCGAAAGCCCCGACAACCTCCTCTACTGGGAGGAGTTCTTCGCCGACCGCAGAGCTCGCCGAGGGCCACGAGGGGCCGCCGAAGCGCAATAACTCGGCCGGCCACTGGCGTTTCTGGAGCGCGCCGGGCCGGACGCTCCAGTCGGTGATGGAGCACATCAACGTCGGGAACACGCCGCGTCTCGGCTACCCGAGCACACCCGTGCCGGTGTCAAGGTCGGGCCGGTGACCTCCGGCGAACTGGATGCCAAGGAGGATGGCCAGCATGAGCTCGTCCTCATTCGCCTCCCACTCCTCCGGCTCCACGCCTCTGCCTGCGCCGACTGGGCCATCGTCGGGGCCACACCCAATCAAGCGCGAGGCTGTCTCGCCTATGCGCTCGCCGCCGCGGACACGCTCGTGCGGCCTCTTCATTGGCGAGCCACGCGCGACGGCGTCACCCACCGGCCACCTCCGTCTTCGGCGTCCAAAGGTTGAAGGCTCGACGCCGCCCGACGACGGCGCCTTGAGGATGGCGCTGGAGGAGTCGCTCCGCGACTCGACGCCGCAGCCACCGCCGGTGGAGCCGTCCTCGTCGGACATCCTGTAATGGTCCAGAAAGGACTGGGAGAAGGCGGAGCGGCAACGCATCCTCGGCCTGCAGCAGTAGGATGAGGAGCTGGCGGCCCGGCGACGGGCGTTGGCCGGGCACGAGCTCGCCTAGCAGGACGCCCCACTCTACGTCCTCGACGACGACGAGGACAAAGGCCCGTCCTACCAGTCGTGGAGGTTCGTCGACCCAGACCAGGGGAGCTCCCGCCAGAACCAGCCGCCGAGCGACGACGACAACGACGGCCGCGTTGGCCCCGGCTACACGGCGTTCTACAGCAACTTCGGCATGTAGAACGACGAAGGCACCGGCGGAGGCCTTTTTTTAGTTTATTATGTCTAGTTTAGTTTAAATTTGATGTAATCCGCCTATATTCGCCCAACTTAATGAAATTCGCCAATCTTTAATGAATTTTAGCTAAACTTGGGAACTCGGCCTGGGTACGCGAGTGGGAAACTGGCGTACCTAGGCCGAAAACTAGTTCCATCCGGCCGAAAAAAGTCCGATTTTCGGCCTGAGTTCGCCCAACGAGTGAAGATGCTATTATACTCACACAAAGTGACTAGGAGCACGTGTTATAGCTGGCTCTTGCATGAGAACCGACTAATTTGCTCTCTCCACTTCTCTCTCCTCCACATCATCTTAAATACATTATTTAAAGCCTTATAGCATGCTTACATAAGCTTATTGTACTTGCTCTAAACAATCGGAACTACTCCCTCTGTTCTGGTGTATTAGTCATGTGTGCGGTTCTAGGTCACCTGTTTGACCAACTTTAGATGAGGTATATATATTGTAAAAAATATATCATCAAAATCCTTGAATGTTATTTAAAAGTATAATATTTATGTTATATAATTTATTTTATATAGTTTAAAATGACGACCTAGGGGCACACGCATGACTAATACAAGTAATTCCCCCCACATTTGGTGTTCTCGTTTTGTCAAACTTTAACTTTAAAATGTGTGTGCGGTAATGTACTGACAAAGGGAATAACAATTTGATTCGAACAACTTTGGCTCATGTGACATGCTAGCTTTTAGGAGAAAATTATCTCAGATTGCAAATAAGTCGAAGCTAAACTTTCTGAGGTTTAATTAAGCTTGTTTAAACTCAAAAGCTTTATCAAAGTTTTTTTTAGTAAGAAGTGAACTACTTGGTAGGAAAGTAGATGTACAAACCGTTGAAGTCCTCACGAACTCAGAATTTTGGTCTTATTTATTTCAAAAAAAGGAAATTGTTGCAGGGTTTTCCCTACCGTATTCATTTTAAAATGATCAAAGTTTTTTAATTCCATCATAAACAAATATTGCGTCATGTATATATTTGATATTGTAGATATTAATGTATTTTTCTATAGACTTTGTTACTGTAAAAAAATATTTAGGACAAAATAATGTTTATGTGAATTGGAAGGGAAGGAGTATATATAAAAAGAAAAAGTAGTTCAATCGAGTCATTTGCCCGAGGTTGAGCTCGTTCTGAAATCTCAACGAAACACTCTACCACGCTCAAAAAAATCAACGATGCTCCCTTCCCGCCATCTCCGCGCCACCGCGCGGCAGAGAAGCCACCGTCTCCCAGCCGCCGGGGAGGCCTGCTCCGGGAAGATAGACGCGGATGTGATCCGGCGCAACAAGGCCATTACGGCCCATATGCGCGCCGGCCGCGTTGGCGAGGCCGAGCGCATATTCGACGCCATGCCCTGCCGCTCCACCTCCACCTACAACGCCATGCTCGCCGGGTACGCCTCCAACAGACGCCTCCCGGTCGCGCTATCCCTCTTCCGCTCCATCCCACGACCGGACACCTTCTCCTACAACACTCTCCTTCACGCCCTGGCGACCTCGGCGTCCCTCGCTGACGCTCGTAGCCTGTTCGATGAAATGCCCGTGAAGGATCCTGTGTCTTACAACGTCATGATCTCGTCTCATGCAAACAATGGACTCGTCTCTCTTGCGCGGAAATACTTTGATCTTGCCCCGGAGAAGGATGCTGTCTCATGGAACGGCATGCTTTCTGCTTATGTCCGGAATGGAAGGATTCAAGAAGCAAGGGAGTTGTTTAGTTCAAGGACAGAGTGGGATGCCATTTCTTGGAACGCCTTGATGGCTGGTTATGTGCATCTAGGACGGATGTCAGAAGCGCTGGAGCTTTTCAATAGGATGCCACAAAGAGATGCTGTTTCTTGGAATATTATGGTGTCAGGGTATGCTAGGGGAGGGGATATGGTGGAGGCAAGGCGTCTGTTTGACATGGCACCCGTGCGGGATGTGTTCACATGGACAGCAGTAGTGTCTGGGTATGCACAAAATGGAATGCTGGAGGATGCCCGGGTGGTGTTTGATGCCATGCCCGAGAGGAACGCAGTGTCTTGGAATGCAATGGTGGCAGCATATGTCCAGCGGGGGATGATGGAGAAAGCAAAGGATCTGTTTGACATGATGCCCTGCAGGGATGTGGCGTCATGGAACACAATGTTGACAGGGTATGCTCAAGCAGGGATGTTGGATGAGGCAAGGGCAGTTTTCGACATGATGCCCCAGAAAGATGCAGTCTCGTGGGCTGCAATGTTGGCTGCGTATGCACAAGGTGGTTTGAGTGAGGAAACCCTGCAGATCTTCATCAAAATGGGGCGGTGTGGCGAGTGGGTCAATAGGTCAGCATTCGCATGCTTGTTGAGCACGTGCGCTGACATTGCTGCACTTGAGTGTGGAATTCAGCTGCATGGGAGGTTGATTAAAGCTGGACATGGTTTGGGCAGGTTTGTTGGGAATGCACTTTTAGCTATGTACTTCAAATGCGGGAACATGGAGGATGCTCGCAATGCATTTGAGGAGATGGATGAGAGGGATGCAGTTTCATGGAATACTGTGATTGCGGGTTATGCACGTCACGGTTTTGGCAAGGAGGCACTTGAGGTGTTTGATATGATGAGGACGACATCCACCAAGCCAGATAATATTACTCTAGTAAGAACGTCCTTCCTTGAACTTTGTTTTTTTAGAATGTTTGTTGGAAAAGTTGATTTGTCTGCAATTAGTGTCGCTAAGAAACCAATGATATTGATACTTTACCATCAATTTCACTTTCTTTTGGTAAAACATTCGCAGGAAATTTATCAGTAAGTTGACGTAGTTCAGTAAGAATGTGAGAGTAATGAACAAATATAGTTGTTCAATTGTACTTTGCTTATGTTTTTTGGTTATTTCTGCTTTCAGGTTGGAGTACTTGCAGCTTGTAGTCATTCTGGCTTGGTCGAGAAAGGCATTTCGTACTTTTATTCGATGCACTGCGATTTTGGTGTGACAGCAAAACCTGAACATTACACTTGTATGATAGACCTTCTTGGACGGGCTGGACGATTGGATGAAGCACAGGGCCTTATGAAGGACATGCCATTTGAGCCAGACGCTACCATGTGGGGTGCATTGCTTGGTGCAAGTAGGATTCACCGCAATCCCGAACTTGGCAGGATTGCAGCTGAGAAAATATTTGAGTTGGAGCCTAAAAATGCTGGCATGTATGTCTTGCTTTCAAATATATATGCATCTTCTGGTAAATGGCGTGATGCGGGGAAGATGAGAGTTATGATGGAGGAGCGAGGTGTGAAGAAAGTGCCTGGATTCAGTTGGATGGAAGTACAGAACAAAGTACACACTTTCTCAGTCGGTGACTTTGTGCACCCTGAGAAGGAAAAGATATATGCTTTCCTGAAAGACCTCGACATGAGGATGAAGAAAGCTGGCTATGTATCAGCTACAGAAATGGTTTTACATGATGTGGAGGACGAAGAGAAGGAGAACAGTCTAAAGTATCATAGCGAGAAGCTTGCTGTTGCTTATGGTATTCTAAACATTCCTCTTGGGAGGCCTATCCGAGTGATAAAAAACCTCAGAGTATGTGGAGATTGTCATAATGCTTTCAAGTATATCTCTGCAATTGAGGGCAGGGTAATCATACTGCGGGATTCTAACCGTTTCCACCACTTCAGAGATGGTTCTTGTTCATGTGGGGATTACTGGTGACCGCGTAGTAGATGTGAAATATTCCTGATGGAATCTGCAGTTGACAACAAAACAATGCTTATGCAATGCAGAGTGCAAACAAATATTGAAAAGCATTGTTATGACTGGATGTGACCACCCAGCCAGGCAGCCACTAGGCCTACTGCCTTAAGTACTGCCTGAAAGAATATGCTTGTTGGTGATTGCCACATTAAGGGCTCGCATGAAAGAATGCTGAGATGAGAGGGATGGGAAGAGTACATTCCATGTGATGGAAGCCATGATCAGCAGTAATCTGTGGAGGTACTACTGAAGTACTGCTCCAAATAATATGTTTGTTGGTGATTACAATATTTTGGCCTCACATTTCACTCGTGAGTGCTGAGATTTAAGGGCGGGAGGATCTACAAAGAGCACATTTACCATCACATGTGATGGGAGAAAGCCTTGATCAACAGTGATCTATGGACAGTGCTGGTGATGCGCTGGTCGGAGGAACTTTGGAATTTTTTCATCAAGGTATGATCCCTGATGACCTCTAACCAACGTAGCATGTCAGTTTAGGCGACAAGTACTGAAAAGTATCTACTATCTTGTTTCAATACTTAGTGAGTGGGTAACTATATGTGTTCTAACTACTTTGTTTTCCTGTTACCTGGTATGGCCTTGCGATACTCGGCATGATGAACAGGTGATGGAATGATATTCAGTATTCTCTGCTGAGCTCAAATATGCAGTACCTTGTGTTGCCAAGCCAAGGTATAGAAAGCAACCGTGGAGACATTTTGCCATGTCAGTTCGGTCAGATAACCGTGGCCGGCTGGCAGCAGAATGGTATGTTGCATTGCCTACTTACATGGACAGTTGATGCATTGCCGATTGAGCTCCATGTTGCATACCCAGTCACTTCGAGGTATCGAGTTGCACGAAGATATTATCTGAAATGGAACGTATTATGGTGACTGACAGAGTTGCCATCGGCGATGCAAGGAGCAGGTCGCCCCAGTTTGTGTTTTCAAGCCTGAAATTTTGTTGAGATGCCTGGATCGATTAATATGTGGGATGCGCGTGCATGCTTTCTTCTTGTAACTGTGCTAGTTGCAAGGGTAGTCGGGCTGGGTTCACCCGGCCTGCAGTCTTTTTATTTCCTGTAATCGACATCACTGACCGGCCCTTGACGCTAGCAGCAGTGTAGAATGTCTTCTACCTATAAGTTCTGCCGTGCGCAAAACTGGTCATGGAAGAGGTTTAAGCGCCACCAACGTTGTGATACCCCAAAACTGGATTGCTCTATTTGTGTTTCTAGTTCTGTTTGTGCATAATAAAGCTAACCGAAACACCATATAATTAATTCAAATTGACAAATAAAGTTCCACAAATTAAGAAAAAAAGAGTACATAATTACTACGACACAATGTTCATCATTCAAACTAGAAGCTAATGCATCAAATTAGAAAGTTTATGGAAACCAAAATATGAAACATAGAAACCGAAATACAAACTCAGAGAAATATGACCGTTTCGTCGCTCCTCTCTCCTCGCAAGGGCGAGCGCGTGGTCCGGGCGACCTCGACGGCGACCAGGCCCAGGCGTAGGGGGCCCTCCCTCCTCTTCCCCGGCAGCAGCGGCGGGCAGGGGGGTCACGGTTCTGGGCGCTGGGGGAGGATAGCTTCGACGAGGAGGCCGATGTTTCCCCTCTGCCAGTGGTTGCGGAGGTGGGTTTGGCTCCCAGATCTGGCCCGGTGCCGTTGTCGTTGGGGGACTTTTTGGCGCCGGAGTGGGCTGTTGGGCGGGCTCGGAAGAGATCCAAGTTTGCGCCTGGCGGTCGCGGTCCATGCGCGGAGGATGGTACGGGCTGCCTGCGGGTCAGCGGTGTCAAGCAGGCGGCTGAGGCCGTGAGCTTGCTTAGATCCGGTCACCCCGTGCCCTGGTGGGGGCACCTCGTTGGATGCCTCTGGGACGGGAAGGTTTGTCACTACATCGGCAACGGAGCCGGTCAGGAGGTCGCCGCCTGTGGGGGAGGAGCCTAGGTCATGGGTCACGGTGGTGTGCTCGTCGGTGGGCCCGACGTTGAAGCCCAATCCAGTGGAGGCCGGCCCCACTTCGGTTGGATCCCCCACCGCTTTGGCCCCTCCTAGCGGTCGAAGTCCTAACGAGCTGTTTTTTTCCTCTGGCCTAGTCCCAAAGCCCAACAAGGAGGTGCGGGGGGTACTTAAGTGGCTTTGGGTGCCCCGGGGAACCCTAGATCTCACTCGCTCTCACCCCGCCTCCCTCTCAGACGTCAGCGAGTGGTTCCGTAGATCTAGATCTAGGGCTTCGATCCCCCGCCGCATCCACCTTCCTCGAGCCTCCCCTTTTGGTTTGGCGGCGATGGACCGTGGGCATGGAGGCTCGAGCAAGCGGCAGCAGGAGGAGTTTTATGGGGATGAAGGTAGGAAGATTGAGAGAGAGCTGCGCCAGAGGCTTGAGTACGCAGAGGAACAAAAGCAGCGCAGGGCCAGATCCAGGGATTGGGAGTCGGACCGCGACCGTGCGCTAGAGTGGCGCCGAGAGGAACCTCGTCGCCGTGAGGACGAGGCGAGGTTCGAGGCAGGGCCCTCCAATCTTCAATCCCGGGATCGGCAGAGGCGCAAGAAGGTTGGGGTGAAGAAGTTCAGCGCGTCGACACGAGCGAAGGCTGCTGCTCCGGGCCAGTCCGCCTCCAACACCAAGGCGCCACCCCCCTCTCTCATCGATGGGGCGGAGACGGCGTCGGGTGGGCGCAAGGCGGGCATCACATGCTACAACTGCTCGAGGGAGGGTCACTACCAGTTTGGCTACACTTTCAAGGCCAGGTGTAGCCTGTGCAAGGTGGAGGGCCATACCACCGGGATGTGCCCCATGGCCAACAAGGGCCCTCTCCCGCCACCTCCCCCCTCCCCTGCCAGCGGCGCCACTGCCCAAGCCTCCCTCTTTGCAATGGTATGGTTTCACAGTGGATGGTGCTGGCTTCCACTTCCTGGAAGTGGATGAGGCGGCCCTGCTCGTGGGCGTGGAGCATCAGAATCATGCTGCCTTAGTGATTGTCGCTGACAATACCCTCTCATGTGACCTGTTGACTAGGGATTTGAAGGAACTAGTTGAGGACAACTGGGATTGGCAAGTCCGCAGGCTCTTAGACACGGACTTTGTGGTGAGCTTTCCTACCAAGGCCAGCCTGACTCTCTGCAAGAACCTGTGCAAGAATGCGGGTGGAATCAAACTCCCAGTGAGTGGTGTGGCGGTCCTATTTGCGGAGGCGCGTGTGAACCCCCATGCGTGTCGATCCCTGTCTAAGGTGTGGGTCAGACTTTCAGATGTTCCATATTGTCTTAGAAATGCTGAGTTTTTGATGGAAGGTACCAAGATGATTGGAAGACCAAGGCTGGTGGATGATGAATCTCTTCTCTGCAAGGAAGGCCCCGTCCGGATGCTTTTTCACTCCCAGGATCCGGATAAGCTCCCCAAGAGGGTGGTTCTGTTTGTTAATTCCGAAGGATTTCAGATTGGGTGGAGGTCGAATTTGCCAAAGAAGCCAAGAGAAAGGTGGTCACGCCGGCGGATTCGTCTGAGAAGAGGGATGAGGAGGAGGAGGACAGAACTGAAGATCAGAGTCCTTCGGTTGACAAGCATTGGAAGAGGAGTGGTGGCTCGGGTAAGGCGAAGACCAAGGAGGGGGATGGGGTGGCTGATGTACCCAACATGCAAGGCAAAGTGGTGGGGGCGTCGCTCCCGCCCGGTGCTACCCAGCTGCCCCCTCCCTCCCCCATCCCTGCCGTGGCCTATCCCCAAGACCAAATCCTCTGTGGGCAGCTCCAACGTCCCAGTGATCTCCCTTATTGATCATTCGGCGTCAAAGCATGCCTCCGCCCCTCCTAGAGCTAACCTACAACCAGTGCCCTTCAACCAGTATGGATCCAATCTCCCTGCCTCCGATCTGTTTGATGCCAGCCATTTATCTCCTGTCACCTGCTCCCCTAAGGCTCCTCCCCCTCGGTGGTTGATGTGCCTTCTGACTCCTCTTGGGGGCTCACCCCCATTGGATCCCCTTCATCGCCAACACCCCCTAGCATCTTCAAGCGCTCCAAGCTTTCTCACGAGGATAGGGATGAGATTGGATGGGTCAGTCCAGAGGATTGGGAGTTCGATACGAAGACGCTGGCGGAGAAGATAAACAAGCTCAAGAGAAAGCAAGATGGTGAAGTGGACAATCCCCTGAATTCCTCCAAGTTGCCTGATCTTGTTGGAGATATGCCCAAGAGGCAATAATAAAGTGGTTATTATCATATCTTCACGCTTATGATAAATGTTTACATACCATGCTATAATTGTATTAACCGGAAACATTAATACTTGTGTGATTTGTAAACATAAAAGAGTCCCTAGTAAAGCCTCTTGTTAAACTAGCTTGTTGGTTAATATATGATCATGGTTTCCTGATCATGAACATAGATATGTTATTAACAACAGGGTCATATCATTAGGAGAATGATGTGATGGACATACTCCTATAGTTAAAGCGTAGCATAAGATCAAGTCATTCAAATAGTTCACTTGCTATAAGTTTTCTAATACATAGTAACCTAATTCCTTCGACCATGAGATCATGCTAATCACCATCACCGGAAGGATGCTTTGATGACATCAAACACCACACCGTAACTGGGTGGCTATAAAGGTGGCATTGAGTGTTCGGAAAGTATGTGTTGAGGCACATGGATCAAGAGTGGGATTTGTCCATCCATATGACGCATAGATATACTCTGGGCCCTCTCGGTGGAATGTCATCCAATTGGCTTGCAAGTAGGTCGGGTAAACAATCAAATACCAAGATTTGAGAGTTAAATCATTATTTGACAATAATGATCCGACTACATGCAAAGAAGCCATGATGGGCCCTGACTCCGTCAAATGGTTTGAAGCCATAAAATCCGTGATAGTTCCATATACGAGAGATCAAGCTTTGAACTTGAAAGACCCTCTGAAAAGGTGCAAGACCCTACAGTCGTATTTGGATCTATAAAGAAATAGACATGGATTTTTCACATCTATGAAATTATTGACATGTCGGGAAAGAGTTCACGAAAATATTCAAATAGTTGACTATGACAAGATCCGATCTTTCACTAAGCGATATTTAGTCTAGACGGATTAATGTAGCAACCACTACATATAATTTTGTTATGTGGTAGTTGAATAAACAAAACAAGTTCTTCTAATAGAATGGTTACCTAAGACGTGTGCATGACATGGTCCAAAGGGTTTTGTTAATTCAAAGGATGCTAAAAGCATATGCAAACTTCAATGGTTGAAGTAAGCATCGCGGAGTTGGAATCTTCACTATGATGAAACTGTTAAAAGAGTTTAATTTCATCTGAGACGATGAAGATGCTTGCATTTGCAAGAAATTAAGTGGGAGCGCTAAGACATGTTTCTAATACATTATGTGGAAGACATATTATTGATTGGAAATGATGTATCTTTTTATTAACACATGATAAGAAGTTCATCTCGATGAAAGGCTTAGGCAAAACCCGAATATTTGGCATAAATGTCTATATGGATAAATTGTGACGCCAATATGGTTGTGCCAGAAGTACACAGATGAGATATTGAATGAGTTCAATATAGAAACTACAAGAAAGGTTCTTGTTGCACAGGAAGGATTGAATAAATATTTAAGTATTTTTGATACTTGATAGATAAAATCACAAAGAGTATTTTATCAATCATGCTGTGATGTGTACAAATCCAGATATTCCTATACTCTAAATGTTATGAGCGTATACCAGAATGATTCATAAGATGATTATTGGACGATAGTAAAGATATTCTTATGATCTTTTAGAAGAACTAAGAATATATTATTTTGTAGAAGTGACAAATAGATGGTTAGTTCATTGTAAAAGTATTACATTAATACTAGTTTTGTCACAAAGTACAAATTAAATTTATCTCAATCTAAACTGAGGGTGGCACAATATGATGGAAAGTAAGTTCCATAATGGATTTGGATGAGTTCCAAAGTTAAGACATTGTGACAGATACTACAACAAAAGGCTAAGTATATGACTGCTATTATAGCAGCAAAAGAGGGCATTTGTGTCAAGTAGTTTGTTATCAAACTAGGTGTAGTTCACAAAGGGATAGTACTATTAAGATATATTGTACGACAATATTATCAACATGTTTTCACCCCAAGGAACTAAAGGTCTCACCAAAGGACCAAATTTATACAAAGCCATCTCATTAGAGAATGAGTGATGTGTAGAGACGCAAAGACATACAATTACACATGGACCTGAAAGTGTCGGATCCGGAGATCAGTTGACCACTAGCGATCGTGTAAATACAACACCGGAAAGCCATAGGTGTTGAATGCACAAAGGTTTGCCACTAGATTATTGACTCTAGTGCAAGTGGGAGACTGTTGGAGATATGCCCAAGAGGCAATAATAAAGTGGTTATTATCATATCTTCACGCTTATGATAAATGTTTACATATCATGCTATAATTGTATTAACCGGAAACATTAATACTTGTGTGATTTGTAAACATAAAAGAGTCCCTAGTAAAGCCTCTTGTTAAACTAGCTTGTTGGTTAATATATGATCATGGTTTCCTGATCATGAACATAGAGATGTTATTAACAACAGGGTCATGTCATTAGGAGAATGATGTGATGGACTACTCCTATAGTTAAAGCGTAGCATAAGATCAAGTCATTCAAATAGTTCACTTGCTATAAGCTTTCTAATACATAGTAACCTAATTCCTTCGACCATGAGATCATGCTAATCACCATCACCGGAAGGATGCTTTGATGACATCAAACACCACACCATAACTGGGTGGCTATAAAGGTGGCATTGAGTGTTCGGAAAGAATGTGTTGAGGCACATGGATCAAGAGTGGGATTTGTCCATCCATATGACGGATAGATATACTCTGGGCCCTCTCGGTGGAATGTCATCCAATTGGCTTGCAAGCATGTGACTGGCTCACAAGGTATCACATATCACGGGAACGAGAAAAGAGTACTTATCGGTAACGAGGTTGAACTAGGTATGCAGAGATACTGACAATCAAACCTCATATAAGTAAAGTATCGCGAGACAAAGTGAAATTGGTATCGTATGTAAATGGTTCATTCGATCACGAAGTAATCATAGAAATATGTGGGATCCATATGAATTTCCAGATTCCTCTATTGGTTATTGATCGGAGAAGTGTCTCGGTCATGTCCACGTAATTCACGAACCGTAGGGAGACACACTTAAGGAGTCGATGTTGTTTAGTAGATATGGAAAGTGAGTAAAGAGACCAAATGTTGTTCGGAGTCTCGGATGGGATCCCGGATATCACGAGGAGATCCAGAATGGTCCGAAGAATAAGATTCATATAAGGAAAGTCCAAATCTGGAGTTCGGGAATGGTTCCGGTGTTTTCATCGGAATGTTCTAGAAGGGTCTAGAAGGTTCACCGATCCGGAAGGAGAAAGGTACATGGATGTGTCATGACAAAGTGGAATGGCTGCATCATGTCCTAGGTCACTTGGCTGAACACTTGGAAGAGAGAAATCAAACTCTAGTTTGAAAGTAAAAGTCCAGTTTGAAAAAGTCAAACCAGGACATTAGTTTCCAAGTGGAGGAAGAGAAGGAAACCTCGGGAGAGAAGGTTTCCCTTCCCTCCTCCAAACCGCCGGCCAGCAAGGGAGTTGGGGGAGGACTCGAATAGCCCTAGCCGCACCTCCCACCTATAAAAGAAAGGGAGGGGGTGCCCCCTCTCCCTACACCTTGCCCCTTAGCTGGCGCCCCCTCTAAACCCTAGGCCAGCCGCCGCCCCCTTCTAGATGCGGCTGCCCTAGATATCCTCTAACCCGCCGTCTAGCTAAACCCTAGCCGTTGGTTACCTCTAAACCCTTCGGCCCTCTAAACCCTAGATTGCCAAGGTCCTCTCTCTACTCCACCATACTCGCTCCGGCTTAGGCGAAGCCCTACGGGATCTTCCCTCTACTTCCGACACCACGCCGCCGTGTTGCCGGAATCGCGAGGGGAGAACTACAACCTCCACTGCCTGCTAGAACAAGGGAGAGGAAGGTCTTCATCGAGTATCGTACGTGTGACCGAATGCGGGAGCGCTGCCGGAACGCGGCGCCGGAAGGATCGTCTACGCGATCTTGAGATCGGCAAGTGAACAACTACATCACCCACGAGAATCTGCTCTCGTTAACCGCTTTGGATCTTCGAGGGTTAGTACTCTATCAACTTTTTGCACTGATCTAGTAGATAGATCTTGGCTTGATCATAGATTAGATCTTGATTGTGTGTTCATGCGGTAGAATTTTTTTGTTTTTAATGCTACGAACCCCTACAGTGGTACCAGAGCCGTGTCTATATGTAGATCTGTTGCACGAGTAGAACACAATGTTCATTGTGGGCAGTGGTGTTTTTATTATCAATTGCTTCTTGTGTACTTTGCATCTTGCGGTATGGTGGGATGAAGCGGCCCGGGCTAACCTTACATGACATCGTTCATGAGACTTGCTCCACGCTCGACATGCAACTTGTATTGCATAAGTGGATTTGCGGGTGTCTGTCTCTCCCATCGTAGTAAAGATTCAATTTACAACGGGCACTTGATCGTTCAAGCATCAACGTTGTGGTTCTTGTTCGTAAGTTAGAACGACACTTATTGAAAGCCCCAAACCATGTAAAACATGCAAAGAAAATTAGAGGCGTCTAACTTTGTTTTGCAGGAGTGTGCTGTGATATGATATGGCCATGATTGTGATTATATATGATGTATGCAATGTTCCTTATTGTAAGTTGGAAACTGGCAGGATCCATATGGTTGTCTTTTAATTCCGTTAAGACCTGCGTGTCTATTATTCAAAGTAGTTGTAATAGTTGATGCTGGTGGACGACAACCATGGAACGGCGCCATTGACCTTGACGCCGCGCCGGTAATGATGGAGATCATGTTCGTGCTTGAAGATGGAGATCGGAAGCACAAGAAGAAAGGCCATATCATATCACATATTTTGAATTACATGTGATGTTAATCCTTTTATGCATCTTATATTGCTTAGTTCGCGACGGTAGCATTATAAGATGACCCCTCTCAAAAATATCAAGTTATAGAGTGTTTGTCCTTAGTAGGCACCGTTGCCAAAGCTCGTTGTTTCGAAGCACCACGTGATGATCGGGTGTGTTAGATTCTGTGAATGTATACAATGGTAGCAAGCCAGATTTGCTCATGCAGAAGCTAAGGTTTGATCTTGACGAGCCTAGCATGTACAGACATGGTCTCGGAACACGGAATACCGAAAGGTAAAGCACGAGTTATATAGATGATATGATGAACATGATGATTGTTCGCCTTTGAAACTATATCATGTCACGCGATGATCGGACTTGGTGTAGTGAATTTGGTTCGTGTGATCACTAAAACAATGTGAGGGATATTGTTTTGAGTGGGAGTTCAACGGCAATATGATTAAAAGTTGAACACTATTTATCATAAATTAAATCAAAGTGAATTTGCATAGTTGTTGTAGTCATTGGCATCCGTTTACCACCTTGCACTTAGTTATAATTGAGATAATAGAACTATAGAATTCTGGTTAGTTACTTTACGAACTGGTATCATATTGTTTTGATGTGTTAATCTAAAGTTTAAAAGTCCTATTGCAAACTTTCAGTAAGTTCCGGTTACTCCGTGAAGTTTAATAATTGGTATTAAATCAAGAGTGAAAATTCCAGTGTTAGTATATAAGTATCATGTTTGTCTCCATGATTCTTGATATTCAAAAGATTGTTTTAATATCAAGGTTATCTAGTATCTGAAAGAGTTGTTTCAGAAACCATGATGTATGGAAGATATTGCGATATCTGAAATGATGTTTTGGTTGCAACATGAGAGAGTATAATATGGTAAAGTTTATGTTCTCATATTTGATGAGAATTTGAAAAAGGTTGGAGATGCTTGTCGTCCTAATCCTCCAAAAGGTTTTGGAGAGCAACATTATACTCACGATTCACCGTTATAAAGCTAAAAGTAGCTTGATCATGAATAGTTCCATGATAAGGGTGAATACTTGATAAAATGTTTACTACACTAAAAGATTACTAAAGAATGGAATTTGAAAGAACACCAAGTATTTGATGATGGGGATCTACTTCAAAGTGCAAGTCCAAAGACATTGGTATTTAACTATACATGCTTTGGACTATGTGTCATGTGTATGGCTCCACTATTGATGTTGATAGATTCTTTCGAACAGAAAAGGAAATACTAAAAGAGAATCTCAGAAATATATGGCAGAAAAGAAAAGACTAGAATTGTTCAGCTTAGGTATATAGAGGATATATATGTTATGGCTATATTCTTTGCTTATTAAACAATGTGGTTCTTAAGTATTGGATACTGAATTTGTTGGTATGAATCGTCATACGAAACAACACAATTCATGAACTACAATGGCCTAAGTAACTAGCAAAATAATGTGTGATGATGTTCATCGAGAACAAATAAAGGGTTGTTATGTTGATCGTTAATATCAAAGCTTGCCTTCAAGATTTGTTTTATCAGGTATTATGAGAACAAAAGGGTTGTTCAAATAATTGCCGTAATCCATAAAATATGGATGATTTACAAATCTCGTTGGATAAATCACATCCATAAAATATTGCTTAAAATGTCGAAAGATAATTGATAATAAAGATCACTTAGGAAGTGACATCGCCGTTTAAATTATATTGGAAAGAAAACATGAAGAAACTCCATGTGGATGGAATTTTGGAGTCTTTTGATTTTTAATCAAATGACACTTGTGAAATTTTCCTAGAGATAATTAAAACTCCGCTAATAGGCCAAAGGGAACGGATGACTAGCTTATTGGAACTTGTACATATTGTTGTATGAAGTCCATTATGTGTAGTCAAGAGCGATATATTTCAACTTCATATGTTTTCTCCGAAAATTTGAGTGAATATATGAATATTTACTTAATAAGGATGAAGTGTGAAACATTTGAAAAGTTTAAAGACTTTCAAGATGAAGTGCAAAATCAATGTAACAAGAAAATAAAGAATTTATGATAGGATCATAAAGGACGTTATTTGAGTTATAAAGTTTAGCATAACACCTAAAGATTTGAGGAATCTTTCCATGGATTTGCATTTCCCGAAACACCATATGAGTATGGAATAATCGAGATATGCAATGAAACCTTGTTTGGCATGGTAAGATCAAACGTGTAACTGATAAAACTGCCATTATATTTTAAAGATTAAAGCATTAGAGACTACCTTTTTTCCACTAAAAAGAGCTCCATCATAATCCGTTGAAATGACACCATATAAAGTTATGGTTTGGGATAAAACCCAAGTCGTCCTTTCTTAAACATTGGTATGCTATGCATAAGAAAGATGTTTGCAACCAAAATCGGATGAACATATCTTTGTATGTTATTTTGAATAATAGTTGAGTATTCCTCCATAACACCGAAGACAAAAGTGTTTGTCGCTTAGAATGTCAAGTTTCTTTGAGAAGGAATTTTCCGTGAAAAGTTAAGTGGGAGGACAATATAAATTTGATAAGGTTAAAATAACCTTAGTTATATGTGCAAAGTTGCGTAGCACCGAAAAGTGTTCCGGAGGCAGCAACAATGCTCATGGCTCACGTGCCTCAAAGGTTGTGGTCACGGAGGTCTAAGTTCCTATTGAACCAAGTAGGTCGGGTAAACAATCAAATACCAAGATTTGAGAGTTAAATCATTATTTGACAATAATGATCTGACTACATGCAAAGAAGCGATGATGGGCCATGACTCTGTCAAATGGTTTGAAGCCATAAAATCCGTGATAGTTCCATATACGAGAGATCAAGCTTTGAACTTGAAAGACCCTCTGAAAAGGTGCAAGACCCTACAGTCGTATTTGGATCTATAAAGAAATAGACATGGATTTTTCACATCTATGAAATTATTGACATGTCGGAAAAGAGTTCACGACAATATTCAAATAGTTGACTATGAAAAGATCCGATCTTTCATTAAGCGATATTTAGTCTAGACGGATTAATGTAGCAACCACTACATATAATTTTGTTATATGGTAGTTGAATAAACAAAACAAGTTCTTCTAATATAATGGTTACCTAAGACGTGTGCATGACATGGTCCAAAGGGTTTTGTTAATTCAAAGGATGCTAAAAGCATATGCAAACTTCAATGGTTGAAGTAAGCATCGCGGAGTTGGAATCTTCACTATGATGAAACTGTTAAAAGAGTTTAATTTCATCTGAGACGATGAAGATGCTTGCATTTGCAAGAAATTAAGTGGGAGCGCTAAGACATGTTTCTAATACATTATGTGGAAGACATATTGTTGATTGGAAATGATATATCTTTTTATTAACACAGGATAAGAATTTCATCTCGATGAAAGGCTTAGGCAGAACCCGAATATTTGGCATCAATGTCTATATGGATAAATTGTGACACCAATATGGTTGTGATAGAAGTACATAGATGAGATATTGAATGAGTTTAATATAGAAACTACAAGAAAGGTTCTTGTTGCACAGGAAGGATTGAATAAAGATTTAAGTATTTTTGATACTTGATAGATAAAATCACAAAGAGTATTTTATCAATCATGTTGTGATGTGTACAAATCCAGATATTCCTATACTCTAAATGTTATGAGCGTATACCAGAATGATTCATAAGATGATTATTGGACGATAGTAAAGATATTCTTATGATATTTTAGAAGAACTAAGAATATATTATTTTGTAGAAGTGACAAATAGATGGTTAGTTCATTGTAAAAGTATTACATTAATACTAGTTTTGTCACAAAGTACAAATTAAATTTATCTAGTGCAAGTGGGAGACTGTTGGAGATATGCCCAAGAGGCAATAATAAAGTGGTTATTATCATATCTTCATGCTTATGATAAATGTTTACATACCATGCTATAATTGTATTAACCGAAAACATTAATACTTGTGTGATTTGTAAACATAAAAGAGTCCCTAGTAAAGCCTCTTGTTAAACTAGCTTGTTGGTTAATATATGATCATGGTTTCCTGATCATGAACATAGAGATGTTATTAACAACAGGGTCATATCATTAGGAGAATGATGTGATGGACATACTCCTATAGTTAAAGCGTAGCATAAGATCAAGTCATTCAAATAGTTCACTTGCTATAAGCTTTTTAATACATAGTAACCTAATTCCTTCGACCATGAGATCATGCTAATCACCATCACCAGAAGGATGCTTTCATGACATCAAACACCACACCGTAACTGGGTGGCTATAAAGGTGTCATTTAGTGTTCGGAAAGTATGTGTTGAGGCACATGGATCAAGAGTGGGATTTGTCCATCCATATGACGGATAGATATACTCTGGGCCCTCTCGGTGGAATGTCATCCAATTGGCTTGCAATCATGTGACTGGCTCACAAGGTATCACATATCACGGGAACGAGAAAAGAGTACTTATCGGTAACGAGGTTGAACTAGGTATGCAGAGATACCGACGATCAAATCTCGAATAAGTAAAGTATCGCGAGACAAAGGGAAATTGGTATCGTATGTAAATGGTTCATTCGATCACGAAGTAATCGTAGAAATATGTGGGATCCATATGAATTTCCATATCCCTCTATTGGTTATTGATCGGAGAAGTGTCTCGGTCATGTCCGCGTAATTCACGAACCATAGGGAGACACACTTAAGGATTCAATGTTGTTTAGTAGATATGGAAAGTGAGTAAAGAGACCGAATGTTGTTCGGAGTCTCGGATGGGATCCGGGATATCACTAGGAGATCCGCAATGGTCCGAAGAATAAGATTCATATAAGGAAAGTCCAAATCCGGAGTTCGGGAATGGTTCCGGTGTTTTCATCGGAATGTTCTAGAAGAGTCTAGAAGGTTCACTGATCCGGAAGGGGAAAGGTACATGGATGTGTCATGAAAAAGTGGAATGGTTGCATCATGTCCTAGGTCACTTGGCTGGACACTTGGAAGAGAGAAATCAAACTCTAGTTTGAAAGTAAAAGTCCAGTTTGAAAAAGTCAAACCGGGACATTAGTTTCCAAGTGGAGGAAGAGAAGGAAACCTGGGGAGAGAAGGTTTCCCTTCCCTCCTCCAAACCGCCGGCCGGCAAGGGAGTTGGGGGAGGACTTGGCTAGCCCTAGACTCCCCTCCCACCTATAAAAGAAAGGGAGGGGGTGCCCCCTCTCCCTACACCTTGCCCCTTAGCTAGCGCCCCCTCTAAACCCTAGGCCAGCCGCTGCCCCCTTCTAGATGCGGCTGCCCTAGATCTCCTCTAACCCGCCCTCTAGATAAACCCTAGCCGCCGGTTACCTCTAAACCCTTCGGCCCTCTAAACCCTAGATTGCCAAGGTCCTATCTTGTCAACACCCGGATTTTTCAATCCTAGATGCCTGTTATGCCATACATCGCAATCCCAGGATTACCATTTTTGCGAGACATAACAGAATTGGATACCATAGTACTTCATCCATTACAACCGATACATAAGTTCTTACACAAATAGGGATCTCATGATCCAGTTCTTAATACAACATCAGGCAGCGGAATACGTAATAATAACGGTAGCATAGGCGAAGCTCCATCTTCGGGGTCACAGGCAATGTTGACGATGGGAGATGATCCTAGTTGTCGTAACCTTCCTGGGTTCCATCTTCCAGGTACTCCTCTTCATAGTCTGGCCATGGGAATAGCCAGGGGCAAAGACATGAGTACTCTTTAAGTACTCGCAAACTAATACTAACAAGTAAAGGGGTTTTTTAGATAATAGGACACTAGGCTCTAGGGTTGTTTTGCAAAAGCCAGATTTATCTCTACTAGGTTCTGAAGCTAGTCATAATTTTATAAATCCTAAGTGGGAACTTGTATTTCAAGTCACAACTCTGTTCTGGTCAAGTCAAAGTCTCAATTCATTTCACAAGTCATTTTGAAAAGTCCGACGGGAACAAGATGGCCATCTAATCTGTCCATAATCATGACGCTGCTATTCGAATAGTTTGACACTCTGCAGAGATTGTACACTTTCACCACAACATTCGATACATCCGCTTAAACAAATCCTGAATTCACCATACTCAGTATGCGGATAATCAATCCTAACCTTTCAATTACACGCCCTAGTATAAGCACCTCTCCTGTGAGTTTGGCCTCCCAACCATGACCAACTGTCATCTTGGGTACTGCACAGGTGGACAATCTTCACAAGGTAGCCTCATCTCAGACCTTGGCCGTGAGGGAACTAATACTAAGATATATAAGTTTCCAGTCAAGCCCTACCCAATATTCGGGTATTGTGGTTGTACGCTAAAATTGGAATGGTATCGCATCTAGACAACCATCAGTTTTATAAAGGTCTAAGGCTCATGCCTCAACATTTTCATCACCAAAATCATCAAGTGTTTCGAAACACATGTCCAAAACATTTCAATAGAATGATCCATCATTCCAAGGTTTTCATAACCATTTTTCCTCCAAGTATTCCCATCTAAAAGTTGATCAAGTTTTATGCTTAGCACTAGCATCTACAGGTGGGGGTAGTACTAATGAGGGGTGGTAACTAGGGGAGTTTCACTAAATCCAACCTTATATCCTGGGCTGATATCAAGGTTTCTAGTTTAGGCCAAATTTTATGCTCGTTATGTAACCTTCAGCATCTTTCCAAAATCTACCAGTCACTTAAGTAAACTCTAAGTAAGCTTTGATAAAGAAAAAAATAAAGTGAGAAGCTTGCACATAAAACTAGGATTGGTTTATCAAATGGGTATGATCACATATGCTTAAGGCATAGTAATAAGTAGGGGTTTATTGCATCAGTAGGGTATCTTGCAAGGGTAGCTTGCATCAATGTCAATATAAGATTGCACATTCACTAGTAGTATTAGGCTTGCCTTGTGTAGAGCAGTGGTTGAAGTTCTCCTCGGCTTCTTCTTCGTAGTATCCTCCTTCCTCCTCGTATCCTTGGTCGGTACTAGCGTCTATGAATAAATACGAGGTACACAATCACCAAACAATACTTAACTACTTGCAATCATCACACACAAGGGTCTTATAGATGATCTAACATCATCTCTAACATTACAAGGTTAAGGCTTGATTTGATTTTTTTATTTTTAGAAAAGTAATTTCTACTCATCGGAAAACTACTTAAGATTTAATATTCTCCAAACCAAATATGGGATCATGTTGACACATGTCATCACCACATATTGTAGTTCATGGGAATGTGATTTAAAGTGGTGTCACAATTTAATAAGGTTTTACCCTTTTATTTTAATTAATTAAAGTGGCTAGAAATGCTTATGTAGCATTCTTTTATTACTTGAACATTATTTCTGCAAGTAAACCTATATATTTTTATATATTCTGAAAGGTATGGTTAAATGTGATTTTTGAGAGTTGGAATCAACTCAAAAGCTTTTATGGTTTAAATTTGTAAAATGTTTGAATGCAGAAAAGCTTCTGCCTTGTTATTTTTACTATGGGTGATCTACAGATCCAAATGACTCGAATCCAACGGGCTTGGATTCAGCATTCACAGAACTTTCAAACAAAATTGGTTTCATCCAATTTGATGCACTGAATCGACCTGGATTGATTTTTGAAGTTGGGTACATAAGTGTGTTTGAATTGAAAAAGAAAAAGGTTTAATTTGAATCGCTGGGCTGCGCGAGAAAAGTTACTGGACTGGCCTGCTAAGAGCAGTGCTCCCGCGGGCTGCTTAAGTGGGTGTCCCCACTCGTCAGTGACACGGGGCTGGGCGAAGTGGTATGGGGCAATGTGGATCGTTCGATCTAGTTCTAATCTAACGGCTGAGGGTCATCGTCGAGACAACTCCGCGAAGCGAAACCTAAGCGCCAGGTGAGGGTCTTTGGGGCTCACCGGAGTGCAGCGGTCGGCGAGGCGAGCAGCGAAGTCGACGACGGCGAACCTCCTGGTACGGTGGATTCTCCTCGGCGCTCAATCACCGGCTCCCTTCTTCTCCGTGTGGCGAGCTCAGTGAAATTCCGGCGAGGTGGTGCTCGCCTTGCTCTGAGAACGGTGCGGCACGATCAGTGAGTAGAGGGGAGTGAGATGGTGTGAAGAAATCGTGCGGGGGTGGCCTCTATTTATAGTCGAGCGAGGGGACCGTCGGGGCGCACGGTGAGCTCGTCGGGGGCGAGGTTACAGGCGGCTAAAGGCATGGGCAAGGGTAGGGGACGGTGCTGTGTCTCCTGGCGATGCTCAACGATATGGTCGCAAGGCATGGGGCGGTGTGGTTTGGTCTGGAACGGGCGGTGCTCTCCACGTCATAGGAGGCGTCTTCGACGACGGGCGGTGGCTGTATGGCACGAGGCGGCAAACGGGGATGTCTGGCGGTCTCCTGGGTCGGTGGTGGTCGTGTGTGCACGCGGTGAGGGCGGAGCGCGGTCTGTGGACGCTGGTCGAGGGTGGCGCTCTGGCGCATGCTCGGCATGGTCTAGGCGCGGCTTGTGCGCGTGGTCCAGGGCTTGGCAACGCTCGAGGCTGGGACAGGGAGTGGCGGTGGACGGTGGGCTGCCTCCCAGACAAGGTTGACACGGCTAGTTCTTCCTCTAGCCTGCTGTCCACAATGGGGTGACATGGGGGTGCTCGGCTGTTCACCATTGATGACAATGGCAAGCTCACAGTGGTGCTAGTGCCTGGCTAATCTTCCTAGATGATCTACTGAGTTGTGTGTGAGCTAAATGGGGAACCAGTTAGGCAAGAATCACTGCTCACAATAGTGTTTGATGTTTTGTTTGATTTGTGTCTGCAACCTGTTTGATGAAATGGCCGCATGAAATCAAGTTTTGAATTTTGAAATGATTTTTGGTGGGTTTGCTAGATTGGTTCTGGTGAGTCTGCAGATGCTTGGGTTTTGAAATTTGAGCTTGTTTGAGTGGGTTTTGGAAAAGTGGGATCTTCCCATATGATAAAGATTCAATTTTGAATTGTCATTTATACTATGCATTTGAAAGTTTCTGGATGATGACAAAGTGGGCCTTGATACCTTGTTATGAGTACATTCAAGGGGTGCAAAGATCCAGAAAAGTTTCTGTTAGGTTTTGAAAGTTTGAGACGGCCAAAGTAGGCATGGGAGTTAAATTGGTCAAAATGACCATTCACTTAATATATTTGTTTTGATTTACTTGTCTTTAGGAAAAGTGTGGAAAATGTTTTAGATGATGTTTATTTCACCTAAGAAACATTTTACAAGCAATGGATCACACAAACAAGGTGGTTTTTAAAGAAATTCAAAGTCCATGCATACACATATACATGCATTCATGATTTCATTTAGAAAAGTTTTTGTTAACCCTAATCGTGATGATTAGTGTTTGATGATCTAAGTTTGGTATTTTTGGGATGTTACATCTCTCTACTCCACCATACTCGCTCCGGCTTAGGCGAAGCCCTACGGGATCTTCCCTCTACTTCCGACACCACGCCGTCGTGCTGCCGGAATCGCGAGGGGAGAACTACAACCTCCGCTGCCTGCTAGAACAAGGGATAGGAAGGTCTTCATCAAGTACCGTACGTGTGACCGACTGCGGGAGCATTGCCGGAACGCGGCGCCGGAAGGATCGTCTACGCGATCTTGAGATCGGCAAGTGAACGACTACATCACCCACGAGAATCTGCTCTCGTTAACCACTTTGGATCTTCGAGGGTTAGTACTCTATCAAATTGTTGCACTAATCTAGTAGATAGATCTTGGCTTGATCATAGATTAGATCTTGATTGTGTGTTCATGCGGTAGAATTTTTTTGTTTTCCATGCTACGAACCCCTACAGATCTGGCCAAGGAGGTCGTGCGAGGGTGGCTAAGGCGAAGCGCTCAGTGCCAATTATCTCTCCGGTTGCAAGCACAAGGCGGAGCGATCGATTCGTGGGCTAGGATGCGGAGAAGGTGGCCTCCAAAGCCGAGCGCAGGGCTGCTTCGCTAGGACCAGATGCACCCCCACCGTCCTCTCCCTCGCCCTCTCCGTTTTTGGCCTTCCCTTCTTTTTATGATGATCATTTTTTGGGCATTGTTTGGGATTGTGGTTTGGTGGTCGATTCTCTGGTTTCTTCCCCTTCCTCCCTTATTTACTTGTCCGTGCTAAAGAAGAGGCTCAGGCCGCTATTTCAAAGGTGGCGTTCGCAGCTAAGGATAGGTTGGAAGCGGCTTCCCAGCAGGCTCAGGGTGAGCAGCAAGGCGCATCTCTGGCCTTGGGCAGTGGTGTTGATCCCCAAGTTGGCGGGGAATCTCCCCATCAGATTTCCATGGAGGAGGATCCAGAGCGGATCCTCATCATGGACTTGCAGAAAAAAGGCAAGAAGAGACTGAAGCGGTTCCAAAATCAGCGCCCTAGAGAGAACTTGCGCTGCACCCCTGCTCGCCAAGCACGAGCTTCCGAGTCTGCCCAGTGTTGACGACATTTGGCTGGAACCTGCGGGGTTTTGGGGGCAGAGACAGGGGACCCTAGATCCAGGATTTTGGCAAGAAAGTGAAGCTGGATATCATATTTCTCCAGGAGACCATGCAGCAGGACTTTACTGATCGCGAGCTGAGAAATTTGGTTAGCGGGGATGTCTTCCACTGGCACTAGCGTCCCGCTAACGGACACTCTGGGGGATGGTCCTGGGTTGCAGGGACGACATCTTCGAGGTGGGTGGAATTGATCAGGGAGATCATTTTCTGAGCGCCCTCCTTCTCCATAGGGAATCCAAGTTCAAGTTTGAATTCATTGGCGTGTATGGGTCGGCTGACCATGCGAGGTCCGCTGCATTTCTTGGGGAGCTTGAGTCCAAAATTGGTAGGTGCAACTATCCGGTGGTGGTGATGGGGGACTTCAACCTGCTTCGGGGAACCCGGGACAAGAGCAATAACAACATCAACTGGCCTTTGGTTAATATGTTCAACGATTCCATCGCTAGGGCTCGCCCTTCGGGAACTTGCTAGATCGGGGGCAGCGTTTACTTGGTCCAATAAGCAAAGGAATCACGTGCGGTGTGTTTTGGATCGGGTCCTTGTGTCCCCAGAGTGGGAGGCACAGTTCCCCTTGGCCGCTCTCAGAGCTGAGACCAGCATTGGGTCTGATCATGCTCCGTTGCTGCTGTCCACATGGGAGGTTGTCAAGAATAAATGCCTAAGTTTCTTCTTCGAAACCAGTTGGTTCGAGATAGAAAGCTTCCTGCCCACGATGGTGTCGTGGTGGGAGCAGCTGGCTGGGGGTCTGGTCCGCAGTCGTGGCCCGATTGACAAATGGCAGGGGCTCGAATCTGGCCTTAGACAGCGTCTTTGTGGCTGGAGTGCCAACATCGGTAGACCGGGTCGGATGCATAAGGCTACCTTGCTCCGCCAGATCCAGGAGTTGGATGCTAGAGCTGATGATGCTGGTTTTGAGGAGGATGCCTGGGCCCTCCACTATTTCTTGGAAGACCAACTGATCCAGGCCCTCAGGGCGGAGGAAGAATACTGGCGTCAAAGTGGGCGGCAGAACTGGATCCTTAAAGGCGATGCCAATACTAAGTACTTTCACGCCATTGCTAATGGCCGTCATAGGAAATGTGTGATTTCTAGCCTATCGTCCGAGAATGGGATCATCTCTGATAGTTTGGGCATCCAGCAGCACATATATGAGTTCTATATGGCGCTGATGGGATCGGAAGATCCCAAGACCCTAAAGCTAGGGTTGGCTGCGTGGTCCCCTGAGTTCATGCTATCGCCCCAGGAGAATGCCAGCATGATGCAAACTTTCGTAATGGAAGAGTTGGAAGAGGTGCTCAAGGACACTAAGACTGATACGGCCCCAGGCCCGGACGGCTTTCCGGTGGCGTTCTTCAAAAGGTTCTGGCCCCAAGTGGGCACCCTGGTGCTTCAGATCCTCAACGGATTTATTCTGGGCACGGTGGATGTGGCCAGACTCAACTTTGGGATTCTCTCGCTGCTTCCCAAAGTGCCAGGGGCAGACAACATCAAGCAGTTTAGGCCCATAGCTCTGATCAACGTCATCTTCAAGCTGATAGCCAAGGCGTTTGCTACCAGACTTTCCCTATTGCCCATAGAATTATTGCGCCCTCGCAGACGGCTTTCATTTAGGGCTGATTCTTCCTGGATGGTGCTTTAGCCTTGCATGAGATTGTTCACGAGCTAAAGTCTAAGAATCTGCCTGCAGTCCTCCTCAAGCTTGACTTCGAGAAAGCCTATGACAGAGTCAGCTGGAAGTTCCTGTGTGAGGTCCTTCTTCGCAAGGTTTGCGAGGGAGGTTTGGTCCACTGTGTCATGTAATTGGTGAGTGGGGGTCAAACAACTATCTGTATTAATGGGGAGGTTGGCCCCTTTTTCCGCAATAGGAGGGGGGTGAGGCAGGGAGATCCATTCTCCCCCTCATGTTTGATCTTATGGCTGATGCCATGGACCTGATCCTTGGCAAGGCGAAAGGCGCGGGACATATCAGAGGGGTATTCCCTCACCTAATCCCAGGAGGGGTCACACACCTGCAGTATGCCGACGACACGATGATCATGATTCAAAATTCTGCCGCGGAGATCGCCAACCTCAAGTTTATCCTTGTGTTTTTTGAACTCCTCTCCGGAATGAAGATCAACTACCACAAGAGTGAGGTTATTGTGATGGGGGGAGAGCAGGGTGACCAAGCCAGGGTGGCCAACCTCCTTAATTGTCAACAAGGCAAGTTCCCGTTCACATATTTGGGCTTCTCCATTGCTGACCGCAAGCTTACCATCAACGACCTCCAGCCATTGGTTACTTCTGTGGGCAGGAGGGTGGAGCCCTGGCAGGGTAGATTCATGTCCTCGTCCGCTAGGCTCACCCTTATCAACGCGTGCCTCTCTAGCCTCCCTATGTATGTGATGGGCCTGTTCCTTCTTGCGGACGGCACCCACGCAGGGTTTGATTCTCACAGAGGAAGGTTCTTCTGGTTAGGGCAAGGCAACAAAAGGAAGTACCACATGGTTAGCTGGAAGGATATTTGCACCCCTAAGTCCCAGGGTGGCCTTGGGGTCACAAATATGAAGCGCATGAACATCTCTCTGATGCTGAAGTGGATGTGTTGTTTGCTCACCGAAGACGATGAGAAGCTCCTCTGGCTCCAATTGTTGAAAGCTAAGTATAAGGTGGTGGAGCTCTTCGATTCTACGATCGCATGGGGTTCACAGTTCTGGCACAACATCCACAAAATCAAGCACCTCTTCAAGCTGGGAGCCAGATTCTGCCCTGGAAGGGACTCCAACGTGCGGTTCTGGAACGATTTGTGGATCGGTCCTACCCCCCTTTGCGTTCGCTTCCCGCGGCTGTTTCCCATCTCCGCGGACCCAGCGCTCTCTGTCGGTAAGGCCATGGTCAGGGGAGCATGGCAACCTCAATTTAGGAGATCTTTTGGGCTATAGGAACTGGCCCAATGGCATGCCATGTTGGAGGAACTGGGGCCAGTGGAGCTGCTGGGGGAGCGCGACCACGTCTCCTGGGAGCTGGAGCATTCTGGCAGTTTCTCAACCAGTTCAATGTATCAGGAGCTTTTCAAAGGGCCTCAGTATCAAGTTTTGGACCACATCTGGAATCTGCATGTGCCCCTGAAATTCAAGATCTTCCTCTGGCAACTCTTGTGCGGCAGACTCCCATCCAACGATCAAATCTTGAAGAGGCAAGGTCCGTCCCTTGGCCTCTGCGCTCTATGGCCAACCAGAGGATGTGGACCACATCTTCTTTCGTTGTAGCCTGGCCAAATTCGCTTGGACCGGGGCTCGCTCGATGTTTGGGACGACCTGGAATCCTTCATCCAGGGCCCAGTGGTGCGAGGTGGTGGAAGGGTTCCATGGCAATGTTCGGCATGCCCTGTGGCTGTTCTTCACAGCTCAGTGCTGGGCCATCTGGACCACCCATAACAAATTCACGATTGAATCGAAATTTTCGCGTCAACCTGCTGACATTATTTTTAAATCCATTCTCATTATGCAGCAATGGAGGCTCCTGCAGAAGTCCAAGGCGCTGCTCTTCCTGGAGGAGATGCTCACCCTGATGCGCAGGCTGTTCGCTGAAACGCACTCCCCCGTCGCCACCATCTCCGGCTCCTAAGCTGACCCTGCTAGCTTCGTCTTTATTTTTTCTGTGGTTGGACTTCTGTGGCTCTGGCCTGCTAGTGTAGGGGTCATAAACTTGTTCTGTGTTTGTGTTGCCGCCTGCGGGCGTGGTCTGTAAACTGTGTTCACAGCTATAACTTCTCGTCTTTGTTGGGGCTTTATTAATTTAAAGCCGGGCACGTGATGCCTTTAGTCTAAAAAAAACTTTGTTGTCCATTCCACTCTCACCACTCCTCTGTAAGATCTTCTTTATAAGATATTGATGAGTGAATCTGCATCTCTAATTTCATGGTAAATTTAAGATATGAGACGATGATCCAAAAGTTGGCCACGCTCGTTCTCTGTAGTAATGATGTGCAAGGTCACACAAGCCGTCATGATCCCTAAAGCGTTTTCTGATCACAAAATTGTGCCAATGTACAAATACTAGCAAATTGTGTATGGAAAATCCTAAATGCTTTCTCCACATCCTTCCTAGTAGCTTCTTGGACACTATTTTTTTGTTTGGAAAAGAGCATATATTAATATCATAACATATCAATTACACCCAACCTCTTCAACAACGCATGCCCTAACAGTATAGGGATGCACGCGACCTAGAAAAAAATTACAAAAAGGAATAAGTCCCTCTATAGTGAAACTATTTCTTGCAGCAACGACATTAACACTACCAGAATAACACCAAAAGTCCAACCACTCCAGTAGTGACGCCTTCAAAAATGAAACAGTGTGTACGCGCCGTTGTCACCCGATCAAAGACATAGATTTTCACCTTGGAGAAAGTCCTCGCTCACAAGACAATGCTTTCAACAATTCCATTGCCAGACACAACCAATTAAGGTCGTCAGACCTCAGATCTTCACCCTGTGTTTTCACCCGATCAAATATTATAGGTTTTCACCTTGGAGAAAATCCTCGCTCATAAGACAATGCTTTCAACAAGTCCATTGCCCGACACAACCAATTAAGGTCAGATCTCGGATCTTCATCCTGCAAGGTAGGACTATGAAATCCTACTGTGTTGTCGCCCCCACAAATAGTCGCTGCCGCGAGTCACATATCACTCGACCAGTTTCCATCGCCACAAAGACTCTAATCACCATCACTAGTCCTCATGTTTCTGATTTCATGACATTCTCCGCATCTAACTTCACCATGGATTGTCGAAGACATGACACATGCTGGTGGCAGATAGCAGAGCTTCACATCGCTCCTTCTAAAACCAAACTGCCAGAAAAACATGGGTATGTATAACCGAATACCTTCCGATCCAGCAATCTCCAGGCATGATACACCCATGGGAGTTTGCCAACAGAGCATTCTGAAACTCGCCTCTCTAGTCCAGATCAACAAGGGCAGACATAAAAAATATCTTCGTCTTCGTGCGGAAGAAATCCTAGGACCACCTTCTTTATTGATACGGACACAACGGTCCCCACACCACCGGCCGGCTCTCGGACCTCCGACGCCGACAAGCACGTAGGTTTAGCGCCACCGCCGCCAGCCTGCAGCACCGCTTCCGCCGCTTCCTCCACAACACCTCATAGCCGCGCATAAGTGAGCACCATGCGTAGTAGGTATCGCCGCTCTGTCGCCTTGTCCACCACCTGCGAAGCCTAGGACTCGACCCTCGCACGAGAGGATCAGACGGGGCCCGCCCATCCCGCCCACCACTTTCAGCGGCCAGGCATGGCCGCCACCGCCGGGGGTCGGCGACATTGGCCGATGGAGCACTATGAAAACATGATTCTTTGTTACTTTTGGGGTGATGAACTCGAGGCGCCAGAGCCAACGCCACACACGACGACACATGATCATAGACAAAAACAGTTGATAGCCCAATCAAATATAGACATGAGAGAAAAATATTAAATTAAGATACAACCTCTAATATTGACGATATTATATCTTAGATATTGTATCTATGTAAGGGTGGTCACGGTGGTAGTATCATGTCTGCCAAGTTGATAAAACACTGATATGACATAACAATTAATAAAAAAGTAATTCTATTATAACTGGATTATTTAATTATAAATAGATCTCATACACCAATTTATATTAAGATTTTAAAACTAATTAAATAGAAGACAACTAGTATGATACCATCATATGCATGATATTGGGTACTTATATGATATTACCCGACCAACATAATTCTGTAAGATAGCTTCGAATGAAAATATCATACTACTCCCTCCGGTCCAGTTTAGTAGCCACAAACGCAGTTTAAAATTAATTTTGACCAATAATTTTGGTCAACAAATTTTACATACTTCCTTCGGTCCAGTTTATTAGACACGTATATAGTTTAAGAAAATGTTTGACTATCAATTTTGACCAATACAATATGCAATATGTGTCTCAATAAATATACCATTAGAAACTTCATTTCAAAATGAATCCAATGGTATATTTTTTGTGATATATTATACAAAATTTATTAGCTAAAACTAATGGTCAAAGTTGTTTTTAAAATGCGTGCGTGCCTAATAAACTGGACCAGAGGGAATAACATGTCATAAAAATTATACTACTACCTCCGTTTCAGCAAGGCGCACACTCTTTTCAAAGCAAAGTTTGACCAAAAGAATTTAGCAACAAAATCTTGATTATATTGTACATAATTAGTACCGTTGAATTCGTATTAAAAAATACTTTTCAGTAATACTAGTTTTATACCAAAACTCTTTACGTATTTAGAGTAATTCTTGGTAAAAGAAAAAACACGCAAACGAGGACGTCTTAAGGCCTGAAAAGGAGGACGCCTTAAGCCCTGAAAACGAGTATTGGTTTCATCTTCAAAAATAGTTTAAAATGATTTTCTGAAACATGTATTACTCCCTCTGACCCATATTAATTGACTTGTATTTATTAAAATTATATGAATCTAGACACTATTTAGTATATAAGTTCATCCATAATTTGACAAATCTAAGTCAATTAATATGAGCGTAATGGAGTATATATTTTATTAATCGAAATTGATAATCAAAGATTTTTTTAAACATATTTGATAAAATGGACCGGAGGGAGTATAATTTTTTGGGAGCTCCCGACGAGTCCCCGTATTATTATCTCAGTCCCTTATTCATGTGCGCAGAGAATGAGGAAAACTCTCTGACCAAAGTTTTGAAGAGAGAACGGAAAAGAGCGCTTCAACCGATGAGTCAGGGAGAGAGAGAGAGAGAGAGAGGAGAGGCGTTGTCACTCACGCGTGCTGTCACTCAGCTGCACTTGTCAGCCTGCATGCGGCGTGCTGCCTCAAAGGGAGTACTAGGGTGTTCACTCTTCCCGGGCAAGCTAGATCAGCTCGGCCGGCTACAGATACGGGGAGCGCCGCGTGACTAGCATCGGCAGCACTACTCGCGCAACAGCTCCACACCACGCTCCGGCGAACACAGCAGCCACTCCACTCAGGATGTGGATCTCCAAGAACACCGAAGAGGAAGACGCCGACTCGTGCCTCTACCCATCCGACCTCGAGGCGCCCCCCCTCGCCTCCGCCGGCTCCTACCAGCCCGCGGTGGCCCTCGCGGCCGCGCGCGCGCTCCGCTTCGTCCCGTACGACGCGGCGGTGTCCACCGTCCGGGCGCTCCTGGGCGCGTCGCACGAGGACCTCAAGCTCCGCGTCCACGACCTCTCGCGCTCCCTCAGCGGCGTGTTCCTCGACGGCGGCCTGGAGCCGGAGAAGGCGCCGCCCTTCGCCGCCGGCGCCCGGTTCCCCGAGGCCGCCCTGTTCGTCTGCGCCGACCGCGCGCCGCTGGCGCCGGCGCTGCGGGAGGCGGCCCGGGCCATGGTGCAGGTCGCGGTGAAGGACGCCAGCCACGGGCCGTGCGACTACTACTTCGACGCCCTGGGCGCGCTCATGCTGCTGCTCGTGGGCGACGCGGGGCGCCCAGCTCCCGAGGTGGCGTTCAGCCGGGAGACGTTCGAGTCGGCGTTCGCGCTCCAGTGGGTAGTGCCCGCTCCTGATGATGAAGTGGTCGACGATGCTGCTCCGTGAGTCGTATCTCGTGTGATCTGCTTACCAGTCGGTCGTAGTGCGAAAGCTCCTTCTCAATGTTTTTCTCTTTTGGGTACCAATGTGGTAATGGCCATGCCTCCAAGTGCTCTTGCGTTCCGTATGGTTTTAAGCAGCTACTACTACTGCTCTCTCGGTCTCGGTTTATAAGACTTACACGTATTTCTAGATTAACAAATTAACCAACTTATCATAGGTACATAAGATAAAAACTACTACCTCCGTTTGGGATTATAAGTCCCGCACGGATAACTAGGTTACCAATTTAAACAACAAAATATACATATTATAGTATAAAAATTATACCATTAGATACCTTAGAGATTATATTTTCTAATGATATAATTTTTTTAATATATAAGTTATATTTTCTTGGTCAAATTAACAACCTAGGTATGCGCGTAGGACCTATAATCCCGAACAGAGGGAGTATATTATTAGAAACTTCAAATATTATATTTTCTAATTATATAATTTTTATATTAGATAATTCATATTATATAGCTTATGCGGACGATTTAGATATACGCGTAAGTCTTATAAACTGGGATAGAAAGTACCCTATGATCGTAGTGAATGGTTGGCAACAAAGTGGGCTGTTCTTCGAGTGATGTAACTGATGAAGCAAGAAGCTTCTGAAATTAGCATTTTTGCCGGTTTTGTGTATGCAAATGAAACAACCATTAATCCAAATATATGAGAGAATGGCTATCTAAACTTATAAACATACTAGACCATTATGGCGCGCGTTGCCACACCTGTCCATTTTTTTATAAAATGGTAAGATTTAAAAAAATAGAGGTACAAAATAGGTGTTCAAATTTTCCAAGCAGTACATAACTTTTCTTTTTGTGAATTCAAAGCTTTATTGATTTGAGATAGGATTACAGTCACTCCTAAGAGTATTGGCAAGGAAACCTGGGATATAGCTTACACCTCCTCCTATCTATGCTAGCTTGTTTAGCACATAAATGAGCCGTCTGGTTGGCGTCACGCCCAACATAATTCATGCTAAAGCTAGTAAAAGCTCTGCTCAACTCCCTAATTTCCTGGCAAATTGGTGTCTGATCTGTTGTTTTTCTCATCGTTGCATAGGTCAATTGCGACCTTGGAATCACTCTCCAAAATAACGGCTTCAAAGCCTCTTTTCGTAGCAAGTCTAATCCCATCGCGAAGTGCTAGGGCTTCCATCATCAAGGAATTTGCTGCATTATCGTACCATTTAGCTTGTGCCCTTAGGAGTGCCTCATTATGATCTCGTACGACCATGCCAGTGCTTCCTGACATTGTCTCGTCCAGGAATCATGCATCAGTGTTTATTTTTAGGACACCATCAGGGGGTGGTCTCCAACGCACCTTGGCCCGGGGAGTTTTCTTCCTTTTCTCTTTGCCAGAATTTGCCAGGTCGATTGATGTCTGAAGAGCCGATGTCTGAAGAGCCCACCGAGCTGATTCTGACACATAACGACCACCTTCTCCATGTCTTCTGGCATTACGCTCATTCCATATCGCCCAACAGCTGCATAAGATGATCGCAGCTTCCTCTTCCTTCAAGGCAGAGTTGTCAACCATGTCCATTGCCCAAGACTCTGGATGGAACGTTGGCAGTTTCAGGTTAGCTGCACCACGCAGTTCCTTCCAGACCAATTTCGCCCATGTACACTCAAAGAGGGTATGATAAATTGTCTCCTTTTCTGCTTCACATCTTTCCATCTTCTCCATATACCTCTGTTTCAGAATCGTTTGCGACGGAATGAACTTTTTGATCACCCTCCACCAAAAAGAGCGAACCTTGGGGGGCACTGGCATGTTCCAGAGCTTCTTCCAGCATGAGTTTATTGATAAGTTAGAACTAGAAACTCGTTCAACCCTCTGTAATGCCGCAGACAGTCGATAAGCCGATCTAACAGTGAAGCACCCATTTTTTTTCCTGAGACCACGCCCAGTCATCCTCTGTAAATCTGCCTAGAGGAATTCGACGGATAGCTTGTCTGTCTGTATCAATGAAGTTTGCCGCAAGCTTCTCCTCATACCAGGTCATCAGGTCCTTATTAATAAGTTCCTCAACCATTGTTATTTTGGCCTCGGGGCGTTTAAACAATGGCCTTCCATTCATATTATCTGGGATCCATGGGTCGTCAAAGGCACGAATAGATGACCCATCTCCAACACGTTTTATTAAGCCCTTCTTCAAAATCTCTCTCCCATGAAGGATAGCTCTCCAAGTATGCGAAGAGTTCCTTTTCCTTGTAGCACAAAGAAATTCAGAGTTATGGTAATATTTACCTTTTAGGACTTTGGCACATAGGGAATCCGGCTTCGTCATCAAACGCCAACCCTTCTTTGCAAGCATGGCCTGGTTAAAAAGTTCGAAGTCCCGGAATCCCATCCCTCCCATTGCCTTCGGAATAGCAATATCACACCATCTTTTCCAATGAATTTTCCTCTTTAGCTCATCTCCTCCCCACCAGAACCGAGAGACTACATTAGTAATCCTTTTGCACATTTTTTTTCGAGAGCCTAAAGCAGCTCATTGAGTATGTCGGGATCGCTTTTACCAAGACTTCTCTTGCAGCACTACTCATCTTCCTCATAGTGTATCCATTAACAAGTTTCTTAATACGAGCAACAATGTGCTCAAATTGGTCATCTGTGGATCTCCCTAGGGCAGTGGGCAGCCCTAGATATTTCTCTACCAAAGCTTCAACCGAAATTTCTGAAGTTATATGAACCTCCTGTTTCATCCCATCCGTATAGTTAGAGCTGAAAAAGATAGCGGATTTGGAGCGATTCACTAGCTGTCCCGAACCAACTCTGTAAGTTTCCAGGATATTCTGAAGTCTAGCTACACCTTGTACCGATGCCTGAGCAAAGACTAGACAGTCGTATGCAAACAATAGGTGAGAAATCCAAGGCGCGTGGATTCCCACCCTAATTCCCTTCGATAGGTATTGAGGACCAGTATATTTGAGCATGCAGCTGAACCCTTCGGCACAAAGAAGAAATAAATAGGGAGATATGGGGTCCCCCTGTCGAATTCCTCTTGTCGGTTTGAAGTATTCTGAATAACTACCATTGACTCTCACTGAAAAGGACACTGTTTGGACACACTTCATAACGAGATTGATCCATCCCTCCGCAAAGCCCAACTTCTCCATCATGACTCGAAGATAAATCCACTCTACCCGATCATATGCTTTAGCCATATCCAGTTTGATAGCACATGCACCATTATTTCCCTTCTTCCTTTTCAGATAGTGTATACATTCATACGCGGTCAGCACATTATCCGTGATTAAGCGTCCCGGTACAAAGGCACTTTGTTCTTCTGAGATTATCTCCTCCAACACCGGCCTCAAACTCAACGACAAGACCTTCGAGGCAATCTTGTACTACCTCCGTTTCAAGGAATAAGACGTCATCGTTTTGCGTGTTTTTTCTTTGACCAAAATTTACTCTAAATATGTAAAGAATATTGATATAAAATTAACATCACGGGAAAGTGCATTTCAATACGAATCCAACAATACTAATTTTACACAATATAATCAAACTTTAGTTGCTCTATTTATTCGGTCAAACTTTTCTTTAAAATGCGCGTGCCGTCTTATTTCTTGAAACGGAGGTAGTACAAGACACTGCATAAAGCAATTGGTCTAAACTGAGTCATATCTTGAGGTTGTTTTACTTTCAGGATCAGTACCAAGACAATACGGTTTACCACATCTGGCATCTCTCCCCCTTCCAAGAATCTCCTTATAGCCGCACACACATCAGCTTTTAATAAATCCCAATGCTTAATATAAAAACCAGCCGTGAATCCATCGGGACCAGGTGTCTTGCTGGGATGCATCATGAACAAAGCATTTTCTATCTCTGTATCCGTGAAGGTTGCGCAAAGTTGATCATTCATTTCTTGGGTAACCTTCCGAGGAACACACCTAGTAACCATTGAAGGATCAGTGTTGTCTTGGGCAGTAAACAGATTGTATAGAAGCTAGTAGCCAATGATTCAAGTTCGCCTTGCGATGATGCAAACGTGCCATCCTCCTTGCGCAAGGAAACGATCTTGTTAGTTCTAGCTCTCTTCTTGGCCTTCGCATAAAAAAATGATGTATTACGATCTCCTTCAGCCAACCAAAGGACACGTGATCTTTGTTTTGCCATAGTTTCCTCTCTAGCTAGAATTTCTGATAATTTGTGCATCAATCTCCTCTCTTCTTGAGATGGGCCTGAGAAAAGAGAATTCCTGGGCACATCTTATAGCTTTGCTCTTAAAGACCGAAGCTGCTTCTGTACTGATCCAAATTCCTCACTGCTCCATTGAACCAATTCTGATCGGAGCTTTCCCAAAGCCCCATGGACCTCCTCTAGATTTCTCTGCCCTGTTTTCCATCCGGTCTGAATAATTTCCGAGTACCTTTCATGTCTCATCCACATATTCTCGAACCTGAAGGGCCGACCTGACGGGCCTCCTCCCAGCCAGTCCGAGCGCCCCAAGGTAATTAAGAGCGCACGGTGATCAGACTCCGTCGTCTGTACATGATTGACTTTCGTATTATCAAAAAGGTCTAGGAACTTCTCATCACCAAGTACCCTATCAAGTCTGACCTTAATATTATTATGTCCTTGTTGTTTGTTATCCCACATGTATGGAAGTCCAGAATAACCAAGATCAGTCATCCGGCAATAATCAACAGCACTCCTAAAACCTTCCATCATCCATTCCTCCCTGCTATTACCTCCAAATTGTTCCGCAGCTGATAATACTTCGTTGAAATCTCCAGCACATAGCCAGGGAGTATCAAATTCCTTCCTCATGTATCTCAGCAGATCCCAGCACCTTTTCCTCGCTGCACGAATGGGGCTTACATAAAACCCCGTAAACCTCCACTCCACCTGTCCCGAACTTTGGTTTTTCACCATCACATCGATATGTGAGCGACTGAAAGATTTCAGTGTCACATCTGAATCATTATTCCAATACAGCGCCAGACCCCCGCTAGCTCCAGCATATTTCACTCCAAATGCTCTATCGAACCCCAATCTCCACCTCAGATCTTGTGCTTTGATGTCAGACATCTTGGTCTCCCAAAGAAAGACCATAGATGGGCGATGCAGCGCCACTAGGCTGCATATTTATTGAACTGTCTCGGACCGCCCGCAGCCCCGATAGTTCAAACTCATGAGATTCATTGTTGGCGGCGGTCATCCTCAAGGGATGCCGCCGATCCTGAAAAATCTGAACCACTCAAAGAACCATCTTTCTTCGATTTTTTGAACACATACATTCTCCTTTGGTAGATCACCATTATCCTTTGGTAGATCAACATTCATCGCCACACCATCCTTGATTGCAAGGGTGTTGTTATGTTTATCACCATCCATTGCTTCCCCATTAAAATCAATCCTCCTCTTTGGATTCTGTTGGATAGATCTCAACGTGATCGGCCAACGCCAGGCACGCCTAATCGCGCTTCTGATCGGGCGCCCATCCTTATCTAGGACGGTGGGCCTGTCCATGGCCGCTATATAAAGTGGTGGGGAGCCGGCAGCACGACTGACGAGGTTAGCCGTGCCCTAGCCGCCCCACCTACAAGCCAATCCGATCTAGGCTAGCGCTGTGCCGACGGGAAGCTCCACCGCCGTCGCCCTAGCCGCACACTCACCACTCTCACCCCGTTTCCACCCATGGCCAATGACGGAGGTTCCAGCTCCGGCACCAGTTCGGGCATTCCCTTTGGCTCATGTTTGTCGAGCCAGGGAGCAGGTAGAGCTCGTCTCTCTCTCTCTCTCTCTCTCTCTCTCTCTCTCTCTCCATTGTCGAACTACAAAGGTAATGTTCCATGCTACTGTTAGATCTAGACTAGATCCGTGGTAAAGTAATATTAACATTGGTATCAGAGCCATGCTTTAGTTGCTAGATTTTACAGTGTTTTTTGGTAGAAAGTAAAAAGTTCAAAAGGAAAGATTTAGATCCAAAGTGCGCCTGCCCTATGGCCGCGCCGTTCCTCTCGATCTAGATGGGCATCCATTGTGGAGACATCTAGAAGAAGAACACACCCTTCGGGGCAAAGCAAAACCCTAGATCTAAGGCCCCAAAAGATCCCGAATGCAAGTCCTAACCCCATAGATCCCCAAAGAAAAGGCAATCAATAAAAAAAAAGGGGGGTCCACTCCGTCCATCACCGGAAAGTCTCCGCCCCACACCTCGGCCACTTGACGATGGTGCACCCACCCTCGGGTGGATGCACACATCGGCAAGGAGAAAGGTGGGGGGCGCCGCCGCAGTTTTCACCATGGACCAAACAAAAAAAAGGGGAGGAGCAAAAGGCTCCACCGCCGCCCCTCTTGACGGTGGTGCGCCCACCCTCAGGTGGACGCACCGCCGGCAAGGAGGGCGGGGTGGGGCATAGCTCACAGAGAAGAGGAAGAGGGAGGGGCGCGCGGAAACGCGGCCTCCTCGCCTCGGACCTCCTCGCCGGAGAAGAGGAAGAGGGAGGGGCGCGCGGAAACGCGACCTCCTCGCCTCGGTCCTTCTCGCCGGAGTCGCCTCGGTCCTTCTCGCCTCGATCCGGCCCGCCAGCGCTGCTGGCAACAACGCGTGCACAGGTGACGCGGCGCCATGGACGGGCGCGCCACGGACGCGAGAAGGAGCCGGTGACCACGAGGGGGCAGCCGACGAGGCGCCGCCGCGCGGTACCTGTGAGGAAGGCGGCGACCACGCGCGGCAGCCGCAGCTGGCAGCCAGTGAGCCAGGCGGCAGCGTGGCGCGACCACGCGGGGGCGGCCGGGCGCCGCCATGTGGCCACGCTGTGAGGTGTGTGTGTGTGTGGGGGGTTGTGTCCTAGGGTTTGAAGGGGCCGGCCGAGTTTTATACCCCGCAGCGCCCAACCGTTAGATCTAGGTCTGGCGAGTGGACGCGGCAGATCGCCAGCTGGCCGGGCTGGCGGCGCCAGGCTGCGTTGGGCGATGGGCGGCGAGCCGTCGTGAAGCTGGCGGCGACGCTGCGGGCGGAGCCGCAGCCAAGCGGGCCGCTGCTGCTGGCTGCTTAGGCGCGACGGCAGCGAATATAGCCGCATGCGATATAGGCCCAATAGGGCGTGTTTGACAGTTTTTTCTGTTTTTCAGTCTTTTCTTTTTACAGAAACCCTTTTGATGTTTTTTCATCAAGTTTTGGACAGATTTTTTGCATAGTTTTCTCTAGTCTTTTTACTTTTAAGTATATTGTAACTAGAGAACATTACAAAGGCAGAATTTTTCCTGCAAAGTATGAGTTTTTTTATGAAAGTCATTAATGAAAGTTTCCGCTGCAAATAGTTATTTTAAATTGCAAATATATGGTTTAAATTGCGACAATGCAATAAAAGTTGATTAAATCTTGACATAAAGATGTGATTAAAGTGATAATGCCTCATGCTATTAATTGACCAACGTTATTAATAATCATGACCATAATCTTCTCCCATTAGGTATTAAAGGTGCATTTAAATTTATTTCTGCCCAACGGTGATGTAATTTTAAATAGCACGAAATGATTGCATGCTTAATTTATACCAACGTTGAATTTACGCATACAGTTGTTTTACTTGGTGATCTCACATCTTTTGTGATTTTCAGGAGGTCTCAACCTCATGGCATGTTTGAAGGACATCCCGCTCCTAAGGGGGGACAACTACTCCGAATGGAGGAAGAAAGTTGACTTGGCGTTCGTATGTGCCGAAGTGGATTGGGTGGTTGACACCAAGCAACCAGTCAAGCCCGCTAACCCGGTCAGGGGGGCTGCTGAGGAAAGTGCTGACTTTGAGAAAAGGAAGAGGGACCATGCTCCACTGGAGCTGGCCTACTCTATCGATAACCAGAAATGGGTGAACGCCAACAAGAAGCGTCTGGCTTTCGTAAAGAACACAATTGAGAACGCAATAGTGGGCTCAATTGGAGAGTGTGCTACCGTGGGCATGTATCTCGCCAAGATAAAGAGCCAGTTTACTGGCTCTTTAAAGATGTATGTGTAACTACCTCGGTGAATTACGCTCCTAGATACAAGCCTGGATGAGCGGTAGTGGTTGAAATAGTACGGTGGGGCCCCAAAAGCCACTCACTGGTAGTCCTTTCGGACGTCCCAACCACTACCCTCTCAACGGGACTGTCACGGCGTGTCGGCGGCGAAGGGATCAACTACATACACAAGTGGGTATGTATGCAAGCCACCATACAAGAGTACATCGAGCCATACCATCTAGAAAGAAAGAAAATATATAGCATACATCGGCAAGATTCAAATGACCTAGATAGATCTATATTTTAGGATACTCATACAACACACATCGAGTATCATGCGGCGGCAAACAAGTCCGAGTACGGATAAGAAGCAAATCGGCATAAGATGCCATAGAAATAAGCACATCCCAACCACAGATCTCACGGATCCCGTTCCGGAATCTCTACACCAAAGCGATCGTTGCCCACATCATCGGCTTCTTCCACCAAAGATCCGTCTGTGAGGGTACCTGTTCATCTGAACCAATAATTTATCGTGTGAGACCCTAAGGGTACTCAGCAAGTCTTAATGCCTCTAAAGGGGACACAACCTGGGGTGACGCAATTGCAGCGAAAGATAAACCCTAGCAGTTCTACAGATAAACGCCAACCATCCGTCTAACCAATGATAGACGGATGTCCGTGAATTAAGGACAACAGTTATAATAGTAATTTCATCAGATCCATCCTCCTCCTCGCTTACCAACAAGGAAGCGGACGAACAACCCCCCATCCGTTGGCAATTTTATTAACCATTCCATGAGTGTTGCACTATTTACTAGTCAAATTACTTAGTCAGATTAAAGCGGTACTTTAGTTATGCTTGTCTATGATCGAGAAACTGTGCTCCAAGTCGTCCATAACCGCGGACACGGCTTTCAGAAAGTTTTGACCCGGCCGGGGTGCACCAATAGCAACACACGCTCGATCAACCTCGGAAAAACCAAATCAAAACCCAACGAGGCTTTCACGACTGAACAATCACAGGATTCAGAAATATTTCAGGGGGCCACCCCATTGAGTAGACCAAGCGAAGATAGTGACTTGAGACGGACTCAAGGTTTGCGACAATGGTCATGTGCGGGAACCCGAAAGTGTGGCTGGGCTTGTCGATACCGCGTAATCACTCCGCTTACCTAAACAGTACAGTGTGCTCCTCGCACAATTTAAATACAGAAAGTAACATGGCATAAGTACAGGATAGTAAATAAAACCTCAAACTAGTTTGTGGCCCCAAGAAATAAGACGAAATCAAGCTGTGGCTCAGGGGGGTCCCATATACCTCCCAGATGTGGATAGCGCGATAAATCAAGGAATAGGAATCAAGTACTCGGGGTCTTACGGGACACAAGTGAGCAGGAAAAACCAAATAACAGATGTTGCTCACCGATGCCACTTTCATTAGTTATCCCATTACTACTCAGGTTAAGTTGTTTAGGTATCTCGTTATCCAACAGACTCTCACATACTCTACACATGCTGTTCTACGACTCGCATGGCTCAAACAACTCCTGTAGTAATGGCTCATGGGGTGGAGGAACAAGCTTGGTGGGGTTTAAAAGTAAAGGCTATGCATACTTGGGATTCAATTTAATGCAATCGCGACTCAATGATGCAGGAATAAGATAGAGGCAATAGGTACTGTATGTATGCAAGCATGTGGAAGTGCTTGCTGATAACTCGATTGAAGCGAGGACGGATCTGGGTAGTGCTCTGGTTCTCTTGATATAACCCTTTCGATGTCTATCCGAGAAAAACCAAACAAACAAGGCCAACATGAATATAGAGCACAAGCATATGAATAAGATGCGTCAAGCAAACGATCATGCCATGATGAATGATGCACAATTTACATGGCAATAAGGTAGCATGGCATGGTGAGGTGTGGAAGACAAGTAATGACATTTTAATGGGGTTTTGGATCACATTTTGTTGTCATAACAATTGCTGTACCCTATATTTTTATATGATGCATGCTGCAATTGAAGTCATGGATAGCACAAACAGAAAGGTCTCGTCGAGCTGATCATTTTAGACATATCATTTGCTTAATTTGGAATTATAAATCAAAAGTTATTAATTATTTAAGTTCTAGTGGCATTTGTTGTAATTTGAATAAACTTGGAATTTTAATTGTGCAAAAGACAAATTGAATGGGATATTTGAAATCCTCTCATTTTTCTGAAGTCAAAACATATATCATTTGTATTGTTTGGATTAATATTGGAAAAGTTATTTATGACTAAAATATATTGGGATTTGAAAAAAATTTAAACAAGATTTGAATTTTAAATCAGACTCTGGAAGCTTTTTATACCCAGCCTATTCTAGCCCTGGTCACAGACATGTGGGGCCAGGCTTCTTGACCACGCTTGAGTCGAGAGAGGAAGGACCATGGGTTGGTTTGTGAGGCGGGAGCCTTTTCATAAAACAACCACGCTGACAGGGGACCGAGGGACGGGTTAAGCAAAAGGTTTTGGGGGGTTGTGCAAAGTGCTCGTGACCCTTGTTTTCTTCTCTCTGAATGGCCGAGCAGCCTTGGCGCGTGGCGGTGAGCCTCGAACCCGCGACCTAGCGGGCGAGCGGCTGCGGCTGCGGCTTGGCAAGCGTTCTTGGGAGGTTCTGGGACACGGCTAGGCATAGTCTCCACGGCGCGCAGCGAGCAGACTAACACGCACGCCGTCGCTCAAAGAGTGCTCGAAGAAACGATCAGCGGTCCTAGACGGCGACAGCGTGGCGGAACATGTCCAGGAGGGCGGAGAGCTCACCGCGAGGGCGTCGGGGAAGATGGTTCGGCCTGGGAAGCAGACGATCGCCGACGCTCACTCAGACGGGCGCTAGGGTTTCAGCGGCGTCGGCCGACGCGAGGTCGGCTGGGGGCTTCTCCTCCTTGCCTGGAGTGCAGGCGTGAGAGGTCCTCCGCAACCTCTCGACACGATCTCCGCTGCGCCTCCTGGAGCTCCGGGGACGGTGGAGACCGACGGTGGAGGTCGGCTAAGGTGGTGAAGCGAGAGAGAGGGAAGCGAGGCGGGCCTGGGATGGGATCTGGGAAGGCTAGAGGGGTGAGGAAAGTAGATGGGGAGGCGGCGTGGCTTGCGTGGGGAGGGGAAGGTTGGCTCGGCCACCTTTTCTTCTCCTTCACGTGTTCAACCAGGCAGGCACATGGGGATCGCGGCAGGCTGGTTGAGCTAGGGAGGGGAGGCTGGCAGGTGGACCTGGGGAAGCCCTAGGGCAGGGAGAGAAAGAGGGGGGAAAGGTGAGAGGGGGAGTGGCCGGCTCGGGCTAGGGTTTGTGGTGGACGGTAGCTAGGTGGGGTAGGGCGGCCAGGTGGGTCCAGCAGGTAGAGAGAGGGGGTGGAGAGCTAGGGGCATGGTATTCATTTGACCATGCTAGGTAGCTAGAGAGAAGAGAAGATAGAACAAACTTAGGGTTTGGTTTGAAATAGGTGGGTTTAGGTGTAGGTTAGAGGGGAATGGGGTGGCTTAGGGTTTAGGTTTAAGAGAGGGGTAGGATAGAGGGAGTGGTCCTTTACTTGATCATGCATGCTTAGACAAGATCACACAAGATCAAGACAAGGAAAAAGAGAGAGAGAGAGATGAGGTGCTAGGTTTTAAGCAGGATCAACATGGCCAAAACCAAAAGAAGAGATAGGGCTAGAGATGATCCATCCCAAAACCAAATAAAACCAAAGACAAGCACAAGATGATACTTGCATGGCCCATGAGAATATTTAATGCCCTCACGCTTGTGAAGACAATGTCATTTCATGGCAATATTATTTTGCATCTCAAAATTGGAATAAGGCCAAGCAAAAGATTATGGTGGAACAACCAACCAACATGAGCTAGAGGTAAACTCAATAAAATGCTAAGCTCATATTAATTGGATGGTGGAATTAAAAGGTGGTGAAAGAAAGGTGGTGGAGTTTAAAAGAGATATGCCCAACTCAACTTGGGCATTTAACAACATATCAAGAGCCAAATACAATATCAAGAGGCAAATACAATTAATAGTGCACATGAGATAAGAACCAAACAAGAATAGGTTTTATATGATGCTCAAATGCAAGGGGATATGATGCCATGAGCATAATATGATGATGATGCAACAATTATATGTTGGAAGTGGCCCTTTTTATTACTATAGCAAGTAGCATTACAGGTGTTGAACAATGGGATGCTACAACTCTCCACTAAACAGGAATCTCACCGAGATTCTAGGAAGAAGAAGACACAAAGAGAGAAGGATGGTTGTACGGAGTTCATCTTCACGTTCCCAAGTTGCTTCATCAATGAATGGTGTGACCACGCACCTTGCGTAACTTGATGGACTTGTTGCGAGTCCTTCTTTCTGGTCTCAAGGATTTTGGTGGGGTGTTCTTGATAAGACAGTCTTCTTGGAGATCGATTAGCTCATGATCCACGGTCTGCCGGATCTTTGAAGCACTTCTTGAGCTGAGAGATGTGGAAAACATCATGGACTTTGAGTTTTCCGGTAGCTCGGGGCATAAGCAACTTCTCCTCTTCTACCACGAATCTTGAAAGGACCGATGTATCTAGGAGCCAATTTTCCTTTGATCTGAAGCGGTGTGTTCCTCTCATGGGAGTGACACGAAGGTAGACGAGATCACCGGGGCATACACCATATCGTGTGCTTCTGTCATAGTTGCTCTTCCGACGACTTTGAGCAATCTTGAGTTCTCGAATGATATGCACCTTCTCCTCTGCACGAGTTACAATGTCGGGGCCAAACCAGTTCTTTCTCCACACTTGACCAACCAATCGGAGTTCTGCACTTGCGGCCATAGAGAGCCTCGAATGGTGCCATCTTAAGACTCTTCTGGAAGCTGTTGTTGTAGGAGAATTCAGCATATGGAAGGCATTCCTCCCACTTCATGCCAAAAGAGATGACGCAAGCCCGAAGCATATCCTCCAGAATCTGATTGATCCTCTCCACTTGTCCTTGCGGTGAGGGTGGTAGCGATCTTTGAAGTTCAACTTTGTTCCCAAAGCTTTTGGAAACTCTCCCGAACTTTGAGGTGAAGATGCTCCACGGTCGAACTGATTTCAAGTGGAACCCCATACAGAGACAATTACATTGATATAGAGCTCAGCCAATGAATTCGAAATTGTTTCTTTGATGGGAAGAAATGAGCCACTTTAGAAAGCTGTCGATGACAACAAAGATTGCATTGTTGCCCTTCGCGACCTTGGAAAACCAGTGATGAAGTCCATCTCTACTTTCTCCCATTTCCATTCGGAGGTTTCAACGCTGTAGAAGACCAAATGGTTTCATGGGATGACCTTCACTCTGCAGCGAACATCACATTCGAGACATACTTGGCACAATACCGTTTCAACCCAGGCCACCAGTATTGTGTTTTCAAGTCCATGTACATCTTTGTGCTGCCAGGATGGATAGAAAGAACCGAATCATGCGCCTCCTTGAGAACTTGGTCTCTCAGACCCGGGTAGTTTGGAACAAACATCCGATGTTCAAAGAAGAGCGTGCCTTGATCATCAACGTGGAAGGACTCATACTTCGGAAGGTCAAGCTTAGAGATGAGCTTTTTGGTGTGCGGATCACCAAGCTGACGAGATCGAATCTTTTCTTCCAAGAGAGGAGTAGCCAGAAGGTTCAGGAGATGCCCTTGTTCCACAATTTCGAGTTGAGTGGCGGAATTCCTCGCACAAGAGAGGCTTGCTCTTCCACCATGAGGTTGTTGACATAAGCTTCTGACTAAGCGCATCGCCATGACATTTGCTTTGCCCGGGGTGTAGTTGATGGTCACATCGAAGTCATTGATTGCTTCAATCCATCTCCTCTGCCGAAGGTTGAGATCAGGCTGTGTGAAGATATACTTAAAACTCTTGTGGTCGAGAAGATCTCTAGCGGTTACCAAGCAAGTAGTGCCTCCATAGCTTCAAAGCGAGACAAGCTGCTAGCTCGAGGTCATGTGTGGGATAGTTGATCTCATGCGTCTTCAATCGACGAGAGGCATAAGCAACCACCTGTCTCTCTTGCATAAGGACCGCACCCAATCCTTGCAAAGAGGCGTCCAGAATATCTGGAAAGGCTTAGATGTATCCGGAGGAACCAAGGCTGGGTGGAAGTGAGCTTCTCTTTGAGTGTCTCAAAACTTTCTTGACATGCAGGAGTCCACAGTACTTCTTGCCTTTCTTGAGGAGATCGGTGAAGGCTTCGCTATCTTCGGAAGTTACGAACAAAGCGACGGCAATAGCTAGCCAAACCAAGAAAACTCCGCACTTCCTTGACATTAGCGGGAGGAAGCCATTCAAGTATTGTCTTCACGGTTTCGGGTTGATCGCAATGCCCTTGGCGGAGATAACATGACCCGGTATGTTACTTGATGACCAAAACTCACACTTTGAGAACTTTGCATACAAGCGGTTCTCACGAAGCTTGTTTAAGACACACCGCAGGTGTTCTTCATGCTCTTCCTTGGACTTAGAATAGACCAGAATGTCATCCAGATAGACCACGGCGAACTTATCAAGGTATTCCATGAAAACGGAGTTCATCAGCCTCGAGAAGGTAGCAGGTGCGTTGGTGAGACCGAAAGACATGACCGTGTACTCATACAGGCCATAGCGGGTGGTGAAAGCTGTTTTGGGCACATCTTCTTTGCGAATCTTGATTTGGTGATAACCACTTCTCAAGTCCAACTTAGAGAACACCACAGATCCTGCTAGCTGATCAAAAAGATCATTTATCCGTGGGAGGATATTTGTTCTTGATGGTTTTAGCATTGAGCCGTAATCAACACATAGCCTATCGGTTCATCACGCTTCTTCACAAAGATTGTTGGGCTACCCCAAGAAGAAGTGTTGTGTTGAATGAAACCCAACTTCTCTTGTTCATCAAGTTGTCGTTTGAGTTCAGCCAACTCAGAAGGACCCATTTTATATGGCCGCTTGGAGATAGGAGCCGTTCCAGGTTCAAGCTCAATCACGAATTCAACCTCGCGATCCGGAGGCATACCTGGCAACTCTTCAGGAAAAACATCTGGGAACTCACAGACCACCGGTACACTCTGAATAGCTTGCATAACATCATCATTCAGAGCCGCCAAGGAAAAGAGCTGGACAGCAGGAGTCAGACTTGGAGAAAAGACTATATGGCCTTCAGGAATCTTCAGAGAAACTGAGCGTTCAGCACAATCAATCACAGCTGCATTTGCCGTCAACCAATCCATGCCCAAGATGACATCAATGTCAGAGTTGCCCAGAACAATCAAAGAAGCCAAGAATGAAGAACCACCAATCTCAACTTGATTGCCATGACTGATTTTAGAAGCTGCCATTGTTGCTCCAGGAGAAAGAACCATTAACCGCTTGGGAAGAGGATCTGACGCTAACCCATTCTCACTTGCAAACTTTATAGAAACAAAAGAATGCGATGCACCAAAATCGAACAAAACTCGTGCAGGGACTGAGTTAACGGAAAGCATACCCATCACAACTCCAGGTGCGAGCTCAGCTTGAGAGGCGTTGACGCAGTTGGCACGAACAACCGCAGACCCGGGCTTGGTGTTGATGTTGAGAGCCCGAGGCGGTGGTGCACGAACCGAAGGAGAGCTTGTTGCAGATCTTGGCGGGGTGGAGGAGAGCTTTGTTCTTCATCGGACAGTTCAGTTGGGATGTCCATGATCTCCACATGTGAAACAAGCACCATGTGGGCGTGGAGCGAGTAGCCGAGGACTCCGAGCTCTCGAGGTAGTGGTTGTTGTAGCCCACAGGAGCCGCATGGTGAAGTTTGGTGGCCTTGGCGCGAAACTTGCGGTCTTGGTGGAGCCGGGAGGCGGCGGTGGGGTGTTAGGAACCCGGACGCCCGCTTAGAAGGAGCTGCCATAAGCTGCGAGCTTGATGCATCCCTGTTGTGTTTCTTGGACTCCTCAAACATTTGCCTGCTTGCCTCCTCTTGCAGTGCTGTGTGTTGGAGTTCCAGGAAAGTTGCCGGTCTTGCATGCGTGATTGCATACTTGATCGACGCATTGAGCCCTTGCCTGAACCTTTTCTGCTTCTTCTTGTCATCAGATACCTCATCACCACCATAACGAGAGAGATTCATGAAGTTCCTGATGTAGGTGTTGACGTTATCATTTCCTGCTTGAGTTGAGGAAAGCCTCCTTCATCCTTTCCATTACAATCTCGAGAGAAAGCGCTCTTTGAAGCGCTCGTGAACCTCTCCCAAGTTGGCTGGAACCCGGCAGCTTGCCTTCAAGTAGTTCTCCCACCAAAGAGCTGCATCTCCCTTGAGAAGGTGAGTAGCACACTTGACCCACTCTGCTGGAACATCGCCAGTCTCGAGCAACCTTGAGATCTCACGCAGCCAATCATCCGCGTCCAGAGGTCGGTCAGAAACATCAAACTGACGAGGGTTGAATTTGAGGAAGCTCTTGATGTCTCCACGCTTGGGAGGTGGAGGAAGTGGAGCAAACTCGTTTCTCCTGACGCTCTCCTCAAAGCGCTACTGGTTCTCTTGCATTGCTGCCAAAGCATTAGCTATGTTTGACAGTGTGAGCCGATTCGAGGTATGTCCTCTTGATCCCGTGGAGGAGCCATCCTGTCATTGATATAAAACTCAAGTCGATACTATAATGGAGAATGATAATAATCCAAAATAGTACCAAGATGGAATTAACCAAGATTAAAGGATACAATTCTTGAGATGATATTAAAATATCAACAAAGTTCATAGCACCTAAAAGATATTAAGCATATCGCACATGGTGAAAAGGAGTGTGGTACACAAATATATCAAAGAAAATTTTTCCACAAATTTCGCATTAGAATACCAATATATGCATAAAATTACTTATGAATCAAGATTAGTGACTCTCTACCGATTCAATATACAAAAGCGAATGATATGAGTAGTGGTATGGTCGCGACTCCATCCGCACTCAAATCATTACTCCGCACATGAACAAGTGGAACACATATCCCCCTTCTTCTCACGGCGAAACCTAAAGATTGGTAACTACGAGCGAACACCCCAAACAAGATAGCGTCGGATACAAAGAGGAAGTTAGATTGCGTCGGTTTGCATAAGCATCGGTATGGAATGTACCAGCAGTTGATAACCAAAGGCGATAAGATAACAACTTGGATGCAACAGATAGACAAGGGATTACACACACACACAAACCTATGGTACTACGGAAACCCGAACACGTGAATCCTAGTTCGAACTTTGAGAAGAGGATTGAAAGCGTTGCACTTCCTTACCGAGAAAAGGGTGGGTGGGAGGTAAGAAGAAAAGTGGAAGCAGTCCTACTCTCGCGTTTTGTTTTCCCTAATATACATAACTACCAAAATATTTGCTAGATCGACAACGACCGTTTGGCTGAAACCACGAAGGTCGGGATGGATCGATACCAATTGTAACTACCTCGGTGAATTACGCTCCTAGATACAAGCCTGGATGAGCGGTAGTGGTTGAAATAATGCGGTGGGGCCCCAAAGCCACTCACGGTAGTCCTTTGGACGTCCCAACCACTACCCTCTCAACGGGACTGTCAGGCGGCGTGTCCCGGCGAAGGGATCAACTACATACACAAGTGGGTATGTATGCAAGCCACCATACAAGAGTACATCAGAGCCATACCATCTAGAAAGAAAGGAAATATAGCAACGCCATACGACAAGATTCAAATGACCTAGATAGATCTATATTTTAGGATACTTCCTCATACAACACACATCAGAGTATCATGCGGAAGCGGCAAACAAGTCCGAGTACGGATAAGAAGCAAATCGGCATAAGATGCCATAGAAATAAGCACATCCCAACCACAGATCTCACGGATCCCCGTTCCCGGAATCTCTACACCAAACGATCGTTGCCCACATCATCGGCTTCTTCCACCCAGTATCCATCCTGTGAGGGTACCTGTTCATCTGAACCAATAATTTATCGTGTGAGACCCTAAGGGTACTCAGCAAGTCTTAATGCCTCTAAAGGGGACACAACACAGGGTGACGCAATTGCGCGAAAGATAAACCCTAGCAGTTCTCTGGATACGCCAACCATCCGTCTAACCAATGATAGACGGATGTCCGTGAATTAAGGACAACAGTTATAATAGTAATTTCATCAGATCCATCCTCCTCCTCGCTTACCAACAAGGAAGCAGACGAACAACCCCCCATCCGTTGGCAATTTTATTAACCATTCCATGAGTGTTGCACTATTTACTAGTCAAATTACTTAGTCGATTAAGCGGTACTTTAGTTATGCTTGTCTATGATCGGAACTGTGCTCCAAGTCGTCCATAACGCGGACACGGCTTTGAGAAAGTTTTGACCCGGCGGGTGCACCAATAGCAACACACGCTCGATCAACCTCGGAAAAACCAAATCAAAACCCAACGAGGCTTTCATTGAACAATCACAGGATTCAGAAATATTTGAGGCCACCCATTGAGTAGACCATAGCGAAGATAGCTGACTTGAGACGGACTCAAGGTTTGCGACAATGGTACATGGCGGGAACCGAAAGTGTGGCTGGGCTTGTCGATACCCGTAATCACTCCGCTTACCTAAAGCGATGCAGTGCTCCTCGCACAATTTAAATCTGAAAGTAACATGGCATAAGTACAGGATAGTAAATAAAACCTCAAACTAGTTTGTGGCCCCAAGAAATAAGAGAATCAAGCTCGGCTCGGGGGTCCCATATACCTCCCGGATGTGGATAGCGCGATAAATCAAGGAACAGGAATCAAGTACTCGGGGTCTTACGGGACACAAGTGAGCAGGAAAAACCAAATAGCAGATGTTGCTCACCGATGCCACTTTCATTAGTTATCCCATTACTACTCAGGTTAAGTTGTTTAGGTACCTCGTTATCCAACAGACTCTCACATACTCTACACATGCTGTTCTACGACTCGCATGGCTCAAACAACTCCTGTAGTAATGGCTCATGGGGTGGAGGAACAAGCTTGGTGGGGTTTAAAAGTAAAGGCTATGCATACTTGGGATTCAATTTAATGCAATCGCGACTCAATGATGCAGGAATAAGATAGAGGCAATAGGTACTGTATGTATGCAAGCATGTGGAAGTGCTTTCCTGATAACTCAGTTGAAGCGAGGGACGGATCTGGGTAGTGCTCCTGGTTCTCTTGATATAACCCCTGCTCAGTGTCTATCCGAGAAAAACCAAACAAACAAGGCCAATATGAATATAGAGCACAAGCATATAAATAAGATGCGTCAAGCAAACGATCATGCCATGATGAATGATGCACAATTTACATGGCAATAAGGTAGCATGGCATGGTGAGGTGTGGAAGACAAGTAATGACATTTTAATGGGGTTTTGGATCACATTTTGTTGTCATAACAATTGCTGTACCCTATATTTTTATATGATGCATGCTGCAATTGAAGTCATGGATAGCACAAACAGAAAGGTCTCGTCGAGCTGATCATTTTAGACATATCATTTGCTTAATTTGGAATTATAAATCAAAAGTTATTAATTATTTAAGTTCTAGTGGCATTTGTTGTAATTTGAATAAACTTGGAATTTTAATTGTGCAAAAGACAAATTGAATGGGATATTTGAAATCCTCTCATTTTTCTGAAGTCAAAACATATATCATTTGTATTGTTTGGATTAATATTGGAAAAGTTATTTATGACTAAAATATATTGGGATTTGAAAAAAATTTAAACAAGATTTGAATTTTAAATCAGACTCTGGAAGCTTTTTATACCCAGCCTATTCTAGCCCTGGTCACAGACATGTGGGGCCAGGGGCTTACTGACCCACACGCCAGAGTCTGAGAGAGGGAAGGACCGCGGGTTGGTTTGTGAGGAACTGGGGAGCCTTTTCATAAATACGACAGACGACAGGGGACAGGGACGGGTTAAGCAAAAAGGTTTGGGGGGTTGTGCAAAGTGCTCAATGCCACTGTTTTCTTCTCTCCGATGGCCCAGAACGGCAATGGCCTTGTGGCGTGGCAGTGAGCCTCGAACCCGCGACCTAGCGGGCGCGAGCGGGGGCGGCTGCCGCTGCGGTGGCTTGGCGTTGCTGGGAGGGTTCTGGGACACGGCTAGGCATAGTCTCCACGGCGCGCAGCGAGCAGACTAACACGCACGCCGTCGCTCAAAGAGTGCTCGAAGAAACGATCAGCGGTCCTAGACGGCGACAGCGTGGCGGAACATGTCCAGGAGGGCGGAGAGCTCACCGCGAGGGCGTCGGGGAAGATGGTTCGGCCTGGGAAGCAGACGATCGCCGGCGCGGCTGGACGGCGCTAGGGTTTCAGGCGTCGTCGTAGCCAGGTCGCTGGGGGCCTCCTCCTTGCTGGTGCAGGCGACCAGAGGTCCTCCGCAACCTCTCCGACACGATCTCCTGCGCCTCCTGGAGCTCGGGGGCCGGTGGAGGCAAGCGGTGGTCGGCTAAGGTGGTGAAGCAGAGAGGCGAGGAGAAAGAGGGGGCCTGCAGGATGGGATCAGGGAAGGCTAGAGGGGTGAGGAAAGTAGATGGACGGGGCAGCGTGGCTTGCGTGGGGGAGGGGAAGGTTGGCTCGGCCACCTTTTCTTCTCCTTCACGTGTTCAACCAGGCAGGCACATGGGGTAGCGCGGCAGGCTGGTTGAGCTAGGGAGGGGAGGCTGGCAGGTGGACCTGGGGAAGCCCTAGGGCAGGGAGAGAAAGAGGGGGGGAAAGGTGAGAGGGGGAGTGGCCGGCTCGGGCTAGGGTTTGTGGTGGACGGTAGCTAGGTGGGGTAGGGCGGCCAGGTGGGTCCAGCAGGTAGAGAGAGGGGGTGGAGAGCTAGGGGCATGGTATTCATGTGACCATGCTAGGTAGCTAGAGAGAAGAGAAGATAGAACAAACTTAGGGTTTGGTTTGAAATAGGTGGGTTTAGGTGTAGGTTAGAGGGGAAATGGGGTGGCTTAGGGTTTAGGTTTAAGAGAGGGGTAGGATAGAGGGAGTGGTCCTTTACTTGATCATGCATGCTTAGACAAGATCACACAAGATCAAGACAAGGAAAAAGAGAGAGAGAGGGAGAGATGAGGTGCTAGGTTTTAAGCAGGATCAACATGGCCAAAACCAAAAGAAGAGATAGGGCTAGAGATGATCCATCCCAAAACCAAATAAAACCAAAGACAAGCACAAGATGATACTTGCATGGCCCATGCAGAATATTTAATGCCCTGCTGACGCTTGTGAAGACAATGTCATTTCATGGCAATATTATTTTGCATCTCCAAAATTGGAATAAGGCCAAGCAAAAGATTATGGTGGAACCCAACCAACCAACATGAGCTAGAGGTAAACTCAATAAAATGCTAAGCTCATATTAATTGGATGGTGGAATTAAAAAGGTGGTGAAAGAAAGGTGGTGGAGTTTAAAAGAGATATGCCCCCAACTCAACTTGGGCATTTAACAACATATCAAGAGCCAAATACAATATCAAGAGGCAAATACAATTAATAGTGCACATGAGATAAGAACCAAACAAGAATAGGTTTTATATGATGCTCAAATGCAAGGGGATATGATGACATGAGCATAATATGATGATGATGCAACAATTATATGTTGGAAGTGGCCCTTTTTATTACTATAGCAAGTAGCATTACAGGTGTTAGACAACTGGGATGCTACAAGATCTTGACAAGTTAAAGCAATGTTCTTTGAAAAGTATACGGGAGGACCCCACGGAATAAGAGAGCACATCTTGAGGATGTCAAACATGGCAGCGAAGCTCAAGCCCATGGATGAGGACCTCGAGCTAAAGCCAGCACTCTTGGTGCACCTTGTGATGGCCTCAATTTCACAGCCTTTTGAAAACTTTGTGATAAACTATAATATGTCCCCTGAAAAGTGGGACATAGAAAAGACCATTGGGATGTGCTCCCAAGAAGAGGAAAGGCTGAAAGCCCTTCACGGTTCTCGAACTTCGTGAAGGACAACAGAAGAGAGGCTTCACAAGTGCAACCATGGTGGCTCACCCTCCAAGCCCCATGGCAAGGGTCCAATGCAGCACCAAGATCACCAGTCCACCCACAGGGAGAAGGATCAGTGCCATCCTTTGTAAAAAGCGGCCACTACAAGAAAGACCGCCGATTTGGCTAAAGTACATCATGGCCATGGTAAAGATATTGTTTCTTTTGTTAATGAATCTTTGTATGAAAAGTTTACTAGATCCACTTGGTGGATTGATTCTGGAGCAACTGTTCATGTTGCCAACTCTTTACAGGGGTTCCATTCGACAAGGACCACGCCAAGAAGAGAAAGACACATTGAAGTGGCGAATGGAATAGAAGCAGAAGTGGAGGCCATTGGTGACGTCCCTCTGGAGCTGGCTGATGGCTCTTTGCTTTTGCTCAAAGATGTGCTTTTCGTTCCTTCATTACATAGGAATTTAATAAGTGTTTCCTGTTTGGACAAAGATTCTTACGAATGTTATTTTGGAAATGGCAAGTGTGCCATTTGGTTGAAAGACAAATGTGTGGGTGTTGCTACATTATTTGATAAGTTATATTTGTTATCCCTGCATGAGAAAGTTCTTTCTGTGTGTGATGTGAATGAAAAAGTTTCCTTGTCGAACAAAGAACAAAAGAAAAGAAAGCGAACTCTTGACTCATCGAAACTATGGCACTGTAGACTAGGCCATATTTCGAGGGGAAGAATAGAAAACCTCGTTAAAAATGACATTCTTCCTCCGTTAGAGTTCTCCGACATAGAACAATGCATATATTGCATTAAAGGAAAGTATGTCAAACAAATTAAAAAGGGTGCAAACCGAAGCATAGCTACACTAGAAATAATCCACACGGATATTTGTGGACTGTTTCCGGTGAAAAGTGTGGATGGATATGATTCATTCATAACATTCACGGATGACCACTCCCGGTATGGTTATATTTATCCAATTAAAGAAAGATATGAAGCATTGGATAAATTTAAAATTTTCAAAGCTAAAGTAGAAAATCAGCACGATAAAAGAATCAAAATAGTTCGGTCCGATCGTGGGGGGGGGAGTACTACGGTCGGCATACTCCATATGGTCAAGTACCAGGACCCTTCGCAAGGTTCCTGCAAGAAAATGGAATAGTCGCCCAATATTCTATGCCGGGCGAACCTCAGCAAAATGGAGTAGCTGAAAGGCGCAACCGTACCCTTATGGATATGGTGCGCATCATGATGAGCTATTCCACCCTCCCATTGGGATTGTGGATGGAGGCGCTTAAAACCGCCATTCATATTCTCAACAGAGTACCAAGTAAGTCGGTGCCCAAAACACCGTATGAATTGTGGACAGGTAGAGTCCCCTCTCTGCACCACTTGAGGGTCTGGGGGAGCCCAGCTGAGGCAAAAGTTTTCAATCCAAACATCGCAAAGTTAGACCCCAAAACAGTATCTTGCCATTTTATTGGCTACCCAGATAAGTCCAAAGGCTATCGTTTCTACTGTCCCGACAGATACACAAAGTTTGTAGAAACGAGACATGCAGTCTTCTTGGAGGACGAATTGATGAGGGGGAGCACGGTAGCTAGGAAAATTGATCTTGAGGAGAAGAGGGTGCATGCACCTAATCCGATGATTCAGGAGCCATTTTTCTCACTACCTGTTGTGCCACCATCTACAACCCCTGAGGTTGTGGTGCCGGCACCTGTTGTGACTCCACACGTGACAACAATGGGCGAAAGTTCGGAACCCGTCCATCAGGAGCCACCTGAACTCACTGTTGAGCACGAAAGGGAGCCAGAACAGCCACCTACTGTAAATGTGCCTGAACCCCAGGCAAGAAATGAGCAAGAGTCTGATGAACTCAGACGGTCTAAAAGAGAACGAAGACCAGCCATTTCCAAAGAAATTTACAAAGTCTACAATGTAGTTCATATAGAGGGCGATCCTACCTCATATGAAGAAGCCATGAGTAGCCCTCACTCAGCCAAGTGGGTGGAGGCAATGGAAGATAAAATGAAATCGATGAGTTCCAACAATGTTTGGGACTTAGAGGAAATTCCCAAAGGAGCCAAAACAGTAGGATGCAAGTGGGTCTACAAAACAAAGTATGACTCCAATGGGAATGTAGAAAAGTACAAAGCTAGACTCGTGGCAAAAGGTTTTACGCAAAGAGAAGGCGTAGATTACAATGAGACTTTTTCTCCGGTCTCATGTAAGGACTCCTTCAGAATCATCATGGCACTAGTTGCACATTTTGATTTAGAGTTACATCAAATGGATGTCAAGACGGCATTTCTAAATGGAGATTTAGAAGAAAATGTTTACATGACAACCCAAGGGTTTTTTATGGAGGGGAAGAAACATATGGGATGCCGTCTAAAGAAATCCATTTATGGGTTAAAGCAAGCCTCTAGGCAGTGGTATTTAAAGTTTAATGATACCATTAAAAGATTTGGATTCAAAGAAAATGTTGAGGACAATTGCATTTATGCAAAGTTCAAAAGTGGGAAATATATTTTCCTAATTCTATATGTGGATGACATTCTGCTTGCTAGCAGTGATGTTAGTCTACTACTAGAAACAAAGAAATTCTTGTCATCAAACTTTGACATGAAAGACCTTGGTGAAGCATCTTATGTTTTGGGCATAGAAATTCACCGAGATGTAAAGAATGGAGTGTTAGGATCATGAAAGCATATTGTGAAAAGATTTTAAAGAAATACAATATGCATGCGAGTAATTCAACACCTGCTCCCATAGTCAAGGGCGACGCTTTTGGAAAATCCCAATGTCCAAAGAATCAATATGAGATCGATCAAATGAAGTACCATATGCTTCGCTGTTGGAAGCTTACAAGATGCACAAGTGTGCGATCTACGACTTAGCATTTATCACCGGGTACTCAAGAGATATCAAGAGAATCGGGCATAGAGCACCTTTGGAAGATGGTAAAGAAAGCTTTGCGCTATGTGCAAGGCACAAAAGGCCTCATGCTAACATACAGAAGATTTGATTCCCTAGAGATAAAAGGGTATTCAGATGCAGATTTTGCGGGAGATAAAGACGACCGAAAGTCCACGACAGGGTATGTCTTTACTCTCGCAGGAGGTGCTATTTCGTGGAGAAGCGTCAAACAGTCGATAGTTGCATCATCTACGATGTATGCAGAATTTATAGCATGTTATGAGGCCATGGGACAGGCGTTATGGTTAAAGAAATTCTTACCTGACTTGAAAGTGGTTGGCGCATCGAGACCACTAAAGATGTACTGTGACAACGAGCCCGCAGTATTCTATGCTCACAACAACAAGTCGAGTAATGCTTCAAAGTCTATAGATATAAAGTATTATGTTGTGAAGGACAAAGTCCAGGATCAAACTATAAGTCTCGAGCATATAAGGACAATGGATATGCTTGCGGATCCGCTAACGAAAGGCTTACCACCCAATGTGTTTAAGGAACACATAGCCGGCATGGGTTTAACGGGAAGCCTATGATTACTGGACTATAGAGGCCCAAAAGTAACATGATTTGTTTCAGAACATGAAGGTATATAGTGGTTGTCTGATTCTAACGGCAATTGAGCTGAGACGATGAAACATGCTCTATGTCTCATTTTGTGATGAAATAAGTAAAGAACAAGGTTAAAAGTAAAGTCGAGATCTAGGGGAGAATGTTGGATAGATCTCAACGTGACTGGGCCCAACGGCCCAGCACGCCCCTAACTGCGCCCTGATCGGGGGCGCCCATCCTTATCTAGGACGGTGGGCCCCTGTCGCCAGCGCTATATAAAGTGGTGGGGAGCCGGCAGCACGACTGACGAGGTTAGCCGTGCCCTAGCCGCCCCACCTACAAGCCAATCCGATCTAGGCTAGCGCTGTGCCGACGGGAAGCTCCACCGCCGCCGCCCTAACCGCACACTCACCACTCTCACCCTGTTTCCACCCATGGCCAATGACGGAGGTTCCAGCTCCGGCACCAGTTCGGGCATTCCCTCTGGCTCATGTTTGTCGAGCCAGGGAGCAGGTAGAGCTCGTCTCTCTCTCTCTCTCTCTCTCTCTCTCTCTCTCTCTCTCTTTCTCTCCATTCTCGAACTACAAAGGTAATGTTCCATGCTACTGTTAGATTTAGACTAGATCCGTGGTAAAGTAATATTAATAGATTCTTGTCTGACTCAGACATAATTATATCAGTAGGTTTGATAGGGAGCCCTATCCTCCAACTCACTGTTCTGTTTCCGACGTTCCGGGTCCTCCCTCCATTCATCATAGGCAGTGGCGGATCCAGTGGGGGTGCCTTGGGTGCCTTGGCACCCCCTCAAAAAATATACAAGCTTTCTTATCTAGTAGTATTTGGAGTAAATCATGGCTAAATGTATAGTATAAGAAGGATATTTTAAGCTTGGCACCCCCATTCATTTTGTCCTAGATACGCCACTGATCATAGGTACCACGACCACGGCCAAAAGGCATACCATCACCGTAGCCCCGACCTCTACCGCCAAGTTTATCAGATCGTTCACCCCGCCAGTTTCCTCGATTACTAGCTGCACCCCTCCCACGTGTCGGAGGAGTAACATAAATCTAAATCCAATCTCCATATTTTAAATCTTTCTCTTCATAGATTCCAGCTCCACATTCCTTCGAACCATGACCAATAATGCCACAGGCATAGCAAACTTGGCCGAGTTTCTCATACTTGACAGCATACAAGAACCTTTTACCTGCTCGAGATATTGAGACAAACCGAGTCAGTGGCAGTCTCACATCATGAACAACTCGAACTCGAACAAAATCACCCCTGAAACTTCCCACGGGGTTGATCTCCACCGTCTCAACTCTGCCTGCAACCCTGCCGACCAATTGTTTAACAATGGCTTCTTGACGGTAACCTTCTGGTAGTTTGTGCACTTGGAGCCACATAGGTAAAAAGTTCAGATCAACAAGCTCAGCATCAGAAAAACCATCATAAGGTGCAATGGCAACAGCCCATTCACGAAATAACCAGGGGCCCTTCTCCATCACTTTTTCCCAGTCTCCCAAACAAAAACATTGAACAATGAAGCGATTCTCACCGATCGCCCTGATTTTGATTCCCTGCGCAGAATTCCATGCATATTGCATCCGCTGGAAGAAGGCTTCATGGCTGAATTTTTTTGGGCATACAACCCTGGCCACGGCTAGCCATCTTGTACTCTCTTCAAGTTTCGCATCATTTTCTGATAGCACAAAATCGTCAAATTCCTCATCATTCAGCTCAAGCTGTTCAAACATAGATCCAATGTCGTCAGCCTTAGCCGGTCCTGTGCCGGCGCCCGCTGTACCAACCGTTTCTCCCGCCATCGGGGAGCCTTTACTTGTGGAAGATCTCAGGTCCGACATAGCGATCTAGGGCTTGCAGAACCCTAAGAGCGCAGATCTCCGGAGAGCCGGAAAACAGTCACCGTACCAAGAGGGGGCAGTACACAACTAATTTCTACAATTTGTCATTTCTCATTGTGGGTGTCAATAAATAAATGTTAGTAGAAAGAAAAAACTGGCAAGCCAACATTTTGATTAAACCGAGAGCGGACAAATCCATCGGTCTGCTCCTCCTTCTCGTTGCTCGGTGTCAAGAAGTTCAGGAAGTGGGTGGGCTTCTCTATTGGTCGGCTACCAAACAAAAAACCATGGATGTTAGAGAAACCATTGGGGAAAAGGGGGATTGAACTTGAGAACCGAATCTATAAAAAAATTGTGGTACATATCTTGTTACCTAGATGGCAGAATGGAAGTCATGGCTGCACTGCAGCCTCACTGAGATCTCATCGCACCAGAGAACCTCACCCTATTAAACGGACTGGGCTTTAGTGACTTGGTGTTATCAAGTCTTGTTGTGACTTAGTGCATCATCAACCATCCATCTCTAATCCAACGTACAAAATTGACTCTGATTTTGAACTAAATAATTTATTTACTCGATTTTTTTTGAAAAAACTCTAGTAAAGTGTAACTATCTCGTTTTGAAACCTCCGAATGTTTCATTCCATTTGGATAAATAGTTTATGACTAAATAACCTTTTACATTTTCGAACACCAGTTTAAACTAAATGCCTATTTAATCACAAACCTTTGGTCCAAATGGAATGAAACTTTAGTATAATACAAATCGAAACATGCATGATTTACTAGAATTATTTAATTTTTTTCGAGTAGTTTTAATTATTTAGTAATCAAGTCAATCCGGTACATTGGATTAGAGATGGATGGTTGATGGTGCACCAAGTCACAACGAGACTTGATAACACCAAATCACTAAAGCTCGGTCCCTATTAAACACCGGACGAGCCATGCACAACCTCATGGATGCATGGAGCTCCTCTCACACCACCTTCCCTACTGCCTCGGTCTACCAAACACCTAAAATCTTAGAATTCTCTGCTGAGATGGGAATTTCTGAGATGACCCGGTCTACCAAACACGCCCTTAGTATGTTAGCGTATCATCCCCATCACCCCGTGAGGGAGAGATAGTAGAGGGAAGGAGGGAGGGCCAAACGAGATGAGGAGATGAGAAGCACATATACGCATAGGGGCATGAAGTAGGAAAACGATTAAGTAACGATTCCTCCATTAATTCCCAGTGGAACACGCACATCAATGCTTGGTTCAATGTTGGATTCAATCGCCTGCCCCGTAGTGACTCCTGGCCTCTCCCTGCCGCATCAGGTGCGGTGGAATCCATCGGCGTACGAGGAGACCCGGATCTCCTCCCATGCATCGTCCGGGGCTGCATAGCATTTTTCTTTCCTTTAGTTGGACAGTGCCTGCACGCGTAGTAAAGGCCCATAAGTAATTGCACGGCCCGACAAACCTGATGAGGCCCGAGTCAACCTACGGAGTAGCGGCCCAGCAACGAAGATGTATCTCCTCCAGGCGATAAACGAAGCGAAAATATAAGGCGATGGCTGCACACCCTTAGATGGTTAGATCGGACGGTCCAGAGTCTTTAAGGGCTGTAAAGGCTTCTAACTAGACAAGTTATACTGTTATTTAATAGGTAAACGAATGGTCTGAGCATGAGAACAAGCATGTCCTTTAGTGCTAATTGTACAGTGATCATGCTAAAAGGCTGAAAACAACAACGGGCCACCAGTTTTCAGCATGACTAATACGTCCTATAAAAATGATTCGATCAAACCTCTAAGTGTAAGGTGACATCATCAAAAATTTGCAGTAACTAGTCTTCAAGGTAATGATGGAAACAAAGGGGATTAATTTTTCACAACAGAGTCTTCAAAAATGCTAGCAGGCTAGTAAATTATACTCTTAACAGAGGGATTATAAGGTCTATGGACCACTTTGATAGGATTAAGAAAATCAATAACTCACCCTCTTGATTACTACATGCACCAATAGTTATATATGCATGAGAGAAGAGAAAGAAAAAAAACCATACATTGGATGAGAGATGGTAATAAATGAAAGGACTTGTAATTCCTAACATTTTTAAAAAACTCTTAGGCCTTATAATCCCTAACGGAGGGAGTAGTGGGTAAACCAAGCATAGAGTTGACGAGAGCATCCACTAGCATTCCTAATAGGCCTTTTCACGTCTTTTTCTTCATTCAAACCACGAAAATTTGCCCACCCACGTTCTTAGGCGGCTCAGTTTTCGTCGGATTCTATCCAAATTATATCCAGGGTTTTCAGTCTGAATCCGAGATGCCGGGAACCGCTTGGGAACGCCGGTTGAAGTGAAATCGGCGGAAAAAAAACCTCGTTGCTGGCCCTGCCCTGTCAGCGTGTGAAAACCCTCATCCTCATCCCCTCTCCTCGGCTCCTGTGGTGGACCACTGGGCAACGATCGTCTGTCTCGTCGGCCACGCGTCGCCGTAATGGCGCGCCACCGCTGACCCACATTCCCGCCGTTTCCACTTTTCCCGCCCACGCCACTACACCCTTTTCGCCTTCTCCACCATTTTATCTTTCGGCTATAAATGTCGGTGTTCTCGCCGTCTCCCAGAGCACACAACCTCATCACCTCCATTCCCCAACCAACAAGCTACCCCGGCGACGTGAAGAAAAGTTCGGCGACCGAGATGACAAAGCGCTATCCCGAAAACCTTGCGGCGGCGAACGGCTTTGGCCGACGCTCTCTCCAGCCGCGGGAGGCATGGATGCTCCACGACGCCGGCTACCCGGCGTCGCCGGACTTTTGGTGCCCGCCGACCTGGAAGCTCAGCACGGGCGGAGTGCCCGTGCCGCCGGTGCCAAAGGGGCATGACCTGGTCGAGGAGATCCATGCGGCGATCGCCGCCATGGAAGATCTGGAGCTCGCCAAGGACCTAGGCAACCTCGCCCACTAGGAGCACTACTTCGTCGAACGCCAGAACCAACAGTTGGCCGCTTACGAGGGAGGATGATGCAGCCCGTCCTACAGACGCCCTTACATCCTCACCACCTAGTCCCCCAAGTGGACCGATGACTCGCGCTAGAGCCAAGCTCCTACAAGCTAAGATTAACTCGCTCCTTTCCTCATGTGATTTCGATACTGAAGGGAATATGCCCTAGAGACAAATGATAATTGGAATATTGTATAAATTTTATGATTAAGTTTTATATCATGCTATAAATGTATTAACTAGGAAACGTCAATACACGTGTGATATACAAACAACCAGTAGTTCCCAGTGAAACTCTAGTCGCTAGTTTATTGGTTAATGGATGATCAAAGGTTTGCTGATCATGTTGATGCCTTGGCCCCAATTGACAATGGAGTCATTTCATTAGAGAATGAGATGGTGAACGTACCCTATATATAGCATCGTATCGCGACCATGTCACAGAGTTCAGGTTATGATGATTAGGAAATGCAGTGACTCTTTCCTTGGACCGTGAGACCATATATAATCATTGTCTCCCGAGGTTACTTTGATGGCACTTAATGTCACTCGGTGAAACGATGATCATAAGGGTGTGGTTGGGTATCCGGAGGAACAGGTTGATGCGTATGCGTCAAGAGCGGTATTTGTCCATCCCTGTGATGGAAGATACTCTGCGCCCACTCGGATAAGTTATATCCATAAGCTGCATAGCGTGTGACTAGGTCACAAAGGATATCACTTATTGGATCGAGTAAAGAAGGTATTGTCGGTAACGAGGTTGAAACCTAACATGTTGATGTTATTTGATCAAGCCTCAGACAATACAGTATCGTAGAGTCAAAATGAATAAGACACAACATTTACAGTTCAACGACAAATTTTGTGGAATGCATAGGTGGTCATCATGGGCATCCAGGTCCCGATGTTGGTCATTGGTTAGATAGGAGTCTTGACCATGTCTAGAGTATTCTCGAATTGTTGGGTAGCACGCTTAAGGGGTTAAAGAAGCTTAGAGATTGTTAATGGCTTGTTCAGAATCATTGAAGAAATGAAAAGAGAGAGACCAAAAAAGTTTTGGGGGGATCCGAAGGTGTTCCGAGAAAGGATAAAGGAAAAAATGAACCAAAGTGGGTTTTAGGATAAATAATGATTTAAATATATTTATTATATATTAATTATGAATTAATATATTATAAATAAATGTTTAAATAAATATTTTTAAAGGCATCTTACTTATTAGGCAAAACCCCGAAGGGATTTTACCTAAAAAGAAACGGATAAAAAGGCAAAAGAGGGTTGTTTTGAATAGCCCATGTGGGCGGCAGATAGTGCGCGCCACACGGGGCGGCTATTGCTACGCGCAGCAGCTGCCACTGCTGGGCCGCGAGTGGTCGGCCCACCCGGGAGCCGCCTCCACTGCTTGCTGATACCTTCGACCCGGACTACGGATGTAGTATAGCTATATTTCCCTAGTATAACTAGGTTTATAGAATCCTCGGCAAGCATAAAGCAAAGTGGGATTACTTAAACGGACCTTCGAGGGTTTTAGAATTCCTTTTGTGTTTTCATCAGACCAATAGTTTGCGATCTTTTTGTTGTTGTTGACGATGGAGAGAGAGAGGGCCTAGGGTCTTCGGTTTCACCAGTAGCTGTGCAAAACATCTGATGGGAATAAAAGATAATAATAAAGTATACATGTAATTGTTAGAGCAAGATAATTATATGTGGGCCGTGTATCCATAATTGTTATCACCTCCGCAACCGCTTATAGCAATAGCCTACTAGTCTCATCCATAGAATAAAGAGAACTAATGATATGCATAGTGATGTCACCGTTTAATTCCAAGTAAATTCCTCACATATAGTCGTACTACCCCTTCTGTCACTGGGGTTCTCATCCTGCAGATCAGTCATTACTCACACTTCCTATACCTGGATCAATCCTCGGGGTCTTGGGTACCTGAAAACTCCTTAGATTGAGGCAAGAGAGGGTACTACAATCATCATGTCATACAAACTAATACATGATCCCATCTATGATAAATAACATGCACAAAAAGCTATATGGATACGCCGAAGCCCTTAGCCTAAGGAGAACTCACACATAGAGATGAAATAAACAATCATAAACAATTTAATAGAGATCATAAGATTGATAGAAAATAGTCTTAAAATGTCACCAATTAGAGAAGAGATCTATTATTACAAGTGGTGGAAGATGGCTATGGTGGTGGAGAAGGGTTTGGCGATTGAGATCTAGATCTATTCCTCCAGCATGGCGGCTTCTGGTGGCAGGGAGAGTTGAAGTCAAAAAAGAAGCACTGTTTCTCGTCGACCGAAGCCTCTTTATAAGGGGTCCCTTCACGAAAGTTGTTCTGTTTGACCTAATGAAGTCGATGGAAACTATACGGCCGGAACTATATGGTCGGAATAAATTTCTTGTCGTATAGTTGGTTGTTAAGGCTTATGTCTCCACTTCACGGCTCCTGGTTTCTTTGAAATGTTGGAAATCTTGTATCTTTGGCATTTATGTTGTGATTTCCATCATTATACGTCATTATCTATGCAGGAAAATATCAAGAAAGGATTGCATGCCCCTTTGATCATTAGGCATTTGTGGCAGGATTTAGAGAGATATTTCATCAAATATATGAATAATATCTAGTTTAAATGCGGACGTGGATGGCTATATTTCACAGCCATCAACCTCCCCAAGCTTAAACTTGATCGTCCTCGAGCAAGAAAACCAAAATCAAAAGGAAACTCGGCATTTAAACTAAAATAACGAGATGATGATCTTACTCATGATTAGTAGTCTCATGTTTCCTTCACTTTATTAATTTGAAAAACTTTAGCATAGATAGAGTAATGGCAAGAATATCATACGAGTTTCATGAATCCTTATAGCGCAACAAAATTACTGTAAGCATGGATGATTCAAAAGAGTAAACTTTATTCCATGTCATGTAATCAACTCATAAGCTTTCCTTTGAACAATAAAGTATAATCATGTAAAATTGAGAGTGTGAGAGTTTGTCATGAAGAGCATATACACTAAAGTATCTCAATTCTCCCACATCAGTATGTCAAGACTTTTCAAGCACTACTTTTCTATTCATTATCCTTAAAGAATTTCAGTTCTTAAGTAATTGAGAGCATGCCAAAAAATTCATTAGTTTATTGGGTTGTGATGGACACTCGTGGCATCACTAAGGTTTTTGTTCCGTTTGCATAATGATTACTCATATCAGCCACATGAGTGATTCCATCATGTTTACAGCTACCTGAGAGTGCCAAGAATCTTACCCATTATAGCATTGCTTCTACATATGTTTAATCAACTCATAGCAGAAATCTAGGAGTTTTATCCATGAAGATCGTTCGTAGCTAGCAGAGTTGTTGGCATCCCATGAAGTTTGACACGCATAAAGCTATATCATTCTTATGATTCAAAAGTCAAACTTTGGCATGCTCACAAAAACCGCTAAACATTAATTCAATTGAACAAATCCTTTCAAAGAGAGCTATCAAGTCAATCATTATTTTCTATGGTGTTGAGTGTATCTAGGAATAAGCTTTCAAGACTAAACACTCCAACATCCAAGTCTTTAGTTGTGATACTTTTTCTTATTTCAATTGTTTAGCAATTTTTAGGCAAGACTTGGTTAACTACAAGAGCTGGAACAAAACGTACTCAATTCAATACCCATGCAAACAAAATTTTACTACAATATAGAGACTCACTCCACCGATGTAACATCTTATCATCACTACTAACTAGCATGGCTTTCTCAAGCTTCAAAAGTGGGGAGTCATAAGGCATACTTCTCATGTTTGGTTCCACTTCTCTCTTCCCTTTTAATTTGTTTCTTGGAAACTCGAAGTCAATCACTCTCCTGCAAATACATGAGAACCTCGAGGCGAAAATAAATAAAGAGGGAAAATGAAGATAAACAAAGAAATCTTTTTGTGGTTTTTGAGAAGGGAATTTAAAGAATAGAAAATTGGCAGCAAAGCTCGGCTTGAAAATCTTAAAAATAAAATAACTAATGATAAAGTGTTGGGGAAACCAACACGAGTTCTTATAAACTTAAATAAAAGAATAACCTCTAAAATAAAATAAAGAAAATGAACGCCAAAATAAAAATAGATACAAAACCTCCCCAAGCTTAGGATTTTACAAGACCTTCAAATCACTGAGGTGAGGGAAAAAGTTGTAACTCCATTCCGCAAATTGATTTGATAAGTTAATTTTTGTTACTCGGAGGTTCAGGGCAAGATTATGCATCCCCTCCATAGTCCCTCCAAGTTCTTGGAAAGCTTGATATGTAGCGAACCAGTTCGGTGGCTTCTCTCCTTGATGAGGAACTTATTGCTCCTCTTCTTGGTCTTCATACTCTTCCGGAATCTCTTCCTTGGGTTGGTGTTGCTCAACCTGCAAGTCATAAAGCACACATCCCTCCTCGATAGAGAAAAGACCATTAGGCAGTGCAGCGGGGTAGAGACGCCCAGCTCCAGCAATATGCAGATAATAAACACCATCTCTCCTATTGAGCATTCCACAAGCCCTTAAAGTAGAGAAACCAACACGTCGCTCACCTAGCACCAGTTGAAACTCACCTAGGTCGATGCCCGGGGTATTTGCAAGCACGGTGATGACGCCTCCACAAGTGATTGGTCCTTGGATTTGGGAGGATTGGTACTCCAAGTAGCGCACAAGAATTGCGCCCAAGTTGAGTGATAAGTTGTCATAGTTGAAAGAATCTTTTGCGAGGACCAAGATGTCCTCTTCATTGAGTCTTGTAAACTCACTACGCGCCTGCAAGGTGTTAGCAATAACATAGAATGAATAACGAATAGCGGGATGTTGAATATTTTCCCCTTTGCTGACTCTAGAAGTAAAGCTCATTCTATTATAGCTGAGTTCAGTGGAAGGTTCTATGATGGTAAAAGATGCGCACAGAGCATTAGGATCATTGTTGGGTAAACCAAAACAATTGCACCATTCACCAAGTGATAAAGAATAATTGTTGTTCATGAGTCAGAAAGAACTCCTATCCTCCCCATGCCATATTTAAACGGTGCTTTTCAAAGAACTAAGAAACTCAATGATTAACCAGCGATATGTTGGTGCATCATGAAATAAAATTTTGCAGACCAACTCTATTAAAAATAAAAATAAAGTCATCAGAAATACCGAGTTGTTTCAATATGATGGGGCAAGCCCACTTCGTGGCCTTCACTTTTTAGTTTTTCACCCCGTCAAAACGATCATGGTGGGACTCATTCTTGAATCGTATCCCCATGCGTTCCTGAGCTGCAGCCTGAGAAGAACTGGCGGCGGCAAGAGCACGCGTTTGGCTCCTCATGTTCATCTTCATTTTCTTAATGTGTGACGGAGTTCACCTTCTTCGTGTTTGATCTTTCGACATGCCATTGGGCATGGTTGTCTTGCATATTATCTAGTTGCTGCTTTGCTTCGGTAATTTGTTTACCCATAAATGTTCCTCCAGCTGCAGTATCGAGCATAGATTTAGACACAGGGTTAAGAGCATTATAAAATAAATGGACAATTAACCAATCTTCCATCCCATGGCTAGGACATTTTCTCATGCATTCTTTAATTCTCCCCCATGCAAGCGCTAGTGGCTCATGCTCTTCCTGTCTAAAACTAGTAATATTAGATCTGAGTTGCATAGTCTTTGCAGGTGGAAAGAATTTAGTCATAAATAAATAAGTACATTCCACCCATGATGCAATAGTATTTCTAGGCAAAGATAGCAACCGTTTTTTTCTCTTCCTCTAAGAGAGAAAGGAAATAACCGCAACTTGACCACATCAGTGTCAACATATTTAATGCGCATCATATCACATATTTTAGTGAAACTATTTAAGTGCATACCTGCATCTTCAACAGCAGAGCCTCCAAATTGATTCTGTTGAACCAAACTTAAATAGTGGGGCTTAATTTCATAATCTTCAGTAGTAATTGCTGGCTGAGTAATAGGAGTACGCAAATAATCATTGCTGGCAGTTGCAAACTCCCCTAGATTATTTTCAGCCATACTTCCTATGTTTTTGGATTTTCTTTAACGAATACAAATGATAGTAAAAACAAGAATTAAAAGACTAACTATTTTTTTGGTTTTTCAAATAAAGACTGAAAGCAAAATAGCAAAATTAAAAACAAGAATTAAAACTAGCAAGGTTCCTACTAATCTCACTGTCACATCCCAAAATTTTCCAAATTTTGAAATGTGAAAAATAAATAAACAAAATAAATAATTGTTGAAATTTAGGGTGAAAAGAAACTTTTTGATTCCAAATGGAAACATCAAACCCATCTTGAACAAACTTTGAATAAAGTTTGAATCCAACTAAATTCAAATCAAGTGAAAAGCATTCTTCATAAATGCATCTTGAAATTTAAACACTTGGAAAATAAACCAAAACCCAAATGGAAGAAAATCATTTCCAAGACTATAGAATTGATCCATATAAAAATTCAGCAACAATCATTTTTAAATGATCAATAATGATAAATAAAAATATTACAATGATTTCATTCAATTTGGAACCATAGATAAAAACTTATGAATTTAATAAGTGAAAGAAAAAAAATTCTAAAGTTAATAGAGCTCCTATCTAAATCCATACCCAAATTGTGAGCAAGTAATCCTAAAAATATTTAAAAGGATAAACAAATATTAAATAAAAAATATACAAATTGGAATCACCAAGTTTGGATCTTTAAATAAACAGATATGGATATTATAAGATAAAGAAAGAAAGAAAGAAATAAGGAGTATTTTAAAGCCAAATTAAATCTTGGCCAAGTCTGTGGCATCCCGCAAAACCACTACTAGAAAACCGCGTTGTTTTGTGCATTGCATCATCATGACTGCATGCTCATGTCATCATGCCACATTGCATTTGAGCATCGTCATCATCTTGCATCGGTTCGCATAAAACTATTTTTTGAAAAGCCTGGTTTTGTTTTCTAAACGCCCCGTCTTTATTCAAACGCAAAACCCGGGTCTCCGGATTATTTTGTTTTGTCTGCTATCGGTTGGCAGAAGCCTTGTTTTAAATAAATAAAATAGTTAATTATTTTTAGTGAACGGGCCGATCAGGCCAACGACCACCCCAGTATAAATCGGTCCACTACCTACAAACGGTCCACCCCAAAATCCTAGTCTACCTGACCTATCCTACCCAGCCTCTCCACCTCACCCCCACCAATCCTCATCACACCTCACCTCTCCTCTCCCTTACCCAACCCCAGCCACACCTCACCGGACCCATCCCTCTTACCCCACACCCCGCCTGGACACAGACACCCCACCCACACACGCACGCAACACACACAAGCCACACCGCCCCGCCTGGCCCCCACCACGCCTGCTCTTCCCAGACGTCCTCTCCGCCTCCTCTCACCACCGCTCCCCTCTCTCTCTTTCTCACCTAGCCCCATCTACCCCCCTCACTTACACCCTGGCCCCACCACCCACCCACACACCCAGCGGCCACCTTCCCCTAACCGACCCACCTCTCCCTCTCTCACTCTCCCCCTGGCCCCACACACCAACAGCCCCACTCACCCCCCGCCTGGCCCACCCGCGCGGGTCCCACTCGCCCCACCTCCTTTCTTCCCCGCGGTCTTGTAACTACCTCGGTGAACTACGCTCCTAGATACAAGCCTGGATGAGAGATAGCGGTTGAAATAGTACGGCGGGGCCCCAAAAGCCACTCACTGGTAGTCCTTTCAGACGTCCCAACCGCTAACCTCTCAACGGGACCTGTCTGCAGGCGTGAGTCGGCGAAAGAAGGGATCAACTACGTACACAAGTGGGTATGTACGCAAGCCACCATACAAGAGTACATCGAGCCACACCATCTAGAAAGAAAGGAATATACCAACGCCATACGGCAAGATTCAAATGACCTAGATACATCTATAATTTAGGATAACTCCTCATACAGACACATCGTAGTATCATGCAAGCGGCAAACAAGATCCGAGTACGGATAAGAAGCAAATAGGCATAAGATGCCGAGAAAATAAGCACATCCCAACTACAGGTCTCACGGATCCCGTGCCTAATCTCTACACCATACGATCGTTGCCCACATCATCGGCTTCTTCCACCCAGATCCGTCACGAGAAGGTACTGCTCATCTGAATCAAGAATTTATCGTGTGAGACCCTAAGGGTACTCAGAAGACTTAATGCCTCTAAAGGGGACACAACTGGGTGACGCGATTGCGACAAAAAGATAAACCCTAGCAATTCTACAGATAACGCTAACCATCCGCCTAACCAATGATAGACGGATGTCCGTGAATTTAAGTACAACAGTTATAATGGTAATCTCATCCGATCCATCCTCCTCCCTGCTTACCAACAAGGAAGCGGACGAACAACCCCCCTTCCGTTGGCAATTTTATTAACCATTCCGTGAGTATTGCACTATTTACTAGTCAAGTCACTTAGTCAAATTAAGGCGGTACTTTAGTTATGCTTGTCTATGATCAAGAAACTGTGCTCCAAGTCGTCCATAACCGCGGACACGGCTTTCAGAAAGTTTTACCCGGCCGGGGTGCACCAATAGCAACACACACTCGATCAACCTCGGAAAAACCAAATCAAAACCCAACGAGGCTTTCACGACTGAACAATCACAAGATTCAGAAATATTTCAGGGGGCCACCCCTTAAGTAGAATCAAGGAGTAAGCAAGCTTGAGACGGCCTCAAGGTTCGGGTGGGCCAGGTGAACGACTGGGAACCCGAAAGTGTGGCTGGGCTTGTCGACACCGCGGAAACGTGTCCCACTCCTAAACAGTACAGTGTGCTCCTCGCACAATCTTAATAAAGCAGTAAAACATGGCATAAGTACAGGATCGTAGTAAAACCTCAAACTAGTTTGTGGCCCCAAGAAATAAGACGGAATCAAGCTCTGGCTCAGGGGGGTCCCATATACCTCCCGGATGTGGATAGCGCGATAAAATCAAGGAACAGGAATCAAGTACTCGGGGTCTTACGGGACACAAGTGAGCAGGAAAAACCAAATAGCAGATATTGCTCACCGGTGCCACTTTCTTTAGTTATCCTAACTACTCAAAGTTAAGTTGTTTAGGTACCTCATTATTCATCAGACTCTCACAAACCCTACACATGCTGTTCTACGACTCGCATGGCTCAAACAACTCCTATAGTAGTGGCTCATGGGATGGAGGATACCAGCTTGGTGGAGTTTAAAAGTAAAGGCTATGCATACTTGGGATTCAATTTAATGCAATCGCGACTCAATGATGCAAGAATAAGATAGAGGCAATAGGTACTGTATGTATGCAAGCATGTGGTAGTGCTTGCCTGGTGTCTCTGTTGAAGCAAAGGACGGTTCTGGGTAGTGCTCCTGGTTCTCTTGATACAACCCCTGCTCAGTGTCTATCCGAGAAAAACCAAACAAACAAGGCCAACATAAATATAGAGCACAAGCATATGAATAAGATGCGTCAAACAAACAATCATGCCATGATGAATGATGCACAATTTACATGGCAAGGAAGGTAACATGGCATGGTGAGGTGTGAAGAACAAGAAAGTAACATTTAATGGGTTTTAGAACCACATTTTGTTGTCATAACATTTGTTGTTTGCAATATATTTATATGATGCATGCTGCAATTGAAGTCAAGGATAGCATAAACAGAAAGGTCTCGTCGAGCTGATCAAGTTAGACTACTCATTTGCTTAATTTGGATTTTCCAAACAAAAGTTATTTAATTAAGAAATTCTAGTGGCAATTGAAGTAATTAAACAAACTTGGAAAATTTACTGGTGCAAAACACTAAACAGATGGCATATTTGAATTCTTCTCATTTTTCTGAATCCAAAACATATATCATTTGCCTAATTTGGATAAAGCATGCAAAAGTTATATAAATCTGAAAATAATTTGAAAATTTGGATTTATTTAACAGATTTGAATTTTAAACACAGCTCTGAACGTTTTTCACCCAGCCTCAGCTAGCCTGAGCCGCAGACAGGTGGGCCAGGGGTCCTCTGTGGCCCACGAGACAGAGGTTGAGAGATGCAGGGACCGCGGGTTTATTAACCAGAACCACAGGAGCCTTTTTGTAAAACTTCCAGTGACGCTGACAACGGGCCCGGAAGGACCGCGGGTTGAGGGCTTGTAAAGCGATGGGGCCTCTGCAAAACGCACCTTGGCCGTGGGGTGGACTGCGGGTTACTGGTTCAAGGGAGCCTTTTGCAAATACTACACGGTGTCAAGCGGGTGGGGCCTCGAGGTTCGCGGGTTGAGCAAAACGAAACGGAGGGGTTTACGCAAAAGCGCCTGGTATCGTGGATCTTCCCCTTTCTCGAACCACGCGTGTGCAGCGTCTTGTCACAGGCGCAGCAGGTTCGAACTGAGGCGTTCTTGACGCGTCTTGAGCGCTACTGGGCTAGGCTAGGTGCTAGGAAGTGGCTAAGCGGCTAGGTAGGGTGTTGTCGCTGGGAGCTTGCAGACTCGAGCACGCCGCCGGGCCGACGAGGCGCTCGACCAACGCTCGAGCAACCAGGATGCGAACGACGGACCTTGTCTGGGGGTTCAGGGCGCATGGCGTGACGGAGTGGTCGGTTCGAGCTGGGTGGTCGCGATCTCCGTAAGGCTGGCGGCCGTAGCTAGGGTTTGCGCCGGCGCTGAGTCCCGACGTTCTGGGCGCCTCCTCCTGGGCCTTGGCGTTGCAGAGCTCCCCGAGCTTCCTCGACGCCTAGCTGCAGCACGCCTCCGGCTAGAGGATCTGGGGCAGGGGGTAGACGGCGATGTCGGCGTGGTGGCGAGGGGGAAGGAAGGGGAGAGGCAGGGGCTTCTCGGGTGGATCTGGGGGGGGGTCTGAAAGGCGAGAGGGAGGGGGGGAGATAGGAGGGGGGGGGGCACGGTGGTTGCGTGGGGGGGGGGGACAGCTGCGGGGTGTGGCGTTGGTCACCTCCTCTCACGTGATCGCATGGGCCAGGGTGGCGTGGGCGCTGGAAAGGGAGAAGGGAACTGGCGGTGGGGTAGGGGCGATGGATGTGGCCTGGCAGCACTGGGAGAGGAGAGGAAAAGAGGGGAGGAAAAAAGAGAAGGGCCACTCGGGCTAGGGCTAGGAGGGATGGGGCAGGCATGGGGGTGTCCTGGTCGGGTGTGGGGCAGCATGGTGGGTCCCTGGTCGTGTGGTGTGTAGGTAGAGAGAGGTGAGAGGGTCATAGGGCAAGGGAGCATGCTAGATAGGAGAAGGGGTAGATTAGGTGTTGTTTGTATTTTAATTAGAGATAGAATTAGATGTAGGAATTATGTTAGGATAAAATGAAATTAGGGTTTAGCTAGGGTTTAGTTAGAGGAAAGGGTAATTTAGGGTTTAGTTTAGGATAGATTTAAAATAGGGTTTAGGTTTTGGTTTTTCGAATAGATTTGAATTAGGGTCTTTGCTTAAAAGGGCAAGAAGGTGGAGGCACTAATCTAGATCAAGCCAACTACAAGCATGCACTAAAAAAAAAAAAACAATAAAAGGAGGGGGAAAGGAGAGAGATGGCCCAGGTTGGTGATGGGGTTTTTGGACCATGCATGATCCAACATAGATCAAACAAGAACAAAAGAAGGGGTGGTTAAATTTGGCCCATGCATGATTCCAACAAACCAAGCAAGGACCAAAGAGGGAAAGAGCTAGGGTCTTGAACTAACCAAACAAGATTAAGCAAGGTAGAAGGATTGGTCCAAAAAGAAAACAAGCAAAACCAAAACTAGGGAAAAGGGATACTTGCATGGCCCATGCAAGACAATTAATGCCAAGTGGATATATTGTGAAAACAACATGATTCCATGTGGCTTTACTCCTTGCATGCACAAAAGGTGGCAAAGGCCAAGCAAATAGATTATGAGTGGATCCAACCAACAACATGGATAGGGATAACTCAATAAAAAGCCTAGCCCATATCATTGGATGGTGGAATTATAAGGTGGTGCAAGATAAGGTGGTGGAGTCAAAAGAGAGATGCCCCCAACTCAACTTGGGCATTTAACAATTCAGTAAGATCCAAATACAATATCAAGAAGCAACTACAATTTAATAATACACATGAGATAAGATCCAAACAAGAAAAAGGTTTTATATGATGCTCAAATGCAAGGGACATGATGACATGAGCATGATATGATGATGATGCAACAATTATATGTTGGAAGTGGCCCATTTTATTATTAAACTTAGTAGCATTACAAAGGGTTAGACAACTGGGATGCTACAACTCTCCCCACTAAACAGGAATCTCCCGAGATTCTAGGAAGAAGAAGAAGACACAAAGAGAGAAGGATGGTTGACACGGAGTTCATCTTCACGCCCCAAGTTGCTTCATCAATGAATGGTGTGACCACCGCACCTTGCGTAATTTGATGGACTTGTTAAGTAGTCCTTTCTGCGGTCTCAAGAATTTTGGTGGGGTGTTCCTGATAAGAGAGATCTTCTTGGAGGTCTATTAGCTCATGATCCACGGTCTTGCCGGGGTCTTTGAAGCACTTCTTAAGCTGCGAGATGTGGAAAACATCATGGACTTTGAGTTTTTCCGGAAGCTCGAGTGCATACGCAACTTCTCCTCTTCTACCACGTATCTTGAAAGGACCGATGTATCTAGGCGCCAACTTTCCTTTGATACCGAAGCGGTGTGTTCCTCTCATGGGAGTGACACGAAGGTAGACGAGATCACCAGGAGCATATACCATATCTGTGTGCTTCCTGTCATAGTTGCTCTTCTGACGACTCTGAGCAATCTTCAGGTTCTCCAGAATGATATGCACCTTCTCCTCGGCCTGAGTTACAATGTCAGGGCCAAACCAGATTCTTTCTCCTGCGCCTGACCAACCAATGGGAGTTCTGCACTTGCGACCATAGAGAGCCTCGAATGGTGCCATCTTCAGACTCTTCTGGAAGCTGTTGTTGTAGGAGAATTCAGCATATGGAAGGCATTCTTCCCACTTCATGCCAAACGAGATGACGCAAGCTCTAAGCATGTCCTCGAGAATCTGATTGATCCTCTCCACTTGTCCTTGAGACTGAGGGTGGTAAGCGATCTTTGAAGTTCAACTTCGTTCCCAAAGCTTTTGGAAACTCTCCGAACTTTGAGGTGAAGATGCTCCCACGATCTGAACTGATTTCAGTGGAACCCCATACAAAGAGACAATCCTGTTGATATAGAGCTCACCAATCAAGTCCGTAAATTGTTTCTTTGATCGAAGAAGTGTGCCACTTTGAAAGCTTGTCGATGACAACAAAATTGCATTGTTGCCCTTCCGCGACCTAGGAAAGCCCGTGATGAAGTCCATCTCAACTTTCTCCCATTTCCATTCCGGAGGCTTCAATGGAGAAGACCAAATGGTTTCGATGAACAGCCTTGACTCTGCGCAGACATCACATTCGAGACGACTTGGCACAATACCTTTTCAACCTGTGCCACCAGATTGTGTTTTCAAGTCCATATACATCTTTGTGCTGCCGGGATGGATAGAAAGGACCGAATCATGTGCCTCCTTGAGCAATTGATCTCTCGCACGGGTAGTTTGGAACAAACATCCGGTGATCAAAGAAGAGCGTGCACGATCATCAACATGGAAGGATTCATACTGAGTGCCAAGCTTAGCGATGAGCTTCTTGGTGTGCGGATCACCACCGACGAGACCGAATCTGTTCTTCCAAGAGAGGAGTAGCGAGAAGGTTCGAAGGTGCCCTTGTTCCACAATCTCCGTGTTGAGCCGTGGAATTCCTCGCACAAGAGAGGTCACGCTCTTCTACCATGAGGTTGTTGACACAAGCTTTACGGCTAAGCGCATCTGCCATGACATTTGCTTTGCCTGGAGTGTAGTTGATGGTCACATCGAAGTCATTGATGGCTTCAATCCATCTCCTTTGCCGAAGATTGAGGTCCGGTTGAGTGAAGATATACTTCAAACTCTTGTGGTCCGAGAAGATCTCACAACGGTTACCCAGCAAGTAGTGCCTCCACAGCTTCAAGGCAAAGACCACTGCTGCTAGCTCCAGGTCATGTGTGGGATAGTTGACCTCATGTGTCTTCAACTGACGAGAGGCATAAGCAACCACCTGTCTCTCTTGCATAAGGACCGCACCCAATCCTTGCAAAGAGGCATCGCAGAAGATCTGGAAAGGCTTGGATGTATCCGGAGGAACCAAGACTGGCGTGGAAGTGAGCTTCGCTTTGAGTGTCTCAAAACTCTCTTGGCAAGGTGTGTCCACAGATACTTCTTGCTTTTCTTGAGGAGATCGGTAAGAGGCTTTGCTATCTTGAGAAGTTCTGCACAAATCGACGGCAATAGCTAGCCGAGAAAACTCCGCACTTCCTTGACATTAGCAGGAGGAAGCCATTCAACTATAGTCTTCACGGTCCGGGTTGACTGCAATGCCCTTAGTAGATAACATGCCCAGATAGGTTACTTGAGCAACCGTAACTCACACTTGGAGAACTTGGCATACAAGCGGTTCTCACGAAGCTTGTTCAGACACACCTCGTGTGCTCTTCATGCTCCTCCTTGGACTTGGAATAGACGAGAATATCATCCATATACCACCACAAACTTGTCCAGTACTCCATGAAAACGGAGTTCATCAGCCTCGAGAAGGTAGCAGTGCGTTGGTGAGACCGAAAGACATGACCGTGTACTCATACAGGCCATAGCGAGTGGTGAAAGCTGTTTGGGCACATCCTCTTGCGAATTTTGATTTGGTGATAACCACTTCTCAAATCAAGCTTAGAGAACACCACAGCTCTCGCTAGGCGATCAAATAGATCATTTATCCGAGGGAGAGGATATTTGTTCTTGATGGTCTTAGCATTTAGAGCCGGTAGTCAACACGAGCCTATCGGTTACATCACGCTTCTTCACGAAGATTGTTGGACTACCCCAAGAAGAAGTGCTATCTTGAATGAAACCCAACTTCTCTTGTTCATCAAGTTGTCGTTTGAGTTCACCAGCTCGAAGGTCCCATCTTATATGGCCTCTTGGAGATAGGAGCCGTTCGAGTTCAAGCTCGATCACGAATTCAACCGCGATCCGGAGGCATACCGCAACTCTTCGTGAAAACATCCGGAACTCACGGACCATCGGTACCTTCGAATAGCTTCCATAGCATCATCATTCAGAGCAGCCAAGGAATAGAGCTGGACATCAGGAGTCAGACTTGGAGAAAAGACTATGTGGCCTTCAGGGATCTTCAAAGACACTGAGCGTTCAGCACAATCGATCACAGCTGCATTTTTGCCACAACCAATCCATGCCCAGGATGACATCAATGTCAGAGTTGCCCAGAACAATCAAAGAAGCCAAGAATGAGGAGCCACCAATCTCAACTTGATTCCCATGACTGATATGCTCAGCCCTCATGTTTGAACCAGGTGATTGCACCACCAACCGCTTAGAGAGAGGGACCATAACTAACTCATTCTCTTCTGCAAACTTGTATGACACAAAGGAATGCGATGCACCAGAATCAAAGAGAACTCGTGCAGGGACTGAGTTAACTGAGAGCATACCCATGACAACTCCAGGTGCGAGCTCAGCTTGAGAGGCGTTGACGATTAGCTCGAACAACCGCAGACCCGGCTTAGTGTTGATGTTGAGAGCCCGAGGCGGTGCACCTAATCGAGGGAGAGCTTGTTGCAGATCTTGGCGGGGGTTGAGGGAGAGCTTTGTTCTTCATTGGGCAGTTCCAGGCGGGATGACCATGATCTCCACATGTGTAGCAAGCACCGCGAGGACGTGGAGCAGAGAAGCCAGGGACTCCGCCAGGCGCTCCAGGGTAAGGGTTGTTGTAGCCCCTGGGAGCCGCAGTGGTGAAGTTTGGTGGCCTTGGCGTGAAACTCGCAGGTCTTGGTGGAGCCAGGAGCGACGGTGGGGTGTTAGGAACCCAGACACGCCGCTTAGAAGGAGTTGCCATTGCTGCCGAACTTGATGCATCCCTGCTGTGCTTCTTGGACTCCTCGAACATCTGTCTACTAGCCTCCTCTTGTAGTGCCATATGCTGCAGTTCCAGGAAGGTTGCCGGTCTTGCATGCGTGAGTGCATACTTGATCGACGCATTGAGCCCTTGCCTGAATCGCTTCTGCTTTTTCTTGTCATCAGATACCTCATCACCACCATAGCGAGACAAGTTCATGAAGTTCCTGATGTAGGTGTTGACGTTATCATTGCCCTGCTTCAAGTTGAGGAAAGCATCCTTCATCCGTTCCATCACAATCTCTGAGAGAAACTGCTCCTTGAAAGCTCCAGTAAACCTCTCCCAAGTAGGCTGGGGCCCAGTGCAACTAGCCTTCAAATAGTTTTCCCACCATAGGGCTGCGTCTCCCTTGAGCAAGTGAGTAGCACACTTTACCCATTCCTGTTCTGGCACATCAGCAGTCTCCAACAGCCTTGAGATCTCACGGAGCCAATCATCAGCATCAAGAGGTCGGTCAGACACGTCAAACTGCCGAGGACTGAACTTGAGGAAGCTCTTGATGTCACCACGCTTGGGAGGTGGAGGGAGTGGAGTGAACTCGTTCCTTCGGACGCTCTCCTCAAAGCGCAGCTGGTTCTCTTGCATGGCTGCCAGAGCATTTGCAATGCTTGACAAATACGAGCCCAGCTCGAGGAATGTCCTCCTCATCCGGCGTGGGGAGCCATCCTGTCATTGATATAAAACTCAAGTCAAGACTATAATGGAGAATGATAATAATCCAAAATAGTACCAAAATGGAATTAACCAAGATTAAAGGATACAATTTTACTGAGATGATATGAAAATATCAACAAAGTTCATAGCACCTCAAAGATATTAAGCATATCGCACACACGATCAAAAGGAGTGTGGTACACAAACATATCAAAGAAAATTTTCCACAAATTTCGCATTAAAATACCAATAGATGCTAAAATTACTTAACGAATCAAGATTAGTGACTCTACCGATCCAATATACAAAAGCAAATGATACAAGTAGTGGTATGGTCGCGACTCCATCCCGCACTCAAATCATTACTCCAAGACATGAACAAGTGGAACACTTATCCTAACCCTTCTTCTCACGATTTAAACCTACAGGTTGGTACTACGAAACGAACACCCCAAACAAGATAGCGTCGGATACAAAAGGAAGATGGATTAAATGCGGTTACAAAAGCCTGTCGGTATGGAATGTACCAACAGTTGATAACCACAGGCAGATAAGATAACAACTTGGATGCAACAGATAGACAAGGGACTACACACACACACACACATCCTATGGTACTACGGAAACCCAGAACACGTGAATCCTAGTTTGAACTTTGAGAAAAGGATTGAAAACGTTGCACTTCCTTACCGTAAAAGGGTGGGTGGGAGGGTAAGAAGAAAAATGGAAGCAGTCCTACTCGCTTTTGTTTTTCCCTAATATACATAACTACTCAAAATATTTGCTAGATCGACAACGACTGCTTGGCTGAAACCACGAAGGTCGGGATGGCTCGATACCAATTGTAACTACCTCGGTGAACTACGCTCCTAGATACAAGCCTGGATGAGAGATAGCGGTTGAAATAGTACGCGGGCCCCAAAAGCCACTCACCGGTAGTCCTTTCAGACGTCCCAACCGCTAACCTCTCAACGGACTCAGACGCAGGCGTAGTCGGCAGCGAAGGGATCAACTACGACACAAGTGGGTATGTACGCAAGCCACCATACAAGAGTACATCGAGCCACACCATCTAGAAAGAAAGGAATATACCAACGCCATACCAAGATTCAAATGACCTAGATACATCTATAATTTAGGATAACTCCTCATACAAAGACACATCAGAGTATCATGCGGAAGCGGCAAACAAGATCCGAGTACGGATAAGAAGCAAATAGGCATAAGATGCCAGAGAAAATAAGCACATCCCAACTACAGGTCTCACGGATCCCCGTGCCCGGAATCTCTACACCATACGATCGTTGCCCCCATCATCGGCTTCTTCCACCCAGTATCCGTCCTGAGAAGGTACCTGTTCATCTGAATCAAGAATTTATCGTGTGAGACCCTAAGGGTACTCAGCAAGACTTAATGCCTCTAAAGGGGACACAACCTGGGGTGACGCGATTGCAGCAAAAGATAAACCCTAGCAATTCTACAGATAAACGCTAACCATCCGCCTAACCAAAGATAGACGGATGTCCGTGAATTTAAGTACAACAGTTATAATGGTAATCTCATCCGATCCATCCTCCTCCCTACTTACCAACAGGGAAGCGGACGAACAACCCCCCTTCCGTTGGCAATTTTATTAACCATTCCGTGAGTATTGCACTATTTACTAGTCAAGTTACTTAGTCAAATTAAGGCGGTACTTTAGTTATGCTTGTCTATGATCAAGAAACTGTGCTCCAAGTCGTCCATAACCATGACACGGCTTTCAGAAAGTTTTACCCGCCGGTGCACCAATAGCAACACACACTGATCAACCTCGGAAAAACCAAATCAAAACCCAACGAGGCTTTCACGATGAACAATCACAAGATTCAGAAATATTTGGGGCCACCCTTAAGTAGAATCCATAGCGAGTAAGCAAGCTTGAGACGGCCTCAAGGTTGGACGTGAACGATCGGGAACCCGAAAGTGTGGCTGGGCTTGTCGACACCATGAAACGTGTCCCACTCCTAACAAGATGCAGTGTGCTCCTCGCACAATCTTAATAAAGCAAAGAAACATGGCATAAGTACAGGATCGTAGTAAAACCTCAAACTAGTTTGTGGCCCCAAGAAATAAGACGGAATCAAGCTCGGCTCGGGGGTCCCATATACCTCCGGATGTGGATAGCGATAAAATCAAGGAACAGGAATCAAGTACTGGGGTCTTACGGACACAAGTGAGCAGGAAAACCAAATAGCAGATATTGCTCACCGGTGCCACTTTCTTTAGTTATCCCGAACTACTCGGGTTAAGTTGTTTAGGTACCTCATTATTCATCGACTCACAAACCCTACACATGTTTCTCGACTCGCATGGCTCAAACAACTCCTATAGTAGTGGCTCATGGGATGGAGGATACCAGCTTGGTGGAGTTTAAAAGTAAAGGCTATGCATACTTGGGATTCAATTTAATGCAATCCTTGTTGAATGATGCAAGAATAAGATAGAGGCAATAGGTATCGTATGTATGCAAGCATGTGGTAGTGCTTGCCTGGTGTCTCTGTTGAAGCAAAGGACAGTTCTGGGTAGTGCTCTGGTTCTCTTGATACAACCTTTCGCCAGTGTCATCCGAGAAAAACCAAACAAACAAGGCCAACATAAATATAGAGCACAAGCATATGAATAAGATGCGTCAAACAAACAATCATGCCATGATGAATGATGCACAATTTACATGGCAAGGAAGGTAACATGGCATGGTGAGGTGTGAAGAACAAGAAAGTAACATTTAATGGGTTTTAGAACCACATTTTGTTGTCATAACATTTGTTGTTTGCAATATATTTATATGATGCATGCTGCAATTGAAGTCAAGGATAGCATAAACAGAAAGGTCTCGTCGAGCTGATCAAGTTAGACTACTCATTTGCTTAATTTGGATTTTCCAAACAAAAGTTATTTAATTAAGAAATTCTAGTGGCAATTGAAGTAATTAAACAAACTTGGAAAATTTACTGGTGCAAAACACTAAACAGATGGCATATTTGAATTCTTCTCATTTTTCTGAATCCAAAACATATATCATTTGCCTAATTTGGATAAAGCATGCAAAAGTTATATAAATCTGAAAATAATTTGAAAATTTGGATTTATTTAACAGATTTGAATTTTAAACAGCTCAACGTTTTCACCCAGCCTCAGCCTGAGCCTGAGACAGTGGGCAGGGGTCCTCTGGCCCACGAGACAGAGGTTGAGAGATGCAGGACGCGGGTTTATTAACCGTAACCACAGAGCCTTTTTGTAAAACTTCCAAAGGACGACAACGGGCCTAAGGACCGCGGGTTGAGGGCTTGTAAGACAGGGGCCTCCTGCAAAACGCACACGCAGGGGTGGACTGCGGGTTACTTCGGTTACTCGGGAGCCTTTTGCAAATACTACACGGTCATTGGTGGGGCCTCGAGGTTCGGGTTGAGCAAACGAATCGGGAGGGGTTTACGCAAAGTGCGCCCGTGGTACTCATGGATCTTCCCCTTTCTCGAACCACGTGTGCCTGTCACAGGCGTGCTGACAGCGCAGAGGTTCGAACACAGGCGTTTGGGCGCTGCGGTGACGCGGAGGCCATTTGGGCTAGGCTAGGTGCTAGGAAGTGGCTAGGCGGCTAGGTAGGGTGTTGTCGCGACTGGGAGCTTGCAGACTCGAGCACGCCGCCGGCGCACGGAGGCCGTTCGACGGAACGTTCGGAGCAACCAGGATGCGAACGACGACGGGACCTTGTCCAGGGGTTCAGGGCGTCATGAGCGTGGAGTGGTCGGTTCGAGCTGGGGTGGTCGCGATCTCCGGTGGCCGGGCGGCCGTAGCTAGGGTTTGCGCCCGTGCGTCTGGCGTTCTGGGCGCCTCCTCCTGGCGCGGGTCAGGCGTTGCGAGCTCCCGAGCTTCTCGACGCTTAGCTGCAAAGACGCCTCGGCTAGAGGATCTGGGGCAGGGGGTAGACGGCGATGTCGGCGTGGTGGCGAGGGGGAAGGAAGGGGAGAGGCAGGGGCTTCTCGGGTGGATCTGGGGTCTGAGCGGCAGAGGGAGGTGGGGAGATAAGAAGGAGGGGGCACGGTGGTTGCGTGAGGGAGGGACAGTGCGGGGTGTGGCGTTGGTCACCTCTCACGTGATCGCATGGGCAGTGGCGTGGCCGGGCGCCGGAAAGGGAGAAGGGAACCGGTGGGGTAGGGCGATGGATGGGTCATTTGGCAGCTGCTGGGAGAGGGAGAGGAAAAGAGGGGAGGAAAAGAGAGAAGGGCCACTCGGGCTAGGGCTAGGAGGGATGGGGCAGGCATGGGGTGTCCTGGTCGGGGTGTGGGGGCAGCATGGTGGGTCCCTGGTCGTGTGGTGTGTAGGTAGAGAGAGGTGAGAGGGGCATAGGGCAAGGGAGCATGCTAGATAGGAGAAGGGGTAGATTAGGTGTTGTTTGTATTTTAATTAGAGATAGAATTAGATGTAGGAATTATGTTAGGATAAAATGAAATTAGGGTTTAGCTAGGGTTTAGTTAGAGGAAAGGGTAATTTAGGGTTTAGTTTAGGATAGATTTAAAATAGGGTTTAGGTTTTGGTTTTGAATAGATTTGAATTAGGGTCTTTGCTTAAAAGGGCAAGAAGGTGGAGGCACTAATCTAGATCAAGCCAACTACAAGCATGCACTAAAAAAAAAAAACAATAAAAGGAGGGAAAGGAGAGAGATGGCCCGAGGTTGGTGATGGGGTTTTGGACCATGCATGATCCAACATAGATCAAACAAGAACAAAAGAAGGGGTGGTTAAATTTGGCCCATGCATGATTCCAACAAACCAAGCAAGGACCAAAGAGGGAAAGAGCTAGGGTCTTGAACTAACCAAACAAGATTAAGCAAGGTAGAAGGATTGGTCCAAAAAGAAAACAAGCAAAACCAAAACTAGGGAAAAGGGATACTTGCATGGCCCATGCAAGACAATTAATGCCAAGTGGATATATTGTGAAAACAACATGATTCCATGTGGCTTTACTCCTTGCATGCACAAAAGGTGGCAAAGGCCAAGCAAATAGATTATGAGTGGATCCAACCAACAACATGGATAGGGATAACTCAATAAAAAGCCTAGCCCATATCATTGGATGGTGGAATTATAAGGTGGTGCAAGATAAGGTGGTGGAGTCAAAAGAGAGATGCCCCCAACTCAACTTGGGCATTTAACAATTCAGTAAGATCCAAATACAATATCAAGAAGCAACTACAATTTAATAATACACATGAGATAAGATCCAAACAAGAAAAAGGTTTTATATGATGCTCAAATGCAAGGGACATGATGACATGAGCATGATATGATGATGATGCAACAATTATATGTTGGAAGTGGCCCATTTTATTATTAAACTTAGTAGCATTACAGTGGTTAGACAACTGGGATGCTACAGGTCTCCTCCCTCTCCCCGCTCTCCACCCTGACGCGGTCGCCGCCCGAGCCCCTCCTCTCCCCGCTCGACCTCATCCCGCCAGCTCCGGCCGCGCTCGCCCTCTCCTCCGGCACGCGTCCGCCGCCTCTCCTCCTCACCTTCGGCCACCGCCCCTCTTCCCCTTCTCTAGCTCGCTGGCCCGCCTCCCGCCGGCCAAGGCCCTCCACCTCGCCTCCGCGCCGGCCGAGCCTCCTCTCCCTCACCGGCCCGCCTCCTCCACCACCCCGACGCTCCTGCCTCCCCACGCGCTCGCCCCGCTTCTCCTCCCTCCGCCAGCCTCGCTCGCCGCCTCCTCTCTGGACGCCGGCGCCGCGCCCTCCACCCGCCGGCGCCTGCTCGCCTTTCCCCTCCTCCGGCGCCCTGTCTCCCTCGCCCCGCGCGTCCTCTCTCCCTCCCCAGACCGCGCCGCTAGAACCCCTCTCCGGCCGCCGCTCTCCTCTCCTCCCCGCTCGAGCCGCTTCCAGCCTGGCCGCCGCCCTCCTCGTCCCGCCTCCGCTGCTCGCCCTGCCTCCACCTCGCTGCCAACGCCGCCCTCCCACCGGCCATCGCCCTCCTCTCCTCCGCCCCTCGGGAGCTGCATCACCGCCGTCCTCGCCCGCTCACCCCCCACCTCCGTCCGGCCTGCAGCCTCCTCACCACCGACCCAAGCCGCCTCCACCACCCCTGGCCCAGTGCCCAGATCCGTATCCTCAGAGCGCCCTCTGCGAGCCAGCCGCCGCCCGCCTCGGCGGACCAGCGCCGTTGTCGCCCGACCGTCCCCCTCCCTGCTGCCGCTGCTGCGCCTCCGGCAAGCCGCGCCGCCGGCGAGCCTCGTCTCCATAGCGCCGCCTCGGCCTTCCACTCCCGTCGCTGCTCGCATCAAGCCCGCCATGCCTCAGATTTCCTACTTCAGCAGACTGCCGCCTGTGTCTGTCTTCCCCTCGACGTCTGTCGGCCCCGGCCCTGCCCGCGTGTGCCAGCCGCCATTCGCCTTCGCTGCCGCCGCCTCGGCAGCACCACGGCCTCCTCGCCTCTTCGCTTTGTCGACACCGTACATGCCCGCTGCCGCGACCTCTCTTGTTGCAGCGCTGCCAAGGATACCCTGTGGTGTCTCTGCATCACATCAATGCCTTGAGAAGTCCGAACCTGGAGTACCATTGCAGTGCTCCGAGGATATCGTCGCAAGTTCACCATCGATCTCAAAGACGAGAACCGCAACAAAATCTTCATCGTGTACTTCAAGGACTCCCTCACGAATCCGATGATCGAAGACCGAAGATTCCGAGCCCTCCATCATGGATCCGGTGATGCGGAACACCAAGTTTCCTCCCCGGAACCGCCATGACATCCGTCACGGATTCGGTGCCCGAGAACACGGAACGACAAGACCACCCACGCGGACTCGAGTACCCCGATGCTCCGAGGACATCGAGCCCCGGTGCGACAAGTTCTTCTTCCCGAACGCTGAGTTCTCCCCCTGGAACGCCATGACCGTCTACACGAACCGACGACCGCGGATCCAACAAGACCTACCGCCCAACGACAAGTTCTTCTACCCGGACGCCAAGGTCATCGACACGGTTACAACATGAACTTCCCTCGGACGCCAAGATCTACCTCTCGGACCCGAAGACCGTAATGATGTTGAACCAAGATCCCCATCGGAAAAGATCGTCACCAAGACCGGCCATGTTGAGATCCGAAGACCGATCCCGCCGAACCCTGAACCCTGAGACCGAACCCCGAACCCCGGGCCCCAAGTTTGCCGAACCCTAATGTGTGAACCCAAACCCGAGACCTTATTTTATTAAATGATATATACTTGTTGCATATTAAATTTTCATACTCGCATGCATATCATTGGTTTGGGGGCCTTATGCCGATTCACCTTATAATTAAATATGGGGCCCATATGCGGGCAAATCTAGTCTTATATTGGCCTCATTTAAATTTGTGTAGCGAACCGGTAACTTACCTTGCCTTGTTAATACAACATTTAATTTGCGGGGTAGATAAATAACATGAACCATCTAATTAACTGTCGGAACCCCGGTTCCGCTTAATATGGCCTAATTGCATCGCACCTTGCCATGTCATGCATCATACATGCATCATGCCCGATCTTCTGCCGTCGTATTAAATATTGCATCCGGTGTTTACTCTAGTGTTTTTCTTCTTCGCGGATAAGGCCGTTGAGTTGATGTGAGCTTCGCCCCGATCTTCGGCTGAACCTTCGAAAATGTTTCAGGCGAGCATCTCCCCCTTTCTACCTATCTTACTTTTATAGTATTTATTCCCTCCTGTTGATCTATTGCTATCTGTGTTGCGATGCTCTAGTTTTCGTACCCGTGATATCCCTTGCAGCCTTATATTGCCTTGGACACCTCCTATTACCTGTTGTGTGGTAGATAGTTGGACCTGCGCGTCGTAGTCGCTTGCTCAAGTGCTGTTGCGTGTTGTCAAGTGCCACAGTTGTTGGAGTATTGCCGCATGTTCAATGTTGGAGATGATCATGGCTTTACTTTTCGTTCACTTTAATTACTGCTTAACAACTAAAATTGAAGTAAGTAAGCAGAGGCACATGTGGGCAATAGATGTTATTTGGTTGTTAACCGTCCACTTGTGTCTCGTAAGACCCCGAGTGCTTGATACATGTTCCTTGATTTATCGCGCTATCCACATCCGGGAGGATTATGGGACCCCCCTGAGCCAGAGCTTGATTCATTCTTATTTCTTGGGGCCAAAAACTAGTTTGAGGTTTTATTTACTATCCTGTACTTATGCCATGCTACTGCTTTATTTACGATTGTGCGAGGAGCACACTGTACTGTTTAGGTAAGCGGAATGTTTTCGCGGTATCGACAAGCCCAGTTTTGGGTTCCCAGTCGTTCTGACCATTGTCGCAAAACCTTGAGTCCGTCTGAGTCAGGTGGCTTCGTTTGTGGGTCTACTCAATGGGGTGGCCTGAAATATTCTGAATCCTGTGATGCTTTGTCATGAAAGCCTCGTTGGGTTTTGATTTGGTTTTTCCGAGGTTGATCGAGTGTGTGTTGCTATTTGTGCACCCCTGCAGGGTAAAACTTTCTGAAAGCCGTGTCCGCGGTTATGGACGACTTGGAGCACAGTATCTCGAACATAGACAACTATAACTAAAGTAGCGCTATAAATTTGACTTTATAATGACTAGTAATCAGCTTCACTATAATGGAATGGCTAAATAAAACTGCCAACAATTGCTTGTTTGGGTTGTCGCTTGCGACCATTGTATCTGACTAGTAAGTATTGCAACTACAACGGAATGGCTAATAAAAGTACCAACAACTGCTGGGTTTTGGGTTATCTCATGCTAATTGTATTTGCCTAGTAAGTGTCGCAACTACAACGGAACGGTTAACTAAAATTGTCCACTGCTTATTATATCAGGACGACTATCTATACTTGACTAGTAATTACTGCAACGATAACTAAATAAATAAAACTGCCAACTGTGTGAGTTTCTCGGTTGACTTCCTCGTTTGGTCTCGAGGGGGAAATACCAGGATGGGTATGTTTGGTGGTAGTATCAGGTTGGATCCGAATAGGTCTTTCTTACCCCTCTCTGATAGCCGCCAGTTATATCGAGTCTCTATAGGTTGTTTAGTGCATGCTGCGCTGCCGCTGCAGTCCACCATACCTGTGTAGGCGAGGACCGCCGAATTCTAGCCTCGCCGTGCTTGGCCTCGATCGACGCTCCTCTTTTCCTTTGCCCTTTGTCGGCACCCCTTTGTTTTAGCAGGTTTTACGTCGTTAGTGGTTACCCTTCCGGCTTGGCCTGGGCAGGGTTATGGACGCCATTGGTTATTCTTCAGGGCTCTTAGCCCCATTTGCATCTTGTCCGTAGTCGGACGCTGTATCGTTTTCAAGGTGATTTGGATCTTTGTATATTATATTTTTATTCTTGACTCGTTGAGTCGCTGTTGTATATATCTGTTCTGTGGGTCCCATCGAGGACTGTTGTGTAATGTTATTACTTCGTTTTCCACCCGCACGAAAGTGCCTGGTGGGCACCTTTGAATCGTTTCTATGCGGGTTTGGCGGGAATCGCTGAAACTTGCATAGGGTCGATTCTGAGGGTGTTACAGAGTGGTATCAGAGCTCAGCAGTTGCGATACCCCACAAGTCCAGCCTGTAGGATAACCTAGCTAACGGCCGAAGTAGAGTGTCAAAACTATTTTGCAAAATCGGTTGGATAGTTCTGACTAGGTCTGATTTTACTCCTTACCCTCTGTTATTCACCTCTTACCTCTACGCGTTTTGAATCCGCTCTCGTCTCTTTCTTCGAGTCCAGGAATTCTCGGGGTTGGGTTTTCGTCGTACCTTTAGGTTTCGCTTCCTCCTTTGGTAACGGTGTTGCTACATCGGATCTTCATGCTATCCGAGGAATCCTTCGTCTGGTGGACTTCCCTTTGTTCCTTCTCGTGCCTTCCGGTGTTTTCCGACACGACGACATCATCTACGCCAGATCCGATGCAGAGTCTGCATCACTCCTTTGTTTCCGAACCTCGCTTGTCGAGATCTTCAGTCTAATTCCGAGAGTTGGTTGCATAATCCGCCTATTCGTGTGCAGAGTAATGGTTTGGGTGCGCGATGGACTGATCACCATCCGACTACTCTTATCATTCGCTTTTGTACATCGAATTAGTGGATCCAGCAATTTTACTCTGTCCACGGAAGCTAGAGGTGGCTTTATTTGCTGATACCTCTACCTTCGACCTTTTGTTCCCGGAGTGCTCTCTCGACGATAACGGACAACGACCTCTTGTTAGTGGTGTCGCGAAGATCTACACGAAGCGAGAAGATGCAGATCACCGACCTTCTTCCGGTACCATGAGGCGGATCTCGAGGGCGAGATCCATTGTTAGTGGTGTCGAATTGTGGCATCCCGCAAAACCACTACTAGAAAATCGCGTTGTTTTGTGCATTGCATCATCATGAACGCATGCTCATGTCATCATGCCACATTGCATTTGAGCATCGTCATCATCTTGCATCGGTTCGCATAAAACTATTTTTTGAAAAGCCTGGTTTTGTTTTCTAAATGCCCCGTCTTTATTCAAACGCAAAACCCGGGTCTCCGGATTATTTTGTTTTGTCTGCTATCGGTTGGCAAAAGCCTTGTTTTAAATAAATAAAATAGTTAATTATTTTTAGTGGGGCAGTCGAACGGGACGATCCGACCCGAACGACCACCCCCGGTATAAATCGGTCCAGACTACCTACAAACGGTCCACCCCAAAATCCCTAGTCTACCCAGACCTATCCTACCCAGCCCCTCTCCACCTCACCCCCACCAATCCCTGTCTGCCACCTCACCTCTCCTCTCTCCCTTACCCAACCCCAGCCCGCCACCTCAGCTGGACCCATCCCTCTTACCCCACACCCCTTCCTGGACACAGCCCACACCCCACCCACACACGCACGCAACACACACAAGCCACACCGCCTGCGCCTGCCCTCACAGGCCCCACCACGCGCCTGCGTTCCTCTTCCTGCACGCTCTCTCTCCTCCCTCTCACCACCGCTCCTCTCTCTCTTTCTCACCTAGCCCCATCTACCCCCCTCACTTACACCCTGGCCCCACCACCCACACACACACCCAGCGGCCACCTTCCCCCAACCGACCCACCTCTCCCTCTCTCACTCTCCCCCTGGCCCCACACGCCAGTAGCCCCACTCACCCCCCTGCCCACCAGCCAGGTCCCACTCGCCCCCACCTCCTTTCTTCCCCGCGGTCTCCTCCCTCTCCCCGCTCTCCACCCCGACGCGGTCGCCGCCCGAGCCCTTCCTCTCCCCTCCTGACCTCCCCCGCCAGCTCGGCTGCCTCTCCTCCCGTGGCGTCGCCGCCTCTTCTCCTCACCTTCGGCCACCGCCCCTCTTCCCCTTCTAGCTCGCCTGGCCCCGCCTCCCGGCCACGCGCCCACCTCGCCTCCGCGCCGGCCGAGCCTCCTCTTCCTCACCGGCCCGCCTCCTCCACCACCCCGACGCTCCTGCCTCCCCACGCGCTCGCCCCGCTTCTCCTCCCTCCGCCAGCCTCGCTCGCCGCCAAGGCCCTCCACCCTTGCGCCTGCTGCCTTACCCTCCTCCGCGCCTGTCTCCCTCGCCCCGCGCGTCCTCTCTCCCTACCCGGACCGTGCCGCCAGACCCCCTCTCCGCCGCGCTCCTCTCCTCCCGCTCGGCCGCGCTGCCGCCGGCGTCGCCCGCCTCACGCTCAGCGCCGGCCTCCACTCGCTGCCAACCGCCCGCCCGCCACTGCCGGCTGCGTCGCCCTCCTCCCCTCGGCCGGAGCCGCATCACCGTCCTTGCCCTGCCGCCACCCCACCTCCGTCGCTGCAGCCTCCTCACCACCGACCCAAGCGCCTCTCCACCGCCCGTCCTGCCTGCCGCCACGCCGGCGCGATCCGCCGCCCGCCTCGGCGGACCAGCGCCGCCAGACTGTCCCCTCGCTGCCACACGGCCAAGCTGCGCCAGCGAAGCCTGCCTCCAGAAGCGCCTCGGCCTTCCACTCCCCGTCGTCGCCCCCCTGCTGCTCTGCATCAAGCCTGCCATGCCCCTGTACTTCCTACTTCGGCAGCACCGGCCGCCGCCTGTGTCTGTCTTCCCCTCGACGTCTGCCGGCCCCGGCCCTGCCCGCGTGTGCCAGCCGCCGTTCGCCTTCGCTGCCGCCGCCTCGGCAGCACCACGGCCTCCTCGCCTCTTCGCTTTGTCGGCACCGTACATGCCCGCTGCCGCGACCTCTCTTGTTGCAGCGCTGCCAAGGATACCCTGTGGTGTCTCTGCATCACATCAATGCCTTGAGAAGTCCGAACCTGGAGTACCATTGCAGTGCTCCGAGGATATCGTCGCAAGTTCACCATCGATCTCAAAGACGAGAACCGCAACAAAATCTTCATCGTGTACTTCAAGGACTCCCTCACGAATCCGATGATCGAAGACCGAAGACTCCGAGCCCTCCATCATGGATCCGGTGATGCGGAACACCAAGTTTCCTCCCCGGAACCGCCATGACATCCGTCACGGATTCGGTGCCCGAGAACACGGAACGACAAGACCACCCACGCGGACTCGAGTACCCCGATGCTCCGAGGACATCGAGCCCCGGTGCGACAAGTTCTTCTTCCCGAACGCTGAGTTCTCCCCCTGGAACGCCATGACCGTCTACACGAACCGACGACCGCGGATCCAACAAGACCTACCGCCTAACGACAAGTTCTTCTACCCGGACGCCAAGGTCGTTGACACGGTTACAACATGAACTTCCCTCGGACGCCAAGATCTACCTCTCGGACCCGAAGACCGTAATGATGTTGAACCAAGATCCCCATCGGACAAGATCGTCACCAAGACCGGCCATGTTGAGATCCGAAGACCGATCCCGCCGAACCCTGAACCCTGAGACCGAACCCCGAACCCCGGGCCCCAAGTTCGCCGAACCCTATTGTGTGAACCCAAACCCGAGACCTTATTTTATTAAATGATATATACTTGTTGCATATTAAATTGTCATACTCGCATGCATATCATTGGTTTGGGGGCCTTATGCCGATTCACCTTATAATTAAATATGGGGCCCATATGCGGGCAAATCTAGTCTTATAATGGCCTCATTTAAATTTGTGTAGCGAACCGGTAACTTACCTTGCCTTGTTAATACAACATTTAATTTGCGGGGTAGATAAATAACATGAACCATCTAATTAACTATCGGAACCCCGGTTCCGCTTAATATGGCCTAATTGCATCGCACCTTGCCATGTCATGCATCATACATGCATCATGCCCGATCTTCTGCCGTCGTATTAAATATTGCATCCGGTGTTTACTCTAGTGTTTTGCTTCTTCGCGGATAAGGCCGTTGAGTTGATGTGAGCTTCTCCCCGATCTTCGGCTGAACCTTCGACAATGTTTCAGGCGAGCATCTCCCCCTTTCTACCTATCTTACTTTTATAGTATTTATTCCCTCCTGTTGATCTATTGCTATCTGTGTTGCGATGCTCTAGTTTTCGTACCGTGATATCCCTTGCAGCCTTATATTGCCTTGGACACCTCCTATTACCTGTTGTGTGGTAGATAGTTGGACCTGCGCGTCGTAGTCGCTTGCTCAAGTGCTGTTGCGTGTTGTCAAGTGCCACAGTTGTTGGAGTATTGCCGCATGTTCAATGTTGGAGATGATCATGGCTTTACTTTTCGTTCACTTTAATTACTGCTTAACAACTAAAATTGAAGTAAGTAAGCAGAGGCACAGGTGGGCAATAGATGTTATTTGGTTGTTAACCGTCCACTTGTGTCCCGTAGGACCCCGAGTGCTTGATACCTGTTCCTTGATTTATCGTGCTATCCACATCCGGGAGGATTATGGGACCCCCCTGAGCCAGAGCTTGATTCATTCTTATTTCTTGGGGCCACAAACTAGTTTGAGGTTTTATTTACTATCCTGTACTTATGCCATGCTATTGCTTTATTTACGATTGTGCGAGGAGCACACTGTACTTTTTAGGTAAGCGGAATGTTTTCGCGGTATCGACAAGCCCAGTTTTGGGTTCCCAGTCGTTTACAACCATTGTCGCAAACCTTGAGTCCGTCTCGGAGTCAGCTGGCTTTGTTGCGGGTCTACTCAATGGGGTGGCCCCCTGAAATATTTCTGAATCCTGTGATTGCTTTGTCGTGAAAGCCTCGTTGGGTTTTGATTTGGTTTTTCCGAGGTTGATCGAGTGTGTGTTGCTATTTGTGCACCCCTGCAGGGTAAAACTTTCTGAAAGCCGTGTCCGCGGTTATGGACGACTTGGAGCACAATATCTCGAACATAGACAACTATAACTAAAGTAGCGCTATAAATTTGACTTTATAATGACTAGTAATCAGCTTCACTATAATGGAATGGCTAAATAAAACTGCCAACAATTGCTTGTTTGGGTTGTCGCTTGCGACCATTGTATCTGACTAGTAAGTATTGCAACTACAACGGAATGGCTAATAAAAGTACCAACAACTGCTGGGTTTTGGGTTATCTCATGCTAATTGTATTTGCCTAGTAAGTGTCGCAACTACAACGGAACGGTTAACTAAAATTGCCCACTGCTTATTATATCAGGACGACTATCTATACTTGACTAGTAATTACTGCAACGATAACTAAATAAATAAAACTGCCAACTGTGTGAGTTCCTCGGTTGAATTCCTCGTTTGGTCTCGAGGGGGAAATACCAGGATGGGTATGTTTGGTGGTAGTATCAGGTTGGATCCGAATAGGTCTTTCTTACCCCTCTCTGATAGCCGCCAGTTATATCGAGTCTCTATAGGTTGTTTAGTGCATCTTCTTGCTGCTGCGATCCACCATACTGTGTAGGCGAGGCAATTCTAGCCTCGCCGTGTCTTGGCCTCGATCGACGCTCCTCTTTTTCCTTTGCCCTTTGTCGACACCCCTTTTGTTTTAGCAGGTTTCGCCATCGTTAGCAGGGTTACCCTTCCGGCTTGTCCTGGGCAGGGTTATGGACGCCATTGGTTATTCTTCAGGGCTCTTAGCCCCATTTGCATCTTGTCCGTAGTCGGACGCTGTATCGTTTTCAAGGTGATTTGGATCTTTGTATATTATATCTGTATTCTTGACTCGTTGAGTCGCTGTTGTACATATCTGTTCTGTGGGTCCCATCGAGGACTGTTGTGTAATGTTATTACTTCGTTTTCCACCCGCACGAAAGTGCCTGGTGGGAACCTTTGAATCGTTTCTATGCGGGTTTGGCGGGAATCGCTGAAACTTGCATAGGGTCGATTCTGAGGGTGTTACAAAGTCCATAAGCAAATGGAATAAATATAATCCAAATCCAGATGAATAGATAAAGAATATTCAATTAAGATTATATAGCATTAAACCATATTCGATATATATATATATATGGATAAAGATAAAATCCTTAATAGAAATGATTAATTAAATCATGGGAATATAATAAATGGAATTTCCCTAGTGGAATAAAAGTTATTTTAAATTTAAAGAAATAAAAGAATCATTTAAATAAAATTAATATGGATTTAAAACCATATTGAGTAGTATTTGAATTAAGGGAAATATCCAATTTAATTGATTAATAAAACATATTAAAATGATTTAAAAATAATTATATAAACACCCTAATAAATTAATAAAACTTACTGAATTTTTTTGGGAAGGTTTTGAATTCAAATGATTGTTTGAAATGTGTAAACAAATTCAAAACAGAAATGAAAATGGAAAAATAAAAATGAATCAGAACAAAAAAAATGGAAACCAGCCAGACCAGGCCTAGCAAGCCTAGTCCAGCCCAGCAGCAGCCCACTCCCTCCTCCCCGCGGAAAACGTTTCACACTCACTAACGCACATGCGAACTCTGACGGCTGGACCCCACCACTCCTCTTTCTCTCTCTCGCTGCCGCTAGGCCCCACTGCCACGCGAGCGTCTTCTTCCTCACAGCCGCTGACCGCGCCCCCTCTCTGGCCATTATAGCCGTTTGAATACCGGCGTTGTTACGCGTTAACTACGCCATGAAACCGCCCCCTGACCATGCTCGATAACTCGCCCGCGCCTCCTCTACCTTCCCCCCCAGATGCCGCACACCCTCTGCCTCCAGGCCGTGCTAATTTTGACCTCGAACACCCCCTGTCCGACGAAACTCCGGTGACGATTCCGCCAGCACCAGCCACCGCCTTGCCCCCTCGGCCACTCGATCCTGCTCCCCTCTCCCGTGCGCACCTGCCAGCACTCTCAGCTCACTCGCGCACGCCCCAGAACCTCGGCAACGACGACAGCCGAGCGTCGCCGTCCACTGCCTCGACTCTGGCGAGTTCCCTAGGTAGCATCTGACCGCCCCTCTCCCCCTCGTGGTCACTCTCATGCCCGCATCACTCTTGCGAACCTAACGGAGCCTTCCATTTGTCTTAGTGCGTCCCCCATCCTCGCCTCCGACGACGAACAGACGAACCCGACGCCTTTGCGAACTCCGGCGAGTGATTCACATCAACCCCGAGCGCCCCTTCGACGGCCAAGCATGCGTCGAGCATCCCATGCCACGACGACCTCGGTGAGATCCTCCCTGTCTCTTTTGCTTCCTGCATCACCAACGCCACCCTTGTCTGAGCGCGCCGCCGCCACTCGCCCCCGCCAGTTGTAGGCAATGCACTGTGAGCCGTCCGATCTAGATCCAAGCGATACGATATGTTGAATTAACTGAAGCGGTATGGAGCTTTCTGTGCCACACGATTTCATTTTGATCCAACGATCCACAGCATGCGATCCACGCGAACCGGTACCAGCCAGTAAAATCAAGACGCGTGGAACTGACTCTTTTTTTAAAACAGAAAATGTTCTATTAGATATGTGATTTTGTAAAATTCAAAACTTTTGATCCACACGTCCAAATTTTGCAAATTTTATATCAATGGAATCAGCAAAACAAATTCTATCCAACCATATATTTTGTTTAGTGAATTGCTTCTGTAAACATAGTTGTTTTTGCATAAACTTGTGTAGGCATATTTTGAATATAAAATTCATTCTAAAATTATTTTTGTGATAAAATATTTGGTAGATGGATTGTTTTGAACCTACTGACCATATAAACCAACTTTTGGATTGAAAAAAAATATTTGGTGAAGCCAAAGTATAAATCTTTGATATAACATTTCTAGTCAAATAAAAATATTGTTTATATTTTGAAAATACATTTTGAGTAAAACCTTTGGAAAATGATTTGATTTAAACTATCTGACCCAAATCACCAAGTTTTAGGATTCAATAATATATTTGATGAACCCTATAAATTATTAGTTTGCTAAAAAAGCATTTTGAACAACATAAAATATTACTTTGGTATAAAAATGGTTTATAGGTAAAACCTTTTGCAAATTGTTTTTAATATTAAACACTTGACCTTAAAACACTAACACTTGTGTTTAAAAATATATTTGACAAACACTAGAAAATATTACTTTGATTTGAACCATTTCTAGCAAAACAAAAAATGACTTAAAGTGGCCATTTTCACTAACTTGATATCAAATGGTTTTACCACATTTATAAATGACCAATAGGTGTCTTAAAATGTTTATCACCTATTAGAAACCACTTTTCCAAATAAAACAATCTTTGGCATGCTTGCACGCATTGCTTTGTTTTTATTATTCTTTGTGATGAATTGCTTGAATGGTAGATTGAATTTGTGCCTTGATTGAACGGTAGTGAAATTCGAAGAGTGTGACTACTGCAAGATCAAGGAGTGAACTTATATTCTCTACCAAAAAGGCAAGTGATGCTTCATACTTTTGTCCCATTATTTTCACTATGCATTAGTGATATTTCTAAGTAGGACTTGCATGGAAGTTTTGCTAAGTATAAACTATGCCATGGGAAATCCTAGTAGATGAAACCTTAGTAGAACTTTCCTAAGTTAAGATTCCTACTACTATCATGCTTAGCTTAGCTAGTAGAAAACAAGGGTGGATTATATTCATGCTATGGAATATTTCTAAGTCAAGGACTTGTGTTTTGTTTAATAAAACAACTAAGTGAATGAATCACCTGGGTGGAATGGTATTGCTTGGAAGGATTTTTGTTGAGTGGTTACACAAGGCCCATTTCTATGGTTTACCTTGTGTATCTCACTTGTGGAATGCCACCCAGGAACAAAGAGATTTGAGATGTCAAATGTTGAGAAGCTTCAAGTGCAGCCACTTGGCATTATGGGCTCTGCCTGGATCATATAGGTTGCAATAACTTAGCCAAATGGACAGTTGGTGGTAGGGGATGATAGGTTGGAACGCGTCCATTCTGGTCTAAGGGAAGGCTTCTGAAATATCTTGTCTCGATGCATGTCGAGTCTTGTGGGGAAAGTGCACCACCTCTGCAGAGTGAAAAATCTAAGTACTTAGCCGTGTCCCCCGTAAAGGACAACTTGAGCATCAAGACATGGAAGCTATCAAGAATATCCTCATCCAAATTTCTAAGTTAAAAACTTGTGGTTGAACAAGGGTTGAAGGATCAAAAATTTCTATTGGGAGATGCCTTGGGTGATTTTTGCCAAACAAAAACTTAGTGTTTTCAAAATGATAAGGAAAATCTATTTTGAGCAAAGCAAGCCTAAGCTCCACTTAGCCAAATGCATATAGATGATAGTCTCCACTATACTACCATATTATCACTTGCCAATACAATTCAGATGTATTGACCCTTGTGGCTGTAACTTATTATGTTGCAGGTTTGTTTGATGTTAGTGAAGTGTGTTGATTAGGATTACAAGTCTACATCCAACATGATTGCCTGTGGCACTTTGAAGATGAAGGACTCCATGCTATATAGATATTTCTGCTGCATTGTAATGTGATAGCCAAATGAGCTATGTAAGATGTAATATAATATTTTATTCCTAGTTATAAAGTTGTATTATGACCTTTGTTTCTTGATATTACATCTTAACTATTGATGCTAGCTATTGATCCAGGGACTAGCATTGTAAACACAGGGATCTCTACCTTATTAAAAGGTTGGGACCTCTACACTCACCAAGGTAGCTATTGCTTCCCTGGCAACGGCGTCAGAAAAAGGCTTGATACCATCGATCCGGATTACGGATGTTGTATAGCTCTTTTTCCCTAGTATACCTAGGTTTATCGAATCCTCAGGAAGCAGAAAGCAAAGTGAGATTACTTAAACGAACCTTCAAGAGTTTTAGAATTCCTTTTGTGTTTTCAGCGGGCCAAGATTTTGTGATCTTTTTGTTGTCGTTGACGATGGAGAGAGAGAGGGCCTAGGGTCTTCGGTTTCACTAGTAGTTGTGCAAAACATCTCATGGGAATAAAAGATAATAATAAAGTATGCATATAATTGTTAAAGCAATATAATTATATGTGGGCGGTATATCCATAGTTGCTATCGCCTCCGCAACCACTTATAGCAATAGCCTAATAGTCTTATCCATAGAAGAAAGAGAACTAATGACATGCATAGTGATGTCACCATTTAATCCCAAGTAAATTCCTCACATATAGCCGTACTACCCATTCTATCATTGGGGTTCCCAGCAGATCAGTCATTACTCACACTTCCTATACCTCGATCAATCCTCGGGGTCGTGGATACCTGACAAGTCATTAGATTGAGGCAAGAGAGGGTACTACAATCATCATGTCATACAAACTAATACATGATCCCATCTATGATAAATAACATGCACAAAAAGCTACATGGCTATGCTGAAGCCCTTAGCCCAAGGAGAATTACTCACACATAGAGATGAAATCAACAATCATAAACATTATAATAGAGATCATAAGATTGATAAGAAATAGTCTTACAATGTCACCAATTGGAGAAGATATCTACTATTACAAGTGGTGGAAGATGGCTATGGTGGTGGAGAAGGGTTTGGAGATTTAGATGTAGATCTATTCCTCCGGCGTGGCGGCTTTTGGTGGCAGGGAGAGTTGAGGTCGAAAAAGAAGCGTTGTTTCTCGTCGCCTGAAGCCTCTCTATATAGGGGTCCCTTCACGAAAGTTGTTCCGTTTGACCTGATGAAGTCGATGGCAACTATATGGCCATAACTATAAGTCCGGAATAAATTTCCCGCCGTATATTAGGTCGTTAAGGCTTCTTCCTCCACTTCACGGCTCCTGGTTTCTTTGACGTGTTGTAAATCTCGTATCTTTGGCATTTATGTTGTGATTCCCATCATTATACGTCATTATATGCGCAGGAAAAATAGCAAGAAAGGATTGCATACCCCTTTGATCATTAGGCATTAGTGGCAGGGTTTAGAGAGATATTTTATCAAATATATGAATAATATCTAGTTTAAATGTGGACGTGGATGGCTATATTTCATAGGCATGTTCTAGCGGGCCGGCCCACCCCGGGCTAGCGCTAGCAGCCGCTACGGCGGTTTGCCTTGCGGGCTGTGGGGGCGCGCGAGCGGCCCACCCAGCCGGCTCCTCCTGCCGCTGCTGCCACCGCCTTCCATTGCTGGGTCCCGCCTGGCTACTGGTTTCCTCCTTTTTCTTATTGTTTTTAGTCCCACGTGTGACACCTAAGGTGGAGGGATCCCCTCTCTCTGCCTATATAAAGGGGTGCCCATAGGAGGATTATAACACCCCAACTTCCATCTGGAAATACATAAAAGGCTTGTGTTGCCTCTCTCTCTCTCTCTCTCTCTCTCTCTCTCTCTCTCTTTCTCTCTTGCGACCGTGGCACCCTTGTCAGGGATATGCGAGCAAAGAGTTCTTCACCGCGTAGTGCCGTTGTGCTGGGTGATTCAAAGTCAGGAGATCTACTTCTGCAATCTCGGCTGCATCGAGGATACGGGAGTCGTCGTTAGGCACCATACGTGCGTGACTCCCTCTGGCGGTGCCATTCTTTCGGTCCTAGGACTTGTCAGAGCCGCAGGACTTCACGACCTCGAGGTTAGCGTCAGGGCGTCTTCTTCAACCACGTACCTCACGGTACGTTAATTACGCTCGGTCTTCAAAGGTATGCGTGTTATATCTCCTCTCGTTACTATATTACTAGTAGATAGATCCTAGCATTAGGGTTTAGATTGTATGATTTTTTGTTTTCTGCCCTTGATCCCCATTAGATACATCCTTGGATGGCGTGCTACGCCGTGCAACTACACCGTGCATTCTCAGCTACCAATCCCTGACGGAGTCTCTGGCCTGGACTATGGACCAGACTCCGGACCTCGCTAGAAAGTCTCTGTATGTCACCCCGGAGTATGCCTCGGAGTCTAGATACCACCCAGGAGTCTCCAGCCCGAGCGCGACAAGGCATGTTAAAGCCTTTTGGGCCTTCGGCCCATGTACTCTCCAATCCACCCAGAACTTACCTTTTATCCCTAAACTACCCCTATTTAAGCGACTGGCCTATAAATAGCACCACCCCTCTATTGTAAACCCTAGACTTACATAATTGTAATAGAAGAAACCCTAGAGGATCTATCTATTGCTAGTCTCATTCTCCTTAACAAGGAGCGCCAATTATCCCTCAACCTCTTGGATTTTGCCTAGTGTGTTCAAGTTGTACAACCCCTTGGAGTCGGTGCCTCGTCTCCAAGTTGTCAAGATCTCATCAAGCCTCCCACTCATCCACGAGACAGAGTGTTCTTGCCCGCCACCGATCCTAGATATTGTGTCGGACCGGTTGCCATCGGCGTGAGCTATTGGTTTGTATCATGTTTTCGTGTGTGTGTATTCATCAAGTTCTTCGCGTGTGAGTCCGTGGATTTCATCCCCTCCCCCCTCTCCCTCACTTCCATATCGATTTCCACTGGAATTTGTAAAATATTGATCAACCCTAAGGGGTCAACCCTAACATATTAGTATCAAGAGCCTCATTGATCAAAAAATTCCCCACAAATGTTTCTCTTGTCCACCATAAATTCGAAAATTCCCAAAAATATACCAGAAATTGCCTTTGGACCGATATACCGTTTTGCTGTGCTATTTGTGGTTTTGATCCAAACAAATATTGTCTAAGGTGTTGGTCCATATTTCGCGTGCGCTTCTCTGCCCAATTTTGGACAATTTTTCGTGGATTTGAGGCCCCAAGATGTGGATTTCTTATCAAGAACACGAGAAGTTGGAGTCTCCCCACCGGAGTCTCCAGCCCCGACGCCTGTTTTTGACCTGTTTTGCCTCCTTTCCATCTTGGATAATTTTCCTTTGTTGTTTGTGTCCAATGTGCATGTTAACAACTATCAGAAAGCTTTCGAGTCATCATCATCCGCGCTCTTCGAAACCACGGAACTCAAACATCATCATGCACCATCGACCGCAAGTACATCATCCCCAAAGAAGGTATAACTTGCGTCCTCTTGTTAACCCCATATCTTCCTTTGTGTGCATCTATCCTACGAGAGCAGCTCATTTTGTGTTTGCCTAAACATTGTGCATTTGCCTTTGTAAAGTGAGAGTGTGTAAGCAAATACAAAAGTTAACATAGTAGTATAGAAAGGGATAAAATGAATTTTAAAAAAGATAAAAATAAAAAGAAAAATAGAAAGTTACATAGTCTCCCAATACAAAGAGAGAATCAAGCTTGTAAGAAAAAAGAGAGAAAAAGTGTGACCAAGGCAAGTGCACAAATCCGTTGCTTACCCTCTTTAGGCAAACGAGTTGTGGTCTCTCCTTGCGTTGGAACGACAACTTAGCTTAGTCTTTGTTAGGACAGTTTGTTCTCATTTTCATAGTCGTGCTAACCCCACTAATCTCCACATGCGTGTTTAGTCGTAGGTTTCTGTCACCCTTTGAGTTTACCGTTCCCTTTGACTTGAGTTTTGTTGGATTTTACCCACTTTTGACTATCATTTTCGTTTGGTTGGTTCTTTGGATTTCCACCATCCTAACCTTCCACCAAAAGCTTTTGAGAGTTTAGTTCTTCCTTTAGTGTGAGTTTTCTTTGCGTTTTCACTTTGCAAGCTTATAATTCTCTTGTGTGGCAACTAGCCTAGGTGAGGTAAAAGGCTAACTCTCTCCACCATATATTACATTCCATATACAATCCTTGTTGGCTTTGCATAATGGATAGGCATGGTGAGACGATCCAACCACCCCCAACACAAGAGGAAGGAGAAGGACCATACATTACAAGAGAAAATCACTGTATGATACGAGGAGAATTCCACCAACGTTGTGAGTCCCTTGAGAAGCGTCAAGATGAACAATTTGGAGAAACGCAAATGGAGTTCAAGAGCATCGACAACCGCTTCGAGGAAATCCGAGGACAAATGCATGTGATGCAACACAACATCGAGCATCAAAATGAAGCCCTCCAACATGTCGTCATTGCAAGACGACAAGCTTCAACGCCTCATTGATGGTTTGGCAAGCAACTCAATGTCGTGTTTTCATGCACCAAGCTCTTCAAGGCACCACTCAAGTGCGTCACGCTCATTGGACCATCGTGCTCCAAGGCACAATAAAGCACCCGTAATCCAATCCATGAGCTCTTCGCAAGGTGTACCCTCTCCTAGGCACACCGCAATGTCAAGCTATGATGGTGACTTCTCCGCGATACCTCCAAGGAAAGAAGAACATCGTCATCACGCAAGGGCAATAGTGATCCAACAAGAGCAACCATGTGAGCAACCTCAAATGGAACCTCAAGTTCATCGTCAACGCCACAAGACCTTCACTCAACAACAAGTGATGCCTCCGATTTGGAAGAACAAGCTCGCCATCGACGTGAAGCACTTGAAGATCCACCAAGACGTCTTCTCTGTCATGAACGACAACACCGACACAATGGTCACCATGACGAGCCTTCCCCACAACATCAATACATGGAGCGTCAAGTTGTACATGTGGAGCGACGTCCACCATGTCACGAGGCTCAATACCATGTTCTTCACCATGAGGACCAAGTGCATAACCAACGTCACTGGCCGAGGAATGAGCCACATCCTCGTCGACCTCGATCATGAGGCCCAAGCGCCTGAACCTCATCCTCAACCGCGCCAAGAGCAATATCAAGGTCCCCAACAACGTTGCGAGGACCAAGTTACACCACCACAAAATGCGGCTCAACAACCACAAGGGCAACAACACCATCACCAAGCGGGACATGATAGATCGGATTATGAAGAAGTCCATCAACATCATGTTAACCGCAGATACCAAAACCGCAATGAGGAAGAAACTTTTGGCAAGCTCAAATTCACCATTCCCAAGTTCACCGGTTCCAATGATCCCGAAGAGTATATCTCATGGGCACTCAAGGTCGATAAGATCTTCCGCATGCATAAATATAGAAATGAGAATATGGTGGCCATGGCATCTCTAGAGTTTGATGATTACACCAACCTTTGGTGGGAACAAGTCCAACTCGCTCGTGAAGCAAGATAAGAGCCTCCAATCACCACTTGGCAAGATATTAAGGCTCATATGAGATCACACTTTGTTTCTTTGCATTACATGCGAGACCTATTCAACAAGATTCAAATGCTTAGCTAAGGGACAAAGACCGTGTAAGAGTACTTGAAGAAAATTTAGCTCAACATGATTCGCGCCAACATTGAAGAGCGCGACGAGCAAACAATGTCACGTTTTCTCAATGGATTGAACCATCCAATCAAGCGCATTGCCAAGTTCCAAAAGTATAACAACATGGTTGATGTTGTGCACATTGCAACAAAAGTCGAGCGTCAAGTACAAGAGGACATCAAGTACAACAAGCCCAAGATATACTTCACCTACAAGCAATCCTCAACCACCACACCAACCAACCTCAACGGAATCTCATCTAGTACCTTCATGCTTCCCTTCAAACCCACGCTTCCTCAAGGAAAACCACCTCCAAGTGGGAAATATACAAAGGATGATCCACCATTCAATGGTGAATGCTACAAGTGTGGAGGGAAAGGACACAATTAGGCCACATGTGGAAAAAAGAAAGTTTTGTTCATCCATGATTATGGCGACGAGGAATACTTGAGTGAAGATTAATTTGATGCACGAGTCAAAGAAGCATTGGCAATGCAACATGTGGAAGATGACCAAGACCTGCTATTGTGTGAGCATGACACAAGTCCATCGCTTGTCGTCACACCGGTCTTGACCACTTTGGCTCATGAACATGAAGATCAACAATCCAACATCTTCCAAACTCGTGCCGGTATCAACGGTAAATCCATTAAAGTTGTCATCGATGGAGGGAGTTGCCACAATCTTGCAAGCACCGAGTTGTGCGAGAATCTAAACCTCACCCTCCATCCACACAAGCACCCCTACCATATCCAATGGCTAAGTGACCAAGGGTATGTGAAAATCAAGCACACCGTTTTGGTCACATTCGCAATTGGACCATACAAGGAAACATTGGAGTGTGATGTGGTTCCAATGACGGTTTGCCATATTTTGCTTGGTAGACCGTGGCAATATGACAAAGGTGGTTTACATGATGGTCGCACAAACGCATACACCTTCAAATGACTTGACAAGTCATGTGTTTTGCAACCGATGACTTCTAGCCAAATAATTGCGGACAATGCAAAGGCTTTAGAGAGGGCGCAAACCAAAAAACCATCTTGTGAGAAGACTGGTGAGTGAGATAACCACCATATAGATAGTGGTAGCCAAAATACAAACTCGATTGGAAAAATCAAGAGTGTTCTTCCCACCAAAAGTGAGATGAGAGAAGTGAGGAATAAACCATCTATCTTGCACTATGTCCTTATTTGCAAGGGACTAGCGCCAGGAAATAATGACTTGAAAAATGTTCCTCCCTCTTTGATGGCTATTTTGCAGGAATTCAAGGATGTGTTTCCCGAATAGATTCCTCATGGACTACCTCCTCTTCATGGAATTGAACATCGCATTTCATACTCGGTGCACCTCTCCCAAACTGTGTCGCGTACTGCACGAACACGGAGGAGACAAAGGAGATAGAACGACAAATCAACCAACTCATCTCCAAAGGTTTGATCCAAGTAAGCAGTAGCCCAAGTGCGGTACCCATGATTCTTGTCCCAAAAAGGATGATACGTTGCATATATGCATGGACTGTTGTCCAATCAATGCTATCATCGTGCTTTATCGACATCCTATACCACTTCTCGATGACATGCTTGATGAGTTATGTAAAGCCACTATTTTCTCGAAAATTGATCTTTGTAGTGGTTACCATGAAATACACATGGCGTAAGGTGATGAGTGGAAAACCGCCTTCAAGATCAAACTTGGTCTATATGAATGGTTGGTTATGCCTTTTGGCTTATGTAATGCCCCATCCACCTTCATGTGCCTTATGAACCATATTTTGAGATCTCTCATTGGAAAAAAATGTTGTTGTCTACTTTGATGATATCCTTGTTTATAGAAAGTCACTATAGGAGTATGTTATATATGTTAAGGAGGTTTTACAAATCCTTCAAATGAAAAGCTATATGTTAATCTCCCAAAGTGCACTTTTTCTAAAGACAAATTGATTTTTCTTGGACTCGTTGTTTCTTCAAATGGTATTAAAGTTGACGTTTCTAAAGTTAAAGACATAATAAATTGGCCCATTCCTACCAATGTGAGTGAACTTCGCAGTTTTCATGGTTTGGCCGGTTTCTACCGTTGATTTGTGAAAGATTTCTCTACCATAGCTTGCCTTCTCAATAGGTTGACCAAAAAGAATTTCACATTTGTTTGGGGCAAAGCACAACAAAAAGCTTTTGATGAGCTCAAAAAGAGGCTCACCGAATCATCTCTCCTTGCTTCAACGGATTTCACAAAAACTTTTGATATAGAGTGTGATTCTAGTGGTATTGGCATCGGAGGAGTCCTTATGCAAAATGGATGTCCTATTACATACCATAGTGAGAAACTATATGGCGCACGCCTTAACTATCTGATTTATGATAAAGAGCTTTTTTGGCCTAAAGAATTTATCATACATTCTGACCATGAGTCGTTGAAATATCTTAAGGGGCAAGCCAACTTGAGTCAAAGGCATGATAAGTGAGTTGAGTTCATGGAGTCTTTTCCTTACATCGTCAAGTATAAGAAAGGCAAAGATAATATAGTTACAGACGCTTTGTCTCGCAAGAACACAAACCTTCTTACGTGCCTCGAATTAAACGTGTTGGGTCTTGATGACATAAAAACTATATATGCTTCTGACCCGTTCTTTGGACCAATTTTTACAAAGTGTTCCATAGACAAAGGGGTTTATGATTTCTATTTGCATAAGGGTTTTCTATTTAAAAAAAACAAGCTTTGCATTCCGAAGTTGTCTCTCCAAAGTTTGCTTCTCCAAGAGTCTCATGGTGGAGTACTTATGTGTCACTTTGGTCGCGACAAGACATATTACATGCTCTCCAGTCACTACTATTGGCCAAACATGAAGCGCGACGTGGAGCGCCACGTCTAACGATGCACTACATGTATCCAAGATAAGTCTACGTCTAACCCATTTGGTGTTTATATGACATTACCTATTCCTCATGCACCTTGGTCGGACATTGCATGGACTTTGTGTTAGGATTGCCTAGGTCTAAGCATGGTCATGTTAGACCCCTCCTTTATAAAGGAAAGGATCCCTGTGATTGCAATGCTAGTCCCTGGATCAATGCTAGCATCCACAGTTTAAGATGAAGTACACAGATACAAAGGTCGTTTATTACATTCATTCCAGAGATAAAACATAGTCTTTTACAACTCAGGGCCATAGGCCTAATACAAGAGTTTAAGGAACAATTAAATAAACATAAGTCTTCATCTTCATGTGCCACAGGCAAGCATGTTGAGTGTAGACTCATGACTCCTACTCATCATCGGAGTAACCTGCAACATCACAAGTTACAGCCACAAAGGGTCAATACTTTGGAATAGTATTGGCAAGTGATACCTTAGTATATTTTAAGTGGACTATATTACTATATGCATTTGGCTAAGTGTAGCTTGGCTTGCTTGAAAATAGGTTTTACCTATTAGTTGAAATCACTAAGTTTTTCTTTATCAAAACTTCCCAAGAAACCACCAATAGACATTGGGGTCCTTCACCCTTGTTCTCCCACAATTTTTACTTTAGAAGTTGGAGTGATGAGATTCTTGTAGCTTCCATGTCTTGATGCTCAAGTTGTCCATTGCCTTGGACTAGGCTAAGTACTTAGGTTTTCCATCTACAGAGGTTGTGCACTTTCCCCACCAGACTTGGTTTCCCAAGACAGGACCCTTTAGAAGCTTTTCCTTAGTCAAATGGACGCGCTCCAACCTATCATCCCAACTACCACCAACTGTCCAAATGACTAAGTTATAGCAACCTATATGATCAAGGCAGAGCCCATATTGCCAAGTGGTTGCACTGTAAGCTTTCTCAACACTTGGCCTCCAAATCCCTTTATGCCTGGGTGGCATACCACAAGTGAGATACACAACCCAAGTCCATGGCCTTGTGTAACCACTCAACATAACCCAATCCTTCCATTCCACCCAGGAGGTTCATTTGACTTAGTTGTTTCATTAGGAAAGCATAAGTCTCATGACTTAGAAATATTTTCATTATAGTAAGTATAGATTTTCACCAACCCTTGTTTGCTAAATAGCTAGGCTAAGCATGGTAAGATAACTTAACTTAGGAAAATTCCTTAGCAATTCTACAATTCTATATTACTTAGGATTTCCCAACTTAGCATTAGGCAAAAATAGCATGCAAGACTTAGCAAAATATCTAATGCTAGTACAAAACATAGGATAGAAATATTCATGAAAATATCACTTGCCTTGGTAGTGGGGAGAGCTGTACTCTTCACAATCATAATCACTAGCAAAATCTACACAAAATTATAGCATACAATTACACACAATTATATACAATCAAAAATAATATGAATGCATGTATGCAAGAATTTACCAAGTGGTGATTTTGAAAATTCTACCAAGCATGCACATGTTTACAGAAACTTAACCAGTCACAAGTTTGCCAACTAAACTTTATTTGACACCAAAACAAATTACTATACATAATCTATACTCAAAATAGCCTTAAACATGTTTCCATAAATAAAGTCATTTTAACTGTTACTATTTGTTAAACACATTGGATATTCAGAAAGGTCCTGTTTCACTGAATCCAACGGTATAAAGTTTGTAAAATTCCAACGTGGCATTCAAAAGTTATAGCTGTTTGAAGTTTGGATCTAAATCTGATTCAAAATTCTGTTTTTGAATTATCCCTAGCCACGTGTCGCAGCCTCACTGGCGCGTACCGCTTCGGTTGGATCGGGTCCTGCGGACCGCACGATCTAAGTGGGATCTGGCGGCTCAGATGCGCGCCTACCCCTTCGATTAAAATTCTATCCTAGCCCTACGATATAGATCCAACGGCCTAAATTACCAAGCCAAAATCTGGCGGCGCTTAGCGGCGACGACCAGACGGTGGCGGCGCCGGCGATATAGGTCACTAGGAGGACAGGGAAGGTACTCACCGAGACCGCAAGGACGTGGGGATGCTCAACTTGTGGACAGCTCGGCAAGGGGCGCTCAGGGTTGCGGTGAATTCCTCGCCGGAGTTGGATCTGGCAATGGTGGCTCTGCTTGAGGTCGAAGGCGACGTTGTAGATCACTAGGATGCAAACGGAGGATGTGGTTAGATGCAGAAGACCACGACGAAGATGCGTGCGTGAAAAACGTGGTTCGGACGGTCTCGACTTACTTTGGAGCTCGCCGGAGTTGAAGCTGGAGACGGTGGCGGTCAGTCGTTTGCGTAGCCGACGTTCTGGGTCACCCGCGGGCAAACCAAGAGTGTTAGAAGATGCGTGAGATCAAGTGGAGTCTGTTTGTGTGAAGCAGAGGCAGAGGGATGGTCGGAGGTGGCCGGAATTGCTGTGGCAGCTCGTCGGAGGCGGCGGGGTTGCAGAGAGCAATGTGCGCAGCCTGGGGGCGTTCTGTGCTTGGGGTTTGGGGAAGAAGAGAGAGGGGGCAGAGGGGGTTTATGTAGCCTGCTCGCGAGCGAGAATAACTCGTGCCTTAACGCGAATTTAAGCTGCGTAATCAACGAAGCGGAAACGCGTCAATTTTGGGGACGAACAGGTCGTGGGGGGTGGAGACGACGATGCTCGGGTGGGCCGCGGTTGTCAGCGAGAGAGGGGAGTGGAAGCGGGTCCCTTCTGTCAATGAGTTGGTGGGTGCGAGAGTGGGTAAAGAAAACGATTCATGGGTGTGCACTCTTGGGCTAGTCTGGGCTGTTGGTGGGTCGGCAGATTGGCTGGTTTGGTTTTTTTTTCTTCTTAATTCCTTTTATTTTTCAGATTGAATTTTTAGAAATGGTTTTTAAACCTAAATTCAAATCTGTTTGAATACAAAGCTTTACAGGACTTTTGTAAAATAAAACTTGTTCTTAAATGAGTGTCAAACACATCTGAACTTTTCAGAACACTTGGGTCCTTTTGAAAATAAATTAAACTATGTCTTTATGAGAGGTGATAATAGGCATAGAATTTGTTTTAATTCATATTTTGCCTTTGATATTTTGTTCAAGCTTTTGAGACCACTTAAGTTTGAATTCAAGACATTCTGAATGAATAACAGCATCTTTCCCAAAAGCATGTAGCACAAAGGCTAGGGTTTTCATACATAAAATAATGAACCACAAATGCTCCTGTTTCTGAAATGATTCTGAGTAAACCCTAAATGATGTTGAATGCAAGGATGATATGAATGAGTTTGGAATATGAATTTAGGGATGTTACAAATCTAACCCCCTTAAGATGAATCTCGCCCTCGAGATTCGGATTGGCTAGCAAATAGGTGAGGGTGGTCTTTCCGAAGATCATCTTCTCTTTCCCATGTTGCTTCCTCTTCGGAATGATGATTCCATTGTACCTTGCAAAACTTGATAGTTTTTGTCCTTGTGACTCTTTCTGCAGTCTCAAGAATTTTGACAGGCTTTTCTTCATAGGTGAGGTCACTTTCTAGTTGAACCTCTTCCAAAGGTATGGTATCCTTCAAAGAAGATTCTTCCATCTCTGGGTGACATTTCTTAAGCTGACTCACATGGAACACATTATGGACAGCTGACAGAGATTCTGGCAATTCAACTTCATATGCAACTTCTCCCTTGCGACTTAGAATTTTGAATGGCCCAACATATCTTGGTGCCAACTTTCCTTTGACTCCAAATCTTTTCACTCCACGAAGTGGTGATACTCTGAGATAAGCTCTATCCCCAACTTCGTAGGTGACTTCTCTACGCTTAGAATCTGCGTAGCTTTTCTGTCGGGACTGTGCTATCTTCAATCTGTCCTTAACCAATTTGACTTTCTCTTCGGCGTCTTTGATAAGATCAGGTCCAAATAAACTTCTTTCTCCCACTCCATTCCATAGCAATGGGGTGGTACACTTCCTTCCGTAGAGAAACTCAAATGGTGCCATCCCAATACTAGATTGATAACTGTTGTTGTAAGAGAACTCTGCGTAGGGCAGACTTTCATCCCAACTTGCTCCATAGTCTAAGGCACATGCCCTCAACATGTCTTCAAGAATCTGATTAGTCCTTTCTGTTTGTCCATCAGTTTGAGGATGAAAAGCAGTGCTGAATTCCAACCTCGTTCCTAAGGATTCATGAAGCTGTCTCCAAAAGTGAGAAGTGAACTGAGTTCCTCTATCTGACACAATACTCTTAGGCACACCGTGAAGGCATATAATTCTGCTCATGTAGATCTTTGCTAACTTGGCACTTGTATAAGTTGTCTTCATGGGTATAAAATGAGCCACTTTAGTTAGGCGATCCACTACTACCCATATGGAGTCATACCCTGACCTGGTTCTTGGTAATCCGGTAATGAAATCCATATCGATATTTTCCCACTTCCATTCAGGAATAGGTAGTGGTTGAAGCAAACCTGCTGGTTTCTGATGCTCCGCTTTCACTCTGCTACACACATCACACAAAGCAATATGTTCGGCGATGTCCCTTTTTAGATTGTTCCACCAAAATCTTTCTTTCATATCCATGTACATCTTGGTGTTTCCTGGGTGAATAGAATACGGAGAGTTGTGAGCTTCTTGTAGAATCAGTTTCCGCAACTCCGGATCTTGTGGAACACAAATACGTTTACCGTGCCATAAAGTACCTTGTTCGTCTATATGAAAACTCTTAGCTTTCCCTAGACTAATATTTTCCTTAATCTTTTCGATTTCCTTATCAATCTTCTGAGCTTCTCGGATCTTGTCCAATAAAGTGGGTTGAACATCTAAGGACATGAGATGTCCTTCAGGCACATTCTCCAATCTGAGTTCTTTGAATTGCTTACACAAGTCATCTGGCAATTCTCCTTTGGTAAGGCCATTTACAAACGTCTTACGACTTAGAGCATCTTCTACTACATTTGCTTTACCGGGGTGGTATTGTAAACTTAAGTCGTAATCCTTGATAAGTTCTAGCCATCTCCTTTGTCTCATGTTGATTTCCTTCTGGGTGAAGATATACTTCAAACTCTTATGATCGGTGAATACTTCACAATGCTTTCCCAAAAGGTAATGTCTCCATGTTTTGAGTGCATGGACGACAGAGGCCAACTCCAAATCATGAGTAGGATAGTTTACTTCATGAGTTTTGAGTTGTCTCGAAGCATATGCTACGACTTTACCGTCTTGCATAAGTACGGCACCCAAACCTTGATGAGACGCATCACAATATACTTGGAAATCCTTTTCCAAATCTGGCAGACATAGAATTGGTGATGTTACAAGTCTCTTCTTCAATTCTTGGAAGCTGACTTCACAACCTTCAGACCAAGCAAATTTCTTGTCCTTCTTTAACAATTCTGTCATTGGCTTAGTAACCTTCGAGAAATTTTCAATGAACCTTCTGTAGTAACCTGCTAAGCCGAGGAAACTACGAATTTCTTTCACATTCTTGGGAGATTCCCATTCATCACAATGAAACTTTGGCGGGATCAATCGCCACCGTCCTTTGTCATAACATGACCAATAAAACCTACTTCCTCTAACCAAAACTCACACTTGCTGAATTTGGCATAAAGTTTATGCTCTCTTAACTTTTCAAGTATCAAGCGTAAGTGTCTTTCATGTTCTTCCTTGCTCTTGGAGTAGACTAAGATGTCATCGATGAAAACGACCACAAACTTGTCAAGAAATTCCATGAACACCTTGTTCATCATATTCATGAAGTATGCTGGAGCGTTGGTTAAACCAAAGGGCATCACAGTGTACTCATACAATCCATACCTTGTGGTGAAAGCTGTTTTATGTATGTCTTGCTCTCTTATCTTGAGTTGAAAATAACCTGACCGGAGATCAATTTTCGAGAACACACATGCTCCTTCTAGCTGATCAAACAAATCGTTAATTCTTGGCAAAGGATATTTGTTCTTGATAGTTACCTCGTTGAGGGAACGGTAATCTATGCATAACCTTTGGCTTCTATCTTTCTTCTCCACGAACAATACTGGGGCTCCCCAAGATGAAGAACTTGGTTGAATGAACCTTTCAGAATCGCTGTTCTCCTAGTTGCTTCTTGAGCTCTTTCAGTTCATCAACTGACATTTTGTATGGTCTCTTAGCTATTGGTCCAGAACCTGGTACCAAATCTATCAGAAACTCCACATCTCTATCCGGTGGCATTCCTGGTAATTCTTCCGGAAACACATCCGGATACTCACACACAATTGGTACACTATCCATACTAACCCCTTAAGAGAATTCAGCTTACTTCCTTTGGATTCAAAGTTAGATCTGAATTTTATTCTTTTTCCTTCGGGGTTGTGAGTGCAAAGACGATTAGCACAATCTAGTACTCCTTCATACTTAGCCATCCAATCCATTCCCAAAATTACGTCTAGTCCTTGGGAATCTAGGATTATCGTGCTCACTTTGAAACTTATGCTTTCCAAACTCTATGACAAGATCGGCATCCAAGACTTACTATCATGTCTCCACCCGGAGAACTAACTTTTATTGGACAACCAATGTTTTCAGATGCAAACCCATTTCTATCAACAAATGCTTTTGATATGAATGAATGAGATGCACCAGTGTCAAAGAGTACAAATGCTGGAATGGAATTGAGTCTGAACTTACCAGCAACAGCATCAGGCTCCTCATAGACCTCCTCCACATTGATGTGGTTAACCTGTCCTTTCTGAAAAGGATTGGGCTTGTTAGGTCCTTCAACTTTCTTCTCAGGGCACTCATTAGCGTAATGCCCCAGTTTCTTGCATTTGAAGCACTCAACCTGACCGATGTCCTTTTTAACATGCTGACTTCCACTACCATTCCCACTGTGGTGGCTCTTATGTCCACTCTTGTGGTTCTTGTACTTATCATTGTCATGACTGTGATGATGCTTGTTGTCATGACGGTTGTGGTTGTGGTGCTTGTTGAATTTCCCATGCTTATGGGATCCTGAGCTGCCATTGTCATCATAGTGAGATCGTTTGTGAGACGATCCTGAGCTGTGCTTGTCGGAGTGTTTCCTCTTCCTACTCTCGACTTGCTTCATTTTACTCTCCAAAATTGCAGCCTTGTCACACAAAGACTGATAAGTTGGAACATATGCCACAGACAGCTGTAGATTCAGCTCATCATTCAAGCCCTCCAGAAACTTTTCCTTTCTTTTGGCATCTGTGTCAACTTCATCCGGTGCATAGCGCGCCAGATTGTTGAACTCTTCTATGTATTCTGCCACGCTGCGGTGGCGCTGCTTCAGGTTGTGAAACTCTTTCTTTTTCAGGTTCATCATTCCTGATGAGATATGAGCAGTGCGAAAACCATCTTCAAAGATAGCCCAAGTCACCTCATCAATAGGAGTGGTGATTTGGAAGTTGTCCCACCATGTGGCGGCTGGTCCTTCCAACATAAGTGCTGCGAACCTGACTTTTTCAGCATCCGTGCAGCCCACGGTCACTAAATCTTTGTTCACAGAACGTAGCCAGTCATTGGCCACCATGGGATCAGTCGTCCCCGAAAAATTTTCTGGCCTCAAACGCAGAAATCTGGTGAGCATATCAAAACCCGGAGGGTTGTTGTTGTTGTTGTTGTTGTTGTTGGGGTTGTTGTTGTTGTTATTGGGGTTGTTGTTGTTGTTATTCTGGTTTTGAATGAATGTTGTCATCATTTGCATAAGCTGTGTTTGCGCATTCATCATTTGTTGCATTTCCGGGGTGATGTTGTTGGGGTTGGGGTTTGCGCGACGGGGAGGCATCTGTGGTTTGTTCAAATAGATAAGAATGAGATACCCATAGATGTTTTATGCACAATACATCACAAGCAATTCACATAGCATGCAATTCAAGAACAAAAGTTCAACATCCAGATAATAAGTTCATGAAATAAAACACACAAGTGGCAAGCCATCCACATGTCGGATGGTCCAATAACAAGTTCACAAATACGAGTACGAATATGAAAGATAAAGGAGTAGTCAAGTCTACTCATCAGCATCAATCTCCTCCTCGACGAAGGTAAGACCTGCGTTCTCCATCGCGGTCTTGTTCTCCTCAATCGTAGTGGTCAAGGAATCGACCTTGGCCTTGAGAGCCCTCTTCTGGGAGCGAAGCCTCTCAATAACCATCTGCTGCTGCTCAAGCTCGAAATCCTTGGACTTCAGTTCCTCGGTCATGTCCCGGATCTTCTTGTTCCTATCCTGGACGCGTTTCTCCTGACTCTTGAACTTGCGGTCCTGGGCCTCGAACTTTGTCTCCATTTCCTTGATCATCTCATCCTGCTGTGCGAAAAGTTTGTCCTTCCCGCGAAGCTGTACCTGGAGCTCGGCATTGCCAAGAATGGCGTTCGTCCTGTCCGTGTCCACGTGCCTGAGGAGAGTCTCTAAGTCCTGGAGGTAGAGACGTATAGGCTCTGCCGCGTCCCTCGAGTCGTCCTCAAAGTCGATGGACTCTCCATCAACATCACGCCTTCCGAAGAGGTGGAAGTGAGTGCCCCTAACCTGTCGGGAGTGACGGCCTAACAAACGTCCTATCAGGTCCTGCATGACTACCTCCATGCCCCTCTCCCTGTCGTCGTGCATCAGCTTGAAGACGATGGCCTCCGTAGTGGGCTCTGTCTGGCGTCCAGGCTGGTTCACCTTGAAGCCCCAGAGGTCCTTCCTCTCGAACTTGGTGAGTGGGTACACCGTGATGGTGGGAAGAGGGAGATCAAGCAAAGTGGTAAGCTCAATGATACGGGGTCCGAAACGGGTAACCTGGAGCTCCTCAACGGTGCTGATGGTAATAGGCATCTATTTATAAGATTGAAAAGTTAGAACAACACAATTTAAGATAAATACAAGACAACCATTTCATACATAACCATGGAACACAAACATCACACAAGTCATGCATACATAAATCCATTACATCATTCAAGGTCCAAACTTATTTAGGGTATCATTTGGAAAATAAGGTGATAGTTGGTGGTCCACTAACAAAGTGTTCTCATAGGCCTATCTCACTGGATCTGGTGGCTATCACAATGTTCCTAGAGGCAATCAACCTATCCTGTTCACATGATTCCATCACTAAGTCTATTATATCTCCCCTTAACTCTTGGTTGGTGGCTTCCAACTCTTGGGTAAGTTCCTTCTCTTTCTCTAAGTCTTTTTGGAGGTTGAGCATTCTGCACTTGACTCTAGCACTTAGTTCTTTGATAGTCCTCCAAGCTGCATCTCTGGCTGACTCAAAGAATGTGGTGTGCATTAGTGTTGGTGTACATGCAGAATCCCCTTTATTTGTGGTTGTCTTCCTTGTTTTTGTACAAGTGAAGTTGCACCCACCAATACTCCACTCCTTCATCCATCACTGGAAAGCCTTTGTATATAGCTGCTCCATGTGCCTCCATTGCCACCATGAGGTCCTTGAGAATCTTGGGAAACTCAGTTTCACACTCCAAGGTCATGGTCATGAGTGGTCCTTTCTTCACGGCTTCGTTGATGGAGTTCATCTACAAATGGAGATGAGAATGAGAAGATTAGAAAAGTTTTACGAGATGAATAGACAAGTGTAGAAGTAGTTGAAAAATTTTCCTTAGTGGTTTTCAAATCCTAGGGTCATAATCCTACAGGCAACACAGTGCTCTGATACCATCTGTTAGACCCCTCCTTTATAAAGGAAAGGATCCCTGTGATTGCAATGCTAGTCCCTGGATCAATACTAGCATCCACAGTTTAAGATGAAGTACACAGATACAAAGGTCGTTTATTACATTCATTCCAGAGATAAAACATAGTCTTTTACAACTCAGGGCCATAGGCCTAATACAAGAGTTTAAGGAACAAGTAAATAAACATAAGTCTTCATCTTCATGTGCCACAGGCAAGCATGTTGAGTGTAGACTCATGACTCCTACTCATCATCGGAGTAACCTGCAACATCACAAGTTACAGCCACAGAGGGTCAATACTTTGGAATAGTATTGGCAAGTGATACCTTAGTATATTTTAAGTGGACTATATTACTATATGCATTTGGCTAAGTGTAGCTTGGCTTGCTTTGCTTGAAAATAGGTTTTACCTATTAGTTGAAATCACTAAGTTTTTCTTTATCAAAACTTCCCAAGAAACCACCAATAGACATTGGGGTCCTTCACCCTTGTTCTCCCACAATTTTTACTTTAGAAGTTGGAGTGATGAGATTCTTGTAGCTTCCATGTCTTGATGCTCAAGTTGTCCATTGCCTTGGACTAGGCTAAGTACTTAGGTTTTCCATCTGCAGAGGTTGTGCACTTTCCCCACCAGACTTGGTTTCCCAAGACAGGACCCTTTAGAAGCTTTTCCTTAGTCAAATGGACGCGCTCCAACCTATCATCCCAACTACCACCAACTGTCCAAATGACTAAGTTCTAGCAACCTATATGATCAAGGCAGAGCCCATATTGCCAAGTGGTTGCACTGTAAGCTTTCTCAACACTTGGCCTCCAAATCCCTTTATGCCTGGGTGGCATACCACAAGTGAGATACACAACCCAAGTCCATGGCCTTGTGTAACCACTCAACATAACCCAATCCTTCCATTCCACCCAGGAGGTTCATTTGACTTAGTTGTTTTATTAGGAAAGCATAAGTCTCATGACTTAGAAATATTTTCATTATAGTAAGTATAGATTTTCACCAACCCTTGTTTGCTAAATAGCTAGGCTAAGCATGGTAAGATAACTTAACTTAGGAAAATTCCTTAGCAATTCTACAATTCTACACTACTTAGGATTTCCCAACTTAGCATTAGGCAAAAATAGCATGCAAGACTTAGCAAAATATCTAATGCTAGTACAAAACATAGGATAGAAATATTCATGAAAATATCACTTGCCTTGGTAGTGGGGAGAGCTGCACTCTTCACAATCACAATCACTAGCAAAATCTACACAAAATTATAGCATACAATTACACACAATTATATACAATCAAAAATAATATGAATGCATGTATGCAAGAATTTACCAAGTGGTGATTTTGAAAATTCTACCAAGCATGCACATGTTTACAGAAACTTAACCAGTCACAAGTTTGCCAACTAAACTTTATTTGACACCAAAACAAATTACTATACAAAATCTATACTCAAAATAGCCTTAAACATGTTTCCATAAATAAAGTCATTTTAACTGTTACTATTTGTTAAACACATTGGATATTCAGAAAGGTCTTGTTTCACTGAATCCAACGGTATAAAGTTTGTAAAATTCCAACGTGGCATTCAAAAGTTATAGCTGTTTGAAGTTTGGATCTAAATCTGATTCAAAATTCTGTTTTTGAATTATCCCTAGCCACGTGTCGCAGCCTCACTGGCGCGTACCGCTTCGGTTGGATCGGGTCCTGCGGACCGCACGATCTAAGTGGGATCTGGCGGCTCAGATGCGCGCCTACCCCTTCGTTTAAAATTCTATCCTAGCCCTACGATACAGATCCAACGGCCTAAATTACCAAGCCAAAATCTGGCGGCGCTTAGCGGCTGCGCGCGGCGGCGACGACCAGACGGTGGCGGCGCCGGCGATACAGGTCACTAGGAGGACAGGGAAGGTACTCACCGAGACCGCAAGGACGTGGGGATGCTCAACTTGTGGACAGCTCGGCAAGGGGCGCTCAGGGTTGCGGTGAATTCCTCGCCGGAGTTGGATCTGGAAACGGTGGCTCTGCTTGAGGTCGAAGGCGACGTTGTAGATCACTAGGATGCAAACGGAGGATGTGGTTAGATGCAGAAGACCACGGCGAAGATGCGTGCGTGAAAAACAGGGTTCGGGACGGTCTGGACTTACCGCTGGAGCTCGCCGGAGCTGGAGACGGTGGCGGTCAGTCGTTTGCGTAGCCGATGTTCTGGGTCACCCGCGGGCAAACCAAAAGTGTTAGGAGATGCGTGAGATCAAGTGGAGTCTGTTTGTGTGAGCGAGGCGGAGGGTGGTCGGTGGCCGGAATTGCTGCGCGGCTCGTCGGAGGCGGCGGGGTTGCAGAGAGCAATGTGCGCGCGCGCACTGGGCGTTCAGCTTGGGGTTTGGGGGGGAAGAGAGAGGGGGCAAAGGCGGTTTATGTAGCCTGCTCGCGAGCGAGAATCACTCGTGCCTTAACGCGAATTTAAGCTGCGTAATCAACAGGAAACGACCGCGTCAATTTTGGGGACGAACAGTGCGTGGGGGTGGAAGACGATGCTCGGGTGGGCGGTTGTCGGTGAGAGGGAGTGGAAGCGGGTCCCTTCACGTTGAGTTGGTGGTGCGAGTGGGTAAAGAAAGCGATTCATGGGTGTGCACTACTGGGCTAGTCTGGGCCGTGTTGGGCTGGGTCGGCCAGATTGGCTGGTTTGGTTATTTTTTTCTTCTTAATTCTTTTTCTTTTTCAGATTGAATTTTTAGAAATGGTTTTTAAACCTAAATTCAAATCTGTTTGAATCCAAATCTTTACAGGACTTTTGTAAAATAAAACTTGCTCTTAAATGAGTGTCAAACACATCTGAACTTTTCAGAACACTTGGGTCCTTTTGAAAATAAATTAAACTATGTCTTTATGAGAGGTGATAATAGGCATAGAATTTGTTTTAATTCATATTTTGACTTTGATATTTTGTTCAAGCTTTTGAGACCACTTAAGTTTGAATTCAAGACATTCTGAATGAATAACAACATCTTTCCCAAAAGCATGTAGCACAAAGGCTAGGGTTTTCATACATAAAATAATGAACCACAAATGCTCCTGTTTCTGAAATGATTTTGAGTAAACCCTAGATGATGTTGAATGCAAGGATGATATGAATGAGTTTGGAATATGAATTTAGGGATGTTACAGGTCATGACTCTATATTTTTCATAGTGGATCGCTTTTCCAAAATGGCACATTTCATTCTGTGCCATAAGATCGATGATGCTTCACATATCACAAATCTATTTTTTAGGGAAATAGTTCTTCTTCACGGTGTGCAAAGAACCATTGTCTCCGACCGCGACGTCAAATTCATGAGATACTTTTGTAAGACACTCATGGACAACTCGGCGTCAAGCTACTCTTCTCGTCTGCGTCGCATCCCCAAACCGATGGACAAACCGAGGTCATCAACCGAAGCCTTAGAACACTACTCCGCATGTTGATCAAGAGTAATCTTAAGGATTGGGATGAATGCATTCCCCACGCCAAGTTCGCCTACAATTACACCAAGCACCCCACAACCATGAAGAGCCCTTTCATGATTGTCTATGGATTCAACCCCCTCACCAAGCTCGACATGCTCCCACTTCCTCTACATGAGTGCACCAACATGGACGTCGACAAGCGTGCCCAAGCATGAAGAAACTACATGAGGACACGAGGGCTATTATCGAGCAACAAGTGCTTCGCCAAGCTTCAAGACTAAACAAGACCAAGAAGGAGATGATCATCAAATAAGGTGACCTTGTGTGGATACACTTAAGTAAAGACCGCTTCCCCAACGATCATGACTCCAAGCTCAAGCCAAGGGGTGATGGTCCTTTAAAATCCCTTAAGAGAATCAACAATAATGCTTACGTCATCGACACACCGACATCCAAGTATCTCATGAGCAAGACATTCAATGTAAATGACCTTTCACCATTTCATGGAGAAGATGAAGTTGAAAAGGTTGAAGAGTCAAGGACGACTCCTTCCCAAGGGGGGAGCTGATGTAGCCCGTCCTACCGACGCCCCTACATCCTCACCACCTAGTCCCCCAAGTGGATCGATGACTCACGCTGGAGCCAAGCTCCTAGAAACTAAGGTTAACTCGCTCCTTTCCTCATGTGATTTCGATACATCCTTGGATGGCTTGCTACATCATGCAACTACACTGTGCATTCTCAGCTACCAAGCCCCGACGCCTCAGCAAGTCCTCCCGGAAGAAGAACCAGGACCTGGACATGAAGGAGCAGCCGAGCCTGAAGCACCGTAGTCTTTGGCCTCCAACCCCGGAGTCTTTGGCCTGGACTTCGGACCTCGCCATAAAGTCTCTGTATGCCACCCCAGAGTATTCCCTGGAGTCCAGCTACCACTCCAGAGTCTCCGGCCCCCGATGACCGGAGTCTCCACCCCACGCGCGACAAGGCATGTTAAAGCCTTTTGGGCCTTTGGCCCATGTACTCTCCAATCCACCCAGAACTTACCTTTTATCCCTAAACTACCCCTATTTAAGTGGCTGGCCTATAAATAGCCCCACCCCTCTATTGTAAACCCTATACTTGGATAATTGTAATAGAAGAAACTCTAGAGGATCTATCTATTGCTAGTGTCATGCTCCTTGACAAGGAGCACCAATTATCCCCCAACCTCTTGGATTTTGCCTAGTGCATTCAAGTTATACAAGCCCTTGGAGTCGGTGTCTTATCTCCAAGTTGTCAAGATCTCATAAAGCCTCCCACTCATCCACGAGAGAGAGTGTTCTTGCCCGCCACCGATCCTAGGGATTGTGTCGGACCAGTTGCCACCAGCGTGAGCTATTGGTTTGTATCGTGTTTTCGTGTGTGTGTGTGTGTCTTCATCGAGTTCTCCATGTGTGAGTCTGTGGATTTCATCCCCTTACCTCTCTCCATCGCCTCCATCTCAATTTCCACGGGAATTCGTGGAAGATTAGGAAACCCTAAGGGTCCACCCTAACAGAGGAGGCCCATCGCCGGTGCGGAACAACGTCGTAGGACGGTGTTGGTGGTCGATCGCACCAGACCACATGCTTGCCGCCATCCTCGAGCACATCAGTGCAGGGGATAGCCCGAGGTTGGGCTATCCTCCGCGCTGGCGTCCTCTTCGTCCTCGGCATCTGTATCCCGCTCATTCGGCTCGGCGCCAGCACACTCGTCACGCGTCACTCCGTTCAGTGAAGCAGGAGATGGGGTCGCTGGTGTGCTCGCCACCATGTACACGTTCGCGTGACCTTGCCATCAATGAACGTTCCACACGGCCTCAACATCAACGAAGTAAATTCCAAGCCGGAGATCTACTTCCACACCCCCGGCAGGGATTAGGGAGCCAAAGGTCATCATTGTACACCGTATGTGTACGAAACCACGAGGAGCCACACTTGGGGCACCTTGGGTGTCATGAGCCACACTGCTGCATGATAGAGAAGGAGGTGACTTGCGAGAAGCTTCGCCACCTTGAGGTCGGCTACGAGCACGACTACTTCAACCACGTTCTCCTTAGAACACTAACCTCTTTCAGACTATAAGAGTATATATCTGAAACCTCAGTCATTAATGTATTACTCCTAGATAGATCTTGGAAAGCTAAGTAGTTTCAACGTACTCTTTTTTGTTTTCTGCATCAAAACATAGAAAGATGTGCGTGTTATTCGGCCCGACGCATTAGTAATTAAAATTTGGTGGACCAATGAATCATTTTAGAACGTCGATCCTTTTAGGTTGTGCTACTTCTGTCCACATGGTGTTCGGATGCGTCATGACCGTTTGGGTTTGGGCATCTCCACCGGGATGACGCATCCCATCCAAGCGTGTATGAACTGGTCCATGCGAACGCGCGGGCATGCGCGGCGCCCCAGCAGACCGACCCATCTAGACAAACACGTCCGGCTCGACCCATCCATGCATCTAATCTAGGGCTCGCAACAGTCTTCGAGGGTAGTTGCTGATGACCCACAAGTATAGGGGATTGCAACAATCTTCGAGGTTAGTATAACCCAATTTATTGATTCGACACAAGGGGACCCAAACAATACTTATAAGCCTTAACAATTGAGTTATCAATTCAGCCGCACCTGGAAATAGTCTTCCTCATAGTAGTTTATCAGTAGCAACAGTTTTGTAGTAGCAATAGCAAAGTAATAGTCGCAGTAAAATAAAGGCAGTAGTAACAATAGTAGCAAACAACAGGATTTGAGTGCGGTAGGCATAGGGATGGATGGACGGCAGTTGCATGGACAAGACTATTCATGTAATATCAATATCTGTGGAATTTGTAGATAAATCAGATAAAGCATCCAAGTACTAAATAATCATAGGCATGTGTTCCATATATAGTTATACGTGCTCGCAATGAGAACTTGCAAAACATCTTTTGTCCTGCCATCCCGTTGCAGCGGGGCCTCAAGGGAATCTACTGACAATTAAGGTACTCCTTTTAATAGAGTACCAGAGTAAAGCATTAACACTCCGTGAACACACGTGATCCTCATATCACAGCCATCCCCTCCGGTTATCCCAATTTCTGTCACTTCGGGGCCTCGGGTTCCGGACAGTAATATGTCTAAACAACTTGAAATAATATCAAAGTCAATACTATCATCATGAATCAATAACATGTTCAGATCTGAGATCATGGCACTTGGGCCCTAGTAACAAGCATTAAGCATAACAAGTTTCAACAATGTCAAAAAGCACTAACAAAGATACTAGGCACCATGCCCTAACAATCTTATTCGATTACATGATAGATCTCATCCAATCCCTACCATCCCCAAAGCCTACAACGGGGTATTACTCACTCATGGATGGGGGAAACATGGATGGTTGATGGAGAGGCGTCGGTGATGATGATGGCGATGATCTCCTCCAATTACCTGTGGCATCCCGCAAAACCACTACTAGAAAATCGCGTTGAATTTGCGCATTGCATCGTCGTCATCATGCATTGTTTGCCAAAACCATTTTTCGAAAACCCCGATTTGATTTCCAAACGCCCCATCTTATTCAAACGCCGAAAACCGGGTCCCCGGAATATTTTGTTTTGGCCGCTATTGGTTTACACACGGCCAGTTTAGAATAAATAAAATTTAATTTATTTTAATAAGGCGATCGAGCAGAATTCGATTGACCCGAACGACCTTAAAAACTAAAATCGGTCCGTCCCAAACCTGCCCCTCTAATTCCTAAACCTACCCTTTTTCCTACCCAAAGCCCTGGCCACCTCACTCCCTCCAATCCCCATGCGCCACCTCACTGCCTTCCTCTCCCTCACCCACTCAAAACCTGCCACTTGGCCAATCCATCAACCCCCTTTTCCCTCTCTCTCTCCTCTCCCTCCCCACAACCAGCCACAAGCCCACGCCACACACACCCCCACACCCCCCCCTCGGCCAGTCTTACCCACTTCCACCGGTCCCACGCTGGCCCGCCTCTGTCCTGTCCCCTGGACCCACTGGCCCCAACTTTTCGCCCTCTCCTCCCTCAGCGTCGGTCCTGCTCATCTTCCCAGGAACCCGCCTCCTCTCAACCCCCCCTGCCGCGCCCATCGCCCCTCGCCTCCTCAAGCTCTCTCGCCCCAGTGAGCCCAGGCCGCCTGCGCCGCCCCAGCGCCACAGCGCCGCTCCACCGTCGCCCTTCGCCGCCCGGCCATCAGCTGGCCTCGTCCCACGCACCGGAGCTCAACGCCTGCCTCCGCCCCTCTGCGAGCAGCGGTGCCGCCAAGGCTTCCTCACCCGCGCCGTCGCCCGAGCCCCCGCATCCACGTCGCGTCGCCGCTGCCGGCGCATCGGCCTCCGCCTCGCCGTGGCCCGCGCCTCCGTCGCCCCAAGCGCCGAGCGCCCTCCTCCGCAGCCCGCCGACGCGACCACGCGACGCTGCCCGCCTCGACGCCTCGAGACCCGCCTCCGCCCGGTGGTCCCCCGCCGCCCGGCGGTTCCCCTCTTCGTCGCCCGGCCACCGCCCGCCGCTCGTCGAGCCCCTCCGTCGGCCTCCGGTTCCCCTCCGCCGCCTCCTCTCCCGTCCGCTGCTCGCTCCCGACAAGCTCTGCGGCGCTTCGGCCGACCCAGCGGCGCCCGTCGCGTCTCCGCCTCGACTCGGCGGCCGTCGCGACCTCTGCCTCCCTTAGGCTCTTGCCGCCCGGCCGGCTGCGAAGCCGTCGTCCATGGACCACCGCCTCCCCTGGCTCGCCGGCCACCTCCTCGTGCCGCCGTCTCGCCGCCTTCCCCGCCACCGTCGCCCGGACCCCTCTCCCTCCGCTCCGGTCGGGCCAGCTCCGCAATCCCCGCGCCCTGGCCGCCCCGCGCGTGGGGCTCTGTTTTGTTCCTGTCATCTTCGGCTAGTGGGGTGTGCTCCTCTGTTTCCTTGCCAAAACCGAGACCGACCCAAACGAAACCAATAATCACCGACGCCACGTTCCAAGATCTTCGACACGATTCCACATTCCAGCAAGGAACTCCGAGAACTCCTTCCGGACCGCAAGACCGTTCCGGAGCCAAGGATCGAACCATGGCGTCGAGTTCTTCTTCCCGGATTCGACGCCCGAGACCACCACGAGGATGTGAACGCCAAGGCGAACCCGATGGCGCGGTCTCACAAGATCTACATCCGGGGCAACACGGGCACGGAGAAAACCTCGGCCAAGCTGCCTCGGCGCCAACACCGAACCAAAAGGACCGCCAAGCCCTTCATCGCAGGACGCCAAGCTCAACGAGATCCAGGACGCCAAGATCCGGACCGAAAACCGAACCCCAGTACCGGACAAGTTCGCCCTCGGCCCTGAGTTCTCCTACACGGATGCCAAGCGACATGATCTCCTTCATGGATACGACAAGTACTCCTTCGTGGACGCCGAGGACTTCACCCCGGACGCCAAGACCGACCCGGTACGCGATACCGACAAGATAATCGCGGCAATACGAGCGACACCGACCCGGAAGAACCCGATACGCCCCCGACATCGTACCAAGTCCTCCTTCCCGGCTGCGCCAAGGTCTGCGCCGTTATCCGAGAACGTTCCGTCGAGCCCCCCTGAACCCCGGATCCGAACCCTGAGACCGACCCCGGAACCCTGAACCCCGGAACCCCAAGTCCGTCGAGACCCCTCAATGTGTGAACCCCTTTCCGAAAACCCTATTTTATAACATCATAACAACTTGTTGCATGTCTAGTTGTCATCTCGCATGCATATCATGTGGTTTGGGGGCCTTTTGCCGATTCACCTAATAATTAACTATGGGGCCCATATGCGGGCCAATCTAGTCTCATATCGGCCTCATTTAAACTTGTGTAGCGAACGGTGCTATCTTTTGCCTTGTTAAAACAACATTTAAATTGCGGGCTCTAAATAACATGAACCACCTAACTAATTATCGGGACCCGGTTCCGCTTAATATGACCTAATTGCACCTTACCTTGCCATGTCATGCATCATACATGCATCATGCCGATCTTCTGCCGTTGTATTAAATATCGCATCCGGTGTTTCTTCTAGTGTTTTGCTTCTTCGGATAAGGCCGTTGAGTTGATGTGAGCTTAGCCCGATCTTGGTTGAACCTTTCGACAATGTTTTCAAAGTAGCATCTCCCTTTCTACCTATCTTACTTTTATAGTATTTACTTCCCTCCTGTTGATCTATTGCTATACGTGTTGCGATGCTTTAGTTTCCGTACTGTGTTATCCCTTGCAGCCTATATTGCCTTGGACACACCCTATTACCTGTTGTTTGGTAGATAGTTGGACTTGCGCGTCGTAGTTGCTTGCTCAAGTGCTGATGTGTGTCGTCATATGCCACAGTTGCTGATGTATTGCCGCATGTTGATGTTGGAGATGATTCTAGTTTTACTTATCGTCACTTTACTTCTGTTTAACAACTAAAATTGAAATAAGCAGAGTCATCGGTGGGTGATAGATAATTTTTGGTTTCCGAACGCCCACTTGTGTCCCGTAAGACCCCGAGTACTTGATACCTGTTCCTTGATTTTTGCGCGCTATCCACATCCGGGAGGTATATGGGACCCCCGAACCGAGCTTGATTCCGTCTTATTTCTTGGGGCCACAAACTAGTTTGAGGTTTTATTACGATCCTGCTTATGCCATGCTTTTGCTTTATTTACGATTGTCGAGGGCACCTGTATTGTTTAGGAATTGTGACCCGTTTACGTGGTAGCGACAAGCCCAGCCACACTTCGGGTTCCCGTTTCACGCCCCACAAACCTTGAGGCCGTCTCGAGTCAGCTAACCGTTCGGATTCTACTTAAGGGTGGCCCTGAAATATTTCTGAATCTGTGATTGTTCAATCGTGAAAGCCTCGTTGGGTTTTGATTTGGTTTTCGAGGTTGATCGAGCGTGTGTTGCTATTGGTGCACCCGGCGGGTAAAACTTTCAAAGCCGTGTCGCGGATATGGACGACTTGGAGCACAGATCTCGATCATAGACAAGCATAACTAAAGTTTCTTTCTAAATTTGACTTATAATGACTAGTAATCAGCTTCACTATAATGGAATGGCTAATTAATACTGCCCACAATTGCTTGTTTGGTTGTCGCTTGCGACAAGTGTATTTGACTAGTAAGTACGGCAACTACAACGAAATTGGCTGAATAAAAGTACCAACAACTTTGGGTTTGGGTTTATCTCATGCTATCGTATTTGATTAGTAAATACCGCCACTACAACGGAATGGTTAACTACAAGTGCCCACTGCTTACTTTATCAGGATGATTATCTAAACCTGACTAGTAATTGCTGCAACCATAACTGAATAAGTAAAACTGCCAACCGCGTGAGTTCCTCGGTTGACTTCCTCGTTTGGTCTCGAGGGGGAAACACCAGGATGGGTTTGTTTGGTGTTAACTTCAGGTTGGATCCGGATAGGTCATTCTTACCCTCTCATTAACGCCGGTTGTATCGAGTCTCTATAGGTTGTTTAGTGCATCTCTTGCCGCTTGATCCACCATACCTATGTAGGCGAGGACCGCCATTCTAGCCTCGCTGTCTTGGCCTCGATCGACGCTCCTTCTTTGTTTTCTGTTTTGCCCTTTGTCGTCACACCCTTTTGTTAGCAGGTTTTGAGATCGACGCCGTTAGCAGGGTTACCCTTCCGGCTTGGCCTGGGCAGGGTTATGGACGCCATTGGTTATTCTTCAGGGCTCTTAGCCCCATTTGCATCTTGTCCGTAGTCGGACGCTCTATCGTTCTCAAGGTGATTTGGATCTTTGTACTGTATATCTGTATTCTTGACTCCTTGAGTCGCTGTTATATATATATATATCTGTTCTGTGGGTCCCATCGAGGACTGTTGTGTAATGTTATTACCGTTTTCCACCCTTGCGAAAGTGCTGGTGGGCACCTTTGAATCGTTTCTATGCGGGTTTGGTGAATTTTGCCCGAACTTGCATAGGTCCGATTCTGAGGTGTTCTGAGTGGTATCGAGCTCGGAGTGCGATACCCCACAAGTCCAAATTTCAGTAGGATAACCTAGCTAACGGCCGAAGTAGAGTGTCAAACTATTTTGCAAAATCGGTTGGATAGTTCTGATTAGGTCTGATTTTACTCCTTAACCCTCTGCTGTTCCTCTCTTACCCCTACGTGTTTTGAATCCGCTCTCTTCTCTTGCTTCGAGTCCAGGAATTCTCGTGGTTGGGTTCCGTCGTACCTTCAGGGTTTCGCTTCCTCTCCTGATAACGGTGTTCTGCCATCCGGTGTTCAAGTTGCCTGATGAATCCGTCTACGGTGTTACCATTCTTTGTTCCTTGTTTGTGCTTTCCGGTGTTTTCCGACGCGACGACATCCTCTACGCCAGATCCGATGCAGAGTCTGCATCACTCCTTTGTTTCTGAACCTCGCTTGTCGAGATCTTGATCGATTCGAGAATGGTTGCACTCTTTTCCACTGATTGTGCGGAGTAATAGTTTGGGTGCGTGATGGATTGGCCCCCATGCCGACTACCCTTTCTATTCGCTTTCGTACATTGAAGTGGACGAGAATGCATCGGTTCCCCTTCCCACCGGAGTTAGAGGTGGCTTTGTTTGTGAATACCTCTACCTTCGAACTTTTGTCCCCGGAGTGTTCCCTCGACGATCACGGACAACGACCTCTTGTTAGTGGTGTCGCGAGGATCTACACAAAGCGAGAAGACGCAGATCGCCGACTTTTCCTTCCGGTACCATGAGGCGGATCTCGAGGGCGAGATCCATTGTTAGTGGTGTCGAATTGTGGCATCCCGCAAAACCACTACTAGAAAATCGCGTTGAATTTGCGCATTGCATCGTCGTCATCATGCATTGTTTGCCAAAACCATTTTTCGAAAACCCCGATTTGATTTCCAAACGCCCCATCTTATTCAAACGCCGAAAACCGGGTCCCCGGAATATTTTGTTTTGGCCGCTATTGGTTTACACACGGCCAGTTTAGAATAAATAAAATTTAATTTATTTTAATAGGGGCAGTCGAACGGGTCGATTGACCCGAACGACCGCCCCAAAAACTAAAATCGGTCCGTCCCAAACCTGCCCCTCTAATTCCTAAACCTACCCTTTTTCCTACCCAAACCCCTGGCCACCTCACTCCCTCCAATCCCCATGCGCCACCTCACTGCCTTCCTCTCCCTCACCCACTCAAAACCTGCCACTTGGCCAATCCATCAACCCCTTTCCTCCTCTCCCTCTCTCCTCCCCACAACCAGCCACACAAGCCCACACGCCACACACCCGCGGCCACATCCCCCTCTGACCCAGTCTTACCCACTTCCACCCCGGTCCCACGCGTGGCCCGCCTCTGTCGCCCTGTCCCCTGGACCCACCTGGCCCCAACCGCACTCGCCCTCTCCTCCCTCCGCGCGTCGGTCCTGCTCATCTTCCCCAGGAACCCCGCGCCTCCACTCTCAACCCCACCGCCTGTCAGCCCCATCGCCTCCTCCAAGCTCTCCCCTCGCCCCGGTGATCCAGCCCGCCGCCGGCGCTGCCGCAAGACGCTGCTTCCACTCGCCGCCGCCGCCAGCGAGCCGGCCCTACGTCCCACCGCACCGGAGCTCCGACGCGCCTGCCCGCCCTCTGCGAGCAGCGGTGCCGCCAAGGCTCATGACCAGCGCCGTCGCCGAGCCCCCCCGCATCACGCCCGCGTCGCCGCCCGGCTGCCGCCACGCCCGCCTCGCCGTGGCCGCCCGGCCTCCGTCGCCCAGCCGCCGAGCCGCGCCTTCCTGCAAGCTGCCGCGACCACGCGACCATGCCCGCCTCGCGCCGACCGCCAGACCCGCCTCCGCCCGGTGGTCCGTCGCCCCGCACGCGGCGAAGTTTCCTCTTCGCCGCCGCCACCGCAGCCCCGCCCGCTCGTGCCGAGCCCCTTCCGTCGGCCTCCGGTTCCGCCAGCGCCTCCTCTCCCCGCTGCTCGCTCCCAACAGCTTCAGCGCTCGCCGCGACCCGCGCTGCGCCCGTCGCGTCTCCGCCTCGACTCCCGCGTCGCGACCTGCCCTCCCTTAGGCTCTTTCGTCGCCATGACCGCCGCGCCGAGCGGCCGTCTGCCCCTGGACCACCGCCTCCTCCTCGGCTCGCGGCCACCTCCTCGTGCCGCCGTCGCCGCCTTCCCCGCCACCGCCGGACCCCTCTCCTCCGCTCGGGCCAGCTCCATAATCCTCGCCACAGCCGCCGCGCGTGGGGCTGTTTTGTTCCTGTCATCTTGCTAGTGGGTGCTCCTGTTCCTTGCCAAACCGAGACCACCCAAACGAAACCAATAATCACCGACGCCACGTTCCAAGATCTTCGACACGATTCCACACATTCCAGCAAGGAACTCCGAGAACTCCTTCCCGGACCGCAAGACCGTTCCCCGGAGCCAAGGATCGAACCATGGCGCGTCGAGTTCTTCTTCCCGGATTCGACGCCCCGAGACCACCACGAGGATGTGAAAACGCCAAGGCCGAACCCGATGACGCCGGTCTCACAAGATCTACATCCAGGACGCAACACGGGCACGGAGAAAACCTCGACGCCAAGTGCTGCCTCGGACGCCAACACCCGAACCAAAAAGGACCGCCAAGCCCTTCATCGCAGGACGCCAAGCTCAACGAGATCCAGGACGCCAAGATCCGGACCGAAAACCGAACCCCAGTACCGGACAAGTTCGCCCTCGGCCCTGAGTTCTCCTACACGGATGCCAAGCGACATGATCTCCTTCATGGATACGACAAGTACTCCTTCGTGGACGCCGAGGACTTCACCCCGGACGCCAAGACCGACCCGGTACGCGATACCGACAAGATAATCGCGGCAATACGAGCGACACCGACCCGGAAGAACCCGATACGCCCCCGACATCGTACCAAGTCCTCCTTCCCGGCTGCGCCAAGGTCTGCGCCGTTATCCGAGAACGTTCCGTCGAGCCCCCCTGAACCCCGGATCCGAACCCTGAGACCGACCCCGGAACCCTGAACCCCGGAACCCCAAGTCCGTCGAGACCCCTCAATGTGTGAACCCCTTTCCGAAAACCCTATTTTATAACATCATAACAACTTGTTGCATGTCTAGTTGTCATCTCGCATGCATATCATGTGGTTTGGGGGCCTTTTGCCGATTCACCTAATAATTAACTATGGGGCCCATATGCGGGCCAATCTAGTCTCATATCGGCCTCATTTAAACTTGTGTAGCGAACCGGTGCTATCTTTTGCCTTGTTAAAACAACATTTAAATTGCGGGGCTCCTAAATAACATGAACCACCTAACTAATTGTCGGGACCCCGGTTCCGCTTAATATGACCTAATTGCACCGCACCTTGCCATGTCATGCATCATACATGCATCATGCCGATCTTCTGCCGTTGTATTAAATATCGCATCCGGTGTTTCTTCTAGTGTTTTGCTTCTTCGCGGATAAGGCCGTTGAGTTGATGTGAGCTTCGCCCCGATCTTCGGTTGAACCTTTCGACAATGTTTTCAGGCGAGCATCTCCCCCTTTCTACCTATCTTACTTTTATAGTATTTACTTCCCTCCTGTTGATCTATTGCTATCTGTGTTGCGATGCTTTAGTTTCCGTACCTGTGTTATCCCTTGCAGCCTATATTGCCTTGGACACACCCTATTACCTGTTGTTTGGTAGATAGTTGGACTTGCGCGTCGTAGTGCTTGCTCAAGTGCTGATGTGTGTCGCCATATGCCACAGTTGCTGATGTATTGCCGCATGTTGTTGTTGGAGATGATTCTAGTTTTACTTATCGTCACTTTACTTTCTGTTTAACAACTAAAATTGAATAAGCAGAGGCATCGGTGGGTGATAGATAATATTTGGTTTCCGAACGCCCACTTGTGTCCCGTAAGACCCCGAGTACTTGATACCTGTTCCTTGATTTTGCGCGCTATCCACATCCGGGAGGTATATGGGACCCCCCTGAACCAGAGCTTGATTCCGTCTTATTTCTTGGGGCCACAAACTAGTTTGAGGTTTTATTACGATCCTGTACTTATGCCATGCTTTACTGCTTTATTTACGATTGTGCGAGGGGCACACTGTACTGTTTAGGAATTGTGACCCGTTTACGTGGTAGCGACAAGCCCAGCCACACTTTCGGGTTCCCAGTCGTTTACCGCCGGCCCCACAAACCTTGAGGCCGTCTCGGAGTCAGCTAGCTTCTATGATTCTACTTAAGGGTGGCCCCTGAAATATTTCAATCTGTGATTGTTCAATGTGAAAGCCTCGTTGGGTTTTGATTTGGTTTTTCCGAGGTTGATCGAGCGTGTGTTGCTATTGGTGCACCCCGGCCGGGTAAAAACTTTCTGAAAGCCGTGTCCGCGGATATGGACGACTTGGAGCACAGTATCTCGATCATAGACAAGCATAACTAAAGTTTACTGCTCTAAATTTGACTTATAATGACTAGTAATCAGCTTCACTATAATGGAATGGCTAATTAATACTGCCCACAATTGCTTGTTTGGTTGTCGCTTGCGACAAGTGTATTTGACTAGTAAGTACGGCAACTACAACGAAATTGGCTGAATAAAAGTACCAACAACTGCTGGGTTTCGGGTTTATCTCATGCTATCTGTATTTGATTAGTAAATACCGCCACTATAACGGAATGGTTAACTACAAGTGCCCACTGCTTACTTTATCAGGATGATTATCTAAACCTGACTAGTAATTGCTGCAACCATAACTGAATAAGTAAAACTGCCAACCGCGTGAGTTCCTCGGTTGACTTCCTCGTTTGGTCTCGAGGGGGAAACACCAGGATGGGTTTGTTTGGTGTTAACTTCAGGTTGGATCCGGATAGGTCATTCTTACCCCTCTCTGTTAACCGCCAGTTGTATCGAGTCTCTATAGGTTGTTTAGTGCATGCTGCCGCTGCCGCTTCAGTCCACCATACCTATGTAGGCGAGGACCGCCGAATTCTAGCCTCGCCGTAATCGCCTCGATCGACGCTCCTTCTTTGTTTTTCTGTTTTGCCCTTTGTCGGCACCCCTTTGTTAAGCAGGTTTTGAGATCGACGTTAGCGTGGTTACCTTCCGCTTGGCCTGGGCAGGGTTATGGACGCCATTGGTTATTCTTCGTGGCTCTTAGCCCCATTTGCCTCTTGTCCTTAGCTGGACGCGGTATCGGTTCAAGGTGATTTGGATCTTTGTATATTATATCTGTATTCTTGACTCCTTGAGTCGCTGTTATATATATCTGTGCTGTGGGTCCCATCGAGGACTGTTGTGTAATGTTATTACTTCGTTTTCCACCCGCACGAAAGTGCCTGGTGGGCACCTTTGAATCGTTTCTATGCGGGTTTGGTGAATTTTGCCCGAACTTGCATAGGTCCGATTCTGAGGGTGTTACATTACCCATCCCGACAGGGTGCCAGAACGGAGTTTCTGGTTTCGAATCGCGGTTTCTGGTGGTGGCGGCGTAGTGGAACTCTATCTGGAAAAACGTCGAACCCCCTCTGTTTTTAGGTCAGAGGGCTTATGTAGGCGAAGGGGGGAGACGAGGGGGTGCCCGAGGTGGCCACACCACCCCCAGGCGCGGCCTGTCCTGGCCCGCGCGACCAGGTGGTTTGGGCCCCTCGTGGCCCTTCTCCATCTCGTCTTCTAGCTGCGTGAGACACCAAAGCAATTCCGCTAAAAACAGCGTCAGTCCGTGTTAGTTGTATCCAAATCACACAAATTAGAGGAGAAACAATAGCAAAAGTGTTCGGGAAAGTAGATACGTTTTGTACGTATCAACTCCCCCAAGCTTAGCTTATTGCTTGCCCTCAAGCAATTCAGTTGAAAACTGAGTGCGATAAAAGAAACTTTGACGAACACATTTGCTTCATATGATGTATATATTCTTAGCACGTGAGTAGATACTTAGGAAATTCATAATAAAGAGTATGAAAATAAGTCCACTCAATAGTCATGTAAGCTATGAAGAGATTACAAAACAATAATAGTAAGCGTCATGAAACATAAGCATAAGCAACATTGTAATTCTCATAAGAAGGTATGATAAAGTGGTATCTCGCCTGCCTTTAATTGTGAAGCAAAACATAAATACCAAGGCACCTCTAAAGTTCAAGTGAAGACTAGAGATAAAAATATCAAAGATACAAGCATAAAAATTATGTCATAATTAACCAAGTTTTTAGACAAGCACATTACACCAAGAATGACAACTATGCTCTCAAGGAAGTGCTCATAGAATAAGTGGTGACTCAACAAAGAAGTGAAAAGGTTTTGAAAAGTTTGAAAGGCTTCCAAATGCTGAAAGTATGGTACTCATTAGCTTTGAGCTCTCATTTCCCTTATCATAGGAATCTTTAGATGGTTAAGTTTAAAGTGAGGTCCAATTTGAGTTATATGCTTGACAGATCATAAACTGGAAATCTCATGTTCCTTGAGTACGAGGGTCGTTCCTCATGCTACTCAACTTTAGTTACCGGCAAGTTATTGTCATTGTAAATACATGTGTATCATAGAGAACCGCCAATGGGGTACCCCTTGCACCATGACACAGGAGCTATCCCATATTAAAATGACAAGGCAACAGACAGTGAGCGTCTCAGCAATCCTTTTATTTACCATGATCATGGTGCATTTTTTTTTCTCTTCTCTTTTTTTCTATATATTTTTTCTGAGGATGCTTCATAGATTGCTCACTATGGTTATGCTGCAAGTTTCCACCATGATTAGGCATGGCTTAGGCTAGCCGCTCAGACGTTTCTCTAACACATATACATAACTCCATGGACTTACAAGATCCCATTTTATTTCACACTGCCGACATCCGTAAACAAAAGGGTATGATATCAACTGGATAATATTTACACGCGCTGAAAGTGTTCCCCGTGACAAAACGGTTCTGCTAACTCCCGGCCTATAATTTGCAAGCATATAACTTTCATGGACAGTCACAATGGTTCAGGTTTATTAAGTGCAAGAAAATAAAGTGTGCCATCAAGTTCGTGAGAGCTTTACTAACTAACTTTCTCAAAACAAGCAAACACTTTATTTGGAAGAAAACAAGGCATAATAAATATGCACGAAATAGAAATGATGCTAGTAGGTAGATATGGTGGACACTTTTTGACAATTTTGGTTTTGGGGAGTTGGATGCACGAGTAGAGATCATACTCAGTGCAAGTGAAGGCTAGCAATAGAAAGGGAGCAACAAACGAGAGAGCAGTAACTGTCATAATCATGCTTGCAGCAAAACAAAATTAATTATGACATAAAAGTGATACAAGAACCCTGAGGCAAAATAAATCATCGAGGCTTAACTGACTTTTTGTTTAGTCATATGCATGCTTGAGCATGTGCCAAGTCGATTCAAATGAAACATTCAGAGGAGGATACCACAATGTCATACCAAGTTATGAATAGAACAATGCAAGAAAACATTCATATTACATGCTACAAACTATTAGCAAGTTGGAGGTAATCATAAGAGAGCAAGAACTACTAAGCATCCATTAAATAACATAAACCTTGCATGAACAGACTAAGCATGCCCACAATGATGAGTATATGTACAAAAATGAAGACAAATAGAGTTCATTACTAGCCTCTTACCACACCTTGAGTTGTCATAAATCATCATTATTGCCTTTCACTTGTGTGGCTTGAATAATAACATGAAACCAAATGCCAAAGGAGTCACTGAGGACCGTTGAACCCTGCAACGAATATAACAAAACCAAAGAAGAACAAAAAATATTTTTGGGTTTTCAATTTTTTTTTAAACAAGCACTGAAGGCAAAAGCAAAATATTTTTGGATTTTTCTTATAGCAAACCAAATCCAAGAGACAAAGAAAGAAACAAAGATAAACAACAAAAATATTTTTGGTCTTTTTGTGTTTTGGGAAAGTAGAGACAAAACTAAAAAGAAAGCGAAACATGGATATACAAAGTACCGACGGAACATGATATGTAGATGAATGTGATGTTGATATACCTCCCCCCAAGCTTAGTATTTTGGCATAAGTGGAGATCAATCAAAACGTGGGTAGTAACCCCAAGCCGGTGGATCATAGTAGAAATGATCATAATCAGGCCCTCGCGACGATGAAGAAGAAGTGCCCCAATCATAAGAGGGCTGCTGGTATGAAGACTCCCCCATGTTGGAGGGATGAACCGAATTATCTTTGTATTCCTCTCCAACATTCTCCTCTTGCTGGGAGAGCTCCGCCATGTATGTGTCAAGTTCTTCCTCCGTGAGCGACCATTCTTTCCTGGTATCAAGATTAAACAAAGCAGGTGCATGCAAAGGAACTACTTTCTCAGAATTAACCCTCTCCAACCTTTCTTGAGAAATTCATAAGATAACTCGCTCAAACTAGCCCAAGAAGAAACAATGGGAAACTGTATGTCTGAATGATGAGGCGCTAAACCATGCAAAGCTAATAAACGAGAGGCAATGAGACCTCCACAAATTCTACCTTTCTCGCGGTTAGCAACAAGACGGAAAGCTACCAAAGCACCCAAGTTATAAGTTCTATCCCGTTTCAAGGCAGCTGAGATAAAAGCTAGATCAAATGAAGATAATTTACTAGCAGTCTTCCTAGCAAGAACACACTTGGCAACGAAATAGGCAAAATATCAAATGGATGGGAGATGAATATTCCGAATATTACCACTCTCCTTTGAGAATATGCATCCTTGGCAAATCTCCGCATATAAGTCCATGAGTGGCGCGGGCCTCTCCCTAATCTTCTTGCATGAACCCCACTGTGGCACTTTGATAGCTGCACAAAAATCATCAAAAGGGAGGTTGACATCTATATTGTAAATTTTGTAGTGAACCATGGGGTGAGGCAAATACCAACTAAAGTGAAAGTCCTCCACTACAGACATAGTTAGTTTAACATATTGGTAGGGTTCCTCTCCAACAAAATGCTCCAACCCTGCATTAGAAATCAGAGTCTGGAAATCTTGAAATATCCCTGCAGCTCTCATGAATTCGGGGCATGGATATATAGAAGAGAAAACTTCCTCCTCGTGGTGTACTTTCATAATCTCAGGCACCCTTAATGCATGTTGGTTCAGCTGATAATCACTCATCTTCTTTTCTGAAATTTTTAGACAAACATAAAACCAAGTGTTTTCCAAGTTAATAAATGATGGGAAACTACTATAGGGACTTGCAAGAGGGATAAAAATGTATCAAAATGAAATCTATAAGCATAGAACAAGCATGCAAACTCACATAACCAGTCACCTACAATAGCTAAATACTCAACATATAATCCACCAATCAAAAATCTAATTGGAAAAGCGGAGGAGGCACATACCGGAGAGCAATCCCTCCAAAAATCAGCAGCAAAGATGGGCTTAGCAAAGAGATCAAAATTCAGGAGAAAGAACAATAGGAACTCGAGCTATGTGAAGTTTTCCAGTGTTTTTCGGGAGAGAGAAAGAAGTGGGCGGGAAGGAGAAGAAGTGGAGGGCCAGGGGTGGCCCACACCTGGGCCAGGCGCGCCCTAGGGCAGGCCGTGCCACCAGGGGGTGTGCCTGCCTGGTGGGTCCCCCTAGGTCACTCCAGGTGCCTCTCTGCCCCTTTTTTGCATAAAAAATAATATGAATTTTCTGGAAATTTTCGGGAAACTTTATTTTTGGCTAATTTTCAGGTAATGAAAATTGATTTTCTCGCAAAAAAAGATTTTTGAAAAGAAGCAAAAGCAAACCAAAACTAAAACTATAGAAGTTCTAAGACACTCTAACAAGCAAACAACTAGCAAAACTAAGACTAACAAGATGAAAAGCAAAGATTGGAATGGATAAAAATAAAGGTGAGCAAGGATAATCATTGTGAAAGCATTGTTTTGTTCATTAAAATCCCTTTGTTAACAAGGTTGATCAAGTCTTGTTACCAAAACAATCTTATATGAAACAAAACTTTGCATTTCACTAAATGATTATGTTACCTCAATATTGATAGCAATAGTTCCAATCATAATAGTTTCAAATTTTTCTTGTGGTATGGGACAACATATTTCTCCAACTTTGATGCCCTTAATATTTTCAGTTGAATTTAGGCCAGAACTCTTATCAATATTCTTGGGTAAATAGACAGTATGCTCTTTTTCATTAATATTAAAAGTTACTTTTCCTTGATTACAATTGATGACAGCACCTGTAGTATTAAAAAAAGGTCTCCCAAGAATAATAGACATATTATCATCTTCATGCATCTCAAGCACAACAAAATCAGTTAATACCAATAAATTATGAGCCACTTGAACAGGAACATCCTCACATATACCAACAGGAATAGTAGTAGACTTATTAGCCATTTGCAAAGATATATCAGTTGGTATCAATTTTTCTAGTTGAAGTTTCTTGTAGAGCGAAAAAGGCATAACACTAACTCTAGCTCCCAAATCACACAAAGCAGTTCTAACATAATTATTTTTAATAGAGCAAGGAATAGTTGGAATACTTGGATCCCCAAGTTTCTTTGGAACCTTACCATTGAAGGAATAATTAGCAAGCAAATTGGAAATTTCCTCATTAGGAATCTTCCTTTTATTAGAGACAATATCCTTCATATACTTTGAATAAGGAGGCAACTTAATAGCATTAGTCAAAGGAATTTGCAAAAATAAAGGTTTCTTCCACTCATAAAACTTGTTATAGTGTTTTTCTTCCTTTGAATTGTGTTTCTTATTTGGAAAAGGCATTGGTTTTTGCACCCAAGGTTCTATTTCACTACCATGTTTATTAGCAATAAAATCTACCTTAGTGCACTTAGTGTTCTTAGTGTGCCTCTCAGGTTCTTCTTCAATTTCTTCCTTATCAGGAGCTTCATTGTTATCATTACCACTTTTAGTTTCAGCATCAGAGACAGATATACTATTAGGATCTATAGCAGGTTCAGGAGATTCTACAATTGTTTTATGTTTCTTTTTATTTCTCTTATAAGAAGTACCAATATTTTCAGCTTGTTGAGCATCTTGCTCAATTCTTTTAGGATGTCCCTCAGGATATAAGGGATCCTGAGTGGTAGCACCACTCCTAGTTCTAATTTCATAAGCATGTTTATCTCTAGAAGCATTAACTAGCATATCTTTTTCTACTTTATCAAGTTGATCAATTTGAGTTTGAACCATTTGGAAATGTTTAACAAGCATTTTAACATCATTAGAAGTTCTTTCCACAATATCTTTCAACTCATTAATAGCTCTATAGTTTTCCAATAAATGATTCTGAACGTGTTTATTAAGATTACCTTGTTTAACAATAAAAGTATCAAGTTCCCCAAAGCATTGATCAGGAGGTTTACCATAAGGAAAATCACCTTCATCAAAATGTTGGAGAAAGTGTACCTCAATAGTGGATGAGTGGGATATTGGCTTACATAATTCTTCTATAGGAGGTAAATTGTTCACATCTTCAGATTTAATACCCTTCTCCTTAAGACATTTATTGGCTTCTTTCATCACTTCATCATTTAGTTCAGTCACTCCCCTCTTCTTTGGTCTTGGTGTTGGGGTTGGTTTAGGCACAATTGGTTCAGGTGTAGTTGGATCAGGTATAATTGGCTCAGTTGTAGTCCAATCATCATAATTCTTGCTTATTTTAGCCATAAATTCCTCAGCTTCTGCAGGAGTTCTTTTCCTGAAAACACAATCAGCGAAACTATCTAGGTATGTCCTAGATTTATCAGTTAGTCTATTATAATATATATCAAGAAGCTCATTTTTAGGTAATGGACATCCAAGATGTGCATGAATCAAAGCATAGAACCTTGCCCATGATTCAGGAAATTTCTCCTCTTATCCCTGTTTAAAATTAAAAAGTTTTTGCAAAACAGCATGTCGAGCACTAGGAGGGAAATATTTCTGAAAGAAAGTAGTAATTAAGCAATCAGGGCTATCAATGGATCCAGGAGGTAAATTATTAAACCAAGCTTTAGCTTCCCCTTTTAGTGAAAAGGGGAAATTTTAGCAACAAAGTAGGTACGCATCTTAATATCATCAGAGAATAAGGCACTCATAGTAGAAAGCTCAGTCACATGTGCCACAGCCCTTTCATTCTCAGTCCCACAAAAAGGTTCCTTTTCAACAATGTTTATATAAGATAAATCAAGAGATAAATCATAATCCTTATCTTTAATGTTTATGGGAGATGTGAAAAACTTAGCATCAGGAGATAGTTTAGGTATAATAGTACGTTTATCAAGGAGACTCTTAATAGCACTAGCACCACATGTGTTTCGATATTCTTCAATAAATTCATCAGTCATTTCAATGTAACCATCATTAATATCATTACTCTCTCTAGACTCACGTGAGCTAACGGGTGTAATAGTGTCTTCACTAGGATTTTCAGTGTTTCCCAATATAGTTCTAGCAATTGTAGCATCTAGGAAAGGACCTAATGAACCACTCTCATCAAGAACGGTAGAAGAAACATCATGGGCATCAGAAGATATTCCAGATTCAGCAGTAGTAGCAATGTGTGTAGCATGTGTATGTGGTGGTGGTGTAACAAGCTTACTTATAACTGTTGGAGATATGCCCAAGAGGCAATAATAAAGTGGTTATTATCATATCTTCACACTTATGATAAATGTTTACATACCATGCTATAATTGTATTAACCGGAAACATTAATACTTATGTGATTTGTAAACTAAAATAAGAGTCCCTAGTAAAGCCTCTTGTTAAACTAGCTTGTTGGTTAATATATGATCATGGTTTCCTGATCATGAACATAGAGATGTTATTAACAACAGGATCATATCATTAGGAGAATGATATGGTGGACATACTCCTAGAGATAAGCGTAGCATAAAGATCAAGTCATTTTAATAGTTCAATTGTTATATGCTTTTTGATACATAGTAACCTAATTCCTTCGACCATGAGATCATGCATATCACCTTTACCGGATGGATGCTTTGATGACATCAAACACCACACTGTAACTGGGTGGCTATAAAGGTGGCATTGAGTGTTCGGAAAGTATTGGTTGAAACACATGGATCAAGAGTGGGATTTGTCTATCCATATGACGGATAGATATACTCTGGGCCCTCTCGGTGGAATGTCATCCAATTAGCTTGCAAGCATGTGACTGGCTCACAAGGGATCACATACCACGGGAACGAGAAAAGAGTACTTATCGGTAACGAGGTTGAACTAGGTATGCAGAGATACCAACGATCATAACCTTGGATAAGTAAACTATCGTGAGACAAAGGGAAATTGGTATCGTATGTAAGTGGTTCATTCGATCGCAAAGTAATCGTAGAAATATGTGGGAGCCATATGAATTTCCAGATTACTCTATTGGTTATTGTTCGGAGAAGTGTCTCGATCATGTCCGCATAATTCACGAACCGTAGGGAGACACACTTAAGGATTCACGTTGTTTGAGTTATTGTATTATGAGAAAGAGACCGAATGTTGTTCGGAGTCTCGGATGGGATCCGGGATATCACGAGGTGATCCGGAATGGTCCGGAGAATAAGATTCATATAAGGAAAGTCCCGTTTCGGAGTTCGGGAATGATTCCGGTGTTTTCATCGGGAATGTTCTAGAAGGTTCCAGAATGTCCGGCACTCCGGGGGGGAAGGGGTACATGAATGTGTCATTACATATTGGAATGATTGCATCATGTACCAAGTGTTCTCGCTGTTCCAAATAAAGGATTAAATTGAATCCTAAAACTGAAAAGTCAAATGGCCAGTTTGAAAGTCAAACGGCTAAAACAGGAAACTGAGGAAAACAAGCAAGAGGAGGTTGAAACCGACTTGGGGGAGGAGTCCCTCCTCTCCAAGCCGGCGCACCACCTAGGCCAAGTTGGGGAGGGACTCTCCTCCCTCCCCTTGGCCGCCGGCCCTCCTCCACCTATAAGAGGGGCAGGGCCTCCTCCTCTAGACACACAAGTTCCTATCCTCTAATCTAAATCCTAGCCCTAGACTCCGGTTTAGAGCCGCTTTGGTTTAGAGCTTCTAATTGCACTAGCCTTCGGATTAGAGCCTTCTAATTGGTGTGTCTAAACCCTAGACCACTAAAGCTCTCTCATACTCCACCATACTCGCTCCGGCTTAAGGCGGCCTGCGAGATCTCCCTCTACTTCCGTACCACGCCCGTTGCCTTAGGAATCGCGAGGAGAGTGCTACAACCTCCACGTTCTTGGAACAAGGAGAGGAAGGTCTTCGTCGAGTACCGAACGTGTGACCGATCTTGGAGCGCCGAACGTGTATACTGGAAGGATCGTCTCGCGATCTTGAGATCGGAAAGAGTACGACTACATCACCCACGAGAATCTGCTCTCGTTAACCGCTTTGGAATCTTCGAGGGTAAGTTATTCCATCGACTCGTTGCTACAATCTAGTAGATAGATCTTGGCTTGTTTGTTTGTATGCGATAGAAAATTTTTGTTTTCCATGCTACGAACCCCTACAGTGGTATCAGAGCCGTGTCTATATGTAGATCTATTGCACGAGTAGAACATAATGGTCATTGTGGGCGTTGATGCTTTTATTGTCGATTGCTTCTTGTGTACTTTGCATCTTGCGGTATGTTGGGATGAATCGGCCCGGGCTAACCTTACATTACATCGTTCATGAGACTTGCTCCACGCTTGACATGCAACTTTATTGCATAAGTGGCTTTGCGGGTGCCTGTTTCTCCTAGCATAGTTAAGATCCAATTTACAACGAGTGATTGACAATACTAGTATCAATGTTGTGGTTCTTGTTCGTAAGTTAGAACGACACTTATTGAAAGCCCCAAACCACGTAAAACATGCAAGGAAAATTAGAAGCGTCTAACTTTGTTTTGCAGGGGTGTGCTGTGATGTGATATGGCCATGATTGTGATTATATATGATGTATGCAATGTTCCTTATTGTAAGTAGGCAACCGGCAGGAGCCATATGGTTGTCTTTAATTTCTGTTAAGACCCGCGTGTCTATTCAAAGTAGTTGTAATAGTTGAAGCCGGTGGACAATAACCATGGAGAAGCATCATTGACCTTGATGCAATGTCGGTGATGATGGAGATCATGTCCGTGCTTGAAGATGGAGATCGGAAGCACAAAGAAGAAAGGCCATGTCATATCACATATTATGAATTGCATGTGATGTTAATCCTTTATGCATCTTGTATTGCTTAGTAGACGACGGTAGCATTATAAGATGATCCCTCATGCACATGAATTTCAAGTCATAAAGTGTTCACCCTTAGTTAGCACCGTTGCTAAAGCTTGTTGTTTCGAAGCACCACGTGATGATCGGGTGTGTTAGATTCTACAAGTGTATACAACGTGAGCAAGCCAGATTTACTCATGCGGAAACTAAGGTTTGATCTTGACGAGCCTAGCATGTACGCATGGCCTCAGGAACACGGATTACCGAAAGGTAGAGCATGAGTCATATAGTAGATATGATGAACATGTTGATTGTTCGCCATTGAAGCTATATTAACTCTCGTGATGATCGGTTTTGATGTGGTGGATTTGGTTCGTGTGATCACTAAAACAATGTGAGGGATATTGTTTTGAGGAGTTCACCTAGATTAATTTAATTATTAATTAGAACTCAATTTATCATAAACTAAATCAAAGTGAATTTGCATAGTTGTTGTAGTCATTGGCATCTGTTTACCACCTTGCGCTTAGTTATAATTGAGATGATAGAACTATAGAATTCTGGTTAGTTACTTTACGAACTGGTATCGTATTGTTTTGAAGTGTTAATCTAAAGTTTAAAAGTCCCATTGCAAACTTTCAGTAAGTTTTGATTACTCCATGAAGTTTAATAGTTGGTATTAAAATCAAGAGTAACAATTCCAATGTTAGTATATTAGTATCATGTTTGTCTCCATGATTCTTGATATTCAAAAGGATTGTCTTAATATCAAGGTTATCTAGGATCTGAAAGAGTTGTTTCAGAAACCATGATGTGTGGAAGATATTGTGATATCTGAAACGAAGTTTTGGTTGCAACATGATAGAGTATAATATGGCAAAAGTCATGTTCTCATATTTGATGAAAATTTGCAAAAGGTTGGAGACACTAGTTTTCCTAATCCTCCAAAAGGTTTTGGAGAGCAACATTATACTTGCGATTCACTGTTACAAGCTAAAAGTAGCTTGATCATGGATAATTCCATGATAAGGGTGAATATTTGATGTAGGTAAAATATTTACTACACCAAGAGATTACTAAAGAAAGGAATTTGAAAGAACACCAAACATTTGATGATAGGTGATCTACTTCAAAGTGCAAGTCCAAAGACATTGGTATTTAATTATACACGCTTTGGATTATGTGTCATATGTATGACTCCACTATTGATGTTGATAGATTCTTTCAAATGCAAAAGGAAATATCTTGAAAGAGAATCTCATAAATATATGGCAGAAAAGAAAAGACTAGAATTGTTCAGTTTAAGTATATAGATGATATACATGTTATGGCTATATTCTTTGCTTATTAAACAATGTGGTTCTTAAGTATTTGATACTGAATTTGTTGGTGTGAATCGTCATACAAAACAACACAATTCATGAACTACAATGGCCTAAGTAACTAGCAAAAGAATATGTGATGATATTCATCGAGAACAAATAAAGGGTTATTGTGTTAAACATCGAAGCTTGCCTTCAAGATTTGTTTTATCAGGTATTATGAGAACTAAAAGGGTTGTTCAAATAATTGCTGTAATCTATAAAAGATGGATGATTCACAAATCTCGTTGGAGAAATCACATCCATAAAACTAGTGCTAAAAATGTCGAAAGACAAATTGATTAAAAGATCACTTAGGAAGTGACATCGCCGTTTAAATTATATTGGAAAGAAAACATGAAGAAAATCCATATGGATGGAATTTTGGAGTCTATTTGATTTTGATCAAATGACGCTTGAGAAACTTTCCTAGAGATAATTAAAACTTCGTTCATAGGCCAAAAGGGAACGAATGACTAGCTTATTGGAACCTGTACATATTGTTGTACGAAATCCATTATGTGTAGTCAAGAGCGATGGATTTCAACTTCATATGCTTTCTCCGAAAATTTGAGTGAATATATGAATATTTACTTAATAAGGATGAAGTGTGAAATATTTGAAAAAGTTCAAAGATTTTCAAGATGAAGTGAAAAATCATTGTAAAAAGAATATAAATAGTTTATGATAGGATCATAAAGGAAGATATTTGAGTTACAAGTTTAGCATAATACCTAAGATTTAAGGAATCGTTCCGTGGATTTGCATTTCCCGAAACACCATAAAAGTATGGAGCATTCGAGATATGTAATTAAACCTTGTTTGACATGGTAAGTTCAAAGGTATAATTCATAAAACTGCCATTATGTTTTAAAGATTAAAAGCTTTAGAGACTACCGTTTTTCCACTGAAAAGAGCTCCATCATAATCCGTTGAAATGACACCATATGTTATGGTTTGGGATAAAACCCAAGTTGTCCTTTCTTAAAACATTGGTATGCTTTGCATAAGAAAGATGTTTGCAACCAAAGTCGGATGAACCTGTCTTTGTATGATTATTTGAATAAGCTGAGTATTCCTCCATAACACCGAGACAAAAGTATTTGTCGCTTAGAACGTCAAGTTTCTTTGGGAAGGAATTTTTCGTGAAAATAAAAGTGGGAGGACAATAGAACTTTGATAAGGTTAAAGAACCTTAGCTATATGTGCAAAGATGCGCGCTTGAAAAGTGTTCCGGAGTTAGCAAACAATGCTCATGGCTCACGTACCTCAAAGGTTGTGGTCACGGAGATCCAAGTTCCTATTGAAACAAGTAGGTCGGATGAACAATCAAATACCAAGATTTGAGAGTTAAATCATTATTTGACAATAATGATCCGACTACGTGCAAAGAAGCGATGATGAGCCCTGACTCAGTCAAATGGCTTGAAGCCATAAAATCCGTGATAGTTACATACACGAGAAATCAAGTTTTGAACTTGAAGGACCCTCGAGAAAGGTGTAAGACCTTACAGTTGTGTCTGGATCTATAAAGAAATAGACATGGATGTTTTACATCTATGAAATAGTCGACATGTTGGGAAAGAGTTCACAAAATGTTCAAAGGTTGACTATGACAAGATTTGATCTTTCATAGTGATATTTAGTCTAGACGGATTAATGTAGCAACCACTAAATATAATTTGTTATATGGTAGTTGAATAAACAAAACAAGTTCTTCTAATAGAATCGTTACCTAGGACATGTGCATAACACAGTCCATAGGGTTTTGTTAATTCAAAAGGATGCTAAAAGCATATGCAAACTTCAATGGTTAAAGTGAGCATCGCGGAGTTGAAATCTTCACTGTGATGAAACTGTTAAAGGAGTTTAAAAGTTCATCAGAGACGATGGAGATGCTTGCATTTGCAAGAAATTAAGTGGGAGCGCTAAGACATGTTTCTAATACATTATGTGGAAGACATATTGTTGATTGGAAATAATGTATCTTTTATTAACACATATTAAGAATTTCATCCCGATGAAAGACTTAGGCAAAACAAATATTTGGCATCAATAGACGCTAATATGGTTGTGCGGAAGTACATAGACGAGATATTGAATGAGTTCAATATAGAAACTACAAAAAAGGTTCTTGTCGCACAGAAAGGATTGAAAGAGTTCAAATGTTGATGATATATTCAAGTGTATTGACATTTGGTAAAGTGAAACAAATAATCAAGTATAGATTGATACTTGATGTATGAAATCACAAAGAGTATTTATATTAATCATCTTGTGATATGTACAAATCGGATATGTCCTATGCTCTAAATGTTGTGAGCATATACCAGAATGATTCGTAATATGATCATTGGACAATAGTAAGGATATTCTTATGATCTTTTGGAAGAACTAAGAGTATAATATTTGTAGAAGTGACAAATAGATGGTTAGTTCATTGTAAAAGTACTACATTGATACTAGTTTTGTCACAAAGTACAAATTGAGTTTATCTC